>JAUTXW010004307.1:0-749633 GCA_030620095.1 Kuschelorhynchus macadamiae | reverse complement strand
CATATATATATATATATATATATATATATATATATATATATATATATATATATATATACCTATATATATATATATATATATATATATATATATATATATATATATATATATATATATATATATATATATATATATATATATATATATATATATATATATACCTATATATATATATATATATATATATATATATATATATATATATATATATATATATATATATATATATATATATATATATATATATATATATATATATATATATATATATATATATATATATATATATATATATATATATATATATATATATATATATATATATATATATATATATATATATATATACATATATATATATATATATATATATATACATATATATATATATATATATATATATATATATATATATATATATATATATATATATATATATATATATATATATATATATATATATATATATATATATATATATATATATATATATATATATATATATATATATATATATATATATATATATATATATATATATATATATATATATATATATATATATATATATATATATATATATATATATATATATATATATATATATATATATATATATATATATATATATATATATATATATATATATATCTATATATATATATCTATATATATCTATATATATATATATCTATATATATATCTATATATATATCTATATATATATCTATATATATATATATATATACCTATATATATATATATATATATATATATATATATATATATATATATATATATATATATATATATAAGATCCCAGAAAATGAAAAAGAAGAGAAAACTTCAAGAGAAGGAGAATAAACCAAGGCCAGGAACTACTAGTGAAAAGGATGAAAATTTTAAAGAAAGTGAGGATAGTATGGATGATGTCTGTGATATACAAGTACTTTTAAATAAGTATTTCTACATATTTCGAAAATGAGTAGCAAACTACCAAATATCACTATATTTGTATAATTTAGAAAAAAATTGGTAATTTCCTTTACCCGGAACTTCCCTCGTAATGATTTTTTTTTCATTAGGAATAGTGAAGTGTGACCCAATTTAATTAACTTTAAATTATTTAATAACTTTTTGACAATTGACATAATTTAAAATAAACTCAATAAATAGTTTTTACATTGACACATACGGCCATTTTGTTACGTCATTTTGAATTCGTACCAGTTTAACCCATTTTCACATTTATTTTTTCTGAAAAAATTAAGATTCTTTCACGTTGATTTTTTAAAATTTTTTTGGCCGCCATTTTGTTTTGCCATTTTAAATTCGTACCACAACTTGACCAGTTTATCCCTATATCACAATGTAACATCGAGTAAAAGTAAAAATGGCGTCCTTCCGCCATTTTTAATATTTTTTCGGTATGAGACCACTCCAGCAAGATCCTGAATATTCCCTGAAAATTTCACCCAAATTGGTCAAACCATCGACGAGTGATCGAAGTACATACATAAAAAAATACATAAGATCAAATTGATAACTTGAAGTCAGTCAAAAATGGCATTAAATCTCCACAGAAGGAAATAAAATCTGACTTTTGAAAAAACAATTTTATTGACAAATATGATAAATGACATATTCATAACCCACATTTTAAAATACCATTATTCAAGCTCTAAAAAAACAGCTGTTGAAAGCTGTTTTTAGAAACGACCAATTTTTATGTCATTGCTTGTTTGTTTATTTTTAAAATTTTTAATTTGTTAAAAAAGGTAAGGCAATTGAGGACGTTAGTATAAATCGTGAACTGAACTTTATGCATATCTGAAAACTTTTCTTTCTTAAATTAGTTTCAAGTAATTTACTACTATAGTATAAAAGGGGTACTTTTTAAGACTATTTTTTTTCTCAACATACTAAAATGAAGTGTATTTCTCAATCTGATTTCTTATTTCCCAATAGTATTCATCATACAGGAATTTTTCTGATGTAATTAAATCATTTGATATATTAAACAACAAAGAGTTCTATCATGATTTTAATTATTTGGACTATGTAAAATAAACCATTCTCTGGCCTGGGTTGACTGAAAAGTTAACTTTTATAATAAATGTACTGATGAGATATTTCATGGTGAGGATGTAGGCAGATGATTTAAAACTGTATCAATGCAAAGGAAACAATGGTGGTGCTGAGGATTTGCAGATAGATTTATATCAATATCTTTGACAGACCTTTCTTTGAACAGCAGTAGATGTTTTTACATACGTTTTTGCAGACTTCCTGCCTCTTAAAGAATGAGCAACTGTGCTATGCATCTGTCATAAAAGACTTAGGGGTAATATTTTGGTAAAAAGTTAAATTTCGTTAACAATATTTGCAAAACAAGTATTAAAGGTTTTAAAATGTTAGTTTTTTTATTATTTCTCAATAAGCTCAATGTCCCTAATGAATCCTTAGAAAATAAGAATTGTTCTATATTAACCAATTATGGGCAAACAAACCATTGATAGAACTTTTCACCTGCTTAACAATAATTTCAGACATACAGATATTTTTAATTGTACTCTGGTTAGTTTTAAAATAAAAGCTAAATATGATAAACCATTAAAGTGATACTCTGTTTTGTAATATTTATTAATGTTCCACCAATAAGTTTTATATATATTTAGTTATTATATTGTAAAAATGGGCTATCCTGTTAATTTGATAATATAAATATTTTTCTTTATCATATAAAAACTCTTATATTTATTGCTAGTTTCATTTACACACTCGCATGACTCTAGAAATCTAAAAGAGAGCGTGACTGCCGACAGTTTGGACAAATTTATTATTTTTTCAGGTCTCTAAGAGAAAACATTTTAAAATTATATGGCCACTTACCACCTGCATCACTTCTAAAACCTATAGACCCTAAAAAAGAAGATGCTAAACAATCTGGCTTATCAATTGGAGCAGAGGAAGATTCTTGATCAGAAAAGACCCTAAAAACGCATTTAAAAAGAATGTTAGAGACTTTTAGGAACCAGATCAAGAAAATAGGAACCTTTTAGTAAAATAAGGACCTATTGTGAGGTCTATCAAGGACTTCCCACTTTGTGCACTCCTGATTGTTCAAATTATTTACTTAAGCAATACACATTGGGAATATACATATTATGGATTATCTTACTAGTTTTTGACACTCTTCACTTAAGATAGTACTTAGGCCTTTGTGGTAGATCAATGGATTAAAAAAAAAATTATTTCAAGATTTTTTTCCTAAACATCGCCAAAGAGTTTAAAAAAAATAGAAATTGTCTCCATGGCAAGGGTAGTGGCCAGATAAAAAGAATTTATAAGTTCTAATAACACTGTACAGGGTTTTTCCATAAATTTAAACGTCTACCACATTATTATAAGTGATACAAAAAAACCCTAAATATAAGAGTTGTAGGGATTGTCCTGAACCGCCATGATTTATTACTAGAAAAAGCAAATGAACATTGAAAATTAACAAAATGAGCATCAACTTTGTTATTTTAAATTTAAAACACCCTGTAAAATATATGTATGTATATCAAATGGGCCTCTTCTTGCTGATAATAAATATACTAGATTTATCTCAAAAGATACCTGAGAACTCTGAGAAAAACCATACCATAAGAAGCAATATGTAAGACAGAGATTACTCCACTACATAATGGAGTCAATAAGAATTTGTTGCTTCTTATTGTAGGATTTACATAAATTTATAGTTGTTTTTAGAGATAAAGATATATATAACCTGTTATATATATATATATATATATTATACATATATATATATATATATATATATATATATATACATATATATATATATATATATATATATATATATATATATATATATATATATATATATATATATATATATATATATATATATATATATATATATATATATATATATATATATATATATATATATATATACATATATATATATATATATATATATATATATATATATATATATATATATATATATATATATATATATATATATATATATATATATATATATATATATATATATATATATATATATATATATATATATATATATATATATATATATATATATATATATATATATATATATATATATATATATATATATATATATATATATATATATATATATATATATATATATATATATATATATATATATATATATATATATAGGAAGAAAAGACCCATTTCAAGGACACTTTATACAGTGTGTTCCATACAATAACAAAGTTGATATATTAATTTCCAATGGACATTTGTTTTTTCTGCTAGAGCATCTTGGCAGTTCAGGACAATCTTTACAACTTTTGTATTTAATGTTTTTTTCTATCTCTTGTAATAAATGTAGTAGATGGTGTCTAAACATGCAGAAAAACCCTGTACATAGGCAAATGTAAGCATGATCTGTTAAGTTTACCAAGCAGACAACTTTCAATAATATGAGTGTGCAGATAACAGTATTGAAAATCTGTTGACAAACCAATTGTACTTACATTTTGTTTATAAATATGGCATATAAAATTAAACAGCAAAGCTAAAACAAACTTACCTTAAAAACATAAACTGTTTACTGATTTATATGCTATTTTGTGTTTATGGCATCTAAACAATTGTTCACAATAGAAAACGCTATTTTGCTAGTTACTACAGACAGACCTTTTAAGTGACAATTTTCAATTAAACTTAGGCCACCCTGCCGATTTAGCTCAGAGGGGAATACCATATCTTATTTAAGTTTTGTGTAAATGATTTAATATTGCAGCAATTTTCCTTACTAGGTTTATGCAACTTCTTTATATTTCTTAGTACTGAATAGATACATATTCCTTTATTGAGTGACTTCAAAAAAGGTAGAAACAATTCAACCCTATGTATTTTTTTTTTAATTTAACAAGGTATGTAAGTATATTGATGACTCCAGAATGGTTTCACCCATTTTTAAGCAAGTATTAAAGGTAATGGTACCATTTTTTTTAAATCTGCATGCTTCTTCAGCAATAAATTTTAAATGATTTTATATATTGGATTAAAAATTGGTGTATGAAGTGTAAATAAGCTAAAAAGTCATACTTCCTCTTATTTCATTCAAAAATAAAATAAATATATTAACTGTTAAACATTTTTCATTGTGGATGAGTATTTTAAGTCTTAATCGAGGTCTTAATATATTTAAGCTTATTTTTGTATTTTATATATTGTAATTATTTTAATGTGTTTTAAATGTAAAGTAACCTAATTTTAATATAATTAACATTTTTATTCATCATTTACAATGACTTACTTTGACTTGTGGAAATACCTTGTTCTACCGTTAATAAAAAAACTGTTCTTTAATTTACAGATGACAGCGCATTCTATTCAAGAACCTACTGATAAAAGAGTATCTTGAATTAACATCTGAAGACTCAAACCCAACCCACACAAATCACAGTTTGTTATTTTTAGTCACAGTATTAAATCAGTTCTTCTAAAAAATCATCAAAGTACTCCTCAAACATCAGCAAAATATCTAGGAATTACTCACTATATATCAAAAACTGAATTTTAATTTTCACACCAAATCAATTAATTCGAAATGTATCACTAGGGTGAAACATTTTAGAGGTCTTACAAACAGGCAGCAAAGAATTTCAATTAATACCGCAGTGACATCTACAAATCCATCTGCAGACCATTTCACGAGTATTGTCATCCAATCTATCTAAACTGCCTTCAAAATCTTAAAGATTGCAAAAAGAAATGCCCTTAAGGTGATTGCAAGGATAAAAATCTAAAAATATACTTCACAATCTTACCATCTAATCATCCAAAGAGGACTCTACTGGAAAAAAGGATTGGTAGTGTTACAGATTTGTTCTGTAAAATATATATTTATTTGTTGCTTATTTATCAATTATCTTTTATTATACTTATTGTTATATAATTTTTTTCCTATTAACTTTGATAAAGGACTTTGATACTTTGCTATATTATATTTTTCTGTATTATTATATACTAATAAATTACATTATATATACAGTGTGGTCCACTTTTCATTACACCCCAGTATCTCAGAAATTATTTACCAGATTAGTATTAAAATTCTGGTGTTTATATGGATTTAAAATGTGATTGTTTTGACACACTCAACGTTGACATCGAGGTGTGCAAACCTAAGTCGGAAAATAGGGCATCATCAAGAAACCCTCTATACCAAATTTTAACAAAATATTTCATTGGCATTTGGAGACACGAGCTTTCAAAAAACACATTTTTTACATTTCAAAGACAAAAATCTTAACCATTACTTTTATCACGAAATACTATTTTACATTTTTTGTTTATGTTTACAATGTTTATTGAAATTAAATAAGGAAATTGAAAAGACATTAAGTGATAATTTTAATGCTAAGACATTATGTCTCATTAACACACACAATATCAAAACCTCGAAAAACTTTTTTTATCTAAATTCAATAAAGATAGTAAAAATCAGTTTCTTTTAATAGAGGCAATGGTTTTTAAGAAAAGGCAATGAAATATTTTGTTGACATAAATACCTCATTATAAAGCGAATTTGGACAAACCATCTGGCTTAAAATTTAATATTTAACTTATTGCCTACCTTATACTAAGAAACCTTCTAATATATCATATCCCCTTTTATGTTTTAAAAATGGGGTTTGCATCTTGCATCTAAATTTTTTGCAAATTTTTTTAAACTCAGTTTTCTGAAGTGTTAGGAAATGTACAGGGTTTTCCTGTATATTTTGGTACCTACCTAGAAAGTTTATTTGAATAGATACCAAAACTTCATAAATAGAAAAGTTGCAAGGTTTTTCATGAGTCATCAGAATTTGTTAACTTAGATGTGAAAATATTTTTGAAAATGTCAAATTTTCACAGGTTGACAGATTTTTTAAATGGAATATTAGGTATCTCGAATTCCTATTGTGTGATCTGTGTTTTTCTTTCATTCAATAGTTTAACAATATTTGATATCATCATATGGCTCGGTATTTTTATGATATTCATTACAAGCGGTCGTTGCATTTTTTCCATGTTAATAAAATAATTTTATCATATCGAGTTTTTCTTGTCCGGATTAATCCATCTTACAATGTTTAAGATAGCAAAAATACCCATGAACAAATTCGTCTGGCAAGTAGACGTCAAAATGATATTGTTTCTTTGATCACATCTTTAACATCCTTTAAATATTTATATGCTTACTATATATCAAAAACTAATAGGTACATGGAGTGCATTAAAAGTATATATATATTTGAAATCAGAAAAAAAATCTATAAGAAATCGAGATAATATACAGGGTGTTCCATTTAAAAATACTAACAACCTGTCAAAATTTTCACATTTATGATAACAAATTCTGATGATTCATAAAAACCCCTGCAACTTTTGGATTTACGAAATTTCAGTATCTGTTGAAAAAAACTCTCTAGGAAGGTGACAAAATATATGGTAAAACCCTGTACAAGGCTAAGTTACTTAGTTCTATATAATTATCAAGAACTAATCTACAATACTCTACATTTATAACAAAAACATATAAAAAACTGTACGTGGTTGTGGCAAAAATCAATGATACAAAATAAGACCACACTCCTGTCTTCGAATCATTGATTTATAACTTCTATAATTATCAAAACTAGATAGGTATTAGGAAGGTAAAAGTGAAGCATTAGTTTAGTGTCTGTATATTTAATGAGGTCTTGTATATTAATAAAACTGGCAACACTGTGGAGCCACCAGTAGAGTAAGTTAAAGGCGCGCATGTGTGGCGTTTTCAAAATCAGTCACCCAAAAATTCCTAGACCTTTATAATAAAGCTAACCACAAAAGTTAAATTTAAAAAACACACGTGAATATACATAGGTATCTACTTGTGATCGTACTCAGTTAATATGATAAAGTTTAAATGACCACCTGATTGCTTAATAAATACCAAAGAGTACTGAAAATGAAATACTTTTCTTAACTTAGCAAAATATTTCTCACCTCAAATGTTGCATCTCAAATATCTTAACACCTTGGGGCAAATTTATGCAATTCCTCTTATCATGAGTTATGTAAATACCAATTAACTATTGTTTCCTTTGCAAAATGGTTACTAGTCATATGATGCAACCATTCAACTGCTGCTGTGAAATAAAAAATATGCAGGATGACTAATATATGAGACAACTACTTTTTCATTGCTGAACAATATTTAAAATTGATATTCCTGTTTATAAATAGCAATAAATTTAGGAATACCATATGGCTTTTATCAATGGCAATGCAAACCTTACTGCATTAACAGGTGATGGTGAATGTACAATGCAGATTGGACAGAAGGTTTACTACCACCACTGCACACAGTATCAATGCAACAAAGTGAACACATTCCAAAGATTTTAGCAAATTCATTACTTCACAATTAGTGTTTAATTTTAAATAACCACGTATATGTGATGCTTTTAGCCTGGCCTTAAAAAGCTCCAAATTATACGTTTCTTATTAAAGTCCTGACACCAATTTGACAGATGGGCGTACCAATTCTTAAAAAAAAAGGATACGGTGGGGTTGTGTATCTTTGAGTTTGTGGCCCACCTGTGGCCGATTGTTTCTGATTACCACTCATTTCAGCCTAGGGCTCTGGGTCCCTTAAATCGGCCGCCACAAATATAATTTTTGTATCTGCATATGTTCACAATTATTGGCACATCACAGCACTTTCACTTAAGTCCATAATCGTCCATATAGCATTTTTGTACAAAAACTTAGTGGTTGAAAGAAATAACTATCTATAATTTTGAATATAAACTCGCTTATTAAAGGCTTATCTAACAACTTTCTTTATCAAAGGTTAAGATAATTCCAATATGGCGGAATATTAGATGAAAAACATGTTAACTTTAAAATGTCCAGTGCTTCGCCACGCACATGGCTTATTGACGAAGATACGAAAAACACAAATTATTACTTTTTGTACCTCTTCCGAAAAATTGTCAGTTTCTGTTAAGCAAAATAAGTGAAAAAATTATTTTTTAAGTGACACGCGGCTTTCACGTTGTGACAAAAGCACCCCTAACGGAATGATAATAAACTATTTTGGGGAAATCCTAAAAATACTAGGTTTTCATCAAGATACGACAATAAATTATCTTCTGTCTCTTTCTTTTACGCACTACTTCTAACTTCCTGGCGTTTGTAGGAAATGTCGACAACCGTAATGAGCCGGCAAAAACAAATGTCAAACGTGGCAAAAATAAACAAACTAACCTCAATTCCCAACGAAGATATGTCAAAAGCTTAAAGTCAGTGAAAATTTAAATAATTATTCCAACTAAAGATTGTTGTTTGACAGCGCCATTATGACTTCTTATGGGAAAACTGAAACCGAAAAATTAAAGCACAATGTAGAGAACCAGCTAGATCGTTTAATGGAACAACTTGCTGATTTGGAATCCTGCAAGTAGGTGCCCCCCAGTATTAGGTTTAAAATCGGGCAGTCACTTTGAAATCTTCCAGCATACACCTAAAAAAACGGTACATTAATGGGTATTTTAAAAAGCAATGACAATATATAAAATTTAAGTGTTAGAATATCCCACATATAAATATTTATTTGTATGCCTCAATTTGAATGGGATTTTCTTATCCCCCCATAAAATTTAACATATACAAAAACTCACAGTCTTGATGTGTATAGGATATACTATATTGTGCCTATACATCCAATAGATTTGGAACTAAAATTACTCTAATTTAAATGAACATACTTACTGGCAACTTTTAAATAACTGTGATTTATTTTTCATTTCAGGAATAATATACCTTACAACTGTAAAACAAACCTGCAATTGATTACATATATAAAATTGGATAGGTATTGTGGTAATTAAGTTTTCATAGAATATAGCTAATATCAATAACAACCGAAAGCATTAACAGGATTGGATTAAATAGTTATGGGGCTTGGTGCTAGAAGTATTCAGGGGCCCCTAAACCAGGTGAGGGTTTTGGGGCCTAAACCAGGTGAGGTTTAGACTCCAAAACAGGTGTCCCTGTTTTGGGGCTCTTGCCTACTAAGGGGCCTGGAGCTATAGCCCCCTCCCCCTTTAGTCCCGTCTTGAGCACTAAGTACCGATTTAGCTCTTTACTACTTTTTGAAAAAGACTAATTACATTTTTATCTTTGTTTAAAATCTTATCATGTAGACATTTTAGCTTTACAATTGGACGCTTCACTGTTGATGCTATTTAAAATTATTTAATAATTTTAGACAACAAAATAAAATGTATAGGAATCTTTTATGACTTTAGAAAAACATTTGATACTATTAATCACCATATATTTTTTAATAAATTTAAGCATTTTGGAGTAAGAGAATTGGCATTTAAATGAATAAAATCTTATTTGCCAAACAGAACCCAAGCTCAGTCTAATAATGGTGTGACGATCTGTAATCGGCTTACTAATTCTATTGTAAATTTTAATAAATGACTTGCCACTTTTTGTAAATAACAGTTACGTAACCCTATTCGTGTGCTATACTTCTGCAATAGTTGGTGCAAATAATTATGATTTTAACGCCTATTAGGGTAATTCTAGATAGACCTTTGCCGATTAGAAATAAATGATTAACATCAAACAACTGAAGACAATACATTTTGTAGGTATTACTATTGACCAACACCTTTCTTGGCAAGACCATGCAGAATGCCTGTAATAAACTATGTTCAAATAATTTGTCAATATTACAATTAAGAGATTTTGTTGATTTAAACACTGCCTTTAAGAGCATCTTGTCAGGAGATTTTTAGGTGTCAAAAAATTCTAGTGGTCATTAATCTAGATATATTGCAATCGAGATTGCATTGGGCCTGATATGTGTTTAAGCATATTGACGAATTTCCAAAATGGAGCTCTCTAATTTCTAAGAGACAAAGGGCTCTGAATAAACTCTTTATTCCCAGCTACAGATTGAAACAGATGCAGGAGGGTCCAGAAGTTTGTTTATTGAGAATTTTTAATCATTTGCTCATTCACATTACTGGTATTCAAAATTCTAATACATTCAAATATAAACTAAAGACCATATTAGCTGAACATCCGTTTTAATTCATTAGATGATTTTTTAACTTTAATTTTAACTCTACTTAAATTATCCTATTTATTATATTATGACATTAGTGTAACTACTAGTTAACTATATTTTCACTAGTATTTCTTTTTATATGACAATTCCAATACATACAACCATGTCTAAGGAAATAAATGATTTTGTATTTGTAGTCGGATCAGAAAAATAAATGCATCAACAAAAAAGGAGAAAAAAGAGTACAAAAATTCATATAATCATATCTTTGACTTAATAAATCTTGCCGAAAAAGGTGCTTATATCTAAAACTAAAATATAAAATAAAACAGTGCAACAGTACATTTACAAAAACTACTCTTGAAACCACTTCCCTAGACAAGAATGTAAATCATGCCTCAAGTGTCATTAACACAGAACAAAAACAAACATTTAGTGACTTAAGATACCTAATTATTTATAAAAGAAACGAGCTACAGTTGAATAATTCATTCAGAGAGTAAAAAGGATTCTTAGCTCATATGGCCTTCAGTTTAAGTCTCAATGATATTTACTATTGAGTGTTAATTAATTGGGAAGGTAAGTAGTTAAAAATTTTGAGGGAGCAGACGTCAGGTCTGTCTTGCAGCATTTTAAGTTGGCAACTAGGAATATACAATTTGTTTCTGCCTCTTGTCATATAGTAGTTAACGTCACTCCATCTAAGATACTGATTTTTGTGCCTAAAGATGTAACATGCACATTGCAGGATATAAAGGCCAACAACAAGATGCCATAATAGTCAATTGAAATATACTTCTTATAATTCAAAGTAAAAAAGTTCTAAGTGTGTATATGTCCACAAAATCTCTCAATTGAAGAACACAGTAATTCTTAAAAGAAAGTTTACCACATACTGCCTCAACTTGTTCAAACCATGAAAGGTGTTGATCAATGACAACTCCCAGCAATTTAAAAGAATCTTTTTGTATTATAGATGTATTTGCATTTCTTAAAAGTAGTGGTCCTGGGTCACCCTAAAAATTGTTCTGATAAAGTAAACAAATTAGTTTACTTTTCACAGCTACTCCTTCCAGTTAGCCTTTCGATAGAGAATTTGCTCAAAATACATCATAATTTTTTTTTTATTTTAGAGATGATTTGGATCCTTCTGAATATGAAGAGACTAAAGAGGAAACTATGGATCAACTTAAAGAACTAAATGAAAGTCTTTCAAAACTAGTCAGTGGTGATATTTCATTGATAAATTCTATAGGAGCCATTCAGTTGGTAGGTAAACGTAGAAAAACAATAACTATAGAATGAAAAGTATATGTATCATGAGTTTGCTGATATTTAAAAACTTTATAGCTACAGGTACAGATTCTAGTATTTTGTTAATTTAGCCTGTAACTTATATATTAATAGGTATAAGTATATGTTACTTTAGGCAACACAGGCTGCAATATCACAAGCATTCCAGACACCTGAAGTCATTCGTTTGTTTGGAAGAAGGGAACCAAAACAACTAAGGGAGAGACTGAAAGATATTGATGAACAAATAAAGTTAAATAAATTGAGTCCAGAAGCAGGAGACAGACAAAAAGTAAGTAAAAGTATGGTAGATTTCTGAGTGTGAGTGTGTTTTTGTTATTACTAGAGAAAATTGATGGATTTCTAAGTGCTTGCACCAAAGCGGTAGCAATTGTAGGATAAGATAGGATAAGCCACCTCTGTACCACCACCCTGATTAATTAATTTGCAAATATAAATTTCTTTATTTCATAAAAATATCATCATTCATATAATATAATATTCAATGAAATTAAAGAAAGTGAGATCAGAAATACACAAAATAAGATGTACTTTGACATAATTACCCAAAAAAGGGCACTTATAAATTAAAATATTACAGTTTATAATGCTAACATATATCAGACATTACTACTTAAAACTGACAGACAAAAGTACAGATATACAATAATTTAGAAGTTACAACTTAAAAAAAAAGTTATTATTAGGTAGAATTAAATTTTATATTGCTGTATCTTTCAAAATCAAAGTCAAAAAAAGCTTTAATGTCCAAAGATACAAAAATCCTATTGACATAGCAGTGTTAGAAGTTAGAATAAATCCAAAAAACTTTATAAGAATTATTTAAAATTATTAAAATATTGCTCAATACCTGGGCAACCACAGCAGGCTATATTAACCTAAGTCAAAATATAAATACAGATTATTGCATAATAAAATTTAGAACTATGCACTATAATTCTGTTGACAAATTAAAGTAAATACTTAGTAGAACAATAAAAAGACAAAAACATATATTTATATACAAATACATACAGAAACTCATGCGAAATTGTCTCGAAAATACTCACAAAGACCATAATTGGCCTTACCTCCCAGTCTATTTTTTAACTCTTTTCAAAAGTTGGTTGTGATCTTTTCCTACTTTGATAAATCAGGGATTTGTTTGTAAGTGAGGAAGTTAGAATTGGAAGTGGTAACTCACCAAAGGTCTACAAGATTCTCTCAGTTTTTCCTTACACATGTATCTGATTGCATGCATATTTTTATAAAATAAAGATAATTTCAAAAAGACCTCAGTTACATAGACCCCAAAACACAATTCCATAACGTAATTTCGATTCCATTAGAGCAAAGTAGACTTTTCTGCCAACTGATGCATCCAATTCTTCCACTATCGTTCTTATTGCTTAACAAGCAGTAGCTAATTTTTTGCTCAAATATGCCACATGACCATCAAACTTCCGGCAAAAGCCCCAAGAATCTATCTCCATTAGAATTTGAGACAAGGCCACTTAAAATCCTCAAGATGGTTCAAACCACTCCTGACCAACACCCTTAATTTCATAAATATGAAGCTCTCTCAGTGGTATCTCATGACTCACCCAATCAAAAGCCTTGGACAAGTCACACCCGCTGTGACCTTACCGCCATTCACGTGCCTGTACACATTCTCAAGAAACAAAAAAATTGCATCCCCTGTGTTCTTATTTGTTTAAAAACCGAACTGGCTTACATTAATGACACCATTCTTTTTTAACTAACTTTTCCATAAGCTTGAACAAAGGAGACAACAAAGAAATAGGTCTGAAATTTGACACCTGGTCAGGCTCGTCTCCCTTATACCCTGATATAACTTTGGCTCTTTTTAAAATATTTTGAAACACCTATCTGCCATGAAGTATTTATAGACTCACTAAGGATTTCTAGAACAAAATCTGGTACTGTTTGGGGTATCTTGGTAGCAATTCCACCTTGCCTGCAGAATTTTTATTTTTAATATGGAAAATTATTTCACGAGTCTGAGAAACATCAATCAGGTAAAAGCTGAATGAATCCCTAACACTTATTTAGGAAAGGTGCTGCATTGGGTCTCTACTGGCTGAAATGTTTGCAGTTGTCTCATCGGCAACATTGCAATAGTACTCATTTAATTGTCACACGAATCACACTTCCGTAGATGTTCCTGTAACAATGAAAATAGTTCATTGATGTATAATTATGCTCTAGGTGCTATGGTGCTTGGCAGATCTTGGCATTGAATTTGACCCTAAACTTACTTTCATTCCCCATATAAATTATCTAATTACAACTTCCTTCAAAACACTAGGATTTCTTATGCGGAACTGTAAAAATTTTACTGAGACACAAACAATGATATTATTATATTGCTCTTTCATAAGATCAAAGCTGGAGTATGCCGCAGTGGATTGGAACCCTATTTATAATTGCCATGTTCAGGCTTTAGAAGCCTTGCAGCGACGTTTTCTAAAGTATTTAGCTTTTAGGGCAGATGGTGCTTACCCTCCAAGAGGTTGTGATCATGGACAGCTTTTGCAGAGATGTAATATATCATCCTTAGCAATAAAAAGAAAAATTCAAAGTTTAAAACTAGTATATGGCCTCACTCATAATAAAGTTGACTGTCCATTTCTTCTTGGGGAGTTGCATTTTCGCGTACCCCGCCTCGAAACACGGCATACTTCGGTGTTCTATCTCACCACAGCCAGATCAAATATTTTTAGATGGAGTCCGGTATATTTTATGTGTTCAGTCCTCAACTCGGTGTCTCATGTGTGCGATTTGCACTTTGACTCATTGAGTAGCATCATCAATTCCTTTTTAAATCTGGAGTGATCCAAACACTCATTAAGTTGCTTTTGTTAATACATGATCTGTATTGTTCCATTAACAGTAATTTACTTACTTAATTTTCTATTTTTTATTAAATGTTAGATCAACTAACTTAGGTACTGTAATACATATTTAGATTTAGATTTAAGTATTGTTGTATCTCACAAAAACAGTTATTTTGTATTTCATTTTTTTCTTGTGTTTTCACTTAATTTTGTTATTGAATTTCCTGTAAGTGGGTTTTTTTACCTATTGGAAATAAAGGCTATTTAATTATTTATTTATTTAAAATAAATTAACTTTTTGTAAATTTAAAAATGTAATATAAGGTTAAGTTTTTAGATAATGTTTTTATTCCTTTGGAAACACAAAGGTTTTTTGTGTTTTCTTTTTGTTTGTTTAGGAGGAAATGATAACTTAAAAATATAGCAAGTTTTCATAAAATGCATTGAATGGTTTGTGGCTTTGATGGTTAACCTTTAATACATAAATGAGTGCGTTATTTAATCCAAATATATTTTCAAAAGATACATTAATCAAATTAACTTAGTAAGAGTTTATCAGTTTTATTGTAAAAAGTTGATGTCTGTTATAATGATTGATCAAGTTCTGAATGAAGTGGTCCGATATTGAAATATTCCAGGCAAACATTTTTTTTTATTTCGTGGTTGAGATTGTGGATAAAGTTAATGACATTAATACAGATATATCTTTACTATGGTTTAGGGGTCAATATAGACATACATTTTAAGATTTGTCCATCATTAAGAACTATTTTATAGCATTATAAAGTAAGTAGAACTGATTTTCAGATAAACCAGAAGCTGAATTACAAATTTCAAAGAATCTTGATTAACTTAATTGATTTTTCCAGCTTAAAACCACCCATGGTTAATTTATATAGGATAATGATATTTCCTGAAATATCGATATTGCAATAAAAAAAAGCAGAGACTTGATGATCTAATCCCAACAAATTTAAAACCGTTTTATTTTCTATATGTGCAAGTTCCAATCAAAATCCTGTTGGAATACTTGGTGTAATGCTGGATGGATCTCTGACTTGGGAAGCTCACACCACCATATTGTGCAAAAAGTTATTAAGCATTATTTCCATGCTAAGACAGCATGAGGCAACCTGAGGATGCTCAGGTTACTGTGTCAAATGTTGAAATAACAGATATCCCTCAAATAAATCCTGACGATGTCCTGGTGGCTGCTAGACGACTTAAAAACAAATTAACTTCTGGGGTGGACGGTGTACCGAGCTTCTTTGTAAAGGACTGTGCTGGTGTGCTTGCTGAACCGTTATCCCACATCTTTAATCTTATGATCACAACAGGTTCTATTCCAGACATCTGGAAAACTGCCAGGGTGATACTGATTCTGAAGAAGGGCGAATCTAGCTTACTGGCGAATTACAGACCAATATCCTTACTGTGCAATTTTTCAAAGCTTTTTGAGATCTTAATACATCAGAAACTGTTCCCTAGTGTTCGAAATTTACTCTCTGGTTCTTGACTCACGAGGTCAGCTCAATGTTGTGTATTCAGACTTTCAAAAGGCATTTGATCATTTCAGATTTCATTTTACTTTCTAAGCTCGAGGGCCTTGGTATTTCTCACAGACTACTGAACTTATTTGAGTCGTACCTGACTGGTCATGTGCAATTCGTGGAGTGTGAGGGGTTCAGATCACCATCATACACATCCACTTCGGGAGTGCCACAGGGATCAAACTTGGGATAACTTCTGTTCCTAATTTTTATCAATGATCTTATCAATACTATAAATGGGCCTAAACTTGTGTATGCTGATGATCTGAAGCTTTATCGGACGATTGACCGAGTCGAGGATTGTCTCCTTCTTCAAGGTGACTTATTAACGCTTACCAACTGGTGCCGAATGAATCGACTGGCATTGAACGTAAGTAAGTGCAGCATTCTTAGCTTCAACAGAAAGAATGGCCCGATTTTATACGACTACACGCTGGCCGATGTTATTCTGAGCAGGCCTCAGAGTATCGCAGATCTAGGAGTCGTATTCGATGCGAGGCTGTCTTTCATATCGCATATTGAAAAAGTGGTCGCTTCCGCCTCTGGAGCACTGGGCTTTGTTATCAGGAATAGCAAACACTTTGAGAGCCTCTCAACAATCAGACTGCTGTATTATACCTTTGTTAGGTCTAAAATTGATTATGCATCAATTGTGTGGAATCCCATATACAACTGCCATATTATCGGTATTGAACACATCCAAAGAGGTTCTTGAAATATATGGCGTATAGGCGTGATGGAATATATCCTCCTAGAGGGTATGATCACAACTTGCTCCTTGAAAGCTTTCAGGAACAATCACTCCTGACGAGGAGGCGAATTCAATCTGTAAAATTTCTGTATTGTCTTCTGCATAACCTTATTGATTGTCCATCTTTCCTGGGTGAAATTAGTTTTCTTGTTCCGCGCTTAGGTGCAAGACACACACCAACTTTTTATTTGGGCACGGCCAGGTCTAATGTCCTCAGTCAGAGTCCGCTTTATTTTATGTGTAGAGAATTCAATCGAATATCGCATATTTGCGATATAAACACTAGCCCACTTAGGACCATAGTTCGTGCACTGTCGACCCTCCCAAATGCGTAGTAAAGTTTGCTAGGAACCAATACATTTTTTACATATATGTATGCTATTTTTGTTGTTTTGTTGTTGCAGTCTTTGTTACTATTAATACAGAGTTCTTTTTTTTCTTTTTTCTTTTTACATTAGTTTTTGTCAATATGTTTATTTGTTACTATTATTGCTGTTTTTTTTTGTTTTTTTTTTAATCGTAACATTTATATATTATTGCCAATACGTTTATGATTGTTATTTAATTTTCATTATATTTCATTTTTTGAATTTCCTGTAATTGGGTTTAAAACCTGTTGAAAATAAAGGCTTATTTATTTATTTATTTATTTATTTAAAAGCGATATTTCTATCCTTCTGCGCAGAAAATCACTTATTTTTCACTTTTTCATTCACGTCTGATATATGGAATACATTTGTGGGGTAATTCAGTGAACTGGATCGTAGTCTTTAGGACTCGCTTTAGTGCCACGCCCAAAATGGCTGTTTTTTTAAATCTTTTTATGATGTTAATTATCCATAGCTTTGGAGCATTTTTTAATACTTAGGGGAAATAATATGAATTTATAAGACTTTAAATATATTTGTTTGTTCTTAAAAAACAGTTATGTACCTATATCTTAAAGCAAAGCTAATTTTGATTCGATTCGATCGATGCAAAACTGCTTCCGCCTCCGATGATCCGAACGCACTAATTTACATTAATTCTATAACAAGCAAACAAACGCCTGCAGCCTGCAGCAGCAATTTTATGCCGCTCCCGTCTCTATTTGGCTTACGGATATTCACCATTGCGTTGTCATAGCAACTGCCTTAAACAAATCTAAGTGCAAACGCCGGCCTGCGGGGGGTGTTTGATACGGAATTTGTTAGTGCTGATTGTGATTCCTCAACGGGTCGCTCTTATGAAAAGGTGTTCAGCGCGCTACGTTTTAATTCATTATTATTTTTTGAGAATATAACACTAGTTTTAATGGAGAATAATGGTATAATTAAGTAAATAATGTGAATTTATATAAAACATACATTTAAAAAAAAAATGTAGATTATAAAATGCCTAATATTTTAAAAATATTTTTATTTTTAAGTAAATTGACTGGAAAATGTAGTTGAAGCAGAGCTTCATCCGAGTCCCCCTGGCGAGCCGCCACTTCTTACAATACACGTTCTTCAAATCTTATTGTACCAAAAAGGTTCAGACTGATAAAATCACGCAAGAATTCAATAAATGTCGTAACTTACAATGTTATTTCGCCGGAAATGAGACAGCTCAGCCCAAAAGGGTTCAAACGGGAATTAAAGAACTTTTTAGTTGAGAAATTCATGAGTACTCCAACTATTTTAATGTTTTTCCCGCGTAACTCTGCCTACTGTGATTGCAAACCGTAATCTATTTTCATTTTCGTCGCATGTCGTAGCTTACGTATTTTATATTTTTGACTTTTATTGCTGCAAATTTGTTTTTTTTTTCTCTTTTGACTTTTAATTTCATTTTGTTCCGTAAAGCTATTGTATTTATTGTATTGACTTGCTGCAATGTACAATTTACAAATGTAGTCAGATAATTAAGAATTAAATAAAAAAAGAAATAATATTATTATTAGGTAGAATTAAAATACATTTAATAAATAAATTTATGCCTTATTGGATCCAAACATATCTTCAAAGGAAATAAATCAGATTAACTTAGTAAGGGTTTATCAGTTTTAAGTAGTCCGATATTGGGATATTCAGGGTTTCAGGCATACATTTTGTTTATTACCTGTACCATGGTTTTGAATTGAAGTCAGCATAGACATGCCTTTTTAAGACTTGTCTCTCATTAGGAACTCTTAGTGTAATTTAAAGTAAAACTGGCTTTTGGATAAATGAGAAACTCAAGAAGTTCCAATAGCTTGTTCAATGTACTTCCTATTAGCTCGTCATATATTTCCGCGGAGTATAAACAAGTTTTGATGAACATTCAACATGAGCTTCCCAGCTTGGTGGTAGGATACTCGGCTTTGGATGCGGCGCATATGTCTATATTAAAACAAGAATTTTTATTAACAAAACTTATACCCAGATAAGTCGAATATTCCATCCCAAGTTTCAAAGTATCTTGATGATCTTTATGTAGTACCATGTACCATGAATACCTCATTTGCTTTCTTCTACTTACTCAAAAGATTTTTACATATTAATAAATCACTCTTAATTTGATATTTTTTCAGGGTGAAATACTTACAGCACTGAGACAACTTAAAGAACAATTAACAAGGGATGAATTACAGTTTCTTGAAAAGCACAATGATGAGTTTGGTCATTTCAAGAATATCGAATTCTTGGAATTAAAAGATGAAAATAATTAATGTTTGTGTGTTCTGATTCAAGACTGAAGACTTTGTTGTGATTATGTGATGTATCTGAGATTTATATTATTTAACCCAATTTTAATGTAATTGATGTTCAAAGATTTGTAATAAAAAGTATTTGGTTTTATTTATTGTGTAAATTATATGTGATTAACCTAAAGCACACAACCATAATAGTGATATTCTCCAGTAAAAAAATCCATATAATGAATATCATATAATGCTCTCTAGTCGTTCTCAAGACAATGTTAATAAAACCTAAGAATAAATTCAAATGCTTTTAATACAATTGACAAATAAAATAAAAGCAATTAATTTTTGTGAGAGTGAGGTTATCTAGATCTAGCTCGTTAGAGGAACAAAAAATATATACAAACAGAAAATTAGAAAAAACAAATGTCCATTTTGTTGTATGAAGAAATCCACGCGATAATTTCATCTAGAATACGATGACACTGTTAGTATTATCAAACTAGCTTAAATTAAATCTAAAAAAAACAAATGATACTTTTAAGTTTCCCGGTAAAATTTTCACTGGACGATTGTTGCCAGAACCAGACTGTATATAAAATCAGATTTGGGTTACGATTACCAGATTCAGCAAAGTATTAAATATTCCATTGGAGGATACATAATTACCTAGATCATCAAAAAGATTCACTATCATCATAGACATGGACAAAAAAAAGGTAAAATTGAATTTGTTATAAGAACATCATCAGTAAAGTTCCTTAATTATCCTAGTTTTTGATAATTATTAGACGTCTGGCAACGCTCTGGGGCCTATAAAGTAGGGACGCAGATAATGTATCGATTTTTTTCTATTTGATATTACAAATTGGAAGGATACTGGGCTATTTTTGGCCTCCTACATTTGAATCAAGGATTTCTTTTTCTACAAAAATAATTTAGCTCATAAAGAGTATCTGGCCTTCATTGTTCTGTTGAGTCTACTTGAAATGTAACACACTTTCCCTTTTCTGTCAGATCAAAACGGATCTCCTACTTCCCATAAGTGGCTTTTTTGCTTACTATTCAATTGCACAACGTTCTAATGAATTGTACATTGTGAGAGTTTTGAGGTGTTTTTTCTGCGGAGATCTGCATTAAACTTATCCAGTTCTGTGTGAAAAGCTTTACGTTAAAAATGATCCAGATCGCATTAACTCAAAGATTCTTAGTTTTTCTGGAAGTTTACTATGTTTATATGTAAGTACCATATGGCATTGGAAACAAGTATCGGTTTTGATGCAGGGTCAGGCGATTTAAAAAAAAATTACAAAAATTGGTTAGGCGCGTTACATAGCAGTACGGAAAGTCTAGATCCTTCCAAGGGAAAAGACTATTATTTTAGAAAAACAAAAGTATTTTGCGCGTCTCATAGGATTTTGAGTCCTTTTGTCTTGAGCAGGTAAGATGCCTCTGACAGAGTTGGCCTTTACACCGGCAATTGGAAGCGCGGACCAAGTACCAAAATTGGGACTAAATGAAATAATACGTTCGGGGAAATTGGTGTAAACACCAGCGAATCAAACAGTATTTATTTTAGTTCGGTACACGTATGAAACGAGTACCGAACCAAACGGTTTTTGATTTAGTACGGACTAAATTAGGTAAAAATCCTTGTAAACGCACTTGAAAAATCGAGATCGATCCAAACGGATATAAAAATGAGGTTAGGTTGTTAATTTATGAGTTTGACATTCATTTTTCAGTTTTGAAGCATTCATTAGTCATTACATTTTGAAAAAAATTTTAGTTTAGTTGCGTTTAGCTATTTATTCTGTGGTTTATATAAAAGTCTATACAGCTATGACGCAGCCTTCGCCCTCGCCGACATTGCAGTGCAAAAGCAAAGTCAAAGGCGCAAATTGGAGAGAGGATGAAACTCGAATTTCTCTTGAATTATGTTTGGAAAATCAAATACTGAAATTGATGGACAGCAAAAAATACAAACATATTGATATATTTCGTACTCTTGAGAAAGAAATGAGAAAGAGAGGCTATGAAAAGACAGCTGAGCAAATGAAATTGAAATTAAAGAAACTCAAGCAAGAATACTTCAAATGCAGGGAAAACAATAAAAAAAGTGGAGCAGCGGCTATATTTTGTTCATTCTACCAGGAATTAGATTTGTTATATTGTGTAAGACCATTGTCTTTAACTGAATCCCAAGGCATTGACTCTGCATCTGCTCCAGTTCAGGCCGTTGATACTGAAATAGGTGAACAAATTGAGCTGGACCAAGAAGTTGATAATGGGGCCCCTTCTGAGGAAGTTTTAGCTTCAAATTTAGGTAAAACCTTAAAAGTTGTGTATTTAATAAATTAATCAAAACATGCTTTACAGAGTTCACATCTACTGATATAACCAGTGAAGATGAAATAGACCACGACAGTGAAACAGCAGCACAGACACCAATGTCATCATGTTATGCCAAAACATATTTTTTGTAACATGTTTGTTTTTTCCAGGTCGAAAAAGTTACCAGACACTCTTTACAGAGTATAGCAATGTGGTTGCAGACAAACAAACTGAAGCTATCCGTAAGATTATGCAGGAGCAGCAGCAGCAACAAAATGCTATGTTTAAGGAAGTAATGGAAGAACAGAAGAAGTGGGAAGTTGAAATGTTGGAGAAAGAGCATAATTTCCAAAGAGAACAAACAGATTCGATTTTAAAGGCTTTTGTTAGTTGTGTAGAGAAGTTTAGGGCACCAACAGCAATTCCTTCCACATTTCAGCCTTTGAAAATAGTGAATGTAAGGGTTTTTTTGTAATTGTTAGATACAGAAAATAAATTTAGGGCACCAACAGCAATTCCTTCCACATTTCAGCCTTTAAAAATAGACATTGTGTTTTTTTGTAATTGTTAGATACAGATTTCTTTTTTTCTAGCTTGGCCGCCAGACCCAAAACCTGCCGACGAAGAATTTGGCATCTTTAAGCAAGGAAAGTAATAACAATAAAGATTAAGTATTTTTAAGTATAAAGTTATGTCTCGGACTGTGTTATTATTAAGTTTAAAAGTTACTACTTGTTACAGTGATTTGTTTTATGTTTTTTTATATTTGTTGTTTAATTACACAGTTTAAACTTGCTTATATGTGTATTAATTTCATATCTAAAATAAAACAATGTAATAATTTAATATTATTTTTATTTTATACTACATCCTAAGCATAGATTTACGAAGTGGAAAATTTTCTGAAAGATAAGCAGTTAGATGATTTCTTATCATAGAGCCAACCATATTTTCTCTTTGTCTAGCAGGTATATGTACTGGTTGTTTATATACTTTTTCCATTTGAAAAACTTCAGTCATCCATTCCACCGAGAATGTGTCTTTATTTTTTTCAACAATATTGTGAAGAGCACAGCAAGCGACAATAATTTTTGGTACAAAAGAATAATGAATGTCCATTCTCTTCATCAAAATTCTACATCGTGCTTTTAACCTACCAAATGCCATTTCTACTGCCACACGTGCTGAATTAAGATATGTATTGAATGACTCTTCGACAGGTGACAGCACCAGAATGCTCCTTCAGCAACCATGTCAAAAGAGGGTAAGCAGGATCTCCAGTTATCATGAATGGAATTTCCATGTCATTCACCTTCTTGGTACCCTAAATTTAAAAATTAGTATAATTTATTAACAAAACATAGAACAGCAATATTATGCAGTAGTATTACTTATCATAATTATTTATTTTGGTTAAATAGGTAAGGTGCAGAATTAAGTTTAAATGGTACAAAAATAGCAAAGACAAATTACCTGAGGAAGTAAGATTTCATGGTTTTTATATATTTCACTATCCTTGAACACTCTTGCATCGTGTGCACTTCCTGGATGTTTTGCAACAATATTCATGAATCTAAAAATTAAAAATAAGTTCAGTTTTTAAAAAATGTTAAATGTAATACAAAATAGTTATCAACCTTGAATTTATTTTCTCTGAGACCACAAGCATTACTTACCTTCCATTATGATTAACAATTGCTTGGACATTGTATGATGGCCATCCTTTTCTATTTACAAAGTCTCAAAATCCATCTCGTGGTGCTAGTATTGGAATATGTGTCCCATCAATGCATCCAATTATTTGAGGGATATGGCATTTTCGCTCAAACTGTGTGGCTATATATTTGGCTTCAGTTTCATTTGGCATATATATTTCAGCAGGGACAACTATTTTAATAATAGCATTTACTACTTTATAGACACACTTTTTTACTGTTGATTTATGCACACCAAATATCTGTCCAATCAGTCTGTATTCTGCACAACTTGCCAACTTATATATAGTAATAGCTACTTGCTTTTCTACAGATATTGGCTTGCGAGATTGCAAATTGGTAGGGTTGGGGGCTAACTCGTTCTGCAATTTGCCACATAAATCAAGAAATGTGTCTTTTGACATCCGAAAGTTTTCAATCCAATCTGAATCAGTATAATAGTTTAAAACAATTCTGTCCCAGTGATCATGGCTTCTTTCTTTCATCCAAATTCTTTTATACATTAAGCTATTCAAAATTTCAGGATTTGCATACCTATGTGCTGCAGTACTCACAGTATTGAGCAATAAACTGTGAACATTTGAAATTGACTTGAGTTTATTTAATAAGAGCCGACGTTTTCTAATTTTATTTAGAAGTCTTTTTGTACGTTGTTCATGAATCCTTTTGGTATATAGCAGTAGTTTGAGGAAAAAAGTAAGCACAATGATTTTTACCATTTTGGATATATCTTTTAAATTTCACAAAATATTGAATTTAAATAAATTATTGAGGTTATGTGCTAAAGCTAAAAACGAACTAACGAACTCTTCTCTCTCGGATGTAAACGCAAACGAATCAATCGACAAAATCTTAGGACTATCCCCACCCATTTAGTTCACGGACCAAGGACCAAACCATTTTTCGTTGTAAACTCAGCCAATAACTAATGCAACGTTGTCAGACTTACAGTAATTATCAAAAACTACGATAATTTAGGAACCCGATTGATAAATATTGGTAATGTAATTCTGATAATACTTAAATCTACGAGAATTTTTGAACTTGATATATTCAGTGTTATGTGCTCATTAGTCATTTATTACTTATATAACATAAGCTACTTTAAATAAAATAATAAAAATCAATCAGTTGCAATAATATTTTCTAAACAGGGCAGTTCCATCACTGATAATTTTAGCACAAATCCGATCATTTCTTGTACATTTTCTAATAACCGCCTATAAGGTTCAGGCCACAATGAACGGACTTCATAGAGAAATCAAAAAATATATTGAGATTTTGCATTAAGACTGTGTCGCTGATGCCCACAAATTACTACTTTACTGTATGAAGTAGAAGCCAGGCTGAAACATTCTGTCAAAAATTCCCTGTTCAAAATGGCGGTTATGTTTTTATTTCACATGATACCATGTTAGTATGCAGATACCCGTACCTTCGCCGATCTTAACGATTCTTAGCATATTAGTAGATTTTTAAGTCTTGATAACGAATCCGAAGTCACATTTTTTGGCGAGGTTTTGTTACCGAGATATAGGCTATCAAAATTTTGAATCTTATAACACAATTTTTCTTCGTTTAGCAATTTAATATTGCATACACAGCTTCAATTTCGGAACAATGCGTATTTTTGCGTTTATAACGTTATTTCACCCAACACTTAGGTCGTATTCCGTTTCCAAACCTGGTTAACCAATCCAATTGACAGAAGTCTGACAGCGGTTTCCAACCAACAAAATTCATCGTTTCTTCTGGTGACACTATTGACAGTTATTTTCAGGAACCGTGTTCCGTAAATAACCGGCTTTTCAGATAACCGATGCGTACGGAACACGGAACCGAAACCAAGATTGGATATTTAATAGGGAATTTTTCTTCTTTTTGTCTTTGATGTTGGTGATCATTGTCATTCAAAGGGGAAGAAGCAATAAGTATATTTTGAACATTTTATTGAAGTAACTGTTTTTAAAACAATTTATTATGGATATTTTGTTTGCCGTCCGCGTGCCACCGCCGATTTTGACGAATGGCTTTATTGAGAAACTTGGTGCTAAACCGGTGAAGTTATTGTTATTGAAGTTATTAATTTGCAATGTAAAGGGAGATCGGTAGGAGGTTTTCAGACGGTTGGGCGCCGGAACGCGAGGGCATTAGGTGTACCGGTGTTTATCACCAGATAAGAACGGAATATTACTAAAATTCCTGTATTACAGCATGCCAATTACGTCACATGTTTACGTTAGACGAACAAACGTAATATCTATAATAAACAGGACCAAAAATTGCTACTTTAATAAAATTTGTCAAATATTAATTTTAAAGATTTCTTTTGGAGTGACACTGGTTGGCAACATAAAGCCGAAAAACAAAAAAAATTTACCAACAAAAATAGTAGATGACAGATACAATTTTTGTAATTTGATTTTTGGGAGAAATAACGATATAACGGTGCACAACCTGCCAGACTGCGTGTTTTCACAGTTCTTTTCCTTTTACAACAAAATTACTGTAATTATTACATATAGTTTTATTATTAATTATGGCTTTTATGATGGATTTTGCAATGAACCTGGGCTAACCTAACGCTAACGGAACAAATCAACCTAACAATATAGGTTTTGTTATAAAAAACCCTTGTTTTAATATACCCTGAATTTGGTTCAATCCTCACAAAACTGGCGCACTACTGCACGCTTTCTTTACGGGATATCTATCCAATTGTATTAATTATAAGTTTTCTCAAAAAAAAAATTCGTGCGAGTCCGGGTTCAAACACACATACCCTACGACGCGAAGTAGGCCGAGAACCTTACCACGTGCGCCACGAAACTTCACATGGAATGTGTAACAAAAGTTGTTTCGTCACGCTTAATTTTTGATTTATAGATAGACATTCTAACCACAATTTCTTTCTTCTTTCTTACAAAAATTGACCAGTTCTGTCCTGTTCTGTATGAAACTGCTACAAATAATTATAAAAGACGTAGCAAAACTCTGTTCTTGATTTCCTTATCTTATTTTACCTAAAAAATTTGTACATTAGAACAGACAGAATTAGACAGAAGTTAGACTTCCGCCAGTGATGCACTTGCCTGATGCCCGCTTTTTCTGTTAGAGTTTATCGGTGCCTTCGCGCTCTTGCTTGAACCGATCCATCTATGTACAACAAAACTTTTTAATTAATATTTCACTTTAAAGTTGTATTTCCATGGTATTTCATAATGTTAAAATGCCGAGATGAAAAAAAATTACTCGAGGAAAAAAAAATTTGGTCTAGGATGAATTTTAAAGATGAATATGTTAAAAATGAAACGTAACCGAAAAAATGTTAGTGATCAGAATCCCAAAATCTTCCTGTGTACAAAACGTCATCAAAATCGTCGATGGTGTAAAAAATAAATAATTACTGTGTATTCAAACGTTTCTGTATAAAAATTACTGCAGGAAACAGAAAAAGTGAAAAATTCACGGTAATATTGTGAAATTTGAGGCCTCATATCTTAGATACGAAACGTCGACGAAAACATGTGACTTCGGATTCCTGATGTGCGTCCCAGAGTCTATAAATGTACGTAAAATGTCAAAATTGCTGCTAACTGCAGATTATTTTCCCTGAATCATTTCAGAGCCCTTGATTGCCACTAAAGAAGGTGAAGAGGAAAATTATATATTGGATATTTGATATAACGTGATTGCAGGCCATCGATATATCCAGAACATCTCTATTTGTGCATTTTAACTACTCACCATACCCTTCCCCTAGTAGGTCGTCTGGCTCAACGTGTATTTATCAATTTTTAATTTAACCTATAATTTAAAAAATTTGAAATAAAAAAAAAAAAGAAAATTGAATGTTGTATTTTGATTGGCTTTATGTTTGTGTTACGTTTATTTAGATTTAGCTGGTTCTTAGAAAAACACATGTATCAATGATATTTATTTTTGCTTCACGGTAAATTAAACAAAATAAATGGAGTTTGCTGAACTTATTACCACCCCTAAACTGGACGGGGTCATATTACATTCTCCATTCCATGAACCAATTGATGGAACTCTTTGTATCACAGGGCATCACCTTATTCTTTCTACAAGAAAGGAAAATGTACAGGAACTGTGGGTATGTAGTTTATGCTTGTGCTTCACAAATGTGAGAAAGACTCTAAGTTAGGTTTTATTTGTTAACTCAGGATCAGTATTGTGATAAGAAAAATCTCACAATTTTTTGCCATAAATGTCTTATATGTTATTTTCACTATTAGGTTTCTAGGAACAGTAGTCTTTTATAAATATGATACAACCAAAATTTTAAGAGAATCTTAAGAGTCAGTATAAATTTGCTATCAGCATGTAAGAGACGGTGAATATATAATTTAGTCTATATTTTGTTTTTTGTGACTGCAAAATATTCTTAATTAATTTACGACTAAATTATCAAATTGTTAGACACAGTTGGAACTACCAATAACCCACCAAACTTTAAAACTACTTGTATAAAAAACTATGTTTTTTATTGCCTACTGCCTAATGCCTAAAATAATTTAAGTACCTAATATTGAAAGGATTTGATTTAGTCTCTTTGGCTATCGAGTGAAGAAAGATGTAGAATTTTTTTTGTGAATATGTTCCAATGATTCTATGTGCATTCTGTAGTATGGTACCCACACATGGTATTCTCATTTAAGAATTGACCTAACAATTGCACAATAAACATCTTTTATTATCTTAAAATACACTTTACTAATTTCATAGCTCTGTTAATTATGAATTTAAGCAAATATATCAAATTTCAGATCAGTTAATTCAAAACAAATAAATTTAGATATATAGCATTTTACATAAAAAATCTAGATCTAGAATTTATCGTATAATACAAAAATGTAAACATAAACTTGGCGTTCCATTTAAAAAATGTAACTTTGGGTTGAAACGTAGTTTTGTTACACCCTGTATGGGAATACATATTTAAAAAATTGCATATTTAAAGAGTTCAGGCTCCTATCTATAACTTTCATATATAACTTTTTTTGTAAATCCAAAATTTTAGAAATTAAGGGTGGGGGCTTATTACTGCTACTAAGGCCAGAGCTCCATTTACTTTATCATTAACCTTTTCACTGCTCAGAGTTCAGATTAGGCAGTCAAAAAAAGTAGTATTTTTTTTAGTGCTTGCGAATTTTTTCTCTAGAGCAGGGAGGTCCTTTTTAATTTGCCTTTTTTACTATTTTTTGCAAAAAAACAAAAAGTTATTATTTTTTTAAAAATATTTTCTAGGAAAAAAGCTGAAGTTATAACAAAGTGAATTTTTCTAAGCAAAAACACAAAATTAAGCAAAGAAAAATATTTTCAAGATTGCAAGAAAAATAAAGGCATTTAAAAATAATTTTTAGTGTTGTAATACCCTGCTTTTGTTTTTATAACAAAAAATAGGTACAGGAGGTGGGTTTGGATCACACTAATCAATAAAAAAAATCATGCACTATTTGTTATTAACATTAGTTTTAATTCAGGCTAAACCTAAAAATTACCAATAGAAAACAGAATAAAAGTCAAGTTTTTTCAAGTGCAGAAGGCATTGCTGCTCATTTTTTGGCAAAAACCAACAAGATTAAAACTATTGGCCTTGCACCAGTCAACCACACTACTTATAGCCTCCTGTAAATAATCGCAGTCATAGGCATTTATTACCTCTATAAAGAGTTTGTAGTTATCAGCAAACAGGAATTCATTAGATTGTTTAACAACTCGGCATATATCATTAATTGCTATAAGAAATAATAGAGGTCCTAGGTTAGATCCTTGGGGAACCTCGGAAGTACTATTTTATATGTTAGATTTGGTGCCTTTTCTCTCAATGTATTGTTTTCTGTTATTTAAATATGACTGGATTAAACCCACTAAATTTGGCATTATATTCATTTTTACAAGGACTCAATTACAACAAGCACTGTGTGGTACCATAATGGAACAGACTTGCAGTTTGCTCAGCAAGAACCTTTGGGCCACACCAAAACTACTATCACTTGATTGAGCATTGAATGAAACATTCATACATTCATTTTGTGTTATAGCGTGGACCTATGTCACTAGCTATACTAGAAGAAGTTAAAGTCTTTGGGGTCCCTGACTTACCTCGATGGGCTGCACCTCAACCTTCATTTACTACTTTCCAGCTGTCTCCTCCCAGGAACTTTCTTAATCTTGTTACCCTGCTTCATTTTCCACTTCAAGTGTCCTTAGTGAATCATGTTCATTGAAATTATTTATGTTTTTTTGCTCTTCTTAATGAGGTGCCAATGCAATTTCTGCATTACAGTTTAGAACAATAAACCTATTCTATGGATATGAAATAAAGTACATGTAAATGTTCCACACATATATCTTCACTCACATCCAACCACATGCTTTTCAATTATGCCACTTTGTTTAACAGGAACACAGAAATTAATTCGAGTGACATTGGTCAGCTGGAGCATATTAATCCTTATTTCAGTGACCAATAATATTACAGTTAAAATTAATAATGTTTCTAACACAAAAGAAACTGATCACTTTACACTTAACAATATTTTGGTGCACATCATTTGCTTTACACCAAATTGCTAAACTGTCTAGGTCAGACTGAATTTTTATGCAATCATTGTAATTGCAGATTGTTATGTTGCTATACTCTATATATTCCCAAAGATGCTTAACAAAACAAGTGACTTCTCTATGGAACACTAGAAGACGGAAAGTCTTTCCTCAGATAAACTTCTAATCTTAACCACTTGAGTTCTATATTTTAGGTAACTATTTATCCAACTTGAAAGAAATGTCCGTATTCCCAGTCCTTCAAGTTTACAAATTAGGATATTATGACTGAGACTGTACATACGATGTTTATTCAACAAGTTCAATGAAGACACACTGATTAGTTTACGAATAGGTTTTTAATGACATCTTTTAAATAGTGGTTACAATCTTTAAAATAAGTACCGGAGCCGAAAAAACATGTTACCCGTAATCACGATACGATTTTTACTGCCGTGTGACAGTTTTGCCAATGTATATGTCACAGACAACATCCACTTAGTGGTACTTTTTAAGGGTCTCCTTGCAAACATAAGTAACATTGTTTCACTTCCGAGGGTCTTTATATAAATGCAATATTTTTAGTTAATACCAAGTATTTCTTTTTCAGCTTTTAATACAAGCCATAGATGCTATTGAAAAAAAGCAACTTCCTGGTCCTCCACAAAATGGAGGCACAATAATTTTGAAATGTAAAGATTTTCGAATATTACAGTTGGATATACCTACTACATATGATTTCCAGAACGTCTATACATCCATTGAAAGGCTTGCTAATTTGGATAGAGCAGAGCTCTCTTATTCATTTTTCTACAGACCCATGTATAGTATTTTAGAAGATGGATATACCTTGTTCAGGCCAGAAACAGAATTTGCTAAGTTATTGGCCAGTGACGAGTGGAGAATCTCACACGTTAATAAGAATTTTTCAGTTTGCAAGAGTTATAGTTCAGTTTTGATTGTACCTAAAAGTATCGATGACAACACTCTGGTCACAGCTGCCAGTTTCCGGGAAGGAGGTCGATTTCCTATACTTAGCTACAGACATGAGAATGGTATGGTAATTTGAAAAACATATGTTTATATGTAAATTTGTAAAAGGTGTTCCCAAAATTAAATTTTATTTATTTCAGTTAAGAGTTAGATCAGATGTTAGTTCTTAAAAATCTTTAAGATCTAATGTCTGATAAAGACACAGTGTTGGCGAACAATTGTTGTGTGTTTTATTTTTCATAAATTAAATTAAGTGGAAATTTTATTTTTAAAATGTATTCTATTCCCGAAGAAAAAGAAAAGAGTGTGTGAAATTTTAATACCTCCAAGGGTTTGAGAGCTCCAATAATACACTTAGTGTACTTCAAAAAATGTAGAATTAGTCAAAACAGACAAAAAATGGGTTTCAGGGTGTATTTCACAACTTATTTTTGTATTAAAAAATTAAAATTGACCTAACGTTTTTAGAAATATTTAAATATCTCTGAAATATTTTTAAAATATCAAGAGTTTCCTGGCTTTTTGCGTATAATGCAAAATGTCTTTTACCTATTATATATGTTTTAAACAGGCATAACATTTTAAATCTTCAGCATTATGGATTTAATACTATTTTATCGAACACCTCTATATTTAGTTAAACTTTGGTGAAGGGGATGCAGCAGTATTTTGTGAATTGCCTGGGGCATTTGATTGTATGAACCAAGAAATACTACTGTGAATGTTAGCAGAATATGGTTTTAGAGGAACCACAAAGGATTGTTTGTATCTTGGGGAACGAGTGCAGATGGTTGCATTAAATGGAAACACATAGTTGAACATGTCCTGAACTAGCCCTCCAAGGGTCAGTTCTTGGTTTGTTCCTGTTTCTCATTAATGTCAATGACTTCCCACACCTTGAAATTTTGGGTGGACTCACTATCTTTACAACACTACTGTTCTTTTACTAGATTTAATTTGTAAAAAGGGTAGTTATAATTTTGTTTGTGCAGATTTTAATTATGACTTTACCGATAAAAATAAATAAATTACTGACATTTTAGGCATATTTAGCTGTTTTCAATTAAATCAGATGTTTCATGATCATTCTCGTATACAGGGTGACTCTAAAACTCTTATAGATAATATTTTTTCAAAGTAGAGTTAAAAAATTCCGTTGTTAATACTGTAAATACAATTTTATCGGATCACAATGCCCAAATTTTAGAATTTAAATCTTTTCTGAAAGAAATAAAAACTTCTTTCATTATTTAATATCTAAGGGGATATGGTATTCTGTTAGGGAACAAGAGCAGATGGACAGAATATTTGGTGTATTTTTTTAGACTTTTTATGACATGTTTAACGAAGCTTTTCCACTAATAGATGTAAAACAAAAGAAAACCAATACCACAAATAATTGGATAACTCCTCAATTAACTGAGGAAGGTGTCCTTTTAAAACGCTTCCATACAATTTTAAAAACATCACACGACACTGACCTTAAAGAAAAGTATAAAGCACTGAAAAAGAAACATGAACTGAATATTTTGAATGCAAAGAAATCATATAATTATCATTACATAGCTCTGAGCAGTAATGTTTCTAAAGCTTCTTGGGATGTAATAAACAATAATATTAGTACTAAATCTAAAAAAAGTACACCAATGCGAATGTTGAACGAAAATAAATCGCTTTTAACAAACAATCGAGATATAGCTAACTCGTTTAATTTATTTTTTACTGAAAGTATACAAAAACTAGTCTCAAATACAAACGTACAGCCTACTTACAACTTAAATATATGTAATAATAATAGTGAAACCTTTTATTTGTTCCCTGTATGTAGTTAGGAGATTAAGAACATTATTATGTCCGTCTGCTCTAAACGGTCAGGCGGCGTCGATGATGTACCCTATAGCCTTTTGAAAGACGTGTCGAGTGAGAAGTCAAGTATCCTTGCATACATAATAAATATTTCTTTTACCACGGGAAAATTTCCAGATCAGTTGAAATCAGCTGTTGTTGTCCCTGTTTATAAAAAAGATGACCCAATGTCAATAAATCATTACCGACCAATAGCGTTACTGCCGGCTTTCTCAAAAATTTTCGAAAAGGCATTTCAGAGGCGTGTAGTCTCCTTCTTTAATAAACATTCTTTGTTCAATCCAAGACAGTTTGGCTTTACTGTGGGTTCTTGCACCCAAGACGCACTATTATCATTTCTTGAAAATGTATTAAATAACTTAAATAAAAAGCAAAAAACAACAGCACTTTTCTTCGATTTGAGTAAAGCTTTTGACACTGTCAACCACGCGTTGTTACTGCAAAAACTTCATATGTATGGAGTTCAAGGTCGTGGCAATTCGTGGTTGAAGAGCTATTTAGAAAATAGAGTGCAGAGGGTCAAGGTCGCTGACGCGGTTTCTACTGATATGGAGGTCGGAACAGGTGTACCCCAAGAAAGTGTTCTGGGGCCAACTCTATTTTTAATTTTAATAAATGATATTCCTTTAAACATACAGCAGGGGCTCTTGACACTTTTTGCTGACGATACGTCATCAATTGTCGCTGATCGGGATCTCTGGCCTTTCTGGCAGGGCGGGTGCTTGTATCAGGGAGATGCAGACCTGGTGTGATTTAAATGGTCTAGGTTTAAATGTTTTAAAGACAGACTTACTGCTTTTTTCTTCAGCGAGAATAAGACAAATAGAAAGTTTGTTAGTAAGTACTAGGGGTGATACTTGTAATAAGACTCTTAAACAAAGCGACACCACTAAATATTTAGGTGTACATATTGACAGGTTTTTATCTTTTGAAAATCTGGTCAAAAGGCTATCATCAAAGAGCTTTGTTTTATATCAGCTCAGGAAAACATGCGGTTCGCAAACTTTGAAAATGTATTACTATGGTTGTGTACACTCCCTGTTGCAATATGCCCTGCTATGTTGGGGGAATAGTATAGGCGTTAATCGTATATTTATATTGCAAAAGCGAATATTAAGAAGTATATTTGGACTGAAAAAAACGAGACATAAGTAAGTATGAAACTCGTAATGCTAAATCAAAATCAAATCAAATCAAAATGTACTTTATTGTCAAGAATATAAATGATTCTATTGACAAAGCATGTTAATTCTAGCAAATAAAATCTAAAATAACAATAAAGAAAGAGAAAAAAAAAACAAAAAAACAACAAAAAAAAAACAAATAAAATAACACCAACCCAGCATGAGTTAGAACCCATGTTGAAATAAACAAATCATTGCATTCATGGGTGTCAAAAAATTATAAAAATACAAAAAATTTAAAAAAACAGTCAAGGTAAACACACAATAAATAAAAACATAAAAAGACACATTAAAACATCTACATAGGTTCAATATATGAAAGTTAATAAGTTATATAATTAAAATTAGACATTTAAATAATGTAGGAAAATCAGCAGTCAAACCAACCCAAACAAAAAAAAACAATTGACATCTTTTAAATTAGCCTATCTGCATAAAACTCACCCAGGTTATAATAGACTTTTTTTAGAAGTACGTTCTTTAAGGTTCTTCTGAAAATCCTAAGTGAGCCGGCATTTCTAATGTGAATTGGCAGATGGTTGAATATTTTTTTACCCTCGTAGATAAAAGACCTTTTTGTAAATTCCCTAGTTGGTATAGGAAGGGGAAGATGAGAGGCTTGTCTAGTATCGGGTCTAGATGACGGGATTTGAACGTTATTTATGTTTTTAAATACCAGGGTAGAAATTTCAAGTATGAATAGAGAGGTGAGTGTGAGAATTCTCAGCGATTGAAAATGAGGTCTGCACGACTCCCTTTGGATGGCCTTAGCGATGAAACGAACGGCCTTCTTCTGCAGTAAAAAAACGATAGTTAAAAGAAACTGGCTACTGGCGCCCCAAAACGGAATGCCGTACCTAAGATGTGATTCGAATAATGCAAAGTAGACTGATCGCGCCAGCGCCGGACCGAGCTCACTCCTAGCAATCTTAATTGCAAAACAAGCAGACGATAGTCTCCCACTCAACCTTAGTATGTGGTCTTCAAAGCGAAGATCACCGTCTATAAAAACTCCCAAAAATTTATTCACGTTTTCCTCCTTAAGAGGGTCTCCATCCAGATTTAAGCCCTGCATGTCACACCGAAATCCCACCACGTTTGTTTTTGTAACATTAAAGGAAAGTCGGTTTGAGTCGCACCATTGTTTAATATTGTTAATGTCAGATAAAATATTATTTCTTAGTTTCATATAGTCCCTGTGATGCCATACAATGGACGTATCGTCCGCAAAAAGCGTAAAATCGCCGGAAATCTGAACACGCACAAGATCGTTAATATACAATAAGAATAGGACAGGTCCAAGGACTGATCCCTGAGGAACGCCACAGTTGATGTGGCAGGGTGATGATTGCACACCAGAAACAACAACAGACTGACTGCGATCGGAAAGGTAAGACTGGAACCAGGCAAGAGCATTACCTCTAAATCCGTAAAGCTCAAGCTTTGACAGCAGTATTCTATGATCCACGCAGTCAAAGGCTTTTGATAGATCACAGAAAACCGCCGCCGCAAACTCTCCCCGATTCAGACATAGGTACACTGTCTCCAGGAAATCAAAGATGGCATCATGAGTTCCCTTAGAGCTCTGAAATCCATATTGCTTTGGAGTAATTAAGTTGAAGGATTCCAAGTAATTCCATACTCTCTTTTTAACAACTTTTTCAAAGACTTTGGAAAGAGAGGAGAGTAAGCTAATGGGGCGAAAGTTTGACGGTTCAGTTAGTTCACCCCCCTTATGCAGTGGAATGACCATAGCGGATTTCATAAAGGATGGGAACATTCCTCGGGCCCATGAATTGTTCATAGCTGCCGCTAGAGTCTCCAACGCGCAATCTGGTAAACCCAGAAGCACCCCGGCAGATATTTCATCTTCTCCAGATGACTTTTTGTTTTTGATATCACGCAAGGCAGCTTTGACCTCGTCCACGTCAGTCTCAAAAAAGGAGAATGACCCAGGCATAGAAAAACCGTCAAAGTAAGACAGTGGATCCACAGACGAGGGCAAGTTCTGAGTAAGTTTACCTGCAATACTGCAGTAATAATTATTAAACACATTAGGTTCAATGTCAAATTCACGATCTCTACTACTAGATTTGTTGCGCAGGTCATTAATGATAGCCCAACTATCCCTCAGCCGATTTTTAGCAGCCTGAAGTCTGTCGTTGTAGTGCAGTTCCTTGGCCATTCTGACGACCTTGCGGTAAATTTTACTATATAAATTGCAATATGATACAAATTTTGCGTCCTTGAAAAATTTTTTCAGGTAATTGAGTGACCCTAAATTTTTAGACGATACCCGTAAGCCTTTTGTAAGCCAGGATTTATGTGTGTTATTTTTATATTTTAGCAAACGCTTAGGAAAAGCTCGATTAAAGATGTCCAACAAAGTAACATGAAAGGCAGCAAATGGATCAGGAGAACGGGCCATACCAAGCCAATTCACATTAAGAGCCAATTTATGAAAATTTTCAAAACCGGCTTTGTTAAAAACTCGACCGTGTCTATATTTTGATTTAACCCTGGGTCTACCAACACTTAAACTGCAACTAACAGCCTCGTGATCAGAAAGACCTGCATTTACTACACAACATGATAATACATCTAAATTAGAACACAAGTAATCAATGGTGGTCGCTGAGGTTTTGGTCAAGCGAGTTGGAGTGTTAATATGCATTACTAAACCATGTGATGACAGTAAGTTAGAAAGTAGAATAGTGTTTACTGAATTTTTGTCCTGAAAGTTAATGTTGAAATCCCCGGATACAACCAGCTTATAGCCAGATGGGATTTGAGACAAAATAATATCAAGTTTTGACAAGAACTCAACAATTTGATTAGAAGGGGGACGATAAATACAGAGAATATAAAGTTTGAGTTGCTTAGAAAAACAAGCAGAAAATTCAAAATAATTTTCTTCCAAGAGATTGTTATATTTGTCAACACAAGCTAAACTGTCAATAAAATAAGATGTTTTTTTACACAAAATCAGGGTACCACCATGCAATGAAGTATCCCTACAGTAAATAGATACTGGGACATAGTTCGGTACACAGAAACATTCATTGGGCTTCAACCAATGCTCTGTGATAAGAACCAAATCCGGAAAATTATTAAACTCTAGAAATGCAAACAAGTCATCACATTTGTTTCTTAAAGATTGGACATTGAGTAAAATCATAGAAAAGTCATAATTATCATTAAATACTTTACTAACATTAGTTACTCTACCATTTACCATACCCTCCCTAACTTGAGAGGGTCCAGTGTTAAAAAAAATTTTTCCTTAACCACATTGGTATCCTCGACACCGTTTTGATTTAGACTAGAGCTTAAAGTCACTAGCTTCAAATTACTATCACTATTTAAATTTTTATTATGGAAGACAGTCAAATATTTTTTTATAACAAAAGAAAGTTTGCTTAGGCCAGAATTATTTAGATAATGTGAGTTTCTGAAAAAATGTTTTGGAAAAAAATTTTTAGATAGATTCACTAAATATACATTATCACTAAATTTTCTTAAATTAGAAACATAACTATCAAGGTTATTGTTTAATTTTAATGCTTCATCAAATATATTAGACATAGCATACTTAAAAGGGAATGAACAAAAAACCAAATTTGTGTAAAAGCACTTGTTTGCTAATAGAGTTAAATCATTTAAAGACACTTGAAATTTGCTAGGCTGAATCAAAACTATTACAAAATCATTTTGTGTAAAGTCTTTAATGTAGCAATCACACCCTAGAGCAATACTCCTCAATGAGGCATTAGGTTTTGTCACCAACTGCAATTTGCACTCACCCAATTGTTGTTTTAACGGCTTATATAAGAACTTTCCGTACCCGTCGGTGAGAACCAATACTTTCTTCCCAGGCAGGACAGCTTCAGTTGCCCGCTGTTTAGAGAATGTGCCACTCTCAGTGAGGTATGTACAGCTAATAAGCTGTACATACCTCAATTTAACACGGTTTTAATTAATCCAGGGCTAGTATTTACATTTCTTAGAGTTTATAACCATCTGCCGGATGACATAAAGCATCATAAAGCATTATAAAATTTAAACGTATTCTAAAAACATTACTTCAAACTATTGTATTCTATTCGTTGTCAGAATTTTTTATGCACAATTTTTAAAACATTTCTATTGTTATGCTGTTTTTTTTCTGCACTTACTGTTACTTTTTCTTGTTGATGTCTCTACAGTTGTTCTTGGTTTTGGTATTCGTTCTTATTTATACTTTGAATTTTACTTTAAACTTAAATGTAGGTTATAGTTTACTTATGATTATTTTGAGTGATTTAATTAATTATTAATTATTTTTTACTTTAATTTGACTATTTCAATACTTGTATTCAAGTCTTATGAAATAAAAATTGATTTGATTTGATTTATATAGTAAAAGCGTGGATGGTCTTACAAAAATACATAAATGCCGATTTCGGTAAAATAGCTTAGGCCAGAAGCTGATCTGGTTTGAAGGTAACTCCCAATCCTTTTTCCTGCAGCTTTGTTCATACTTTGCTTTAGTCGTGGTTCATCTTCGATATGCCAACTGTTTTTGGGGCTCATGTTCTAATTATTTGTTCTATGGTTTTTTTTTAAATTACAAAAGAGAGCAATGATTGGTGTTAAACCCAGTGATTCTTTTGACCTTTGAAAAATACTTAATCATAATTTTGTGCAGTATGTTACTCTAAATTAATTTAACTGTGGTAGCTGCCTTTCTACATTTTTGTTGTCTAATTACTTTGACATATTAAAAGTACATTTTTTCATTTCTTTGATTTTCTCTTTCTTATATTTTACATTTTCAGTTTAAATTTAATCATTCATTTTAGGTTTTAAAATTTTAATTTTAATTTATTTTGATGTCATAGGATAGTCATAATTTAGTTATACAAATTATTTTAACCATAAGTCTTTGTTAACAATTTTGATAATTTATTCTATTATTCACTTTTGACTATGCCCATTATTTAAAGAATGGGTGCATGGTTTTATGTGTTGGCAAAGGAATTGTCATTAAAATAAAACTAAAATATCAGATTAGTGTTTATTTAAGGGCTTAATTTCTAACTCAGTTTACAATTTCAGGAGCCATTTTATTAAGAAGTAGCCAACCACTCTTGAGTAACAGTAACAAAAGATCCAGAGCAGACGAAAAAATTCTAACAGCAGTACTGGGCCCCTACAAAAAGGGTTACATAATTGACACTAGAAGCACAGGTTTGATAGGCCATTGTAAAAGTAAAGGGGGAGGCACAGAACCGGATGGTCACTATACGCAGTGGAATAAAATCTTTAAAAATTTGGACAAATTGGTCAAATGTGATGGTAGTGTTCTCGAACATTTCAGTAAACTGATGGAAGGTAAATAAGATTTGTTTATATGGCAAGTTAGTATGATTATATTTTTTATTGCAATGTCTTATTTGGGTTTGTCATTAGAAAAATAACTTCCTGCCTATTAACGTAACTAATTAGTGTTGCTTTCTGCTGGATACAACAAAGTTTATTTAGTGTCTTACATCTCACAAATTTTTTTTACACTTGTGAAAAGAAACCTTTGTTGTTAAATTCTTTTACTTTGGTCTCTTGCTTTTTTTTTTGTTCTCTTGAACTTTTTAAATGAAATGTGATAAAATATGACTTAGTGCAATCCATGAAGTTACACTTCAGGTTTATCCTGCTGCAAATCAGTTGTATCTGATTTTAACAAAGATTGAATCATTTTTGATGATCTGTGTAACAACACAAAGTTAGCTTGACATAAACTTGGATAGAAAACTTAGCTGAAATATAGATGTTGAATGTCAGAGTAGCAAACTGTCACTAATTATATTGTTTTATTAAGAACCTGTCTAATTTCGCACTTTAAGCTTATTTATAGATAACATTTTTTTTTTGGGCAAATTTATACCAATATAATGATATTATTGAATATGTACAAGGTGTCCGGATTTCGTTGTCATTATAGGGTATTTCAGTTATTTATAAAGATTGTAACAAGCATTTTGACATGCTCGTTACAATTAGTTAAACTTAATCAAATTCTCTATTATATTTCATAAAAGTCGACATTCGAAAAGGTTTCTTTAAATCAGGGGTGATAAGATAATTGGCCAGTCGATCGCGAGTGCTTTTTGAGTAGATCTCGAGAAGAAAAAATTTTTTAATAAGTAGGTACTTAACTAACCTACAAAAATTTATTACGTAATAAAATAACACTCGGCTAGTGGCAAAAGGCGGCTTTATCAAAGGAACGCTCGGTACTTGGTAAAGAAAAGCCGCGTTTTTTATTCTTGCCGCTTTTTTAGAAATTTCGGGCGGCGCGTTTGACGGAAACATTCGAGACTTTCGTTCACGCCGATATAAATGTTGCGCCTGCAGGAATTGGAGTCATTCTGAATTGCGACTTGAAGGCAATACTACGTCCATACAAAGTTTATTATTAAATAGTACAAAATGAGTGCAGCGAAGAAATCTAAAACGTATTATTTTAATAACGATTGGGAGGAAGAATTTTTGTTTTGTATGGTGAAGGAAAAGTGCATTTGTCTTATTTGTCGTGCGTCAGTTGCAATACCTAAGCGTGGTAACTTAGAGAGGCATCATAAAACGGTTTATAGAAACTATGAAAAGGATTTTCCGCCACAGAGTGAATTAAGAAAACGAAAAGTACGTGACTTGATATCTTGTTTGAAAAAATAACAAACCAGTTCACAAGACCAAACAATCAAAAGCTGCACCGATCGCGTCATTTAAAATATCTCTTATATTGGCGAAACACAAGAAACCATTCGAAGATGGATCGGTTGTGAAGGAAGCATTTATTGAAGCGGGTGAGACTTTATTTGGAGATTTTAAAAATAAAACAGAAATCATGTCTGCTATTAGAGAACTTCAGTTATCTCGTCCGACTGTTACAAGGCGTATTGAAGTCATGAGTCAGGACATGGCAGATAAACTAAACAATGATATCATGGAATGTACATACTTTTCTTTACAGTTCTACCAATCCACCGATATGACAGACACTGCCCAGCAGTGTATTTTTATTCGGATGGTATTCAATGACATGTTGACTAAGGAAGAATTTTTCATCATTCCTCTGAAGGGGAAGACCCGTGGCGAAGATATATATGACGCTTTCTTCAATTTTGTAAAAAATTACAAGCTACCAATATATAAATTAGCGTGCATTACAACCGATGGAGCACCAGCAATAACTGGAAACAAAAACGGTTTTGTGGCATTGTATCGAGCTAATGAAGATTTCGCTTCATTTTTTTCAATCCATTGCATCAACAAGTTTTGTGTTCAAAAGTTTTAAACACGGAGGAAATTATGGGAATTGCAACAAAAATTGTGAATTCCATCCGTGCACGTAGCTTGCAACGACGGCTTTTTAAGTTGCAGTTGGAAGATAGGGAGTCAGCTGAACACACTGATTTAGTTCTTCACACGGACGTCAGGTGGTTGAGTCGCGGAAAATTCCTAGAAAGGTTTCAAGAATTATTACCCAAAATAACAGCTTTTCTAGACGAAAGAGGTGATGACACTTAGATGTTGAAAAACGAAAAATGGCTGACTGATTTGGCATTTTTGACTGACATCACAATGCACTTAAACACCATTAACTTGGAGCTTCAAGGTAAAGGAAAAACTGTTATTACGATGATTAGCGCAGTAAACGCATTCAAAAGTAAATTGCAACTTATGATGGATCAAAAAGAAAAGAAAGGATCTGAAACATTTTCCGTCTTGAAAGCTAGGATACCTCAGTTGAATTATGATACGTATGAGGCTGAATTATCAAATATTTTGGGACAATTCGAAATGCGTTTTTATGATTGTAGTAAATTGGCAAGTGTAGCATCAGTTATGAATTATCCTTTTTCATGTAAAAACATTGAGGAACTAGCTACTGAAATAGCAGGTCAGTTTAATATGAACTCATGTTCTGTTGAACATGAGTTGGTGCAGATTATATCAGATATACATCTCAAAGCTACAGCATCTGATACAAATTTCTGGTTTTTTATATCTGAAGATAAATATCCGAATCTAAGGCAAATCGCCGTTCAACTGACAGCAATGTTTGGGTCAACTTATTTGTGTGAGTCTGCATTTTCTTAAATGAAGATAATTAAGTCAAAATATCGCAATCGACTAACTGACGATCATATGTCATCATGCTTGCGATTAGCACTCAGTGGTTACGTACCATCTTATGAAAAGTATGCTGAGGACATGCAGTGCCACGCTTCAACATCCAAAGTCACTCCTTAGTTAAGTTTAATACCATATGTAACTCTTTTGTTTTGTAACAACCAATAAACTCGCAATTTTGAATAACTATGAGTTTTTTCATCGATATTGTAGAGAAGAACCTAACTAAACCTAACCCAAACCTTGACTAAAATAATGTATATTGTGCAGAAAGCTAATATCTATATATGCTACGGTACACCCTACCTAGGTAGGTAGGTAGGTAGTATGTATCTTGCATGTATGACAACCCTGCATCCCACATACTTGCAGCCTCTCAGAGTCGATCGTAAGTTGTCTAAAAATATTGAGGTAGATCGCCAGCAGTTCATGTTTGAGCACTCCTGCTTTAAATAATATAAAATTTTAATTTTGTTCATATTTAAAACTTTAAATTGCATTTAACATGGAAACAAATTTAGTCATACCTTGGGGAGAGCAGTCTGATTTCTAGATGGGACGAATTTTGGCAACCCAGAATGCGTGTGTATTTGGTTGGTCAAGTCGTATAATAGAGATTTTAGCCTGTTTGTGAGGTCACAGTTTTTTTATGAATCTATGTCAATAAAACCAATTGAAGTGAGAAAGGCGACCTCTTTTCTTAACTAGAATCTGTAGAGGTCAGATCTTGTGTTCCTGAAATGAGCTGTCGTAAGACAAACGTTTGGAAGTAATGTGATTTTTTGCATACAGCATGTGCTGGATTGAAATTTCAAAGTTTGTATACTTTAAATGGGAATTAAGCAGCAAGGGACCGACCGATAAGAAAGCCAGACCATCAGGTAAATAAAAAACTGATAGACTATTCCTGAAATTTTTTTCAGGCTTTCATTCTTTCATTCTTTCTTACTTTCTTTAATTCTTCCTCTACTTTTCACCCCTTCTTGGATTTTTATAATGACCATCTTTTGAACAACCTGTAAAATGTGAAATTTGGATTCAGAGAAAAGCAGCACTAAGGTAGCTTAGCAGTTTTTTTTTGGTGGAGACTCCTGTCCATTCCTGGAATCTGTGATCCATTTTGCGGTGGAGGATTCTGCCTGCAGATATAAGTATCGGATTGGGAATTTTAGTTGGGAACACTCCGTGGTAATTGACCACTTTGCTGTGAAGCGTTTTGGAGGCTCTGACTGCGGACTCTCTGGAATATCCACTTTTAATTGCAAGCTAAGTACCTTTTGTAATATATTTTTGCCTTTTGTTGTGATTTTGAAACGATGAAATTCCAACATTTTTCGCTTTTGTAATATATTTTCTGGCTTATATTTAGATTATATATGTAATATATTTTAGCATTTTCTTCAAAATTTAAATAATATTATACCTGTTAAATTATATTTTGCAAAATATTTTGAAATTCGGAAAAAATAAGTAAATTTACAGATTTTGTAAAGCTACTTATCTTTAGTGTCTAAATTTATTATATCTTTATTACCTCTACTATATTTTAAGTACTCTGTATAATATTTTTCTAAAGCACATTACTTCTTGATAGTAATTATTAATTCTCTTTTGAAATTTAAATATAATTATTAATTATTCCTTTATCAAATTTAAATTTAAATTAAATTTAAATTTGTCATTTTGGTAAAAATAGTTTAACATTAAGTAGAAAAAAATACACTGTTGATTTAGTGATAATTTTTAGGCCTATCAAGCATAATTTTGAGAATTTGTTTAAAATCAGTAAAAAGTCAATTATTGATTTTATGCTTGTTAGTTATAATTTTCTCTTTAGCTAGCTAAACATTTTAAATTTATGCTTAAACTTTGAGACAAGATTATAGATATCTTATTTTTATCTTGCCGTCGAAAAACGAGCTTGCCAAAAAGGTGAATGTTTTATAATTCAGTTTTTCTTATTTAGTAGTCCATAGTAAGATATTTTTGTGTAATTAATTATCTTCATTTCTCGAATACCTTTATTAAATTTACCTACCTATTTACTTAAAAATCCAGTACTTACCTTTATACATTTAATTTTTTTAAATACAAGTTAAAATTAAATATAAGTATAAATAAAGTTTCTCTAAAGTGCATTGATTTTCTGATTACTGTTGCTTATTAACTAATAGAAATTAGTGTTCTTATATTAATATTTCTATCTAGTTAATTTTATTTGTGGGCTTTTCCTTTAATCAATATCATTGGCACAGCATTGTTTGTTCTAAAATTCCTTAATAATTTTATCTCTCATCTCTATCTTAATACTAAAATTAATTTTCAATAATAAAATTTCTTGATCTTAATAAAATACTTAACATATATTTTAATTACAATTCCTTACATTTTGTTTAAGGCTTATACATATAATTTTAAATCACCTACAGTTATTTTCTTATTATATGGCTTTCAGACATATGTAAGGGTAACTGGTGTTCTTATATTGTACCTTACTTTGTTCAGGGCTTATCATTTTTAGTTACATTTATTTGATTGTTGCTCTCTTTTGATTATAAGGTATATTTGATTAATGTAACTGCTAATGTAGATCATTACTGGTAATATTATTTTTTCGTATATAAATTTTTTTAAATCATCTTATCTTTTAATTAAACTCTTCTAAATTTAATTTTTGAGCATCGCATGGACTACTAAGTTTTCTAATGTTACTTTATGACTTACCTTTTTGTGCATCTGCAAAGGTAAAGCAGATTTTATTTATGCTTGTCTATTTCTGTAAAAATAAAGCAAATTGGTTGTGCCAATATAGGGCAGATTGTATTTTTTAGATATCTTCTATATATATATATATATATATATATATATATATTTTTTTTTTTTTTTCATACCTCTTATCTTCTATCTTTTGGTCATCTAGACCTGGCGCCTATTTTAAAATCTTTATCTAAAATATCGAACTCACACCCCTTGTGCCTCTGCATTAGCATTATACTGAGCAGATAGAGGCAAACTAAAGAAATAAAATATTGTTTATAAAACCTAAGAACATTTAATTAATAATGGCAAAATAAAACACAAATAAAAACAATTAAACTTTTATTTCAAGATCGAGATGAATTGAAAATTTTCAATTCAAGAATCCAGTGGTGTGCATACATTTTTTCTGGTAGGTATGAATTTTAAGTATAAATAAACAAATATTTTTATTTAAGGATTTATATAATTTTTTTTATTTCTTATACCTACTCTTGAAAAGTAGATATAATGGAAGAATGATATTGTTGTATTCTATATTTCTGACACTAAGAATTAAGAGCAAATCGAACTTACAGACATACTTTACTATATGCTATCAATTAACATAATAATAACCTACATACCTAACCTTATAGATCAAGCAAAACAAAATTACAATATAGAAGTCACAGACATACTAATACTTAAACCATTAGACTGGCAGCAAAAATAATAAATGAGCAATCTCTTTTACTCCTACTTAAAGTTTGTTTTTATAGTGTTTCCACTGATATTAAAAAGATCAATATCACACTTTTGTATAATTGTTGATTAGGGCACATTTGTATATATACATGTGTATACATCGTCTCTGACTTAATTTTTCTATTTTAAATGTATCGATCATGGTGTTGTAAGATACCATAAAAGGCAGTGGCGGCTCGTGACAAAAAAAAGTAGGGAAGCAATAATAGAAAAAAAATTGCCCTTAATTTAGTTAAAAACTTACCAAAACGTTACTCATAAAGAGCCACCATACAAAAAAAAAGGATCAAAGAGCACAAAATCCAATTTTTAAGAAGAAATATTAAATTTGACATTAAAAGTAAGTGGCTCAACAATTATTGTATCCTATGACAAGACAACCAATTCGTGTTATGTAGTTTTTCTGCCTACACTACTAAAACAATCTATAATAATAATAAAGGAATTTGGTAAGTTAAAATGTACTTACCAAAACAGATCTTCTATTTTTTATATAAGAGGTCGATTCTTTGGGATTTAAAACTTGCGAACCTGTCGATAATGTCATCATAGAAGGGTTGCGTATTGATTAAGTCTTTTAAGAGTTCTTTTTCTATTGAAATATTTGCCAAATTATTAAGTCTTTCCTCAGTCATTGTATTTCGCAAATAGGTTTTTATTCTTTTTAAACAAGAAAAACTTCGCTCAACGGAAACACTGGTGGAGAGAATAGTAACTATTAAAGAAAATAACTTGTATGGCTCTTTAAAAACGTCGCCATTTTTATTAATGTTTTTAAGTAATAACTCAATCAATATTTTGGCACTCTTTATCACTATATATAAAGTTCAATTCATTTCTTAATCTTTGAAAATCCGTAAATGTGTTTGAATAAAAATCCTTTAAGTTATTTAATGCCTATGTGGGAAAGTTTATAGAATATTCTGTAAACTGTAAAGAATCCATTAACGCTACAAAGTGAAGTTTTTTATGTCCTGAAACCGGATGTCTATTTGCCCTGATATTGTATCTAAAATCTCATAATACAAAATTTTATATTTTTGAAACACTTCATCTGGTGTTAATACTAGCCTTTGTCGGCCGTCACGTGACTCGTGGGGAATTGCTGTTTTTATTGAAACTAATTCAAATATTTTTTTAAAAAAAGTGTCATTTCTTTTGCCGTTTAAAAATGTTTGAGTTTGCTTGATTTTTGACAAACAATAATTAATGTCCAAGGATTTCTTTTGCAAAACATCAAAAAGGACATCAGTGAAAGCAAATATTTCGGTAAAAATTACAACTAAGAGGGCAAATTCGAAACCATTAAAAAGATTAATGTAACCTTGACATTGACGAATTGAAGATTGATCAGAGGTTGGATCGTCAAAAATTTCTTGGAATACTTGGACAAGAGAATCCCATTCCTTATTTATCATGTTTATGATTTTTGAATTTGATCTCCATCGTGTAACAACACAAGAAGGTATGCGCCTTTTAATCACACTATCAACAATATAAGTCCGTTTGGCCGAATGATGAAAAAATGCTGGTAAACCAGTTACAGTAGCAAAAAATATTCGACACTTTGAAATATTATTGCAGCTTTGCTGTAGGACTAAGTTTAATCGGTGCGCTAAACAATGTACAATGCCATTGATATGCTCCGACATTACACTGGCACCGTCAAAACATTGCATAACAAGCTTCTTTTTATATTCGTAATTTTTTATGCAATTTATAACATCGTATAACATTTCGGCTGTCCTGTTAGAGCTGACATCCTGAAATCTTAAAAATCTTTCCACCACTACCCCTTTTTTATTAACAAATCTAATTATTATACTACATTGGGATTTTTGAACTACATCTGTTGAATCATCTACCTGGATAGAAAAAAAATTGCATGCTGTAATCTCTTCTTTGATATGATCCCTAATATAATTTGAAATGCAGTCAATTAATTCATTTTGAATTATCTTAGAACTAGCCGAAAATACTGGAGAAATTTTTTTATATTGTTCATGTATATTGATAGGGCTTACCGCTATGTAATCTTCAAGTAACTCCTTATAATTGCCTCGGTCCGCGGAACTATCGTTTTCGTTATAAACTCTAAAAGCTACTTCTTGTCTGGCCAAGTAAAGCACTGCGCGAATGGGTAGTTGCATACAGCGTCTATTAATATGCACGTTCTCGTTGTATTGCTTAATGTATAGTCTAGAATTTTCTTTTAAAGCATCCTCAATTCTACTTACATTCTCCTGGAGTTTTGAAAATCCCAACGCACAACGTATATGTTCTGGTGAACCTTCATATCTGTGGAAACTGCGTGTCGCATTGATTTTTTTGATTTTGTCTATGTGATTATTTCTAACACGGGTATTGGTTTTTCTGTATTTAAAAAATCCTTCTTGTCCTGGTCTGTCCACCTTGAGAACGGTGTTTCCAATAAAATACACACTTGGTCGTAAACTGGAACATTGTCACTAGTCTATAAAACAAATAACTAAACTAAAAACCACCTATTTTAAATAATAATAGCAAAAACCGGAAAATCTAATAAATCTATATGGCAAACGCGTATCACAAATTCGCTGAACAGTGAACTGCCTTATTGAAATTTTCCTCTCCTCTCTCTTACTCTCACATCGGCAATACGGTAAAAGCACGTAGGAACCAATTTTCTCGGATGCTTCCCGCCCGTAATACAATAGAGAAAATTTAAAGCAAATTTGATAGACGAGATATGTTTGGTTGCCTATATTTGGCCTCTATAATTCATCTAACGGAATCATATTTCGTCATAATTATATATGCTGCCGTTTGTTCGTCGTCGCATCTCGTTCGAGTAAGGACTTATGAAAACTAATCCGGCCGTGCCGATTTGACGTACGTTTAGGTAAAATTGAAATGATGACTCGAAAGCCGAAAAATTTAAATGTTCGGAAAAGTAAAGTAAAAATTGGTAAAAAATTAAATTGTACCAGTTTTTTTATTTTTGCTGGGCTATTTTAGAGGAAGCAATGCTTCCCTTGCTTCCGCTGGCGAGCCGCCATTGAAAAAGGGCATATATATATATATATATATATATATATATATATATATATATTTGCTTTAAATACAAGAATCTCAAAATTATTTGATGAATTTTTTCATATTGATATATACATCAACCTGTGGTGCCCAGATTACAGCAGCATACTTCAAGTGTGGCCTTAATTAATGTATTGTAAATCTTAACAGTAGTATCAATTCTAAAAAACTTTGAGTGCCTGTGGAACCCCAAACTTGCCTGCAAATAGATTCCCAAGTCCTTACATTCAGTTTTTTTTACTACAACACAGTTGTTTATAGTATAATTAAAATTTATAGTTAATTTTGCGACTAAAAGTCATTAATTGGCACTTGTTTTTAACAAACCAGTTTACAACACAGTCCAAATCCTGCTGCAATTTGTTACAATCCTCAGATAATAATAATAATAATAATAGGTTTATTATTCCGAGAAAAAACATACAATGTTGCAAAGGTAAGAATAATATTTGGGAATAAAGGGCTACTTTGGGAATAAAGAGCTACTTCATGAAGATGAGATTATTTTAAAGATTTTAAAGTCATCAGCAAATATCAAGCTTTTTGTATATTTTATACATGAAGGCAAGGTGCTTACAAAAATTGCAATTAGCAAGGGGCCTAGGTTACTACCCCGCGGCACTCCTGATGAAGCTATGAAGTTATGAGATAAATTTTTCCCTAGTTTTACCTGCTGGTGTCTAGAAGAAAGATAGGATTTTATAAACATACAGGCAATCTTAGAAAAGTTTATATTCAGTTTATCCACAAGGACACCATGAAAAACAATATCAAATGCCTTTGGGCAGTCAGGAAAAATAACATCTGAATGTAATTTGGTATGTATTGCTTCAGAAGCTATATCTGTTAATATGATTTATCACAGTAGACCTACTAAGTAGAAAGCTGTGCCATTCTGAGACAAAACTATTCTCAACATTTTTTAATATATTATTATAGAGAATGTTTTCAAAGATCTTCCATACAAAATTTATTAATTAATAAGGTAAGGACGTAGCCAATGGAAGCATTGGATAAGTGGTCCTTCTGAAATGTACACTACAGAATGCTAAATATTCTAAATGGCAGGAATTCACATAAGACTAAAAAAAATGTATGTCAAATAATAAAATAAAAAAGAGGCAATGTGACAACATATTACATGATAATACAATTTAATGAGTAAACAAATATCAGACAAAACATATATGATCAAAAGATGTTCTCATAACCAATCTTTTTAATTGTAAAATGCTGAGTCTGAAAAGGACATATTCGGGAAAGTATCAATTGTAATTGTATACTAGTCGATCAACAAATGCACTAAACACATAATTTGTTTGGTAATATCTTTCAAAAAACAGTTGCAATTGTCTTGTTCTCCTAATAAAATGACTGCAGCAACATTTCACAGTTAATCATCCCCTTTAATAACTTGTGCAAGAAAACTAGAATTGCCATTTTTCTTAGACCTTGGTATGGAAAATTAAATTTAAATAAAAGATATTTTGTAAATTTATTTTGAACTTTTTTAATTCTGTCAATGTGACATTGATCTTCATATAGTAGAACAGTACTCCAAAACACTCTGGGAGTTATAGAGACAAACAATAGCTTTTGTATCAGTGACATAATAAATAATAAAAACATAGTAAATCCTTTAATAGAGCCTAGCATTCTGAAACCCTTTAGTACTATGTTATTGTGAGATGGCGCTTGAGTAGAGTAGGCTTGTTGCTTATGTTGCTCTCGAATTTTACTTAATTACAGTAGCCCTTCAGAAGTTTAATTAAAGTTTTTAGTGCACACGTGTGGTGGAGTCTCTAGTTTAGCTGAAAAAAATATTTCCTTTACATTGGTGCACGAGTTTTGTGTAAATTTGTTCGCTTTTAGTAAATTTAACCTGTTTAGTGTGGTGCTATCATCGACTGACGTACGTGAAATTAAAACGCTTATTAGCAGTATTTTTAATGACAAATTTCTTAAGGAAATGGCTAGCAGGGTACCTAGTATGGTTGAAAGAAAATTTGAAGAACGCCTCAACGCCCAATCAAAAGAAATAACATTAATTAACAACAAACTAATTAATATTGAGTCCGAAAATCGAACATTGCGCAGAATCATCGATAACCAGGAACAATCAGCGCGCAACCTTAATGTCCGAATCTTTGGTATCGCTCATGAAAATAACGAAAACATACATGGCAAGGTTCTCGATTTATTTAAACAAAAACCCAAGTTAAATATTCAGGATACTGATGTAGTGAAGTGTTACCGTGTGACAGCGAAAATACCAAACAATAAACCTCCGGCAGTATTGGTACAATTTTCTGGTGACATGACTAAAAAATCGTAAACATTTAAAAAACACCGGTTTTCAGATAAAAGAGGACCTTACTAAAACTAGACTTACATTATTCGATCTTGCAGTTCGTCAGTTTACTAATAAAAGTGCGTGGGTGTACAACGGTAATATTTATGTGCGTTATGGGGATGTAGTGCATAGAATTTCGGATGAAACCGACATAGAAAAGCTGAAGAATAATTAGAAAAATAACTTCAATTGAAGGTAATCCTAAATATGTATTGAGGAATATTGCGAAAATTTTATTTGTTTTGGGTGATTTAAATATGAGCAATTTTCCTTTTATTTGTTTTGTTTTAGTTAGTTTTTTTTTGCATTGTTTTATCTAGAGCAATATGGGTTAATTGCCTAGTTTAAAAACTTGAAATATGTCGAATGGTCTAAAAATAGGACATTTAAATATTAGGTCAATCTTTACGGGGTTTAATGAATTTAAAAACTTGGTAATGGACAATAAATTCGATATTATGATGTTGTCATATTATATCATATATATATATTCAGATATTAAATAATTTGTTATTAAAACTATTTGATTTTCATGCTCCTAAACGAGAATGCCGTATTACTAAGCCAAAAGCACCGTGGTTAAATGAGAATGTCAAAATCTTTATGAAGCAGCGGGATGATGCATTGCGTTTATTTAAACAAACAAAAAATTTACAAGACTGGAACAATTATAAGAGGTTACGTAACTTTACATTAGACCAAGTAAGAAAGGCAAAAAGGCAATTTTTGGAGTCAGTATCTCAAGAAAATAATTCAAAAAAAATGTGGTCTGCTCTTAAAAATCTGAATGTTTGTTTTACCAAAAATTATACATTACCTAAAAATGTATCTGATCCCAATGAAATTAGTAAATATTTTGCCTCTTTCCTCCAGAATGTTTCCGACTGTAGTGAGAAGGTCGACTATTACAATAATTTGAAGTACTCCAACCAAACATTTTCTTTTAAAATGGCTACTACTAATGACATTCATAATATATTGAATAACCTAAAATCTAATGCAACGGGCGCTGATGATATATCCCCCAGTATGTTGAAATATTGTAGCCCACATATAGACATATACATTACACATATAATAAACTGTTGTTTGGAAATTGGTTACTTCCCAGATCTGTGGAAAATTTCTATCGGAAAACCTGTGGCTAAATTAGATAATCCAACAAATTTTAATGATTTACGTTTTACCAGTATCCTTCCAGCGCTATCAAAAATTTTCGAAAAAGTCTTATATGCCCAAATGTTTGACTATTTTATTTCAAATAATATTATTCCTATTATGCAATGCGCGTTTAGAAAACATTTTGGAACATCAGTGGCACTGATTAACGTGGTTGATGATCTCATACGTGCTATGGATAAACAATTAAATGTTATATTAGTACTTTTAGATTTCACTAAGGCATTTGACACCATTAATCATTCCCTTCTCATCGCAAAGCTGCAATATTACGGTTTTAGTGATATAGCTTTGAGTATATTACATTCTTACATGTCCAATCGAACTCAGAAAATATACTCTGATAACAAGTATTCTGAACTAAAACAAGTTTTGTCTGGAGTACCTCAGGGGTCGGTCTTGGGTTCGCTTTTATTTCTAGTTTATACTTCGGATATTTTGAAATCTTTACAAAATTGCAAAGTACAGGCTTTTGCAGACGATACACAGTTATACTTCTGTTTTGAACCTAACTTCTTCGTAAATGCACAGGAGCGTATTAACTCCGATTTACTTATAATTAACGAGCTTTCAAAGAAACATAATTTATTTTTAAATCCTGCTAAATCATTTGCAATGGTGTTCTCTAATAGGAATCAGAGTGACTTTTTGAAACAGAATATTAATATCTTAATTGACGGATGTAAAATTAATATTGTAGATAAATCAAAAAATTTGGGCATTATTTTGGATAATGACTTGCGTTTTAGGGACCACTTGATACTTCAGAGAGCATACTTTTCTCTAAAAACTCTATATAACTGCAAACAGTTTTTAAATCCTAAGTTGAGGAAGAATTTGTGTGAATCGCTGGTATTAAGTAAATTCAATTATTGTTATTACATTTATGGTTTCTGTTTGGACAACGAAAGTAAAAATAGAATTCAGAAAGTTCAAAATGCTTGTGTTCGCCTAATTTATAATATAAGAAAATATGATCAGGTTTCACTTTGGTACAGGGAACTTAAGTGGTTAAAAATGGATCAACGCAGAAAATTACATTTTTGTTGTTTTTTAATAAACATTATTAACAACCCCTCAGCCCCATCCTCAATTAGAGAACGTATTATTTTTCGAAGTGAAATTCATAATAGTCCATCGGACAGCCTTGTTTCAGAGAAGTTTCTCATACAATGCTGTGTAATGTTATAATGCACTGCCAAGCGAATATCTTAACCTAACGTTAAGATAACAATTTAAGTTTAAATACAAGAACCACCTTATTAATGACCTCTAATTAAGCAATTGAATATATATTTTGTTAATTATATCGTATGTGACAGCAGTACTATGGACTTTTTTGATGATTATCTATTTTGCATCATCGAATTTTGTTTAGTTTATTGTTATTATGTCTTTGTTTGGTTCAGTAGAGTAGCTTTTAGCTAGACAAGCCAAGCACTGGCATGCTTTGTTTTTTTTTTATTTTTATTCTTTCCTTTGTGTATTATTTTTGTTTTGTAATTTCACTTAAATAAAGGCTATTTATTATTATTATTATTATTATTGCACATTGATAATAGGTTTGAATAAATCTATTATCAAAGTGCAAATTAAAAGTCAGTTTTTCATCAAAAATAATGCCCAAATCTTTGAAAGAAGTAACAACTTCAAGACTTTCATCTTTAATAAAGTACGTGGAATCAATTGGATTATTGCAATTGATTGGAGTCAGAGGAAACTGGTGAAAATAATTTCAAGTCGTCTGCATATAGAAGACATTTAGATATTTTAAAACAAGATACTGTCATTTACAAAAAGTAAAAATAGAGTTGGAACGATATGCGAGCCCCGCGGGACACACGACGCTGACGTGTTGACGTCGATTAAATATAATATCACTTGATCCAATCAATGTATTTTCCAGAAAAAACTAGTTGCTGTAATTTTATTATTAGAATCTGGTGTCAGACACTATCAAACGTCTTGTATGTCATTGTGGATAACGTCAATCTGTTGGCCAGTCTCAATTGAAATATATTTAATTGATTCAAAAATTTCATTGGTGAGAATTGCCTCGAACAATTTTGGTATGTGTGAAAGCAAAGAAATACCTCTGTAGTTTTTTACGTCGCATCTGTCACCGGATTTAAATACTGGCATGGGAGTAGAAAACTTCCAAATTTCTGGAAAAGAACCAAGACTAAAGGACATTTGAAAAATTTTACAGAGTGGCCCAGACAATAACTGACAGCATCTTACCAAAAGAAACCTTTAAATACTTCATCTTTTTGCAAAATTCGTAGGTATTTGCAATTGGGTCATATTGCACTTTTGTCAGTATTTTCTAAAGTTTTTGAAAAGGCTTATCGGAAGAGGCTAATCAGCTTCTCGGAGAGTTTGACTTGTAGACAGTTTCTTTTTGGAGCCGGAAGTTCAACCGACGATGCTCTATTCTCCTACAAAAAAAATCCTTGAAAACTTTAACAGCGGGGTAAAATCTATCGGTATTTTTTATGATTTTACAAAAGCGTTCGATACAATCGATCATAGAGTGTTGCTCGAAAAGTTTATGCACTCTGGGATCAGGTGACCAGTATGGTCTGGAAAAAAACGTATCGGATTATATCTGATTTTATGGTTTTCACCCCTATAAGACTACCTCGTGACAAAAGTCTACTGATGCGAGATGGGAGCACTAATCTTATTCAAACCGAATGCCTTCAGTTATTGGGAGTGTTGGTCATCACAGCCTAAAAACAGGCATAGGGTGTGTCTAGATTTTCATAAAGCGATTGCACGTGGTGAAATGTAACGTCCGAATCGACATGTCAGCAATCGGTTTTTTACGCTCGATCAACAAATTGTCGACTGTTCGTGGTTTTCCTGTTGAAATGGCCTCACTTAGTATAAGTGAGGTTAGGGCAGGGCCAACAAATAGAGAAAGCGCAATGAAGAGAAAGAGGTATACCCGTCTTTGCCTTTGTATTTTTCTCATAAATTTTTTCTTGCAGGAATTTTATGAGTTTTTGCTGTATCTGAGGTGATTCACTAGCAAATCATTTACTTTATGTATGTGTTAAATTGTATAATTTTTCCTCAGAAACATTGTTTGCCCTGGAATATTGTTAATATTTTATATTACTTATATATTTATAGAAAATTCTTAGTTGCGGGCGCCGATGTTCTCAAACCGTTCCAAGTCTAGTTTCGTTTTGTTATCGTTTAGGGAACTGTGCAAAAAAAGAAATTATGAAAATTACTGCTTGTTACTGTCAAAACCAGGCCCAACTCATTGATTCTGTAAAGAAATTGCTAAAAGATTGAAATCGGCACTTCAATATCTTATTTCATTTTGAAAATGTATGTGAAAGTGTTTCTCAGCTACTGTATGGATGTTTTTTTAATTTTTAGATTGTTGTGATTTCAGGGGTGCTATATTCTTGATAATGCTGAAACATACACGTGTGTAAGCGAATAAATATTATTGTTTAATATTATTTGTTATATTTTATTTCTTAAACTAGACTAAAAAAAAATTCTCGTTATAAAATAAATTGTATATTTTTAGCTTGCAATGACACCTCTATATCGACGGATAAGTGGTTGTCCCGTTTAGAAAGTTGTCATTGGCTTACTCATCTTCAAAATGTCTTAAGCACTGCCTGCTTGGTGGCTCAGTGTTTGGACAAAGATGGCGTGTCCGTCGTTGTGCATGGATCGTCTGGCTTGGACGCTACATTGCTGGTCACTTCAGTTGCTCAAGTAATACTAAATCCAGACTGTCGAACAGTTAGAGGTATAATAATAATAATAATAATAGTTTATTTACGGATATTACAAATTTGCATAGATACAAACATCAATCCATTTTTATACAAATCAAATAAATAAATACACAGTAGCCTATCAGTCTTTTTGTCCGTAGACAATACTAACAAATAAATTACTAACACTCAACTTAATCAACCCAGATATAATACTTTGGTTCACTATCTTAGGTATCTCAGACTCTATGCTTTTGAGTAATTGCTATTTAACATTCTCTTAATTTTAGTTTTAAAGCTATCTAGTGATATGTTAAATATATCAATATTATATTCATTCATTTCCCGACACATACGTGACAGGGGCCCATTGTATCCATAGTTAGTACGGTGATATGAAACATTAAATAAGTTGTGATTTCTGACAGTTCTCTGAGGGACCGATAGGCCAATCATATCAAGCAGCTCAGGAGCATCCACAGCGGAATGTAAGATTTTGTAGATGAGTGTAAGGTCGAGAAAAACTCGTCTAATAGACAATGGTAGTAAATTTAGTGATTTACCTATTTCTTCATAATTAATGAGATCCCGCTGAATACCGGTTTTGAATGCTACAAGGCCAAAAAAGCGTTTTTGTATTCTTTCTATTTTTTCTTTGTACATCTCATAGTGTGGTGACCAGATTGGAGATGCATACTCCAGTACTGAACGTATTATAGAACAGTAAAGTATCTTGTAGCATTTTAAATTTCGAAAATTTTCAAGGGTTCTTCTCATAAAGCCAAGAAGTTTCAAACTTTTGATAGTTATTGTATCTATATGTGAGTCAAAACGAAGGCCCCTGTCAAACAGGACTCCAAGATCTTTTATCTCATTGACCTGGGCAATGACATTACCATTCAGTGTGTAGTCATACCACAAACAACCACAGACAGGCCTTCTGTGAAAAGTAATAACTGAGCATTTTTTAAAGTTAAGGTGCATGAAGTTAGAAGTACACCAATTTGTAAATTGATTCAAGTCCCTCTGGATACCCTCACAATCCTCCCCGTTTGCAACGGTTCTGTAGATTTTTAAATCATCTGCATATAACAGATACCTGGCAAAAGTTATGGATTCACCAATATCATTGACAAAGCAGTTAAAGAGAAATGGGGCCAAGTGAGCACCCTGGGGTACACCAGATGTGACGAGGATATCGGATGACTCACAATCATTTATTTTTATTCTTTGTTTCCTGTTTGAAAGGTAGCTACCAATCCAGCGCAGAAAGACCCCGTGGATACCCAGCCCACATAGCTTACTTAAGAGACGTCGATGATCCACCTTGTCAAAGGCCTTGGAGAAGTCGGTATAAATGGCATCAACCTGCCACCTCTCCTCCAAGGCCCTCAACAGGTAGTCCTCGTACATGAGCAGGTTTGTGACCGTTGACCGACCCGAAATAAACCCATGCTGGGAAGTTGTAAAGATCTGTCCAAAAAGGGGAGACACCTTTTGAAAAACCAACCCTTCAAAAAGCTTGGAAAATATGCTAAATTTAGAAATACCCCGGTAGTTCTCCACATTCGATTTATCTCCATTTTTGAAGACCGGCGTTAAATATGTCGTTTTCCATAGTTCAGGAAAGACTCCTGTCGATATTGATAAATTAAATATTTCAGCCAACACTGTAGATAGCAGACACTGACAGCTCTTTATAAATATTGCAGGAATGCCATCTGGGCCTGTACCCAGTGTTTCACTTAAACAAGAAATGGAATTAAAAACGTCTATAGGTTCAATATGAATAAAGCCCAAGTTGACCGATTGCTGATAGTTAAAGATCTCCTGATTATTTTGATCAGTAGAGTAAACTGAAGAGAAAAACACCCTGAATAATTCTGTTATGTCTTGTGAGTTGTCAGCAGTACGATCATTGTACCACATAGCACTAGGAAGAGAGAATTTGGAAGTTTTGGTGTTAGCATATTTCCAGAAGGCCCTGCTGTCACGAGATATGGCATTTTCCACACATGATATATACTCGCTATATGCACCCTGATATGCCCGCTTACATGATTTGCGCAATTCAGAAAAACATGAGTAATCAGCAATAGATTTTGATATTATAAATTTTTTGTGAGCCTTCTTTTTTTCAAAGATTAATTCTTTAAGTTCTGGGCTGAACTATTTGGGGAACTTTTTATTTTTTGTTTTAACTTTAGGTACATATAGATCAATAGAAAGGTTTAAGCAGTTATAGAAATTATCTATTGTTTTATTTACATCGGTCTTGTCCATTAAAGAGATCCAGTCAATACAAGACAGAAAAAACATTATATTTCCATAATCACAGTTCTGAAAGTCACTGTAAAGATAGTTAAATTCTAATTCATTAATTTTTTTTGGTATTGGAATCTCTAGGTCAAGAGCTGGGTGGTAAGTATCACAAACTGTTATAGGTTCTTTTGAACGATCAATTTTTACGTTTGAATTACTGCTAAACACCAAATCGAGAATATTGCCAGATGCATTGGGAAATGAGTTCAATTGAAACATATTAAGATAAACAAAGTAATCAGATAACAATTCTGATTGATTATTCATATTACCTATAGGTACAGCACCATATTTGTCATTATTCCAATGCAATAGAGGCAGATTAAAATCCCCGCACAGTATAAAATCATTACATTTATAGTTATTAAAAACATAGTCCACCGACGAGCAGAGCTCTTCATACTTATCAATTTGTGATTGAGGAGGCATGTACACACATCCAATAATTAATTTGTATTTATTGTCAATAGTTAACATAACATATAGTTGTTCTAACCTTGTGTTATTCACCTTAAGTTGATGTGATGGGAGGTTTTTTACTGCCACTAATACACCACCCCCTCTTGTTTTTGAGCTTGTTTCACCCATATCCTGGTTAAGCCATGTTTCTGTAAAAAACAGGATATCATATTGATCAATAACTGCTGATGCAGCTATATCCAAGATTTTGTTATTTATACTTCTGATATTTTGGTAATAAACCGTAATGGCTGTTTTGTTTTCTCCTAAATGTTCTGATTCGGAAGTCTTCTTCTTCGAAAATTCTGTTTATTGTATTGCCCCCTGCCTGCAGCTGGAAATATAAATGGCTTTATAACCACACCCGTTGGCCAGATCTCTGCATTAAAAATAGTTTCTTGCTCGCTTATGGGAACTGATATCTTAAAAGATGCCATGTGTTCCTGTCTCGAAACCAGCTTCTCAAAACTGGATACTTTGATTTTATTATCATCCAAGTGGGTCTTAAGCATCTCCACGGTGCACTCAGAGTTTAGGTTGCCCACATAAATCCATTTACGCTCTTCTGCTGCAGAGATTGTAGATTGCTTGTTATTGTTTCCCTTTATTAGGTTTCGGTTTTGATTGGGTTTATTTCCATTTAGTAGCCTTGTGTTTGTTCCAAGGCCAGCTGTTATGTTTGCATGAGTGTTTACATCTAAGTTATATTGTGTGATTTTTTTCTTAGCTGCAGTGGAGTATTGTAGATATGGTTCATTTACAGTTGCAGACAGATCCCCTGACATTTCCTGATTCTGCATTGTAGTATTCCCTGGTATTGGTTATAACTTCAATAGTGAAAAACAGTGAATAAATTATGATTAGACCAGGTTAAAAGTGGAATATATGAAATACTTTTTGTTGTTTCGTTTTGAATTGTATAAGGCGTCTTCAGGATAATTTTATGTGATGGATAACTTTGATGAAAGGCGAAACGTCGAAAAGTAAAACTCTGGGAATCATTAAAAAGAAATTTTAAGAGCTAGTTCTTAAAAATTCTTAAACTTTTATAATATTGTATTACACCTAGTTATATAAATATTCTTTTACTCTTAAGTTTATTCATTCGAGACGTAGCGTCTGAAAAAGCTACTGTGTAGTGAAACAAGTTACGTGTTTTTCAAAAAATCTAGTGGAAGTGTTTGTAAAAAATAGTTTTGTTTTTACATTATACTGGTCAATTTAGTTTTTTAGCTATAATTTAAAAAAGTTCTCCATCCATGAATTTTTGTATGTTGAAGTCATTCGAAAAAGGAAAAAGGTAATCTTTCTTATACGTATTTCAAATTTGTAAAATTCAGAGAGACTTGGGACTAGTAATTAACAGCCCAAATATTCTAATTTTTATTTAAATCAATTTTAAATTTATTATACAAGGCTTTTATTTAACTTTTCAGGAATAACAAATATGCACCAAACGAAAAATTAAAAAGTCCTGAAAAAAAAACGAAATTGAGCTACCGCCTGCTTTGCCATTCGATCAGTTTCAAAAGAACTCAATTATTTACAACGCTATAAAACTTTACATTCATCTTCCAGAACATTTAAAAACAATCCCTATGATTGCACTTTTCCGAAAAAAAACCAAAGTGTACCTCATTGAAAGACCTTTTTACTGCGTTATTGATTTTTATACTGAACAAATCTCATTAAAATGTTTTTTATTTGCTTGTTTACTTAAATCATGTTGCTGCAAGGCATTTTGAAAATATTTTATAAGGAATGAACTGTCTGATAGTCCGTTAACGTTAATTATTTTTGTTACATATTAAATTAAAGTTATACATTTTCTTTTTTTTTCTAATACGTTTTAATTACTATATTAGTTCAGTTCACTTTTTGTTTAATTTCACTTATTTTGCTTTAATTTCAATGTCATCGAAATTATTCACCTCACATATGTATTGTTTATTTCCTTATTGTTAAAGTCACCTGGATTCATTAACCGCTCTACGGCAATGTCATGTCCTAACGAATATTATATTTACAATTTATATATTTGCATTGACCTATCGAAAAATATGATTTTTTTTTCGATTAATATTTCGTTTTTTCGTTGTTTTGTTTTTTTTTTGTTTTAAGGTAAATTCCGCTTTGTCCATAAAATTGTAACAATTATCCTGCGACAATAAAGCATACTTTTGTTTGTTGCATTGTGTATAAAGCAGTCAGCCAGGCCCAAAGTATATAAACGGTATCCCTAATTTGCGCCCCCCCCCCTATACAGCTCATCAGGGGCGTGCGGTGAAATTTTAAGAAAGGGAAGCAAATTTTAGAAACTTACCTATTTGTAATGTAATTCGATTCTTCGATCATTTTTTGCAAATTCGTCAATGACGTCATCATATAAACGTCGATGCTCCGACATATTTTGGAGACGTTTATTTTCAATGGACAACAGCGATGTATGCGAAAGTCTCTCCTGCCCCGTTGCATTTCTCACGAAATTTTTTATACTTTTAAGTGTTGAAAAATTGCGTTCTACTGATGAACTTGTGGCAGGTATTGTCAATACTAATCCACACAATTTCGACACTTCGGTGTAGGCATCTTCCATCTCCTTGTCTTTTAAAAATTGCATTAGTTCCTTAGCGTTATTTTTTGCGCTAGTGTCATCAGTTTCGTAAATCACTTTTAGTTCAGATCTCAGTAACACTCGGTCGAAGAACTGGCCATAATGAAGAAGAAGAGATTTAAACGCATCTTCTGGAAAAGTTTTTCCTTTAAATGCATCAAAATTGCAGAGCTCGAGGAATTTAAAATCATTTAAACCGTTAAATCTATAGTTTATTTGTTGCTGAATTTTATCGATTATTTCTTAAAAGAGGCGTGTGTATGATGTTTGAACATCTCCAACCTTGTCTGTTCGAAGACGCTTGGCTTGTGGCTCTACATTTAACGTCATCGTTTTTTCCCAAAATAGGTCAAAGTCATCTCTTTTTTGGCTTAACATGGACTTAAAATCATCCACTTTTTTTAGGCAAAAAGGAACATCATTTGTTTTAGTTTTTAATATATTAGAAACACTGTCCGAGAATGGAAATATTTCTGAAAATATGTTCAACAAATAATTAAAATTAAAATCTCGTTTCGAACAATCCAAAAACCCCCTCGAACTATTTATTGCTCCTGGGTCTCAAGTTTCATTATTTTCTATTATATTCTCAAATAGTTCAATCAGTGATCCACGATTTTTAGATACTGTTAACACAAGTCTTCCATTATAGTTCCACCTTGTAAGAACTACTTTGGGCAATCGTTTGTGGACAATGGAGTCCAAAGCTTGTGTACGTTTTGTTGACTTGGAAAAAAAAGCAGCCATGCCACTTAAAGTAACGAAAAATACTTTACACTCTTTAATGTGATTGATGGACTGGAATAAAACTAAATTTAATTTATGAGCAAAACAATGGACAAACACAGCACTTGGGAAAGATTCTCGAACTTTAGCTTGCAGACCCCCTAATTGTCCTGCCATCACTGCAGCTCCATCATAGCTTTGAGCAACTAATTTTTTCTCTCCATTAATTTCTTTAGTAACGTTATAAACTACGGTATATAATTCATCTGCTGTACGATTTTCGGACACATTCTTAAAACCTAAAAATCGCTCTTGAATATTTCCGTCTGTTTTAACGTAGCGGATTACTATAGATAATTGGCTAAAATTAGTGATATCAGTTGTTTCGGCCAGAACAACAGCAATGAACCGCCCCTCGCCAATCTCCTGCTTAATTCTTTTTAGAATAATGGTTGCAACAGCGGAAATTAGATCATTCTGGATTCGATTCAACGGTCCAAGAAAAACGCTAGACTGCTCTAAATGATTTTTTAAGCAATCCTTATATTTAGCCATTAAACTAAGTAAATCTTGAAAATTTCCTCTATTTGAAGAAAGCCTTGTTTTGTCATGACCTCTAAATCCCAATTCGTGCTGTCCGAGAAAACAAACAACATCGATAAGTCTTCTTAATATTTACCTATTTTTATCGATTAGTTCATTGGTTGTGTTTATTAAGGGTGTGTTCAATTCTGGTTTTTGCCAAAGACTTTTTCTTTTATGACGACCTGCAAATGCGCTTTGGACATAGTGTGTATTTTTACAGCTTTATGGAAATTGTTTAAATCGGAAAAACCAGTTTTATCCCAGAGACCTTTTTAATTTCCAAAAAGTGAACATGGCCAACAAAATAGTTTACTTATATTTTCACACCCTGTTAGCCATTTAAATTGTTCATATTGTTTTACCGGATAAAAATGTCTAATACAGTTTTTCATTTTTGTGGTTAAATTTTTCATGGCGGTTTTGCCCTTCCTTTGGAAATTATTTGAAGCTTATCAGCGAAGTTTAATGTTGAAAATCTCTTTATTATTAAGACACACACCACACATTCACACACACTCTTCTTACTAAATTCTCCACGACGTACGTATCACACAACACACGGATAGCCGTTCAAACAAAGAACCTACTTCATCGATAACTTCCGCCCCCACTTAAAGCAGGCGACTGAAATGCAAAAATTGCAAACAGCCGGTGGAAAGTTCAATAACCTCTCTGGCTCGATTCACAGGAAACCAAACATACAGGACTTGGCTGCAGAGAAGCTAGCGGCCCGCATAGGTTCTATTCGATTTCTATTGTGGCTCGGTCGGAGTGAAGGCCGCATTTATTATGGGCTTGATAATTAACATAATATTTTAGCATTTTGATATATAAACTAAATTAATGGTTTCCTATTTCAAAAATTACATTTTATAAGATGTTTTGTAATTTTTTTTGGGGAAGCACTGCATCCCTTGCTTCCGTGGACTGCACGTCCCTGCAGCTCATAGAATAAACCAAAATCCCAAATCTAACAAAAAATATCAACTTCTTTCTCTAAAAACAAAGACTGCAAAGGGGGAGGTCGCGAAATATAATGAGATACCCGGTACATACTTTGAAGTCGACAGACCGGCCCAGTTCCAGCGGAATTCTTCTTTATATGCAATATATAACCTACGACACCGGTCCTAGCGACAACTTGACTGACCAGAATTTGTTAATAAACAACTTCGACTATAAAAATTGTAGCCTTTGTCTTTTCAGAGACTTGGCGTCAGACTCTCACTACTTTAAACAAAAAACTGCTAAAAATAAAACTAAATTATCTTTAGGTCTTCAGGCTCTGATTGAAAGAGAATGGTTACAGGCTGGTCACCCATTTCAAATTCGACACACGAAGTTTTGCTATTCAAACGCCAAAACCAAGAACCAGCAACCCACCTTTTTACTGTTTTTGGACTGCATCCAGCAACTTCACTACCAGTTTCCATACAGTTTCGAATTCACTACTCAGATGCTGATATTAATTTTCGAAAATTCCTATTATAGTAATTTTGGTAAGTGCATGCCCAATTTTTTTAATTATTGCTATGAACTTGGTGGTGATTTTTATAAAACATTAAGTTAAAACATTTGGCCGGGGTTCTTGTTATAAAAGTGTGATATAAAGTTTCACTAATTGCTGAGTGGTTGCCTATAGCTTGTAATTGATTGCTTAGATATGTAGTAAAAATTTCAGTGTTTAATTTGCTTCATTACGTAGTTATTAGCTTTGCCAGTGTGCAAATTTATTACACCTAACTTTATCTATAATAAGTGTGTTCTTGACTGATACATTTGTGACTATGAAAATGACAGATGGATCAACTGTGCAAGTGTGATCGAAGAAGGCTTAGAAAAACTGATGATTAAAATTTGTAGTAATCTTCTAACACACTTTGAAGGTATAATTGATGTCAGGCTGCTTAAACTGGAAAATAAACTAACAGGTATTGCAGGCACGTAGCCAAAAATTCAGTTTAAATTCATTTCGTGGGGGGAGGGGGGGTTAAAAAACCTCAAAAACATTAGTAAAAAGCATGTCTATACCAACATATTTTCAAAGTTTCGTGGGACGTGTTGCCTGGGGTGTTGGGTATTGATTCAATACAGTCATTTAGTGCTAACGTTGAAAATAACTACAAGAAAATCGTGTACTTGGAATAGAGGGTTGATAGCTTAGAGTAAGAAATAAAGGTAAAGATCGCAATTCATTCATAAATCACGTTAGGGGTTTGCGCCAACATGATGCTCCTACTTTTCACATTTTATTGACCAGTGTTTGTGATAAAGCAACAGGTGGGGATGGCCCAGTCCAAGCACACGGCCATTTGTTGACGTCTGCTAGTGGCGGCGCGAGTTTTTACTTCTCGCATAAGGAGATGTCGTTCCAGGTTTTTGCAGATCTGTCTGTTCCCGGTATAGCTAAAAAATCTACTTGCACAAAAATTAAGTCTGATCAAAAATAAACTGGTAAAATATTGGTATAAATTCAATATTGCTGTACAAAATGACGGTCCATCAAAATATTTGATGTACGAAATTAAAGAAATGGGTCATGCTTTAATTGACAAAAGGAAGGATTCTTACCTATACTTTATTGAGGCAAATAGGTAATACCTTTTTATGGCATCATTTTCATAGTTTTCCCAAATATGTATTGAGTTTATTATTGCCAATAATAAGATTTGCGAGATAGTAAACTTTTATCATTTTTGTAGTTGTGGATTTATACTATATTTATATTATTAAAGATTTAGAAATCACAAAATCACATCGGAAATCGCGAAATCGCATCCTAAAAAATGAAATCGTTTCTTACTTCTTGAATTATTTACGTACAAATTTTATAGAGGCCAGCTGGCCCAGCAGACTTTGTTCTGCCTTATATGTTAGCTGGCTCGATAAGTTTCCTAGTGGAGTTATAAGAGTATGGGCGCATTCACCACTTCGTCCAGAAATGGTATTGAAGAAAAAAGTTGGTTTTATAGAAAAAATACGCAAAAAATACAAAAAATACACATTAAAAGGAATTTTTATGCTAAAACAATTTTTTGGATTTCCATTATGGGCGTGTATCTGTGTTTATTATTTGTTGTGATAAACAATTAATTATATTTTTAAAAAAATTGAGGCATGTTTAATTTGTATTTACACATCGCAAGTTCAGTTCATTAAGAAAATTGTCAAATTTGTGCTACGGGTTTGAGCTAGAAAATGGCTCTGCTTACTGAGCTCTGGTCATTAATTAAATACGAACATTAGCTTTAAGACTTATATTCATAGCCAGATGGAATTATTGGAGAATGTAGAATTAATTAAGTTAAAGAAAACGCCCTATAAAGACTGGTACCAGCAATGCGCATATATGTTTGTTATTCTTTTAACTTTTAAATTCCTATATTCTGTTTTTAGGCACTTTCATCGGCAATAACGAATATGAAAGACAAGAGATGAAACTAGCTGAGCGAACGACTAGTTTTTGGTCCTATTTGAATAGACCAGATGTAATTACGAATTTTTTAAATCCCATGTATGAACCTAACAAAGCTGCGATATGGCCCAGCATCGCTCCTGTTAGTTTAGTGCTGTGGGGCGACCTTTATCTCAGGTAAAATAACCATACGGTAGTGTTTATTATATATTTATTTATTCATTACAGATCTACAGCGTATTAGGTACCTTACAATAATAAAGCCCCATATTAAACCAACCTGAGAAGTTTGATATGGAAGATTTTTTACTTCTTATTTCTCAAAAAAATTGTATTCTTCATAAAAGTATGTATGAGGACTAGGACTTCCTATTCATCAAAATTTGACGGTGGCGCTACGACCAGCGGCAAATTACGAAAAAACTCCTTGATAAGGAGTAAGTTACCCTTATTTTGCAAGTTTATATGAAAACGGTGCTTATTTTTTAAATTTTGCTTTGAAACTGAATTTTATTGATATGTAAGTAATTTATTTTTAAATATTAGTTATAGGGGTTCTAGTTTAAGAATTTATTATAATGTCGTCAAGGATCTAAGGATCTTTGTACTAAAAAGTCAACGATTAATGAAACAAGAAAACCCAACCAAATGAAACGATTTTTTTAAATTACTTTATTAGCGACATCTGCTTGAACAAAATGTATATAAAATGACTTATTTGTAATTGTAAATTTACATGAAATGTGTTAGCTTAGATTTGCAAATACGTTGGAAAAAGTCAGTAAAATTAAAACAGACCTAAATAATCCTTACCCATAGGATAATGCAAGGCATGGAAACCTTAAAAGTGCTCTAAAAAATGCACGAAACAGAACCATGTCTTAAAAGTTTTCAGATATATTATTTTTGAGATCTAGAAGGCTCTGTTAATAACATATCGTAGGAAAAAATAAAAGTGTTGTCACACTGACAGTTTAAAAATGGCAACTCCCCTCGAGCACTGCACTGGGAAGCAGCAGCGTTCTGTTATTCGTTTCTTGCATAGTGAAGGTGTAAAAGCCATTGATATTCATCTTAGAATGAAGCTACAATATGGAAATTCGGGTTTCTTACCCCAGCAAGTGTAAAGTAAATGTAACAGGAATTGACTGTGACGTAATTTATGTTACAAAGAACGTATGTAAATAAATAAATAATAAAATAAATAATGCCTTTATATTACGAAGTAAATTACAAAAATAGAAATCCGATGTGGGTGGCGGTATCCAACTAAAGCTGCTCTAATACAACCACCCTAACTAAGTCACTAAAAAGCTAAATTTAATAAAAATTAGTACATTATTGGCACATATTAATTTTAAATAGTAATTCACAAAAGAATATTAATTATACATAAGTTCAAGTGTGTATTACAATGTCAATTTATTTAATTTATACATATATAGAAACAAATACACATATATACATAATAACAATACACTGTTTAAGTTAGATCCTGTGCACGCAGGGAGGAACAAAAAATGAAAATAAAACAAAAAGAAAAGAAAAGATCACAATATGCTAACACGATTGTCTAAAAGCCATTTCTTAAACCGTTTTTTAAATGCGAAGGCATTAGGAGTCCGTCTGACGTCGTTTGGCAGACTATTGTACAGCATAACAGCACTGTAACTAAAAGAGCGCTGGAACAGCGCTGTGGAATGTCTGGGAACATTATAAAGTTTACGATGACGGGTGTGTAGATCGTGAACATCAGAGCCTCTGATTAATTTATTAAAGAGATATGTTGGGATTTGGTGTTGGCGAATTTTATAAACAAGTAATCCTAAATGAACCTGAAACCTTTCCTTGATTGTGAGCCATCCTGATTCACCAAGGGAGGGGATAACATGATCGTATTTGCGCAAACCAAAAGTAAATTTAAGAAATGCATTCTGAAGTTTCTGGAGTCTTTCCCTGACCCTCTGAAGCAATGCAGGCCAGTATACAATATCACAATAGGTTAAATGGGATAAAATAAAAAAATCTGTCAGTCTCAGTCTCACATTCCTATCAAAAATATTCCCATGCGTAACTAACAGTCTGAGTTTACCAAAGGTTTTTTATTTAAGAGATGTAACATGAGAGGCAAAACGTAAGTCGGAGTCAAAAGAAAGTCCCAGGTTCTTTACCATATCGGTGGAAACTAAATCTACGTTATTAATTAAAATTTTAAAATCTGGGTTTGTAAGTACCCTGTCTCTACCCCTACCAAAAACTATCATTTGGGTCTTAACCTCGTTAAGTATTAACTCATGAGATCTCGAGACTGCGAGTATTTGTTCTAGATCAGAATTAATTTTAATAGCAGCATTATCAGCTTCCGCAGATGAAAAAGAAAACTATACCTGCGTGTCGTCCGCGTACTGGTGGCACTGTTTTAAGAATTTATGAAAATCCGCAGTATATAAGGAAAAAATTAAAGGACCCAGGAAACTTCCTTGCGCCACACCCCTATTAATTACAATAGAATCGGAAAACGTATTATTTACTATAACTTTTTGCCTACGATCATGAAAGTAATCTTTAATAAGATTTAAGGAAGAATTGCCGAAGCCAAAATATTTACGTTTAGTCTCAAGTACTTTATGATCAATGGTATCAAAGGCTTTGCTATAATCTAACAAAATTAAACAAGTACAAAGATTTTTATCGCAAGCAGTGCAGATATCGTCAGTGATATTTAATAAAGCGGTTGTTGTGCTATGGTGGCTACGGAAACCAGAACAAAGGAACTTATTTGAGACGACATAACCCTTTCTAAAATTTTGGAAAGGGTTGGCAATATACTGATTGGACGATAGTGGGACAGATCAGAGGCATTAGCTTTCTTAGGCACAGGAACCACAATGGCAGATTTCCATTCCTTAGGAAAATGTCCTTGGCGAAGACATTTGTTAATAATAAATGTAATATGCGGATTTAAATAGGGAGTTATGTAAAGAAGCAATTTTAAATTAATACCGTCACTACCTACAGCATTTGTTTTTATTTTGTGAATAATTTTTTCTACACATTCTTCAGAAATTTGTGTAAACTGAAAATCTTTGTAACAACCAAATCTTTGAGCTATATAATGATGAGTTAGAAATTTTTGGTTATGACCAACGACTTGTGGTAAGGAGTTAGTAAAAAAAATATTAAAATCATCAGCTGAACCATTTTCGAAGTTAATTAAATTGTTACGTTTGCATGAATTTAAGTTTAAGTATTGAATCGTACGCCAAAAGCTCTTGGGGTCTCTTTTAAATGTATACTGAAGGTAGGCCCTTTTTTCGACTCTAACTGCAATATTTACTTGATTTCTAATACGCTTATAATCGGACCATGCGCCATTTGATTTAACGTTTTTGTACTTAGAAAATGCTTTATCCCGGAGTTTCATCATAAGTTTCAAGTTTGAAGTTAGCCACGGGGCCGGTGGTTTCGTAATTTTGCTGGTTTTAAAGGGCGCGTGTCTGTCAAAAAAATTTGTGACATTATTAGAAAAATAAGTTATTATAGTGTTAATATCATTTATTGAAAATATATAGTCCCAGTTGATATTATATAGGTCAAACAGAAAATAGCACCTCGGTGGCTCAGTGGTAAGAGAGCCGGCTTCCACCCGGAAGGCGCGGGTTCGAGACTTGGCGTAGCTAGCACTTTTTAATAAAGAGTGCTCGATATGCCTGGTCCGGTACCTTCCCGAGGTGCCTTTGGTCGTTGGGATAATAAAATAACGACTCTGTTCGTAGACTTGGGGTCGACTGCGAACAGTAACAAGGCCTCTTACTCAACACATACACTACACGACACAACTGTGTAGAAGGCAACGGGAAACCACTACGTAGAACACATTCCCTAGTATAATGGTCTAGTGTAGTGCAGTCAAGAAACCATATACATCTTGATATAAGATAGGTGCCTTGAGGCACTTACTGACCATCGCCAACGCCCGAATATGGGTACGGCACTTGAAGAAGAAACAGAAAATGATCAATTTCAAAATTATTGAAATCCCTGTAAGTACGATAAAAGGGTCTTTGCTTACTTTTAGAAATATCTATATCAAAACTTACCAGCTTGTGATCAGAAATGTCCTCCCTATTAAGGACAGAGACATCGCGAATAACATTACAATTTGAAGATATTAATATATCTATGAGTGTACTAGAGGTATTAGTAATTCGTGTAGGCTTCTTGATAAACTGACTTAAACCATATTTATTAAGCAGATTATTAAACAAAATAAAATTATAGTGAGACGTGTTTAAAAAATCTATATTGAAATCGCCCCCAAAAAACACGAAATCATGTTCTGGCAATACACTTACTATTGCATTTTCCAAATGATCAAGGCATAGATTGAAATGTGCATTAGGCGGCCTATATAGTGAACCCATGCAGATTTTTTATCTTTTAACCTCAAAGAAATCCAGATTTGTTCCATTGGACTATCTATTTCACCAATTTCTAAGATAGTATACTTAAGAGAGTTTTTTACAAAAAATGCTACGCCACCACCTCTCCCACTGTCTTGGAAAACTTTCATCATCAACACTGTAGTGACAGTTAAGGTGCATTGCATCTTATTAAGAGGTGATGAATGCATTCAGAAATCTATTTCTTATAAATAAGTTCAGAATTAGTATACCTTTTGTGTATTAATTTTGCATGCATGTAACTTCCTGCTATTAACCAAGAATGGTTATTAGCAGAAAAAAGGTAAACACGTTCTCAAGGAAAAGAAATAAGATGAAAACATTATTAATTATTCAACCTACTGAAGTTTTTTCTATTTACAATTTATTAATAAATATGTAATTTTATAATGTTATTAAATCCAAACTATTTACAGATAATTATAAAAAAGAGCACAACTTCAGCATATTAATGGGGGAATATGAGATACCATAAATAAGTCAAACTATTCTGTATCGAATTAAAAAAAAAAGTCAGTTTAATCAGACGAAACATATTCAAGCAACATATCATGCAGAACAGAACCAAAATTTCTGATTTTATGAGGAATAAAATGAGGAATACTATTTATATGTATCTTTAGGAGAAATATGTTAAAATGGCTAGTTTAAATAAGAAGTTAAATGAATATCTCAGCATTTTTTTAATATATAATATTTCGAAATACCAATTTTTAATAAATCCATTTCCGTTGTGCCAGCGTGAGTGCCAATATAAAGGTGACCTGAAAAGAAACTTTCATAAATTTCTTCCAAAATTATCTAATTATTATGCTCAGTTGTCTGTGTAGAACTAGTAGGAGTATTATTCTACCAACTACATCTGAAGGCTCCTTTACTGAATATACATGTTTCATCTAAAAATACTAGAGTATGTGATTAGGTTTTTCTTGTATATTCACGCAAACATTTCATTCTTTGCATTTGAATGTCCGGTAACTCCATTAAATATTTTCGGTAAGGGTTTTATTCCATCGGAATCCTATACTACGGCACCAATTTCGCAGAGAAGATAGGGAAAACTTAACAAAACACTGAGATCTTCATTTAACTGAAACTGGCCATTGTAACGTATTCCTTTTTGACACATCATATAAATTGTATCCCTAATTTTATTCTTCATAAAATCAGAAATTTTGGTTTTTATTTCGTTACTTTTTCTTATATGTCGCTTGAATATGTTTCGTTTGATTGAACTCCATTTTTTTTAAAATGCGAGATAAAGTAGCTTGACTTACTTTTAATGCCACCGACGCTCTCATGAGTACATTATTGTAGGCGTTTGGTAACCCTTCTCTAAGCTGCTGCTTTTCAACTAAAAAAATATCAGCACATTTAAACTTAATAATTGAGCCTGTTAATTATATTGCGGCGTTTTCGAATGAATGACAATATTATTTTGACACTGACATTGATGTAGATGTAGATGCGAAAATTTTAATTGCCTATGTTTTCTATGAATATAAGAAATATAAGAAAATGACGTCACAGTCAAACCCTATTACGTTTACTTTATGAATGACTCACTTCTGCAGTTGATTCTCACCAACTTGGTCAAGCAAATCGTGTTGTGACGGCTTCCATGTCCATGACTTAGTGAAAGAAAATCGTCGTATTATCCTAGATGAAATCGCTGCATTTTTGAAAACGAGTCATGGTTCTGTGTACCACATTCTGCACGATATCCTCAATTTACATAAAGTGTCAGCAAGATGGGTGCCATAGCAATTGACCCAAGAACTGAAACAACGGCGGGTTGATGCCTAAGACGAACTTTTGCGTCGGTAGACCGCTTTTCCGACAACGGTGGTGAATGGAGATGAGTCGTGGGTGCACTATCATCAACCTGAAACTAAGAGAACAAGCGAAGAATGGTGCCACACTTCTTCGCCCAAACCCAAAATATTTCGTACACAGCCACCGGCAAGGAAGGGTTATGCTGACTCTTTTTTTGGGACGCAAATGGGGTAAGTTTGGAGGTTTACATGCTTAGTGCGGTCACTGTTTGCAGTGTCAGATATTCAGAACATCTAAAGAATCATCTCAAGTCAGCCATCAGAACCAAAAGGCGAGGATCTCTGAGTAAATGTATTATTTTGCAACACGCAACGCGCGGTTTCATACTGCGTGTTCAACTGCGGCGGCTATCCAAGATTTGAAGTTTGAGTGTCTACCACATCCTCCTTATTCCATTGGCCTCGCTCCCAGCGATTATCATGTGTTTGGTCAACTTAAAGGGGCATTAGGTGCGAAAAAATGGTAAGGTGATCGAGGCGCTACTTGAGTGGCTGTGTACACGTAGAAAAAGATTTTTTTCTTGAAGTATTGAAGCACTTCCAAAGCGGTGGTCGCTTTTTCCTTTTTTATAAAAAAAAGTAGGCTTCTGGTCCGAAAACTAATTACGGCACCGGAAAGTCCTTAAAAAGCTACTAAAAATGGCCTATTTAGAAAGAAAGTGCTGGATTATGTACAGGGGTTGCACTAACGAGGTGAAGTTTGCACCAAAGTTCCCAAGACTGGGTACATTTTTTAACATTATCCTGTATTACAAGGAAACTAATATATCTAAGCCCGTAGGGTATATTTTTTACGAAACAATATATTTTTAGGTAGACCGTGTCCAAATTTCGAGTTTATAACTTTAACGGTTAAATTACTGCAATTTGTTAAAGTTGATAATTGAAATTCCAACTTTAACCTCATTTTGCCGCTTACTGCGAATAGTAATCGAAATTATTTCCAGACCCTAGGATGTAGCATTTATTTGGCTACAAGAAAGTTCTAATAACATTTCCCTCTAACTACTCACATATCGGTCAAAAATCTATAGGTACCGTGTACCTATCCATATATGACGCGAAATGATAGGTGGCCTTAGTCTAGGATGATAATAAAATTTACAGGGATATTTGACATTGTTGTGATAGACGTAACGGCTGAGTTTGGGCTTGTTTAAAGCAAATATTTCTCTGATATTTTTTATCGCTTCGATTTGTATTTGTGCATTTACACGTTAAAGAGATAGACATTTTTGAGAAAAACTGTTTTTTTTTTGCAAAAATATTATACACTTTTGTTAAAAACACAAGATAATTAGTTATTACTTCCCTCGTGAGATTTTTTCAGATCTTTACATTTAAGATGATTAAGATCTCTAGATGCCGGAAAACATGTTTTCTCAATTCTGTCTGTCTGTAGGTATGTCTGTCCGTCAGACTGGCTGTTCGCGGCATAGCTAAAAAACTACTTATCCGATTTCTTCAAATTTCAGTCTAAAATGCCATCCATGCGAAAAATACAGGCTATCTATACAGGGTGAGTCAGGAGGATCGCCCCAAACTCCAGGAGTGTGTTCTATGAAAGATACTGATTTAAAAAAACTCATATGTTCTTATTCGATTTTCATTTGTTTTCAACTTACAACAAAAATAAGATTTCAAGCATAATTCCATACATACAACATAATAATTATAGGGTGCTTAAAATCAAAATAAGTTAATGTTCCATTTACTGCTACTATACCTGTCAGTGTCATTTTTGAATTCGTATCAGTGTCATTTTTGAATTCGAGCTGTTGAACATATTCCAAAATGCCGAATTTTTACTCACACTTAGAGTATGCGAATATGATATTTGTTTATGGTTTTTGCAATGGGAATGCTACAGCTGCTGCTGAAGAATACCGTCAACGATTCCCATTTCAACGTCATCCTGATAAGAAAGTATTTATTTTCAACAAACTATGCGAAAGCGGAACACTTCCCAGTGCCAACACAACTTCTGAAAGAGCTACTCAACAAACTTTAGAAGAAGTAGAAAATATTCTGGACCTAGTAGAAGAAGATGCAACCATCAGTTCACGCAGAATGGCTGCTCAGTTGGACATTCCACAATAAAGAGTGATAAATACGCTCCACGAGCAAGGTTTGTATCCTTACCACTTACAAAAAATCTAACACCTACAGCCATATTGCCAAACGTATGGAGTTTTGTCGGTGGATAGACAATAATCGTCATCTTATATATCGCGCATACTTTTCACGGACGAAGCAACATTTACTCGTGACGGTATTAATAATAGTCGCAATTGCCATGTCTGGTCAGAGGAAAACTTTCAACATAGGTTCTCGGTAAACGTATGGTGTGGTATGATAGATAGTTATGTCATTGGCCCTTTTATTTTGGAAAATCGCCTCACAGGGGACTACTATTGTGAATTTCTCGAAAATGAATTACAAGGACTACTGGAGGATGTTCCCCTATATATATATATATAGCATATATATATATATATATATATTTGGCCTCCAAGATCTCCTGACCTCACTCCACTCGATTTCTGTTTATTTTAAAAAATGAAGTGTACAAAGTGAGAGTGGACACTCGAGAAGCACTTATTCAGCGTATCAGAAATATTGCAGATGAAATTAAAGAAAGGCATGAGGCAATTAGAAGAGCAACAGGTGCCCTACGTAGATGAAGCCGAAAATGTTTAGAGCTCAATGGGGGCATTTTTGAACATTTAATATGATGAAATCTAATGATTGAAACGTTAATTTGTTAGATCTTGTTTATATTCTAATTTTAAAACAAATATAATAAGAACATATGAGTTTTTTTAAATCAGTATCTTTCATAGAACACACTCCTGCAGTTTGGGGCGATCCTCCCGACTCACCCTGTATTTTTCGTTAGCCCCGAGTTTTTTGTAAAGCGATTTTTCCTATTTTTATATATCAAATTTTGTCTTATAATTAATAAAAAAATTTACTTATTTTAAACACGCTTTAAAATTGGAACAAGTATTCTATAATTATTTATTTATTGCCTACAAAATTACAAATGTTCTAAAAAAGTAAGCAAAAAATGGTGTCAAATCTAATAAAAATATTTTTAAATTAAAATTCGCTGGCTAATATCCAGGAGCCAGTGGCAAAAGCTCTGAGAATCGTATAAGGAATGTACAGAAACTTGTGCATGAAAAAAAACAATTTACTTCCGAAGAAGATTAAGAAATGTACACGAAAAAACTCCAAAGGCAAAAGACTTGCAATGCAATTTATGATTTATGCACGTCAAAGACTAATATAATCCTTCAGAAACTTTTTAATATTATAGACTAAAAAATATCATCATCACTTAAAAAGTCCTCATCTTCTGAGTCGTACTCAAATGGCGCAATGATCATTGGTGCTATTTCGACATCTAGCCATTAAAAGAAGTTCTAGTGTCAGCATATTGGGTAAAGGATTTTGTTTTTGTTTTATTAGCCAGTCATAAATATCAGTTTTCTTCCAGGATAAAGTAGGTTGTTTATTTAACATTCATTCAACATTTTTATTAATTTTGATAACGATTTTAGTCCAGTTTGCAATATGCCTCGATTCTTTAAAGCTTCTTTTAAAACTTGAAGGGTTATATTAGTTTTTGATGAGTATAAATCGTAAATTACATTACGAACATCCATTTTTACATTGTCACTTAAGTCTTCTGTCCTTGGATTTTTTCGTGCACATTTCTTAATCTTCTTTGGTAGTAAATTATACTTTTTTTCATGCACAATTTTCTGGTCCTTATACCGATTCCCAGAGCGTTTGCTACTGTCTCCTGGATAGTGGCCGATGAATTTTCATTTTCGTAATATTTTATTAGATTTAATACCATTTTTTTCGCTTGTGCATGCAAAAAACCCGATAATTGTTTTCTATTACTCATTTTGCCACTTACTTGTCAATCTGACTTTGAAGTGACATCGCTCAAAGATTTTTGCAACTGCTGGTATTTATATGTTTATCCTCTTGTTTTCATATGAAAATATCATAGGTCTATCTAATTCATCTTTCGGATTTTATGCGGAGGATATGATTACACGTAATAAAAGAAAAACAAACTTAAAAAATTTGTCGTTGATAAATCGTATGAACCGCACCATAACACTGCTTTTGACTATAGCATATATATCCACAAATGGATGTATCGGACTAGCGTACGTTTGTTAACCAAAAATAGCCATCAAGGTTATGATAATAGTAAAATAGGATCGAAAATAAGTATGTAGGACTAGACACCTAAGGTCACATACATGACTAATACACGCAGTCCACAGGGACAATCGGACATGTTACTTGTTAAATCTTTATTAGGTTGTAATGAAAAATCTGATGTTGGCCACAGTGTTGGCGAAACAATTGTCATGTGTTTTCTCTTTTTAACATTGCTTTAATATATTTTGTTTAACAGCCTTTTTAAGGTTTCCATTTGACTCTGCCTCGTACTACAATTTGACTTATTAAATTTTGTTAGTGGATTTTTTACGTTATTGCAGCGGTATGTGTATTCGGAGGATAGATACATAGTCCACAATGACTAAAAATGAGTTCCTTTTTGGCTCTAACACCGCCTCCTGGTTTAAAAACTAACACTAACATAAAATTGAATAAGTTAAATTGTCGTAGTTAGTTATTGAGCTTAACGTCTTCATGATTTGGCGGTCATAGAGTTCACCTAGATAGTGAGAAGTCCCTGGTTCGAATTCCAGCAAAGATAATTTAATTTTCTCAATTTTAATAAATTTGTCTGAAATGCTAATGAATGAAAATAAATGTGTTTTAAGGTGGGTGATTGATCAAAAATACCAAAGGAGCGCGACACAAAAAATTCAGCAGCTGATTCAGAAGGACAAGGATCTCAGAACTAAAGTGATACGTATGCGTAAGCAATTGGTAGATCTTCAAAAAGAACTGCAAACTTTGTACCTGGAAAATGAGGATGGATTACTAGAAGAAAGTTGAGGAATGAACGAAATTAACTTAATTTACCTTAATACATTAGGTATATTTAAATTGTTATCTTAGATATGTTGCCTCAAGTTCTTTTAGTCAGTGTTGCCAACTAAAAGAAGTTTAAATTGCATGTTTTTTTTTTCGTTTGGTAAAGTAATTGGCGCAGAACAATTATTTTAGGTTTAAAAGAAAATGAGTAAAACTGGTTGGCAACGAAGAAATGTTCCTATTTTCTTCCTAAACCTTGACCTAAAAGTTAAATTGCCAGCACAAGGGTTATATATTTAATTATATATTAAGTCCCTTCTATTATACGCGTGTTGAAAATATTTTTTAACACGTGTGTGGAAAAATACTTTTTTCAAAGGTGCAGAAAATCCAATTTTCCACACGCATTTTAGTGAAAAAAAATTATTTTTCTGCATTAGTGCTGAAAATATTTTCCAAACTAAAGTTGAAGTATCGTTCAATCAAGTCCCGTGCGATTTTCCGGAAAAATACCATTTCAACATGAACGTATTTGAAAGATGGTGAGTCAAATGAACGTTGAAAAAACAAAGCCTACTTTTATTTAATTTACAATCAAAGCAACTACTCACTTTTTCAACACTAGTGTTTGTTTTGGATACTTTTACAGGGTACCTTTCTAAGTTATTCTTGAAGATAGAGGGAAATACAAGGCGAATTTGAAAATTTGCACTTTCCAGACACTCTTCGTATTTTAATTATAATACTAGCTAATGAAAATGTAAAAACGGATTATTATAGTTTTTTTATCGATCGATTTAGGAGTCTACTGGAACTTTTGAAGGATTTAAAGTGTCGATTCGGGGTTTTCGGTATTATATAAGATATTATTAATAATAAAACTAATCTGCCAGAATTAGTTCAGGTGTAATTTTTTAATGGGTTTCACTATTTGATATATTTTTTTAATTGCGCAATTGAAGAAGAAAATGACAACTGTCAAAAAACAATTGTTTTTACCTATAGCATCCGAACCATTCATAATGTTCGAATATAGTTTCTAAGCATTTTCTGGTTGAAAAACATTTTGACAGCTATCAAAGAAATACGTAACTTTTGCACTGTCTAAAATTTTAAAATACGGTTTTCACAGTTCCAGTTCATATAACTTTTAGATGCGTATTTTTTATATTTTGACAGATGTCAAAAAAGGTTTTTCCCGTAACTTTTGAACTGCTTAAAATCTTTGAATACTATTTTCAAAGTTTCATGTAACTTTGTATGACGTAATTCATTTAAAAATTTTTTCGACATTTGTCAGAAAACTGTTTTTTGCCTTCTAAACTATTTACATTTGCGGCTTTCTCAGTTACCTCGTTTTACAACAGGGAACCAATCGACATTTTTAAACAGAAGGGAGTTGTTGTGATTAATTTTGGGGTTATGGAAGTGACGGATGGTTCCTTATTGCTTAATTAATCGAATAATTGAACGGTTTTTTGTTTGAAAATGTCGATTGGTTGTTTGTTGCATAACGAGGTCCGGTAATAATTTTTGATAATACAATGTTTGGCAAGCAAGAGATTTCAGCCCTGCCATATCTTAAAGTTTTGTAGATTCACTCCAATCCAGTTGGCAACACTGACCTCCCATACGTGATTATTAAATTATATTATTGAATTGTGTCATGGCACTTTCCTATTTTTAATGCTACAAAAACTTAAAAATATAAGCTAATATTTTTATTTTTTTAACAGACACTGGAAATTGTGTACATAGTTTAGGTTGTATCGAAATTTTTTATCTTTAAATGGAACACCCTATTAGCCGAAGATTAGCGACAAAAAAACTGCAACAATTTTTTAATGGCTCATATTTCAATATGATGTAGTATTAAGGATGTACAGGGTAGTCCAGTAATAGAGGACGTCGGCTGTAGCTCGGGAACCGTTAACGACAGAACTTAAGGAAAAAATATTTATAGATAAATCGGCCAAGAGAAATCGCTGTAAATTATTTTCAAGTTCGAAAGAAAGTTGACTACTAGGGGGCGTAACAGCAACACAAAAGTTACAGTGACTTTATACGAGGACAGTGACGAGAATAGAGCATAAGCTCCGCACATCCGCCATTAATGGGCTAAATCTTTGTTGTTTATATGTGCATAAACCGGGATTCTGCATATTTGTTTTTTTAGATAGTTTGTGTCTAAATATTTTCACTTTTAAACTACCAGTGATGTGTATTTATATATGAAGTTTGAATCTCAGTTAGTTATTGTGTATTTAGGTAAGCAAGTTTTTAAAATAATACTGTTTTTATAAGCGATGTTTGTGGAAGCTTTCCTTTTGACACTTATTTAGAAGTAAATTACCAGAGTTACCAGATTTCGCTCGGCAAAAAAGGGAAAAAAAAACAAAACAAGTATCACCTCAACAGCAACTAATATAAAAAACAGTATTGTTTTGCATACTGAATATCTCTAATAAACTGTTATCTCTGATGTAGAAATATATATAAAATTACAATTGGTACATACAAAAAAGTGCCAATTCGGTTAAATTGCAAAGACATGTCCGGTGACGACAGGGCATCTGGTAACCCTATATACAATAGACTTAAATTGATTTATAAAATATGATGTAAACTGCAAATACTATATAAATATTTTTTGCAATTCTTAGTTACTTCAGGAAGAGCAATATCTTCTTTGCAAATGAAGCATTTTTTATTATCAAATCTTTCTTAAACAATCCCACATGGCTTAACCATTCTATTATAATAACAATAAAGTCAAGAACATAAAAATTGAAAAGTTAGGAAGGAATTAATTTAATCTTTTCATGAACCGGAATGTCCTTGCCGTGCGTTCCGGTCCACTCCGAGCCTTTTAAATCATTATGTTTTCGATGATTTCAAGCATATGGTTAAGTTTCACAATATTACCTACTATTTTTTCATAAGTATGTTTTTTTTTAGATCATTATAAAAGTACAATATGCCGGGCTGTGCTGCAGTAGGATGTTCAAATTCTGCCAAAAAGGCTCCCATATGAAGGTGTTTCCCAAAAATTCTAGTTGAAGAAAGGAATGGCTTATAATATAGCGTATCATACCCCTTGTTTTTTTTTAACACTCAGCTAACGGCAGCTTTTCATCTGGAGAGCACTGTGGGTTCGGGGGTAAATGAAAAATAATTTTATTAAATTAACTTTGATGTTAGATATTAGAATTTAATTATTAAATTTTGGTGTGTTCTTTAAAATCAAAAGTAAATCTTAAAAAAAATACATTACATAATCCAAGTAGACTACTAAAAGGGCGCCACGCTGTTTTTTTTATATATTCAATAAAGGAAAACTGCGAAACCAAAATAAATAAACTTTAGCTTAAGCTAATTCCTATAGCAAAAAAAAAACTGAAATAAAAATTAGTGTGTAGGCAGGATAAATGAAAATATGAGGTAAATTTTCTATACTTACGACAACATATATTATATAGCAAATGCACAATTTAAATAAGATAATTCAAAATATGTAAAAAAAGAGGAATTTAATATGCCAATATTTTCATAAAGAAAAATAAATAAGCCCCATAGTCGACTATAGTTCACATAACTCATTAATAATTTTAACACCTTTAATTATAGTTACATAAATGAAAGTTAGAAAGAAATATTTAATTAACTGGTTCACTTTTAAATAGCATAGCAAAAACGTATAATACAGGGTGTCCCGAATTGCAGTGTCCAAACTTTAACAGCGCATTCTGCATTCAAAATAAGCCCTAATTTTCTATATAAACATATATCGGCAAATGTTTCGTTTTCGAAATACAGGGTGCTAAAGTTTTAAGAAAAGAAATGTTTTTTAGTCATAACTTTTTTATTACTTGAGATATTGTTATTAAATTTGGTAAACAGCCTTGGAGTAACAAAAGGCATATTTTTTAATTTTTCATCAGTGGCGTCCGTACGGGATTTTTTATTGAATATTCTTGAAGAAAAAATGGTACTCTACTGCTTTTTCTGAAAACAAAAATCATTCCTAAAATCCCCACTCAGTTTGGAGCAAATTTGATCCCTTGTCTTTTTTTCGTGAGGTGTAAGGATTTCGAGTAAAAAACTAAAAACCATTTTTATGTATGGCATAGTTAAAATTCCCATTATTGTTAATTTCAGTAGCAAAACCTTTAAGGTGGGATTGTAACAGCAAGTTTTTAAAATTATTTGGTTTCCGATATTTATTTCATGCATTCCGGGTGAGTTCATAATTTCTGAACAACGTATGTAGGGTTTCTAAAATAAAAGCTTGTCTGACAACTAAGGAGAGATGACGTCATCGACCCGTTGTAATGGAGATTTGCATTATGTTTGGGTTATCAGGGTGACATCGCAGAAGTTAGCAGGCAACCTATTAAAATCTAATGTCCTTGGTACTTACCATCATTCCTTCATTGTCGACTCTTGGTATGCCATGATTGAATTTTTGTGATAATTGAACAATTGCTAGGTTCGTCTTTAAAGTATGACAGATGAGTTTATAATTCTATAATCGTCGATTCATTTTGTAAAACGGAAATTAGAATTAATTCAATTTTGAAGATGATACTTCATTTTACAGAAACTACTCTTTATTAACTAAGTTCGTAATTAATTTTACAAAAACTAGAATTCATAACTTTTATTAACTTAGATCGTGAAAAAAATTTATAGAGCACTTTAAATATCATTAAAGATTAATGTGGGCCTTAAAATTCACAATAATTGCTCAAAATGAGCTCCTCTAACTTCGACACATTTTCGGCATCTGCTCTTAACTGTGTCAGTGGCATGGCGTATAAAATTCGTATTGGCTCAGAATCAGTTCTTCTCTTGTATGAACTGGTCTGGAATAAACTAAATTTTTCAAATAACCCCACACAAAGAAGTCGACAGGTGTGAGGTCAGGGGAACGTGGTGGTCAGGCTGTAGCTCCTAATCGTCGAATCCACCGTTCTGGATAATTATTATTTAACCACTCGCGATTTACAAGTGCAAAATGCGCGGGAGCCCCGTCTATTTGAATCCAGAATTCGTTTCTAAGATTTAGAGGAATATTTTCTAGATATTGAAATAACTCATTTTGCAGAAAATCATTAAATAACTGTCCATCTAGGCGTGGTGGTAGAATATGGGGCCCGCAAAAAATTTCATTTATTACACCACACCAAACATAACAGAAAATTCTTGCTGAAATGCTCTAGTTCGTACAACACGTGGATTGTCATGGCTCCAGATTCGTAAATTATGGAAATTTCCTGAGCCGCTTCGGGTAAATGTGGCTTCATCAGTCCATAAAAATTTTTTTGAGAAGTTCTCGTCTTCCTCTATTTGGCGCAAAAACCAATTGCAAAAACTGACACGTTTTTCGGCATCACCAGGTTGTAAGTTTTGAACTGGCTGCATCTGAAATGGCTGTGATCTTTCCTCAAAACGCGATGAACCTTATTTTTAGAATCAAAAACTGCGTTGCCTTGTAAATTATGAGCTGCTCTTCGTAGGCTTAATGTCCTATCGTTGTCAAACTTATTTAAAATTACGTTTCGATATTGTTCATTTCTCCTACCTTCATTTCTCGGATTCTTTTTGAGTCCAAAATTCCTAAACATTAAATGCGGTTTAATGAAAACTTGTTTGCAAGGTAATCTTCTATTTGGAAATCTTCGTTGGTATTCCCGTACTGCTGCATTTGCATTTCCATTACAGAAACCATAAACGAAGTGAATATCAGCATACTCAATGTTACTGAATAACACCATTTTGAAATCACTAGTTAGACTGATAATTACCTTTTTGTATAAACTGTAATGTACCTGACATTTATTTACTCTAAAAACTCAAATGTCACACTTTAAAGACGAAACTAGCAATTGTTCAATTGTCACAAAAATGCAATCATGGCATACCAAGATGTTAAAGGTTTTGCCACTGAAATAATTAACAATAATGGAAATTTTAACTATGCCATACATAAAAATAGTTTTTAGTTTTTAACTCGAAATCCTTGCATCGCACGAAAAGACGCAAGGGATCAAATTTGCTCCAAACTGAGTTTTCTTCAAGAATATTCAATAAAAAATTCTGTACGGACGCCACTGATAAAGAATTAAAAAATATTTCAAATCAAAAAATGCCTTTTGTTACTCAAATGCTGTTTACCAAATTTAATAACAATATCTCAAGTACTAAAAAAGTTATGACTAAATAACAATTTTTTTCTTAAAACTTTAACACCCTGTATATCGAAAGCGAAGCGTTTGCCGATATATGTTTATATAGAAAATTAGGGCTTATTTTGAATGCAGAATGCGCTGTTAAAGTTTGGACACGGCAATTCGGGACACCCTGTATTAAATAATGCTTGTAATAAAAAAAATGAATAAAAATGGATAATTAATAAAAAAAATATTATCTGGCCTTTATAAATCCTTCCAGGGATGTCAGGACTTCAAGGGCTGCATCAAAACATCAAGAGAGGATCACTTCAAAATCACAGGAACAGTTACAGTGTCTGGAACTAACAGCATTCGAACAGAACTGGATCAAATAAAGAAGTCTAGGCGGGACAACAGATTACGTTTCTTTTAAGACCATAATTCATAACTCATGGTACGGTACGGTATGCCAAAACTTAGGATTCGACTCCCATGTGGATTCTAAAAGGAGAGGGAGAACCATGGATGAGTACTCCAAAAAAAAAAACGAAACCTGGGAAATACATAAGATTTTTCAAAACGAAGAAAAAGGTATGTGAAATTATTATAAGCGGCTTACCTTAACTAAATCCCAAAGTTACTATACAATTGATTCCGACATGGCCAAAGATTGCTGGATAAAAATCCAGGTTTTCTCCAAAACACGAACTTTACTTTGGCTCTCAGATAAAGCAGATAGTTAATCCATGCGAAGAAACAAAAATTCAAATCACCACTACTGGGTATATTCGGGATGATTCCCGATTTTTCTTCGGATCAACACATGGAGGTGTTGTAAGTACCTCGACTACCAACCGGAATGACGATACCAAGGGATGAAGACCGTTGGCCAACCAAGAAGGTCGAGCACGGAAATAGTCAGTAAAGTGACTCGTGAAAGGAAGCGGCAAATTCAAATTCACCATGAAACTTAAGAAAAATCATTAACTCGATTCGGCAACACTGCAACTGAAAACCGAAAGTAGAAACGCAAGTCGACGTCGACGCCGTGAATCCATGACTTGAGAGTACTAAAAGGATATGTTCATATTAAATATAAAATTCCTTTACCTGCTTTGAATATTGAAATGATTGGCAAATATTGTGATTTTATCTGGATGGCAACGTAAAAATAAATATGAATTAATTTACTTTTTTTTATTTATTTAAAAATTATAAAAAAACGACATTTCCACCCTAAAATTAAATATTACGTTATAAATCCCACTTATAGACAACCCAAATTACTTCTAATATATATCGGCGTGAATTAAACTGTTCACCAAGTGAAACAATTTAGCTCATGAAAAATATAATGCTACACTGTCTATAGTGTTTTTTGAAAAAAATCTGTATCATTTTTTTTAGCATGAAATTGCAAAATTTGAGCCTGTGATCTTTATACTGCTGAGAGAGTTTTTGGACTTTGTGAAATATGTAGGGGTTGAATTTATATTTCTTTAAAACTATACGCACGCTTTCGCGCGAAAATCCTCTTTGGTCAAAACGTTCTAGAAGGACCCTGATCTTACTGATCTCGGATTTTCTATGTATAGCAGAAGGATATCTAATTCGTTCTCGTCATGGTCACAGTTTCTACTTTTTCTTATCTTTCTTTGCAAATGTCCAAATCTTGTAAAACGAGAATGAATGCGTTTAATGGTTTTTCTTGTGGGAATATTTTCATTGGGATGTCTTTCTTGATAGGCGCGTTTGGCTGCGGCTATATTTTGTTTCTTGTTCCGTGTTACCAAGGGATATACACAACTTCATACGTCATTGTTGTTGATTTCCAAAGCCTACTTTTTTGTTAGGAGTAAATTAATTAACAAACACATCATTTTAGTTTTAGATGCGTATATTTCAAAAGCTATTAAAGATTTTTAAAAAGCTCTTATAACGATGATTTCCAACACCAGTATACTCCAAAATATAAGCCGTTCCATTTAAAAAAGGATGCTTTTTGATCCACCCTGTATGTATCTTTTTTTTTTAATCCGAGTGCTGATTCGAAATCCATCAGAAATTTTCTATAACGTAGTATTTTTGATTCTTATGTGCGATGAATAGTGAAAAAATTAAGGGGGGTGTTACTATATAACTTGTCACCCGGTACATGAGTCCCACTCGCAAGGTCAGGTAGTAAGACACGGACACGGTAGCGGCGCGCTTTGAAGTATGTCCTAACGGTTAAAAACTGTTGGGTTTGTTTCCTAATCGAGCATTGATGTCTCCGAATTTTGGTTTTTGTCGTCCTACGACGCCATGTTACATCGTTTGGCAAATATTTTTATCACAATCTTTCACCTAAAGCATAACCTGGTATGTCACTTCGTTACGCCCTAATGGAAAAAAAACTATATTTCAGGAATGGTGCCGCCGATCGGAACCATACTTGACGTCAGAGACACTGAGATCAGAACCCATGGATGGTGGTCCCATAAGCCCTCCGATCTGCCGCCGCGTTTTATATCTGCGCTTCGGGCTACTGCTGACTGCGTCTGTTCCATTCCAACGTGCATAATCCGCACTTCGTATAAGTAGTCGCCACAAATGTTACAAGAGAATGGCTGAAAATTTGTTAACTTCTTAATTATTATATATAATTAAAGAAAAAAACAGGCTGACTTCAGTTTAATGGAACGCATTTGGTATCTTTGATACCATCATACATGGGTGGAGGTTTTGATCTCTGTATCTCTGACGTCAGGCATTTTTCATCCACGTGGGAATTATTTAGGTCTGCGCCAGCCCTGACTAAACACCTGTCAACCGTTGTTTGGCAAAACTGTCACTTTTGGAGAAGAACTGATGTCATAAGCGGTTAAACCATTAACCCTTAAGGAAGTGACGTGGTAGGTCATGCTTTAAGTGAGCCATAGATCTTAATCCCTCTATCGATCTGTGAACAAATATTTGCAAAAGATGGCGCCGTAGGAAGCAAAAAAAAAACGGAGACATCAATGCTAAACTAGCAAACAAACCAATTTGTTTTTAGTCATTACTCTCACGTACACCCTTAATACTACTATAGTAGGAATAAACTAGTAGGTCCACTCCTTGGCAAGTTTTCGCGTCGCGCGATCGTTGGTACCTACGGAGATGGCCGAATTGTTGCGAAAGTTTTCGAACGCCGCGGACGGCAAAGGGAAGTTGGGCACTCGCCAGAGATGTATTTAGGAAAATATCGATACACAATAAAATAACAAATATTATTTTATCATCAGATAAAAAATTACGTGCAAACTGAATATTGTAAAATTCGATGTAAGCAATAGTACTTCTGCATCTGCAAGAGGAAAACAAATACGGCAAAAATATTTTTTTTATAAATGGTTTTAAATTTTGCCTAATAAATATTTCTCACATCGTGTAAAATTTTTATATATCAAAGAATATCTCGTTTTTTCAAACAAACCAAGTCTATTTTAGCTCATATGAAAGAGCATAATTTGCAGTTAACGCTTATTTGGTTTTGAATTTTTGATTTTGGGCATAATCAGTTTAGATGAAGGATATATTAATTTTTACTTAAAAGGGACATGAATGATAAAAATTTATCATATTTTTTGGGGTAAAACCAAAATATTATTTTATTTTATTAAAAAATGGCACGCCACTGCTTTTTTCAAAATAAAAATATTACGGATCACTTATTAGGCTAACAAAAAGAACCTCTTGATTTTTTTCAGACTTTTAACGGTTTTGGATGTTTTTAACAATGAAAAATCTTAATAAAACTGTCCAACAACATCTTATTTTTTCAATCAAAACCGTTTCTAACGAAAAAAAGTCAAGAGGTTCTTTTTGTTAGCAACTAATAAGTGATTACGAAAATGATTTTTATATTGACAAAAAGCAGTGGCGTGCCATTTTTTAATAAAATAAAATATATTTTGGTCACATATTTTCAAAAAAAGAGATACAAATTATTTTCATTAAATTATGACTTCAAAAAGTATATAAAAATTAATTAAATTGTTTGTTTTTTTTGAAAAAAACAAAAAATATTAAAATTCAGTTAACGCCATCTAGTTAAATTTTCAATTTAAATAAAAAGAATTTTGTAGTGCAAATTATGCTTAACATTTCCGTTTGCTGAAAAAGTTCAAAAGAAACGGGAGACATCTTGAAAAAAACAATTGAACTTCCCCCAGATATATAGAAAAAACATTTTAGACAAAAGTATTAATATGTTATTGTTTCAAAGATTATTGTACTTAAGCATATCAATTTTAATTTTAACATCCATTTAATGTGTTTTTCAGTAATATAACGGTTAAGGGATTTCTTTGACAAACTGTAAAATAATGTCCATTGTTATCAACTAATCGATTTTTTTTTCTCAACAAGGACCAATATCTTAAGAATATCAACCTTAAGCTGATAACCCGTGGCATCTGCAAGAGGAGAACAAATACGGCAAAAATATTATTTTTTTTATAAATGGTCTTAAATGTCTTAAATTTCTCACATCGTGTAAAATTTTTATCAAAGAATATCTCGGTATGTCTATTCGCTCACGAGTTAACCGGACTGATTTTGGGCATAATCGGTTTAGATGAAGGATTTAAATGGAGCATGAGATGATAAAAAACATATTTTTTGGGGTAAAATCACGTAGTATTTTCTTATTACGGATTTATGGGTATTCACACTTTTAGTTCTAAAGTTGGTGTTTTTTTTTATGGAAACAATTTGGCGTGTTACGTTTATAAATGCTTCCGGCGGACATACAGTTATATTTTCACATATTTTAGAGATACAAATTCATTAATTCTGACTTAAATAAGTATATAAAATTAATTAAATTGCAAATTTTGGGCACCCAAAAACAGTTTAAAATTTGACACGTTAAATTTTCCATTTAAATAAAAAGAATAGGTTGTACAATTTATTTAACATTTCCGTTCCGAAAAAGTTTAAAAAGGGGAGGAATAAATCTTTAGAATATCCCAAAAAATCAAGTATTAATATGTTATTGTTTCAAAGATTTTGTATGCCTATATCAATTTTAATTTTAACATCCATTTAATGTGTTTTTCAGTAATATAACGGTTACAACATTTTTTGATGTAAAAATTCCATTGTTGTCAACTAATCGACATTTTTAGTTAGAAAATTAGAATTGAGGCTTAAAGCTGGAGGTGACTCATATGGTGAAAAATATTTTACATTTACTTAACATTTGTATGTCGTCAAAATAGGAATTTGTTCAAAATAGTAACCAGAAACATATTGTATATTTTATTTGAAATGTACCGATTAAAAAATCTAAACTAGCTAAAATTTATAAAAGAAAATATAAACAATTTTTCGACGTGTTTAGACACCCAACAGCACCACACAGTAACGTACTCATTTTTGACAATCCGACTCTGTTCTGGGATGCAACGTTGGAACCTCGCAGCTCGGACGACGGGTCTCAACTAAAACGCCCAATCTGCCGAATTTTGCAGGCGGAGAATATTTGGGAGTGTCGCTACTAATTTATTTCTAATATGACACTACATAACATTGAAATATTTTATAAACCTCGTTTTGATTATAAATATACTAGTTTTGATACCCTTATCTTTAAAGACACCCGAGAAATTTGAAAACACCCTGTCATGACAAGCAATCCATTCACATTTATTCCACTATGAAGTAAAAAAAACCCATCTCAAACACATTTCTGATAGCAGAGCTTTTGTCATATTTCTGAGGGTGTCTTTGAATGGATCAAATCTAGTATATTTATAATCAGCAAAAAGAGATCCGGTAATATATTGAGTGTTCCATTTAATAATTACTTTTCAATCTACTCTATTTACTGTTTGTTTTCCAGTACGTGTGCAAAAAGTATACAAAAAATTTTAGAAGCATACAAGTTAGTGATTAAACTTTTCTGATCACTGTTCAAAGCGTTCTCAAATATGTATATATTGTCATACATTCCAAATGATTTTTGTAAATATTTTTCCTTATTGTAGATTTTTCAGTGGCGGCTCGTCTGGGTAGGCAAGCCTACCCTTGAATAATCGTGCCTAAATACTGCCCAAAAAATCTAATATCTCATATCAATTAAACAATATTTAACCGTTTAACATCACAAAATATACAAAACTTTCGAAAAAACCCGTGCGTTTCCCTTAGAAATTCCTAACATTTAAAGAAACATCGATTACATGCGAAACCTATGTACGTTTAGAGGCGATATATCCCAACCGCCTAAATTTAGATGTTCTCTACGGCAGCCAGCCAGCCCACGAAAACGCACATCGCCGACGACCAGCGACCGACATACAGAGAAAATCACGCGAAATAAACTACTACAGTAGGCGAAACGATCGTCCGCCTTCGGCAAATATTTGACGTCTTCGCATTGGATTCCAATATTGTTCATCTGGCAGTGTTGCCAAATTCTCGAATTTTCACCTGAACTGCTTTACGTTTTTAGAAAATATGCATATGCATAAGGCGGCTCAAGTTTCGTTTACCTGAAATTGGTTATAAGGAAAGTATCTAGTTTTACATATTCTAGGAGCTTTTCTAAATAACGGAAAATAAGAATTTTGCTGCGGAAATGCGTCATTTCCGTTCTGCACAGTTTAGTATACCTGAAATCAGTTACATGAAAACTTTGCATTGCATCTCATCCCAAACTCTTTCCCAAGCACGAAAATGTTAAAATGTGTCTGCGGAAATTTGTCATTTTCATTTTCTGCGGAAATTTTGTATAGTTTAGAATATCTAAAATCAGTTACACAAAAAAAAACTTTGATTTACATTCTAAATTCTTCTACATTTTTTAAGTAACGAAAACGAAGGCATGATTGCGGATGGAGGCAAAATAATCGATGGCATTATTGCGGAATGCTCGTATATATTTGTTCGATTGCCTGACTCAAGAAAGGATCATCCTTCTTTGTTTATATTCCTTGAAGTTCTCAAAGATATGCAGACAGATACTTATATGAAACTTCGTGACTCAGACAAATTATTGAGATTATCTAAAAAAAATTTCGGGCTGTCACGTATACGGGTATAAAATGTCGCTGACAATACGATGCGTTCAGCCGTTATTTTTACATTCCGCAATCGTGCCCTCACTTCATTTTGTGAAAAACTGAATACTAATGTTTCGTCCGCAATCGTGCCGCGCCCTGGAAAAGCGCTCAAAATGCTGATCGGAGCCTATTTTTTATATAACTAATTTCAGGTATTCTAAACTATACAAAATTTCCGTGAAAAATGGAATTTCCGCAGACACACTTTTTCATTTTTATGTTAAGGAAAAAGTTCAGAATGTAAATCACAGCTCTTTTTATGTAACTGATTTCAGGTAATCTAAACTATACAAAATTTACGCTGAAAAATGGAAATGACAAATTTCCGTAGACAAATTTTTAAATTTTTATGTTAAGGAAAAAGTTTAGAATGAAAATCAAAGCTTTTTTTTATGTAACTGATTTCAGGTAATCTAAACTATGCAAAATTTCCGTGAAAAATGTAAATGACAAATTTCCGCAGACAAATTTTTACATTTTTATCTTGAGGAAAAAGTTTAGAATATAAATCAAAGCTTCTTTTTTATGTAACTGATTTCAGGTAAACTAAACTATACAAAATTTTGTCGGAAAATTAAAACGACAAATTTCCGCAGTAACATTTTGGCATTTTGGTGCTTGGGAAAGCATTTGGGATGAGATGCCAAGCAAAGTTTTCATGTAACTGATTTCAGGTATACTAAACTGTGTATGAAAATGAAAATAACGCGTTTCTGCAATAAATTTTTTCATTTCCGTTGTTAAGAAACACTTCTAGAAAAGATTTCTTTTCCCTTTAAAGTATTTTTACCCCACCCAGCACCCCTATTCGCTCCAAGATCCCGCAAGCTTCTAAATTAAAAAAAAAAAAAAAAAAAAAAAAAAAGGGGTGTACAATGGAAATGACGCATTTCCGCAGGAAAATTTTTCATTTCCGTTGTTAAGAAGGGCTTCTAGAAGGCAATCAAATATTTTTTTTCCAAATAACCCATTTCAGGTAAACAAAACTTGCCCCCATAAGGCTACCAACTTTTTCATTTACGAATGCGGGACACAACAAATTTTAGTATGCGTTGTAGGGCGCATTAACCATATTCTAAAATTCTTTATTTTCAGCATTAATTTTTTAATTAATTAAATTGATTATCCGAACATTCTGTTATATACTAAAGCAAAAAAATTAAAGACATTAAACATAAATGTTAGGTTAGGTGAGGTTTTTTTAATAATAATAAAATGAAACATGTTTCTACACTTTGGTATTTTTTTTAATTAAGGCTTATTTATAACACATAATTTAGTTTAATCAAATCTTCTTAAAATGGTACTTCTCTGTATTATTAAACCGATAAACATGGGAACTTAGAATATGATTTGTTGCAATTCGGGACTTGCGGGACATAATTAGAGAATGCGGGACGATTTCTAACCTTATTTGTAACGCGGGACCTTAAAAGATAATCCGTGACTGTCCCGCAGAATGCGGGACGGTTGGCAGCCTTACATATGCAAACATTGCAAACCATAAAAAAAATAAAATAAGCAGTTTCAATGTTGTTAGGGTGGTTTTGAAAGGGTTTTTTAAACAAAATCTAGGTACATCTCAAGAAAAATAAAGAAATTCTTCTCAGGCTTGCGAAACCGTATTTACAAATTTTGTGTTTGGCAACGTTGGCCACCTGCTACTATTCTCATTAATCTCATTTATAATTCGTAAAAATCGTAAATAGTATGCATTCAAATCTTGCACTCTGAATGGGAAGGCCTAAAATTAGTTTTTTCTAAAATTATTGACGACCAATCATCATCGGCTGAGTCAATAAACGGGGCCAAGGGATATCTTAAATTTATGAACGATTTAGAATTTTCGTTTCTTACCGCTGTGTATAAACATATTTTTGACATAACTGACCCCCTTTTCAACATTCTACAGAAAAAATCATTGGACATCACCTATTGTAAAAAGCAAATATTTATGGCAAGAGATCGTATCAAGTTATTGAGAAATGAGACAATGTTTAATACAATATTTGAACAAGCCCAAACAAGGATTTTTAATAATAGGGACTCAGGGCAATTGTCAAAAAGAATTAAGTTATCGGACACCATTAAAGGCGATGAGCAAAGTTCTTTACGCATTTTATTTTATGAGATAATTGACAATATTGTGACTCAAATAGAAGTTAGGTTTCTTTAGCGGATTCCTCAAAATTCGAAGAATATAGCAAAAATTTTCCGCTTGAATTTGTGACGAATGTGACCAACTTTTATAAAAATTTCTTTGACAAACAAAAATTAATTAATGAGCTTAGTGTAATATATCTCGATGAACAATTTGCATTGCTGAGCGTCGAGGCAATTTTAAAACATTTCGTAAAAAATGAACTTCAAGAAATATTTCCTGAAAGTTACAAACTTTTTGCGTTAATTGCTACCATACCTATTACAAGTACCTCAGTGGAAAGACATTTCTCTTGTTTAAAGCGAATAAAAACGTATTCTCGCAATACAATAAAAAATGAACGTTTATCGTCACTTGCGCTAATTTCAATAGAAAAAGAGTTGTTCTGCTCCTTACAGAAGGCTGATAACTTTATGGATGTCATAATAAGTAAATTCGCCCTTTTAAAACATAGGCGGATAAATTTAATTTATAAAACATAACGCGTACGCGGCTTAACGTTTTCTTATAACGTCATTATTCTTGAAATTATTGTGGTTGTCGCCTACCCTAGCCTAAACACCACGAGCCGCCACTGAGATTTTTACCAAAAAGTTCAGAAATGATGAAATAAATTTAACAGGTTCAATAAATTGGTCAATAGTGATTTATCTATAGGGTGCGTTTTGTAAGTTTAATACGTTAATTTAATTAATTAACTGCTTTGCTCTTGGTGTTATTTCTTGTTTGTAATAACCTCATAGAAATTGAATAATAAATGGTGCCGTCTATATTCAGGGTGATATAAATTTTATTTTACTCTGGTACGATTTAATACATATCGATTTTTTACCTTTTTTGGTTTTGTTAAGAAGCTTACCTTAAATTTACTATATTTAAGCAAAAAAAAACGTAGAAGATGCTTTTTTTTATTAAAACTTTCCATAAATAACCAACAAACTTCAGAAATATAACTGCTTTTCCAAACTGTCAATTATGAAGTTTTTGACAAAACACAGAAACTAAATTATATGCACTGTTGTCAAGCTTACTTGGTTTTCTTCAAATATACAACAAATAGTAGTCCTAGATTTGAACAAAACGGTTTAACGATAGTTTTATTAACAAACCTGTTGCTAACCTAACCCGATATGAATCACAGGACCCTAAATTGCTATCGTCAATCACGCCACTTTAGAGCGCGCGCATATTTCAGATATGATTTTAGCATGTGATTTTATGGCTTTAATGATGGTTTTATCAACGAACCTGGGCTAACCTTACTAGTTGGACATATCCACCTAACAATATAGGTTTTGGTAAAAAGAAAAAAACCTTGTTTTAATGTAGGTCCCGAATTTTGTTGACGCGCTACCGCGTGCTTTCTTTACAGCAAGCCTAACCAATCTTAACTCAACCTAATCCGCATTTTTATTAATTGCTAGTGGGTACCCAGGACTTCGTTCACATATATCACTATATTGAAAGTAAGAGGTACTTATGGTATAAACCACGTTTGTTCTTACATTTTATGGCTGCAAAATAGCCAAGCTACTACGCGAACTTACTCTAGAGCAGGGGTGCTCAAACTTGAACTGCTGGCGATCTACCTCAATATTTTTAGACTACTTACTCTGAGAGGCTGCAAGTATGTGTGATGCACGGTTGTCGTACATACACGATACATACACCCTACCTACCTACCTCCCTACCTACCTAGGTAGGGTGCACCGTAGCATATATAGATATTAGCTTTCCGCACAATATACATTATTTTAGTCAAGGTTTGGGTTAGGTTTAGTTAGGTTCTTCTTTACAATATCAATGAAAAAAAACATAGTTATTCAAAATTGCGAGTTTATTGGTTGTTACAAAACAAAAGAGTTACATATGGTGTTAAACTTAACTAAGGAGTGACTTTGGATGTTGAAAGCGTGGCACTGCATGTCTCAGCATACTTTTCATGAGATGATACGTAACCACTGAGTGCTAATCGCAAGAATGATGACATATGATCGTCAGTTAGTCGATTGCGATATTTTGACTTAATTATCTTCATTTCAGAAAATGCAGACTCGCACAAGTAAGTTGACCCAAACATTGCTGTCAGTTGAAGGGCGATTTGTCTTAGATTCGGATATTTATTTTCAGATATAAAACACCAGAAATTTGTATCAGATGCTGTAGCTTTGAGATGTATATCTGATATAATCTGCACCAACTCATTTTCAACAGAACATGAGTTCATATTAAACTGACTTGCTATTTCAGTAGCTAATTCCTCAATGTTTTTACATGAAAAAGGATAACTCATAAATGATGCTACATTTGCCAATTTACTACAATCATAAAAACGCATTTCGAATTGTCCCAAAATATTTGATAATCCAGCCTCATACGTATCATAATTCAACTTGCTTTCAAAGACGGAAAATGTTTCAGATCCTTTCTTTTCAATTGATCTATCATACGTTGCAATTTACTTTTGAATGTGTTTACTGCGCTAATCTTCTCAATAACAGTTTTCCCTTTACCTTGAAGCTCCAAGTTAATGGTGTTTAAGTGCATTGTGATGTCAGTCAAAAATGCCAAATCAGTCAGCCATTTTTCGTTTTTCAACATCTGAGTGTCATCACCTCTTTCGTCTAGAAAAGCTGTTATTTCGGGCAATAATTCTTGAAACCTTTCTAGGAATTTTCCGCGACTCAACCACCTGACTCCCTATCTTCCAACTGCAACTTAAAGAGCCGCCGTTGCAAGCTACGTGCGCGGATGGAATTCACAATTTTTGTTGCAATGCCCATAATTTCCTCCGTGTTTAAAACTTTTGAACACAAAACTTGTTGATGTATAATGCAATGGATTGAAAAAAATGAAGGGAAATCTTCATTAGCTCGACACAATGCCACAAAACCGTTTTTGTTTCCAGTCATTGCTGGTGCTCCATCGGTTGTAATGCACACTAATTTATATATTGGTAGCTTGTAGTTTTTTACAAAATTGAAGAAAACGTCATATATATCTTCGCCACGGGTCTTCCCCTTCAGAGGAATGATTGTCAAAAATTCTTCCTTAGCCAACATGTTATTGAATACCATCCGAATAAACATACACAGCTGGGCAGTGTCTGTCATATCGGTGGATTCGTCGAACTGTAAAGAAAAGTATGTACATTCTACGATATCATTTTTTAGTTTATCTGCCATGTCCTTACTCATGACTTCAATACGCCTTGTGACAGTCGGACGAGATAACTGAAGTTCTCTAATAGCAGACATGATTTCTGTTTTATTTTTAAAATCTCCAAATAAAGTCTCGCTTCAATAAATGCGTCCTTCACAATCGATCTATCTTCGAATGGTTTCTTGTGTTTCGCCAATATATGAGACATTTTAAATAACGCGATCGTAGCAGCTTTTGATTGTTTGGCTGGTCTTGTGAACATGGTTTGTTCTTTTTTCAAACAATATATCAAATCACGTACTTTTCGTTTTCTTAATTCACTCTGTAGCGGAAAATCCTTTTCACAGTTTTTATGAACCATTCTTATGATGCCTCTCTAAGTTACCACGTTTAGGTATTGCAACTGACGCACGACAAATAACACAAATGCACTTATCCTTCACCATACAAAACAAAAATTCTTCCTCACAATCGTTATTAAAATGATACGTTTTAGATTTCTTCGCTGCACTCATTTTGTACTATTTAATAATAAACTTTGTATCGACGTAGTATTGCCTTCAAGTTGCAATTCAGAATGACTCCAATTCCTGCAGGCGCAACATTTATATCGGCGTGAACGAAAGTCTCGAATGTTCCCGTCAAACGCGCCGATTTCTGTTTTATTTTTAAAATCTCCCGAAATTTCTAGAAAAGGGGTTTCAATATATAAAAAAACGCAGCTTTTCTTTGACAAGTACCGCGCGTTCCTTTGATAAAGCCGCCTTTTGCCGCTAACAGAGTGTTATTTTATTACGTAATACATTTTTGTAGTTTAGTTAAGTACTTATTAAAAATTTTTTTCTTTTCGAGATCTACTCAAAAAGCACTCGCGATCGACTGGTCGATCGCGATCGACCGTTTGAGCACCCCTGCTCTAGAGCATGCAACATGGAGTTGACGATGGGAAAAATAAGCGTAGCGCAAGTCTATTCCAGCTCTACTTAAGGTTAGCCCTTGAGCTTTGTTAATTGTCATGGCGAAACAAAGCAAAAGAAAACTGTACACGTTTAAACTGAAAAGGATAGTCTGACGGAATTAAAATGATACGTGGTATAAAAACTGTTTCTCCCAGACCAAAGCCAGAAATAATAGTAGACTCTATTACATTGTTTTGTAATGTTTTAACCTGTAGCCGAGTTTCATTACACAATTTTGATGGTTTTAAATTTCTAATACGCCTCACTGGTGCCCCCACTTTTAAAGTTAACTCATGAGGAGGGATTCCTGAAGGGTTTAGAGATTGTAGGAACTCTACAGGATAATTAACCGCATTTTCTTGGTCTATAACTACATATCTATTGAGTAGTATCTTAATTGTGGAGCAGTAATTGTTTCAAATAAAGCTAATTTGTTTCAACTGCTTTGCTATTTTGTGAAGTTAATATAGCTCGTTCTTTAAACCAAAAAACGGTTTCATTTTGACAACTTTCGAGTACACTATGAACATTTAAGGGGTAGTTTCACCCCCTTGGAAACTAAGTTTTGAAGAATCCCTTCTTATCGAACCTCTGCACCACTCTAAAATCAAGCTGTTTGCACAAGCTCAGCTTTCTACGGCAAAAGGTTTGAGAAAGATTGCAAAAATTAATCAATGACCCGATTTTTTGAAAAACTGTATAAATTTATCCGAATAATTAACCGTTTTTTAAATAAAAAATATAATATTAAAGGGGTGGTTTCAGCCCCTTGGACTCCCTGTCTGGGTTTTTAAAAATTTTTAAAATATGTAAAAAAATAAAATGTAACGCATATTATGTTCAAGCGTTTTCCGAATAACTAACGGTTTTTTAAATAAAATATATTATAATATTTAAGGGATGGTTTTACCCCTTTGGATACATTGTATGAATTTTCTAAAAACTCTAAAATATGTAAAAAATAAATTAAAAAACACGTGCTCAAGCGTTTTTTGAAAAACTAACCGGTTTTTAAATAAAAAAATATTGTATTATTTAAGTGGTACTTTCACCCCTTTGAACACCCTGTATGAATTTTTAAAAAATCCTAAAATATGTAAAAAAAATAAATTAAAAAACACATGTTCAAGCGTTTTTCCGAAATCTGACTGTTTTTTTAAATAAAAAATATAATATTTAAGGGGTAGTTTCACCCCCTTGGAATTTGAGTTTTGAAAAATCCCTTCTTATCGTACCTCTACACCCTAAGATCAAACTGTATGCCAAAATTCAGCCTTTTACTTCAAGCGGTTTGAGATGGAGCGTGATGAGTGAGTCAGTCAACTAAGTCTTTTATACAGGATTATTCACGCAACCCGTTCATTAAAAGTTTTTGATGATGCCATTTAGATAAAAATTTAAAATTTTGGGATTAAGGTAAGGTCAAGAGGTACTTCTTTTTTGAAATATTTTCAACTTCCTGTCACTTCCGGTTTAACCGGAAGTTGGTATCAACTTGCTTATTTTAAATGGAACACTCTGTATTTTATGATATTTTTGGATTCTACGGAGAATTTTAATGCTATTTTATGTAGCATGTCCTATACCTAGGTTCAAGCGTTCTTAAGATACTTGACCTTGAACCAAAAATGAGCCTTCAAGGTACCAAATTTTAAAATCTCATATTTTTGTAAGTTTTGAAGATATAATCTTCATATTTTGCAGACGATCGGTAAATAATCTTAAGTTTCTATTTTTTTTTGTTGAATTTGTCTATTTTTATACAGAGTGTCCTAAATTCAGCGACAAACATTCACATTTTCAAAGCCGCTAAAGTCCGTTTTTTTAAATGGGACACCCTATAACTTTATGCACTATCAAATGTTGAATTTAATTTTCTATCGAACTGTATTAAGGTTCCCTATACCTATTCGTAACCATTTTCGAAATAATCAGGTTTTTATTAAACTATCAAATGTATTTGCTAAATGCTTACACCTTCCCGTAATAAGCCATGGAAAAACAATTGTTGTGCTTTTCTACTCAACATGACAGCTGATTTCAAACTTTTAAATTAAAATAAAATAACACTCAAAAGCTGATATTCCCAATTTATTTTATATTCGCGAAGAATGTTACAAAATATTGGAGAGAACGTGCCATGTTTTTGATGAAAAGCATCCTCATTTATCGCCAATGAACAAGAGAAAATTGAAAAGGATTGAAACGAAATTTTTTCGTTTCGGAAAAGTTAAAGTTATAAAAAATGTAATAAATTGTTTACATTATTTTTAACCATTATCAACAATATATAAATAAAATAATAAAATTGAATTATAACAAATGTTCTATATGCTGTCTGTTCGTTTCAAGACACATTTCAATTCTTCTTTGTACAGTTGCTGTGGCCCGTTGAATTTGTCCGTTTTCTAATTCGGCAAAAGCTGTTCGTTTCCTGTCCAGTAAATCTTGTTGGTTATTTACTGGGGAAGCATAGACTTTACCTTTGATAAATTTGATGATAAAAAATAAATAAAAGTCTAGGGGTGTTAAATCAGGCGATCGCGGGGGCCATCTCCAAGGGCCATTGGGACCAATCCAGCGATCTTCAAAAATTCGAGATAATTGGAGATAAACTGCAGCGGAATTATGTGCTGGTGCCCCATCTAATTAATACCAATAATTTTGCGGCTCACCAATAGGAATTTCTTATATAAATTCAGAAACCGTTCCTCGTAGAATTTCCAAATACTTATCACTGTTTAAATTGTCTTCATAAATACAGTACCGCACCTGATCATTTAATACCGAAAACATTGCAGCTAAACCTCTCTTGAGAACGCGTATAGCGTGCCGATTTTCTGCTGCCCAGAAATGTTCATTTCTTCTATTTGTTATTCCTTCTCTAGAAAATTTCGCTTCATCTGTCCAAAATATTTTTGAAAGGAATTGAGGGTCCTCTTGAATTTTCAAAAACATGAATTCGCAAAATTCTACTCGTCGGACGTCATCACCAGGTCTCAAGGCTTGCACGTTTTGGAAGGAATAAGGGTGCATATGATGTTCACTCAAGATTCTTTGGACAGATGAAGAAGAAATTCTCAAATCGTTTTCTGCAGACGGTATTGAACTTTGCGGGTTTATTACGTTATTCTCGGCATTTGTTACTGGTTTCGGAACATTTTTTGTAACTTTAACCTTGCCAAAACGCAAAAAGTTCGTTTCAATCCTCTTGAATTTTGACTTGTTCATTGGCGGCAAATCAGGGTGGCGTTCATTAAACACACGACACGTTCTCTCCAAAATTGTATAACATTCTCCATGAATATAAAATAGATTGAGAATATCAGCGTTTGAGTATTCTTCCATTTCGATTTAGAAGATTTAGTTTATCACTGACAGCTTTCGATAAATAACGCATACTAATCATCTGTCATATTGGATATTGGATCTCAATTGTTTTTCCATGGCTCACCATTGGAACATGTAAACATTTAAGCAAATACATACGATATTTTTATGAAATTCTACATTTGATAATGCATAAAGTTATAGGGTGTCCCATTTAAAAAAACGGATTTTAGCGGCTTTGAAAATGTGAATGTTTGCCGCTGAATTTAGGACACCCTGTATAAAAATGGACAAATTCAATAAAAGAAAAGAAACCTAAGTTTATTTACCGATCGTCTGCAAAAACTTACAAAAATATTAGATTTTAAAATTTGGTACCCCGAAGGCCCATTTTCGGTTCAAGGTCAAATATCTTAAGAACGCTTGAACCTAGATATAGGACTTGCTACATAAAATAGCATTAAAATTCTCCGTAGAATCCAAAAATATCATAAAATACAGGGTGTTCCATTTAAAATAAGCAAGTTGATACCAACTTCCGGTTAAACCGGAAGTGACAGGAACTTGAAAATATTTCAAAAAAGAAGTACCCCTTGACCTTACCTTAATCCCAAAATTTGAAATTTTTATCTAAATGGCATCATCAACAACTTTTAATGAACGGGTTGCGTGAATAACCCTGTATATTAGTATAGAGTATAGATATTTTCCTTCCCACAAAATATGTGTAGAACTGACTGCCTACTTAATGAAACTGAGCCTAAACATTTGGGCTAAACCGGTTCAAATCTACCTAATTCCTTTCCACTCCGCTTTGTACCAACCGATCTCTATGAAAAAAAAAATCACTCGCACGTCAAATAATATAACAAAATTTACTTTGGGCAACAGCGCTTGCTGGCTGACTAATTGACATGCATATAAGTTAGGAGGGTTTAAATACAAAATAAGCTTTATGTTGTCAGGTATTATGTTAGAGAAGTATTCGTATTTGTAATTTCAAAAAAAAAATTCTAATTTAGTAAATATATACTAGAAATAAACAACTCTTTCAAAATACAGATATATTAACTTACAACAACAGTCATGTGCATAAAATGTAAAGGAATTTCAAGTAAAATATGTTAAAAGTGCGGTAGTGCGACTTGACAAACAATTCTAATTTTTATTATTTTGTGAAAAACTGTAATGGATCCACGCTTTTTTTGCTTAAATGTAGTAAATTTGAGGTAAGCTTCCTAATAAAACCAAAAAAAAAGGTCAAACATCGAGATGCATTGAATCGCACCAGAACCGTTACTTATTATAAAGGGTTTCCTAAAATCTTATAAATGTATCAAGCTCAGTTTTTAAATAGGACCCTGTAAGTTTTATTATATTTTTCAATTCTACAAAAACATCTAAGTATCCTTGATCTATACCTGAATTTTATTAATTTTTATGTGTAGGTGATAGAGAGATCTCGCCCCTTAAATATTTTAAACTATTGAAGATAGGAAGAAATGTTAGGAACAAAAAGTTGTTGGGTTTTTTAATAAACCATATTTTGGAGATATAACTTATTATACAGGGTTGTTTGAAATCTTAAGCATTTATCAAGTGCAGTTTTTCAAATAGGACCCTGTATGTTTTGTTATATTTTTCAATTCCACCAAAAATTTTTAGTGTACTTGATCTATAGATGAATTTTATGGACATTTAGATATGGTTGGTAGAGTAATTATGTATTGAAGAGAGGAAGAAAAGTTACGAACGTAAAGTTGTTTGTTGGGTGGATAATATTGCCTATATAATTTGTTACAGGGGTGAGTCCAAAACTGTGTATTAAATGCAGTTCTTTTAAATAAGACTATGTATAGTTTATTGCATTTTTAGAATCTATGGAGGACTTTTTGTCGCCTTAAGGGCTAGAGCAGAGATTTTCGGTTGTTCAACTTTCAGTTAGAAGGCTACAGATAACTCTGCTCTCTTGTCGCAATATTTGCGGTTGTCCTTGTAAATGATAGGGGATTGAATGTTGCCCTTTCATTTTTACATATTTAATAAGTTTTTCTTTTGTAAAATGATTAATGTTTAATAACTAAACTGCTGGAACTGCTAAGCGCACCAAGGAAATTTTTACTGGAAATTTAAAGTGAAATATTTTCAACACGGATGAAGCTTTTGAGTTGGGGTTTTCGACTTTTGTTTAACCAATATCCATACTATGCTGCTCGATAAGTGCAGCCTCATGACACCATAGTAACCATCTTATAAAGGGGGTTATATAAGACCCTGTCATTTTTTTAAGAGTTTCTTCGAACAGAATTCTTACTATAGATGATTTCTCTCTCTCTCTCTCTCTCTCTCTCTCTCTCTCTCTCTCTCTCTCTTTGTGCGAGCAAAATAATCTACAGCTAGGTGTTGTTATCAATGACAATAAAGAACACTCGTACGAAATATAATTTTATTTGTACATATGCAAATCGTAATTATAACTTGAACAGCAAGAACTAAAAATGCGGTGCTGTATTGCCAAGTAATCATTTTCTTGAACATAATCAAATAACAACCGTCTCAGATAAACTCAAATATAACGCCTGTACATTTTTTTCAATGAGTAACAAAAGAAGATTATATTTAAAAATATAAAAGTTATCCTATTAATTAATTAATTATTATTATTATTGTTTCATCCAACACTAGGTACGAAAAAACAATTTCTAGCGATTGTGAAATTTTTTCTACGTTTTCGACATACGGGGTTTTTTAGAAAAATTGATTTTTAAAATAATCTGCTGAACAAAGCCCACTTGTGGTAATCAAAGTTATTTCTATCAGATTACGAACAAGGTTGACACTCTTAAATTTTCAACATGAATATTGTATACAGGGTTCACTAAAAACCAAGAGATGGGCATTAAATAGTGTTGGGTTTGGTTTTTTCTATCAATCTTGAATTCGAAATTGCTTCTAATGTCAGTTTTAGTAATAACGGAAATTTTTACAGAAGCAGTTTTTTTTAGATTTAAAATTTGCTCTAGTTCTTTCATATATTGCCTTAATTTAAAACGATTTTTTAATAAAAAGTGAAAAATCGCCTTTTATCATTCATATAATTGTCTTTTTCTCAATAAAATACAATTTCACATGTTATTTTTGTTAATGTAGACTTACTTAAACTGTTTATCGATCATCTCGAATTAACTGGGAATATGTCCCAATAGGGTAAATCGAGGAGAGATGCACCACCTTTTGAAAAACTTTTGATAGGCTATTTATTTATAGGAATTAAATTCTTTAAAAAAATACAGCATAAACTTAGACTTTGGTGATCTATTTGGCACAGTTCAATCATTAGCAACAACTTAACAACTATTCATAAAAAATAAAAAACTGAAAAAGCGTATTGGTCCATCTCTCCTAGAAGGTGTAGGACAGATGGACCACCGACTGTAGGGGAAACGGCCCGTACACTAATTTCGTTTTTTGCCTCCCGGCACCGCAAATTTGGCTCGTATTGATGTAAGCTGTGCAACCTTCGTGCAGCCATCTAGAACAGAGAATGTACTGCCACCATTCCTCTTTTTTCTTTGTAAGGCGATAATCTTCGAGACTTTCGAGGTCGTCCAAATTTTTCTTCCCCACTAGATGAATCATCGAAGACTGATTTCTTTTTTGAAAATTCTTCTTTTCCGCTTTCTTCTGCTTCTTCTCGCGAACAAGAGTCATGTAACTAGTTGAAGTTAGGTTACCCATTAGGTTAGCACGCGTCTTTTTCATCGCCGGTGTTATTTGGGGCACAGGAAAAAGCTCCTGAAGTAGCTTTCCTGGTGTTATTTCTTGTTCGGTACGTTTTTCCACATTTTCCAGTTGCGCTCCGGAAGGGCCTGGTTGAGGTGAGTTAGGTTCGCGAGGAAAAGTTTGAGAACAAATGACTTGAAAACAGTTTCTGTTGATAAATCTCCTGGAAGCGTGATCAGGTATTTCATTTGGGTTGTTAGGTCGAATTCCTGTCGCTCGGAAGGCCGATACAACATTGTTGAATGTAGTCGCTTTGCCTCAGGCCTCTAAAAGTTTGCCAAATTGCAACCGATTTAACTTCCTATTAGGGTTGTTTTTGATCGTCCTCCTACACGAATCGTAATAATGGCCATTAAGGCTCTTGATGAAGGCCCGATCAAGCGGTTGCAAATAATGTGTACTGTGACTCGGCAAACAAAATAAAATAATGTCGTTGTTCTCAGCAAATTGTAACGTGTCAAGATTAGTTGTGTGAGAAGCATGTCCGTCGACTATTAGCAAAACTTTTCCGGGTGCTTTTCTGGGGTAGAAGTGATTCTGTAGCCAGTCCAGGAAAATATCTGATGTTACGTACGCTGACTTCTCTGACATCCGTACACGTGAGCCGGGTGGCATTTCATCAGACCACTCCGCTTTAACATTTTTTCTCTTAAACACGCAGTAAGGAGGTATATGTACTCCTTCTGCATTGCAGCAGGCCAATACTGTAATCATTTCACCCTTTTCGCTTTGGCTAATTGAAGGTACACTTTTAGATCCTTCCTCGTTAACCTAGCTAACCTCTACCACGCCCTTCGAGATTGCAACTACAAAGTTGTTTAAAATAGTTATCTACAACGATTTTAGACATTCCCAATGCTCGTCCTATTGAAGTATTTTCAGCTTTACGAACTGTAATGTCTGGATTTCGTCTTAAAAACTGGAGCAACCATATGTTACCAGGTTTACCTACATACTACAAAGTCTTGAACTATCGAGACTATATCAACTCACCATTTTCCCGATTAAATGAATGTTGAACTCCAAGACGTTCAGCTAAATTATAGGCCATTGTTCGAACTTCCTGTCTAGTCGGAGCAAAGCCTCTCTGCTGTAATTTTTTGATGTGGTTAGCGAGCTTCGCTTCTACTTCTGTACCGAGGACGCTGCTAGGGCCCAAACGATCCGTTTTATTCAAATTGCTAGCTGCAAGTTTGCGTTTAAACGTGGTTTTTGGAATGCCGAATGAGTTCGCTGCTTCATTTATTCCCATTTGGCCAAACACTACTGCATTAACAGCAGAGGATAAATCCTCTGCGGACCAAGAACCCCTCTCGGCCACATTCCGCTTGCGGATGTACTGATTGGGCATTATCCTAAAACAAAAGGACATTGGTCCGTCTCTCCTATACTTTGCTGGTCTATCACTCCTAAAAGTGGAGGACATATAGACCAGTAAACCTTGCATTGACTAAACAAGTGAACTTTATGTTCTCAAGGTTATGTGCATGCCGGAATACATATCTGTCTATACCACGCCTAAAATTTTATCTAAAACTTACCTCAAATGAAATAACTGTTCAAAGAAAATCACTATGCAAAATGCTGATGACCATTCAAAACTAAATTCTTCGGAAACTTATAACAAACGACACAAACACGCGAGTAACCGTACTACCAATTAACAACTGATGGTGTTGCATGATTCGAGAAGAGCGTTGTTGCCACAGTATGCGAGAAATCGCAAGGGGTCCATCTCTCCTCGATTTACCCTAAGACAGTGGGTAATAAAGGTCTGGAACATTACCTACCTTGCAGAGCAGAAATTCAACATTGTTACAGTTTTGAATCGGTAGAGTTTTTTGTGCACCCTGTATGCAATATTCATGATGGAATACTTAAGGGTGCCAACCCTGTTCATAATCTGATAGACCATACTGTATCTGAATGCTATAAGTGGCTTTGTTCAGCAGACCATTTAAAAAAAAAACATTTATTCTAAAAAACCCTGTATGTCGGAGAGGAAGAAAACATTTCAAAATCGCTGGAAATTGTTTTTTTTTGTACCTAGCTCTAGATTATTTTGGTTGTACAAAGAGAAAAAGAAATCTTCCACAATAAGAGTTCTGGGTGTATAAACTTTTCAAAAAATGACAGGGTCTTATATAACATCCTGTATAAGACGGTTGCAATGGAGTCCTGAGGATATCCTTATCGGGCTCTCTAGGAACCGGAAACTTTCCGGTAAAAATTTCCTTGATGCACTTCAAAGTTGCAGCAGTGTATATGCAGTACAATTTATTTATTTATTTATTTATATAAGTGATGTCCGGAAATGTTCTTGAATATTTGAAGGACATCAAATTATGAGAAATATGAACACAGGTTCTCAAAATGTTACTATTTGTAATGCAAAGTGTAGAAAGAGAACTTTTGTAATGAGTTAAAATATATATACACTAATATTGAAACATTTGTTTTTAGCTTTTATGTAGTACACCATTAACTTTTCAGTTTTATTTGTTCATAAAAATCGTACGAAATTGATGAGTCTTGTCAATTTTATTTTTGATTTAGTTATATGACATTATTATTTTCAAATACACCTGTTGAGGAACAGATTTTCTCGAAAAAAAAACTGAAAGGGGTGTATATTTAGTTCCTCCGCAATAATCAAAACAATTGACGCATTAAATATTTTTTCGCGCTCTCTTTCTTGAAAACGAAGCATTTGTGCATATGAAGTTTTTCGTATTTTATTTTCTTGGAACACTCTGTATACTTTTTCAGAAATGCCATTTTTGTATTTGGCAATAAAGAAAACACGTTTTTGAATTAGTTTATTAAATTTAATGAAAAGAAAAATCAAATAATATAAATATATTAAAAGAAAAAGTTGCTCTCACCTTCATCCCACGACTATTTATTTCAAAATATATTTTTTTAATTCTACTTAATGTAGTTAGTTATAAAGTTTGAGTATTTTTTATGTGAACTGCCGTTGAATCTTATTATCTAGTCATATTGTATACTTAATTTATATATGGAGTTAATTATATTTGGTCATGTTAAGTGTATTTTTCTATTAAACGTAAAAAAATTACATACATAATAAATTATATACACCTAAATAACTGCGTTTTAATTAGGTACAGTTGATAGAGGGTTAAGGTAAGTTGATAGAAAATTTTTCACCTTTTGAAACTTTCCGATTTCGGAACCTTTCCTGAAATATTACCCAACATTTTCCCAGACTTTGTGTTTTCCAGTTTTTTCTTCCCACATAAAAAGGGGTCGGTCAAGTCCCCCCCCCCACCGAATCAAACAAATTTCAAAAATAGATACATTATCATTCTGCACACATTTTGCACACAATAAATACAATTTTGCACACTCACCTAAGAGAAACTAAAGCATTTTTTTAAACGGGGGCAAACTTGACCGTTCCCCCCCGTCTTTCAAAAAATTTAAATATTTTGATATCAATTGTCCTATCTAATTTTGCACACTAACACTAAATTTGGTACACCCTCCTAGAGAAAGTTAAGGGGGGTCAAAAATTTGGATTTTCCCCCCGTTTGTCACGAAATTAAAAACTTCTATGCTACTTTCTTCACCTAATTTTGCACACTTTCTTGGAGAAAGTTATGGGGCGTCGAAAATCTGTATCCCCCCCGTCATTCACAAAATTGAAAAACTGTTGTGCTATTCGTTTCACCTAATTTTGCACACATATTTTTAAATTTTGCACGCATATTTTTAAATTTTGCAAACTCTCCTAGAGAAAGTTATGAGGCGTCGAAAATTTGTATTTTCCCCTAACCCGTTTAACCTAATTTTGAACACCTATTTTCGCATTTTGCAGTTATAGGCGTTCCAAAATTTGTATCCCCTGCTCTTCCCCGTCTGTCACGAAATTGAATCCTTTTCGGTTCGGCTAATTTTGTCCAATTTTGCACACCTATTTTAAACCTTGGCACACACTCTCCGAGAGAATCTGAATCACCTAGTTTTGGACACTTATTTTCAAGTTTTGCACTCGTTTTGGAGATGTGGCATGTTAAAGATTTTATGCCATAAAATTCAAAGTTCATTATGCCCTTCACGGTGGTGGCTGCCAAGGAAGTGTTTAAACCTGATCTGTTTTCTATGACTGATATCTTTAAATTTTCAATATGTTTAACCCTATAATTTTATGTTTTTTTGATCCAGAATATTGAATTAAGATTTTCAATTATTTGCATAAACTAGGGCGACTTGAAACGACGTGCCAAAATCTGAACGCGCCTCATTATTTTATGATTAATGGTTCCTTCTTCCTTTTAATGTTTACCTAGCAAGCAGCGATCGTTTAGTGGTTGTGTTTTATTTTATTTTAAAAGAAATTGAGTAACAGAATAAGGTAAGAATTTTTTTTTTCTAAAGCAAACAGAGCTGGGCGTTCATATCGATTTACAAAGTGTCGGTTATAGACAGCATAAATCAGATGTAGACGTACTTGGTTTATTTTCTACTATCTATTTAGTAAATAATATTACAGTATTCCTAATTAAATCCTAATCTATTTAGTAAATAATATTACAGTTTTCCTAATTAAATCATAATTTTTTTTTCAATTTTTTGCCTCTATTGCTAAATTCGTCTTCGTCCTCAAATCGACGCGACGCACGCTGATGGTGGTAATACCAATACGTATACAGGGTTAGTAAAAAGAACCGGAACGCTTAAATATCTTTAAAACCGTTGAAGTTATGCTTAAAAATTCAGCAATTGGGAGTTTTTGTGCACGAGAAATTGAAAAAAGTATCGGCACTGTTGCCAGACTTTCCAGTTAATTACACAGGGTAACAAAATGAAAACAAAAATTTGGTGCCGGAAATCTAACATCTGATTTTAGATGTTTTTAATGTGCCACCAGATTTTTTCTATCAACTCTAATTTTTGAATTATAGGTTAATTGATATTTTTTTCTGATAAAGGACAACAAATAAAGAGATAAATATGTACTTAATCGTCAAAATAGAAATTTCCCAGAATCTAATTAACCAAATGGATACCTGGAATTGTCCCTGACCCAATGTTCCTATACTAGGAACTACTCAATACACTGCTCTTAATTACTTCTTTTACCTGTAATTGCCTATGACCCGATCCTTCTATACCTGCTTGTATATTACTGAGTTTTCCCAAGTAAAGTTGTGCTATCATTTTGTGTACATTTTGGTCGTTTTGTAGTATCAAGACACTAAACTGAAACAATGGTATCCACAAGCAGACGTACCTCTGTAAATCTTCCCGATGTTTTTTGTTGTGTGTGGTGAATACACTTTGAAAGAGAGCAGAAAAACAATTTCTGACTTTGTGAAAAGAGCTCATCTTGCCTATTTTGGCGTTCATTTAGGAGATCAAGATAAATCTTGGGCCCCACATTTCATATGTAAAACATGTGTTGAACATTTGCGACAGTGGACTACTGGAAAGAGGAAGTGCCTAAAGTTTGGTGTACCAATGGTTTGGAGAGAACCGCGAAACCATCATGACGACTGCTATTTTTGTCTCGTTAATATTAAAGGACACAAATGGATATCATGTTCCATCATTCAGAAATACATCATTCAGCAGTCTACCCGAACTGACAGAAGATGATACAGAAACATCAACGTCTGACGAAGTTCAAAGAATTCAATCAGAAAACGACAGCGAATTTGAAGCAGGTTTAGCAACTCCGCAATGTTTCAATCAAGAAGAACTAAACGATCTTATAAGAGACCTGAATCTCTCAAAGGAATCCGTTGAATTACTTGCATCCAGATTAAAAGAAAAAAATCTACTTTGTCCAGGTACTAATATTACATTTTATCGTAAAAGAGATACGGATCTGCTGCCTTTTTTCGCTCAGGAAAATGACTTGGTATTCTGTAACAATATAAAAGGGCTCTTAGAAAAAATGGGTTTGCCTGAATACACTCCAGATGATGGCGCCTTTTTATTGACAGTTCGAAACGTAGTTTAAAATGTGTTCTTTTACATAATGGTAACATATATGGCTCAATTCCTATTGGTCATTCTACTACCATGAAGGAAGAATATGAAACAATTGTATTAGTTTTGAGAAAAATGAAATACGAAAAACATCAGTGGGCAATTTGTGTTGATTTAAAAATGGTTAACTTCCTCCTTGGACAGCAGAGTGGTTATACAAAATATCCTTGTTTTTTTGTGCCTTTGGGCCAGCAGACCTAAAAATGAGCACTGGGTTGACAAAAATTGGCCTTCAAGAGATGTCATGATTCAAGGAAAACAAAACGTGATCAACGAACCTTTGGTTTCAAGAGAAAAAATCTTACTTCCGCCCTTGCATATCAAGCTAGGCCTAATGAAGCAATTTGTGAAGGCTGTAAATCCAGATGGAAATTGTTTTGGGTATTTGTCGCGTAAATTTCCTGGCATTAGCATGGAAAAACTAAAAGCTGGTATATTTGATGGTGTTCAAATAAGGCAACTTGTCAAAAATCCACAATTCACCAAATCAATAAACGAGACTGAATCTAACGCTTGGTGTTCATTTGTTCAAGTGGTACAACATTTTCTTGGCAATCATAAAGCAGAGAATTACGTAGAATTAGTGGAAACATGCTTTCAAATTTTAATATTCTCGGCTGTAACATGAGTATAAAAGTTCACTACCTCCACAGCCACCTAAATCGTTTTCCAGAAAACTTAGGTGAGTGTAGTGAAGAACAGGGGGAAAGATTCCATTAGGATATTAAAACTATGGAAGATCGTTATTAAGGACGATGGGATAGCCACATGATGGCGGACTACTGCTGGAGTCTTCAGTCGTATAAAAGAAAATTTTTAGTTTTTGCAATAAATAATTAAATCCATGTGTCTTGTTTTTTTAACTGGCAATAGTAATATTATATATTATAACAGTTATAACGTAAAATATATGCACAATTTAAAAAAAAAACAGATCTGATAGACAAAATCTGAGAACTTTTTTCCATTCTGCATCCAAAAATTACCCAGGAACAGTTAAAAAATCGCAGGCACCAAAATGTGTTGGCCTGTGTTATCTTTCTTAAATGGAATGACTTTTATTTTTATTGCAATTAGCTGTCTCAAATTTAATAAGATCTCAAATCTTCAACGCTCTATTTGTAATAATTTCTGAAAGATGGCACCGCATTTACACTAAAAAGTACGGGAACGCTTGAATATTTTCAAAACTGCTAAAGTTGTGCTTACAAAATTCGATATTTAAGTGTTTCTGCATGCGGAATTGAAAAATGGTATCGGCACTGTTGTAAGATTTTCCTAGTTTTGTGCTATAAGTGGTAGTTTTCTTATCTTAAATGGAAGGCTCCATTGATTTTTATTGAAATTAATGACTTTTAATTTATGAAAGTTGAACTGATATTGACGCCTTTCCTTCGCACTTTATCCCGGCTTGAGACTGGTCTAACTTCTACCAGTGGTTGATACTTAAAGCGTGTTTAAAAACGGGCGAGACAACAACGACCAAACACCAATAACGCTAAGATAAAGAGATAAAAAGTCAACGAACTAAAGCAAGAATAACTTAACTGAATGGCTACTGATTTTAAAGACGCAAATTTGGGATCTTACTAAATTTAAGACGATGAATTCAATGTAATAAAAATAAATGGGACATTCCATTTAAGATAAGATATTTAAGCGTACTTTTTCCTGCAAATGCTGTGCTGTTTTAGCAACTAGTACAGATAGAATTGTGAGAATTTGGGATCTTACTAAATTTGAGATATCCAATTAATTGCAGTAAAAATAAATGGAGTATTACATTTAAGATAGGAAAAAAGCTGTAGCGTAAACCTGGGAAATCTGGTAAAGTGCCGATTCCATTTTTTTATTCTGCATTCCCAGAAACCACCAAATGCCGAATTTTGTAACCACAACTTAGGCAAAATTCGATTTTGAATATATTTACGTGTTCCGGTTCTTTTTCCTAATGGTGTATAAAAGTGTCCCATAACTTTCTCTAGAAAAAAGTGCAAAATTTAGAAATAAGCTAGTTTTGCACAATTAGGTGATCCGAGTAGCATACAAACATTTCAATTTTGTGACCGACAGGTGGAAATGCAAATTTTGGAAACCTCGTAACTTTCTCCAGGAGAGTGTGCAAAATGAGAAACTAGGTGTGCAAAAGTGTACAAAAGTAGGTAAAATGAGTAGCAGAATAGTTATTCAATTTTCTGATTGATGGGAGGAAAATACAAATTTTCGACGATCCATAACTTTTTCTAGGAGAGTGTGCAAAATTTGAAAATAGGTGCGGAAAGTTGTGCAAAATTAGTTGAAACGAATAGTACAACAGTTTTTCATTTTTGTGACTGACGGGGGGGAAAATACAAATTTTCGACGCCACATAACTTTCTCTAGGAGAGTGTGCAAAATTTAAAAATAGGTGTGCAAAATTGTGCAAAATTAGGTGAATAAAGTAGCATAGAAGTTTTTCAATTTTGTGTCAAACAGGGGGAAAATGCAAATTTTTGACCCCCCTTAACTTTCTCTAGGAGGGTGTGCAAAATTTGATAACTAGTGTGCATAATTAGGTGGGACGATTGATATAAAAATATTTAGATATTCTGAAAGACGGGGGGAACGGTCAAGGTTGCCCCCCCCCGTTTAAAAAAATGCTTTACTTTATCTTGGATGAGTGTGCAAAATTGTATTTATTGTGTGTAAAATTATGCAGAATATGTGCAAAATGATAGTGTATCTATTTTTGAAATTCGTTTGATTGGGGGGGGGGGGGAAACTTGACCGACCCCATAAAAATCAAATATTGTAATCATGAAAAAGTTAAAGATTCTTCAGGGTCTCTAAATACCAATAAACATGTTTTCTCAATTCCGTTGGTCTGTCTGTTCGTAGCTTTGCCAAAAAACTACTTACCCGATTGACTTCAAATTTTAGTCAAAAATTAAAGCACATATGGGAATGACATGGTAACATTTTGATACAATCCGGGACTCCAAAAAATGGCATTTTACACAATTAAAATGGTATCATTATTTTTACAAACCTGGCTATCGTTTTGTTTATATTATATTCGAAAAAAATGCATGGTTCTTATTCACCTACCTCATAAAATTCAAAAGCGATGCCAATTTTTTGATAGTTAGACACACTTTTTTACACTAAACACAAAAACATCATTCTAACTTGGGCTAACCAAAAACACAGGTCCATATTTTAAATAAGATTACCAGTGATGCCAATACAACTTGTGAAAATTACCCGTTCATATACCAGTGGCGGCTATTCACGTGAAGTAGGTGAAGTGCTACTTCACCAGGAAAAATAAGCAAACATCTAACTATATTTATTATATATCTCTTAAAATATTAGTTTTTACATTAATTTATTCATCTAATTGGTAAAAAATAAACTGTACATCTCGAATAAATATTTTACTTGACCGTTGGCGGCATGTCTTTTTAAAACTTTCAATCGAACTTTATTATAACAACTATAACAGTGGCGCAAACCGCTTTGACTTTGCTGGAGGTGCTGTGTTTAGTTAGTAAATGTGATTGTTCGAGACTGGAATAAATTAAAAGACAAGAATTTATTACAAACTGTGACAAATCTGATGAAAAATCAATCCGCCTTGCGAAAATATTTTTAGGTGAGATGAACGATTTTGAATTCATGTTTCTGGCACTAGTGTTTAATGACATTTTCTCAATCACCGACATAATAGTATGTAAAAAATCGCTTGACATTCATTTTTGCTGTAAAAAAAGAAATGAACATTTTCTTAATACCATGTTTGATAAAGCAAGTTCTATTACAGAAACAAATCATTACAAACGTCAGCTTGCTAAGCTTTCACCTGAAGAAATTAGGGCTAAGTATAGAACCCTTTTTTATGAAATATTGGGACATATTTTAATGAAAATGATACTAAGATTTCAAGATTGTGAAAACTTACATTTTCATGTTTGGCAGGTTCTGAAAATTTGTTACAGTTATATGGGGAAATATTTTCAAAAAGTCAACGATTTAAAAATGAACTTGGTCTTATTTTTGCCAATGAGAGTAATTGGAATATATCACTGCAAGACAGGGGCGTGCGGTGAAATTTTAAGAAAGGGAAGCAATTTTTAGATACTTACCTATTTGTAATGTAATTCGATTCTTCGATAATTTTTTGCAAATTCGTCAATGACATCATCATAAAAACGTTGGTGCTCCGACATATTTTGGAGAAGTTTATTTTCAATGGACAACAGCGATATATACGAAAGTCTCTCCTGCCCCGTTGAATTTCTCACGAAATTTTATATACGTGTTGAAAAATTGCGTTCTACTGATGAACTTGTGGCAGGTATTGCCAATACTAATTCACACAATTTCGATACTTCGGTGTAGGCATCTTCCAGCTCCTTGTTTTTTTAAAAAATGCATTAGTTCCTTAGCGTTATTTTTTGCGCAAATGTCATCAGTTTCGTAAATCACTTTTAGTTCAGATCCCAGTAACACCCGGTCGAAGAACTAGCTATAATGACGAAGAAGAGATTTAAATGCATCTTCTGGAAAAGTTTGAATAGGCATTTCGTGTCCCTAGTGAATAAGTGTAACTTGAATTCGTGGGTTATGGGACTGCAATAAGATCTAAAGTGAAACCACTATTTTCAATTGCAACATTTCGTGTTACATTAACACTTTTTCAAGCTCTGGGGACAAATTAGATTAAAAAAGCCGAAAAACAATCTAATAGGCTTACCTTGAGTTAGTGGGAAAACCTTAATTATGGACATTTACACAATAAATAAATAAACATATACACATTTTACTGACGTAGGAACTACACAAACTTTTAGGACGGACACAGCACGTTTACTTATCAACAACTGAAAGTGTTTGTTTTGGTTTGGGGTTAAGAACAATTACAGTCGCATTCAGCCGTACAGTGGGTCAGAATTGTACTAGATTGTGGTCAAACATAAATTAACTAATTATATAAAGTATTCTGCCATAAAATAATGTCCATTTTGTTAAGTTTACCTCAATACGTAATGAAGCCTATTAAAAATAAAAAATATATACAAATATAAGTAAAAACTTTTAAGGGTAAATACAAACAACGATTTAAAATACAGTTAAAAATAAAATTAGTATACAAAATATATATAAATATAAAATTAAGTCATATCACCCACGATATTATTTGTTGTTCACAATAATTAGAGGAACGCTCAAGTCATATTGTCATGTTTGATTTTTTTTTATTATTATATAGTTTTAAAATGTTACTGTAAATATTGCTAAGACCTTGTGTATCGGTTCTAAGATTTACACAGTCGTTCAAATTTATATGGATCATTTCACTTATAATTCTTTTTGAGTAGTTTCTCTCAGAATCTAAGATTTCTATTTTATCAAATTGAAATATATGACCTGTTTGAAAGTGATGTTGTGAGAGAGCAGTTTTGTCTTTGTCTATCATACGGCTATTTTTACAGTCATATTTGTGTTGGCTTGAGCGCTTCCCCAAGTACTGTTTCGTATGTCCGACATATAATTTATTACATTCGCAAGGTATGCAATAAACGACATTTGATTTTTTTTCCTTGGGTGTAGGGTCCTTTAAAAGTTTTTCCTTTAAATACATCAAAATTGCAGAGCTCGAGGAATTTAAAATCATTTAAACCGTTAAATCTATAGTTTATTTGTTGCTGAATTTGATATAATTTCATAAAAGGGGCGTCTGTATGATGTTTGAACATCTCCCACCTTGTCTGTTCGAAGACGCTTGGCTTGTGGCTTTACATTTAACTTCATCGTTTTCTCCCAAAATAGGTCAGTCATCTCTTTTTTGGCTTAACAACGACTTAAAATCATCCACTTTTTTTAGGCAAAAAGCAATATCATTTGTTTTAGTTTGTAATATATTAAAAACATTGTCCGAGAATGGAAATATTTCTGAAAATATGTTCAACAAATAATTAAAATTAAAATCTCGTTTCAAACAGTCCAAAAACCCCCTCGAACTATTTATTGCTTCTAAGTCCCACGTTTCATTATTTTCTATTATATTTTCAAATAGTTCAATCAGTGATTCACGATTTTCAGCTACTTTAAGTAATCGTTTATGGACAATGGAGTCCAAAGCTTGTGTACGTTTTGTTGACTTGGAAAAAAAGCAGCCATGCCACTTAAAGTAACGAAAAATATTTTACACTCTTTAATGTGATTGATGGACTGGGATAAAACTAAATTTAATTTATGAGCAAAACAATGGACAAACACAGCACTTGGGAAACTTTCTCGAACTTTAGCTTGCAGACCCCATAATTGCCCTGCCATCACTGCAGCTCCATCATAGCTTTGAGAAACTAATTTTTTACCACCATTAATTTCTTTAGTTACGTTATAAACTACGGTATATAATGCATCTGCTGCACGATTTTCGGATACATTCTTAAAACCTAAAAATCGCTCTTGAATACTTCCGTCTGTTTTAACGTAGCGTATTACTATAGATAATTGGCTAAAATTAGTGATATCAGTTGTTCTTTTTAGAATAATGGTTGCAACAGCGAAAATTAAATCATTCTGGATTCGCTTAGACGTTCCGCGAAAAACGCTAGACTACTCTAAATGATTGATGAGCAATCATCATATTTAGCCGTTAAACTAAGTAAATCTTGAAAATTTCCTCTATCTGAAGAAACCCTTGTTTCGTCATGACCTCTAAATCCCAATTCGTGCTGTCCGAGAAAACAAACAACATTGATAAATCTTTTTAATGTTTCCCTATTTTTATCATCTAGTTCATTGTGATAGCGGTGACTAATTTCCAACTGTTTATTAAGGGCGTGTTCAATTCTGGTTTTGCCGAAGACTTTTTCTTTTATGACGGCCTGCAAATGCGCTTTGGACGTAATGTGTCTTTTTACAGCTTTATAGAAATTGTTTAAATCGGAAAAACCAGTTATATTCCAGAGACCTTTTTCATTTTCAAAAAGTAAACATGGCCAAGAAAATAATTTACTTATATTTTCACACCCTGTTAGCCATTTAAATTGTTCGTATTGTTTTTCCGGATAAAAATGTCTAATACAGTTTTTCATTTTTGTGGTTAAATTTTTCATAGCCGTTTTTGCCCTTCCTTTGAAAATTTTCAACGTTATTACCAACAGCCGAAGTTGACGGTATTTACATATCCACGTCCGTATTATTGTATTCCATATCGCACCATGCACGACGCGACGTACGTATCACACAAAACACGGATAGCCGTTCAAACAAAGAACCTACTCCAACGATAGCTTCCGCCCCCACTTAAAGCACGCGAATGAAATGCAAAATTGCAAACAGCCGGTGGAATGTTCAATAACCTCTGGCTCGATTCACAGGAAATCTAGCATACAGGACTTGGCTGCAGAGAAGCTAGCGGCCCGCATAGGTTCTATCCGATTTCTATTGTGGCTCGGTCGGAGTCAAGGCGCATTTATTATGGGCTTGATAATTAAGATAATATTTTAGCATTTTTAATATAAACTAAATTAATGGTTTCCTATTTCAAAAATTACATTTTAGAAGATGTTTTGTAATTTTTTTTTGGGGAAGCACTGCTTCTCTAGCTTCCATGGACTGCACGCCCCTGCTGCAAGAGCAAGTGAAAAAAATTAATCAAAATAAAGATATTTTTACTGAAGCATATAAATTATTTTCCCTTATTTTGACAATACCGTCGACAAGTGCTTCAGTGGAAAAAAGTTTTTCTTGCCTCAAACGTGTAAAAACTTATTTAAGAAATACAATATCTCAAGAAAGACTTACTTATCTTGGCAATATTTCAATTCAAAAGGAATTTCTGGAGGAGATCAGGGCAACTCATCCATTTTATGAGGATGTTATAAATAAATTTGCTGCTTTGAAGGATAGGAGAATGGATTTAGTATACAAAGTCGTAAAAAAATATTCTATCCCTCCACATATAAAAAAATTCTGGAAAAAAAATTATTGCGATATTTTCTTGCTTCATTTGCACTTCACTTACTTTTTCACCCGCGAGCCGCCACTGTCATATAATGAAAATTACCCGCTTTTACCCGCAATGGCAATTTTATTCAAAACGTCTAGGTTTTCAAATATCGACAGATTAAAAAAAAGAAAGGTCATCGATATGAAGCTAAGCGCTTTCGCGAGTGACTTCTGGAAGCAACACCTAAATCTTCGCCTTCGAGCCTTTTTCTGCAGCCTAATTGAAGAAAAAGTTGAATATTTCAGATTATAGTATGTTCTTATTCTTTTTTTGTCAGAGATTTATAATCATCGCATCAGCTGAAGTACTATGACTCGATTGACAAGAATCAGATTCTGAAATTTCGAGCCCAACGTCAGAATTTTGAGACTTGTGTAGCAATATCGAAATGTATTTTTTTATTTATTATGCTATTACATTTGTATTTATGGTAATTATTAAGCTCTATTCAGCAATTCAAGCTTGTGCAAGAATTTCTTGCACTTTTGCTCCCTAATGCATTTCCCTAATAAAGGACAAGTACGTTTCTTTAAAGAGAGTGAAACTCGATGACGTCAATAAAAACTGCACTACTTAAAGGGGCTAGAACATAAAAATAATAAAGCTGAATACCCTAAAAATTACTGACGTTTCAAAAAAAAAAACATGACAAGTTATATTAATTTGTTTATTTTAATTACTTGTTATACCAGTTCGGCATTGATGATAGTAAAAGTACCTTTTAACGCTGAAACAAAATTACAATGATCTAGAAGTCTAGTAGGCTGGTTACCGTCTTCCTTATTTGTTTTTGCTAATCATTCATTTCTTTTTGAATGAGCTGTCATTAATTTCGCAGGTTTCGACGATCACTCCACGTCTTGCAAATTTTGAGGTTTTGCCCCGCTTGATTTCCTACGTATATGGTGTTTTTAGCATTTTATTGAGAATTTTTTATTCAAAATTAGAATATTTCATGAAATGGAGGAAATACAAGGAGGTATGTAGATTAGTTTTTATAAAAATGTTGGACCTAAATTGGTTTTATATATTATTTTATTCGTCTTTCTGAAATTTCTCTAGTTTTAAATATATATAAGAATTTAACTAGAGTATAATTTATGCACTGAATCAAGTTGACTACATTCTTTGATTGAAACTTTTAGCTCAACTAATATACTTTTTAAAACTGTAGTAAAAGTTTGCGGAAATCAGGCAGTTCTATTTAAATTAGAAGACAAGGGGCCATTTTTTAAATTTAATTATTAAACATCAGGTCTTGTAGGCTTTCCCAAATCACATTCTATTGGAATTTTTCCTGCAGTTTTTTTGAAAGTTTTCGATTTGATAGCAGTCATTTTTTACTGATTTTTTCTTCATTGTAACAACAACTACACTGCGCATTTTTTGAAGTGGATTTATTAAAAAAAACATTAATACAGTGAAATTGATTTCGAAAAAATATTTTTATATAAACGATATTATGATAAATAATTCTTAATTCCTTATGGCTTTTATGACAAAATAGTATATTAATCAACGAGCCTTTGGTTCGTTTCGCAAATGTCATCCTCGTGGGTCATAGCTATTACATACAAGTAGAATAGTATACTTTTTCTGCGACTTATTAGCGTTTATAATAATATCAGCAGACATGGGTCATTTGATTAATAGGCTAGTAAAGCAAGAGGGCCATGAGTAATGAATTACTACGCAGGGTTAAATAATAGGTGTTATTATCTATTCAAAACCAGCGAATAATAATAATATAATTCATAGAATTTTTATTAGAATTCGAATATGTAGTACTATACAGAGAGTATTCTATAAGAAAAAAATAAATGTTTTGGTTTATTACTTCTTTGAGACAATGTATGGTAAAAAATAGTTTTACGTTATGTACCTCTTTAAATCTTGCAACTCTCATATGAAACTTTTCTGTATATTTTGTAGTTTGGGCACTTTTAAAGACAAATACCTTGGTGATGCTCCATGTATAAGTATTGCTCTTAATTTTAGATTTTTCACAATTATTTTAAGAGGATTAAAAAACTTTCGGTTCTGTTTAACTTTGGAAATATTATTCATTATTCTGTGGTTTTTCAGTAAAGATAATTCCTCAAATAGTTTTAACAATTTTCACCTAAAAATATTGCATGTATATTTAATAACTTTTGCGTCAATAGAATCTTCTAAATAACTGCTTTGAACTATTATACATTTAAATTAGTTTAGTCAATTTCTCTTTTGACGGCACTCTGTACAGGGGCGTGCGTGGAATTTTAAGAAAGGGAAACAATTTTTGGAAACTTACCTATTTGTAATGTAATTCGATTCTTCGATCATTTTTTGCAAATTCGTCGATGACGTCATCTTTTGCGCTAATGTCATCAGTTTGGTAAATTTCAGATCGCAGTAACACTCGGTCGAAGAACTGGCCATAACGAAGAAGAAGAGATTTAAACGCATCTTTTAGAAAAGTTTTTCCTTTAAATGCATCAAAATTGCAGAGCTCGAGGAATTTAAAATCATTTAAAGCGTTAAATCTATAGTTTATTTGTTGCTGAAGTTGATCGATTATTTTATAAAAGAGGCGTCTGTATGATGTTTGAACATCTCCCACCTTGTCTGTTCGAAGACGCTTGCCTTGTGGCTTTACATTTAACGTCATCGTTTTCTCCCAAAATAGGTCAAAGTCATCTCTTTTTTGGCTTAACATGGACTTAAATCATCCACTTTTTTTAAGCAAAAAGCAATATCATTTGTTTTAGTTTGTAATATATTAAAAACATTGTTCGAGAATGGAAATATAACGAAAAATACTTTACACTCTTTAATGTGATTGATGGACTGGGATAAAACTAAATTTAATTTATAAGCAAAACAATGGACAAACACAGCACTTGGGAAAGTTTCTCGAACTTTAGCTTGCAGACCCCCTAATTGTCCTGCCATCACTGCAGCTCCAACATAGCTTTGAGCAACTAATTTTTTCTCTCCATTAATTTCTTTAGTAACGTTATAAACTACGGTATATAATGCATCTGCTGTACGATTTTCGGACACATTTTTAAAACCTAAAAATCGCTCTTGAATACTTCCGTCCATTTTAACGTAGCGTATTACTATAGATAATAGGCTAAAATTAGCGATATCAGTTCTTTCGTCCAGAACAATAGCAATGAACCGCGCCTCGCCAATCTCCTGCTTATTTCTTTTTAGAATAATGGTTGCAACAGCGGAAATTAAATCATTCTGGATTCGATTCGACGTTCCGCGAAAAACGCTAGACTGCTCTAAATGATTTTTTAAGCAATCATCATATTTAGCCATTAAACTAAGTAAATCTTGAAAATTTCCTCTATTTGAAGAAACCCTTGTTTCGTCAGGACCTCTAAATCTCAATTCGTGCAGTCCGAGACATCGATAAGTCTTCTTAATATTTGCCTATTTTTATCGACTAGTTCATTGTGTTGGCGGTGACTAATTTCCGATTGTTTATTAAGGCACGTCCTTAATAAACCGGTTTTGCCGAAGACTTTTTTTATGACGGCCTGCAAGTGCGCTTTGGACATAGTGCGTCTTTTTACAGCTTTATGGAAATTGTTTAAATCGGAAAAACCAGTTTTATTCCAGGGACCTTTTTTATTTTCAAAAAGCATGGCCAACAAAATAATTTACTTATATTTTCACACCCTGTTAGCCATTTAAATTATTCGTATTGTTTTTCCGGATAAAAATGTCTAATAGAGTTTTTCATATTTGTGGTTAAATTTTTCATAGGCGGTTTTGCCCTTTCTTTGGAAATTATTTGAAGCTTGTCAGCGAAGTTTAATGTTGAAAATCCCTTTATTATTAAGACACACACCACACATTCACACACACTCTTCTTACTAAATTCTCCAACATTTTCAACGTTATTACCGACAGCCGAAGTTGCCGGTATTTGCATATCCACGTCCGTATTATTGTTTTCCATATCGACGACGCGACGTACGTATCACAGAACACACGGATAGCCGTTCAAACAAAGAACGATAGCTTCCGCCCCACTTAAAGCACGCGACTGAAATGCAAAAATTGCAAACAGCCGGTGGAAAGTTGAATAACCTCTGGCTCGATTCACAGGAAATCAAGCATACAGAACTGGGCTGCAGAGAAGCTAGCGGCCCGCGTAGGTTCTATTGTGGCTCGGTCGGAGTCAAGGCCGCATTTATTATGGGCTTGATAATTAAGATAATATTTTAGCATTTTTAATATAAACTATATTAACGGTTTCCTATTTTAAAAATTACATTTTAGAAGATGTTTTGTAATTTCTTTTGGGGAAGCACTGCTTCCCTTGCTTCCATGGACTGCACGACCGTGACTCTGTATAAATTACAAATTTCCTGATTTGTAAGAGACATCTTTAAGGTACATCGTATATAGTATAAAACGTTTTAAACAATAAAAATATTAAATTAATTGAACATGCAACTACTTTTTTAACAGTGGCAAATCGGACAGATTCAAATAAAAAAATAGTTTTGGCCAACCTTTCCATATACCAGCTATATTGTGCGCTGGTGGGAAGGAATGTATTTACTACTATAATTATAAAAAATGGTGGATGACAGAAAATATTTAATAGCGTAGCACTTTCCATAGTATTGACAATTTTGTTATCATCTGATTTTTTTATATGTTTGTATGTATACAGTTGTTTAATAAGATGTGGCTTAGCAAACCTACCCACGGTCACAGCGTCACGAGGTAAAATTGATAAAATATTCACCAATTATTATGATCGATGATAAGATTTCTTTCATAATTCGTTTAGTTTGTCGAAGGTGTAGTTAGTATCTAGATATTTAATTCATTTCCCCTTTAATAAGAATAACAAACGCAATCATTGTACACTATGTACACCTACAATCAGCTGCCGAATTTTTGCGAAAACTACTCAGAAACGCGACAAAGAGGGGCTTTTTATTTGTACAAATAATAAAAACAAATTGCTTTATGCTGAAACCGTGGGTACTGAAGTATATCGTTTATTTCTTATTGAAACTATACACTCAAAATCGACATGTGTAAAAATAATCCAATTTTGTGTGAAGGGAATCAGTGAGTCGGCATAAAGGACGTATTCATCGCTGGATCTATCTTCGTCGAGCGATGGTGAGAAGCTTTCATTATGTCGGCGAAAGCAAACAGCGTATTTATTTGGGAAAAAATAATCGTATCATTGCCGGAAATAGAGGGTGACGATTTGTGGAAAATTCTGCCTTGATGTTTTTGATATAATATTATTTTAATAGAGTGTCTTAAAATTAATTCAGTCTCGTTTCAGCACTATCATTTTTTTATTGCAAAAATTATAAACGGTTTTATTCCTTTTCAAATAAATACTACAGGGTGTTAATGGGAGATTCCTTGTCCAAAAAGTAAGGCGAAAAGTTACATATGTACAGGGTCTTCCAATGAGGAGGAACAACGGTATTTTTTTTACTTTCCCCGTATTTTTCAAAAATTCAAAACAGCCAATCGATGTATTTTAGCTCGAAGAATTCGAAAATCGTAACAAAAAAACAATTGAATGTTAAACAAAAGACTTTCGCCAAGGATGAAGCGTTTTTTAAACAGAACACCCTATATATTATTACATTTTTGGATTATATGGTCAATTCTAAGTGTTTTTTTAATAAAGGTACTATATGTCTATTTTCAACTGTTTTTGATTTATTGATGTTTGAAAATTGACATTTTTGCTTCTTTGAGCCGTCATAGCACCTGCACGGTGGACCTAGAGCAAAATAACATTCACATTCCTATCTCAATTTTTGATAAGCTATATAAATTACAGTGATTTTGAAGTAAAGTGATCATCTGCACCACCTGCATTTCATATGAATAAGGTAAGTGCAGCTAATATGGTCATGCTAAGATTTGTTGTTCAAAAATTGTATTGTGGTCCAAATATCCAAACTCTAGCAAAAAGTACAATATTTATTAATGCTTTGGCCTGACGTTTCTCATTAAAGAAAAATATATGTACTACATATAAAGTAAAATCCGACACTTTATAAAAATTAGTCACATGGCTATATTGCCAACCGGGGTCAGTAATATGGCCATAGTATATAAGTTTGTGGCTAAATAATATTCCTAAGTTTATTTTAAGTAAACAAAATAAGTATTTCTAATTAAATTAAGTGTGGACGCAGGTCAGAGGAACGCTTTTTTAAGTATGGGAGGTCGCAGTCAGATCAGAGGAAAGCTTTTTCTTTGTCTTTCTTTGTAAGCCCAACACATTCTTCATGGATGTAATCAAAGCACAGAGTACAGAGTCTCATATCGGCCACCCGATCCTCTTGACACACTTTGCAAAACCAAGATTCTTTACGTTTGGGGCTTTTGTGAAAACTGTTACCGATTTTTTTGCTGGCTGGAATCCATTATTTTTGTTCCTGTTTGAAACAGATCCCTAGTGACGACTTGGGCACGGCTATTAATAGCGGGTTTCCGGGTTTTTTGTTCTTAATCACTGATCTTCTGGAGTGTTAAGCATTTCCTTCAAAGAAGTGTTCAGATCGGATGGCTCAAACTGATCAGTTTCCAGTTCCATATCATGATCACTGCTGGAATCATGCTCACTGTATGAAGAATCTGATACAGTTGTTTCGTCCGATGATGGCGACATGGGTGGTCGTTGTCGACGCTTAGTTTTTTGTATACCTGATGTTGACGGAATGGAGTCGGAATGACTATTGGACATCTTTAATTGTTTATTTGGCCTTGATGGATTCACAGGTATAGTTTCTTGCTCTTGATTGCTCTGGGTATGGGTAATGCTGCTTGGAGCAAATGCTACTTCAGGAATCGCGTCTTTATTAAATGGGTAAATCCCGGTTGACGAAAAACCCGACTTTATATTTGCGGGAATCATGGTTTTGTCCCAAACCGTGGAAAATATGGCCCCAAAACGTTGTTTTGTAGTAGAACGCTCCTTCATCAACCCAGTAATATTCAAAGGCCCGGAATTAGGGGTTCACGAGACTAGTCTCGGTCTCGGTCTCGAAACGAGACCAAGACCGATACCGAGACTTGAAAAAGTATTTCCAGACCGAGACCGAGACTTGGTGTTCGAGACTGAGACCGATACCGAGACTTACCTATCGAGACTCTCGGTCTCGATTTCAAAGTGAAGTAGCAAAATAACTAATGTTCGTAAATTATTTGCTTTGACAAAACAATTCAAAAAATATATGTTTGCGGGCAAATTAATTGACGCGAAAAATAATTTTTCTATAATCAGTTAGTAATATTATACTAGCATTGTATATGTTCTTATAACAATGATACTAGTGAAATAGAAAACGATATAAATAACCATAAAAAGAGAGTTTCCCAAATTTAGAAATTCTAGCAGCGAAATTCCACTTCACATGTCGAAAACCGTAAATTGCTACCCTGTTCTCAAAAAGAGACACTTTATCACAACTATACTATATAGGATTTTGATATGTGATCTTTATAAATTTATAATCGGTAACTAAAATCTAAAAAATTTTAGTTTTTTGGTTCAATAACTAATAACTAATAGACTGTAACAACTAAAAACATCGCTATATCATATTCTTATATAATATAGATACGGTACAGTCTCCAACAGAAGAAGTAATTGTGGTGATTTTTGTTTAAAAATTTTCCGACTTAAAATAAACAAAAAATGGTTAAAAAAATCAGTGAAAATTTTTCCTAACATTTTCTTCTTTAATTGTTTCGATGGCTTGCTAATTAAAGAAGGTACCTGTTTTATAGAACAATATTTTTGTATTGATTTTGTTTGTATTTGAAAATAATGGACGATATAAAATTTTTAACTATATGTGTATAATAAAAATAATACATATACATACGGACAAGATTTTCAACAAACAAAACACAAAGTAGAATTTGGCTTAGGAATTTAAATAGATGATTAATAAAGTTAATTCAACTATTACGCTTAAAAAATGTTCTAATAACAAAGTAAAAATTTAAATTTCTAAACATACGTTATAAGTATATTTTTAGATTTTATTTCAACCTATATAATAAACTTAAAAATATTACAGAAAATTTAAACTAATATTTTATAATTTCGTTTTTCAAGTTACTTTTATACCATGAATGAATACATAATAAGCATTTGTTTGAAATTTCATTTAACATGCTTCTTAGTTTTGTATTAATTAACCCTGCTTGTGAAAATAAACGCTCTACTGCTACAGAGGTCGCCTGTATAGACAAAAGATCTTTTGCCATTTTGGCTAAATTTGGAAATTGTTTGTCATGTGCTTTCTACCATTCTAAAATATCTGTACCCTTTGAAGCGCGCTTTAATTGCAAATATACTATTATTTCTTTTCTCCAATTTTCGGAATCTCTTTTTTTTCAAATAGTGATGTATAATCGATGTCATAGTTATCATCGCTTGAGGAACTTGATATTATTGGTGATTTAGTAGGCACAATATAATATTTATCCCTGTACATTTTCTCAAAAAAGGTTATAGATTGATCTTTCAGGCGAAAAATTGAACAAGTAGACATTTTTTTAATAAATAAATTTACTTTTAAAATCTACTCCACTTTTAAAATTTATAGTTAATTTACCAAAGAACAAAAATAGTTGATTCACAAGTAGTATTATGAACCATAGCCGGCTTTGTGCAAGCACAACGTGCAGACCCATAAGAACGTTCCTGGTTAAAAAAGTAAATACGCATCAAAGTAATAAAAGTTTGGTTCAAAATAGCAAAGTTTACAGAATACCTAAGGGTGCTTTACTTGGTCATTGATAGTTTTCTACCTATTGAATTATAACCTCTGTCCCTAGAATGCCCAACACGTTGCTTGCATGAGTTCGGCAGCATTATACAGTGTGTACTTATTTTCCATCTGTATATCTTTCGAAATGTCAAATAATTATTGTTCTGTGGATGGTTGTTTAAGTAACTCTAGTGATGTGTGGCATTTCTGTTGATGTCCAAAGAACAAGGGATATGTGATATTTATTTTGATACACCTACTATTGTCCGTATATCTTCATTTACTGATTCCATTTGTTGGCAACATCATTTCGAATTATAGATTTTTGGAATAATTTTTTATATACATATACCTACATTTTTTCTACTTTGATGAAATGTTCAAACATTGGGTTTTTTTGCATTAAATTTTTAAGATTGGAATAACTCTGGGTTTCGAACGTAGGCTTCCATGTACTTTTGTCTAAATAACATCTCGGCGAACAATTATTATTTTTAAAATTTTGTTTTCGAGGCCACCGAGACTTTCGATACCGAGACCGAGACCGTAAACATTTTCCGAGACCGAGACTGATTCAGTCTCGGTCTTGGTCTCGGCCTCGCGAACCCCTACCCGGAATACTGCCTTATCCATGGGCTGGACCTCATGTGTCGTATTGCTGTGTAAGCATTATAGCGTGATTTCATATTCTTCAGCAATTGTGACAATGCTATGATCTAAGTGGCATTTGGCCCCATCAAATATCAAAAGGCAAGGTCCCGGTACTTTATATTTTGCAAAATGCCGAATCTATTCTGCAAACGTATCTATATTCACACTGCCTTTGGAAGTCATTCTTGCAACGGCGCCTGGAGGCAATGAATCTGTCCACTCTGGTTTCATTGGCTTACCTTTGAATCAAATCATCAGAGGTATCGCCGTACCAAGTGCATTACCATATGACACAATTTTCGCCAGTACTTTTTGTTGGTAGTGTAGGCTTAACCTGCATCCCTTCTCATCAACATTATAGGTCTTTTCAGGTTTATTAATTATATCCATGTCTTTAAAGATGGCCTCTAATTTAGTAAAATGGTCCCCTACTATAAACTTAATAAGTTTTTGTGGTCTAGCCGGATTTAAGTTTTATGATTTTCTGGGTCGGATTTGAGGATTTCTAGTCATACAACCACGTAGCCAATAACGCCCAGCCATTTCTTTCGTTTCGCAAAAAGGATTTGCGATATTATTAGTACTGGTATAGCGGTATACACACCTTCGAAGCACCCTTGAAGTTAGCGGATATCCAATCTCCGAAAGTCGAATAATTCTTTGCGACACACAGTGGGTGAAATGATTAATCTAGGAATTAATAAATATTAAAAAGGTTAAACACTAATTCACGCTATTTAGGTTTTATTCCACTCCACTATATCTGGGAATAATCCTAAATCCGAATAAACAGCCGATCAATCAAGAGTGCCTTGGTAATAAGACAGAAGAAAGTGCTAGTGTTGTTTAAACGCCATAATTAGTTTTTCGTGTTGTAAAAAAATATTCCTGTCAAAGTTTGGTGCTTCAATAACTATTTTTACTTTCCAATTATTAATTTTAAAGGTATGTATTACATAAATTATTAAGTGTGTTGTCTTTGGCTAAAGGTATTTTTCCACGAGTTAATAATAAGTAAAAATAAAATGCTATATAAATTTTTGACATATGAAATTAATTAATAGAGCCGCAGTATATGGATCCGCATTGATTCGCTGTGATATATTTTTTATTTATTAGGTAATGCTATCAGGTTTACATTAAATTTTAATTTAACTGCAAGAAAGATGTCAATCTCGCGCCGAGAACTTTTCGACGTCTAGCGCCGCGAAGCTGTACCAACCAAAAAATCCAATGCTGTATTGTCTCATGTTTTGACTGAATTTGGACTGAATGATAATGAAGAAGATAGCAGGTATATCAAAGTTAAATTTTTGGTAAAAAATTTTTCGAGCAAAGTGTCTCAAAAGTGGAAAGACTGTAAGCGTGCATTAAAATATTTTGAGAGACGTGAGTTCAAATGGTTAAATGAAAAAATTGTTTTCTTTTCGCAAAATATCACTGGTGCAATAGAAAGAAGTAAACGAGGCCGACCAGAAAAAAAGTTTTGCCAGGCAGGTGAACAAAGCAAGCGACATAAAATTTTGCCCTTGCTTAAAGAATTCTCCAGCAAAGAGCTATCATTTGCAGCCCGTAAAAGTTTGCAATTGTCTGGACAACGAGATGCTGCAAAACTGGTACAAGAAGTGACTGAGACATCCCCTAAAAGAGCAACACATATTAAAAAAAGGCTTGCTTTTTCTTTACAACCGATCAAATACACTCCCGAAGAAGCACTTGCACATTCTTACATTTTAATGCAGCAAGGAGCTAAGCATAGAAATGTTAATATTTATCCATCATATGATATCCTCAAGCAAGCAAAAAAATCTTGCTATCCGGAAGAAGAATTTATAACGATAACTGATATATCAGCCGAAATTAAATTACAGGCGATTGTAGACCATACAATAAAAAGAATTTTAGAGGTACAAAAAGACGTACTGAAACAAATAATATCAGAAATTCCGTATGGCATATCATGTATATATAAGTGGGGTTGCGATGGTAGCGCAAGTCAGTCCACGTATAGACAAAAGTTCAGTGGAGAAGATATACAAAATAAAAATGACTCAAATTTGTTTGCCGTTTGCATTGTCCCCTTACAGTTGCACTCAAAAAATGGCCATATAATCTGGCGAAATCCAAGACCTTCGTCGACCAGGTTTTGCCGACCCATAAATTATATTCGAGAAAGAAAGTAACGACCTCTCAAAATCAGTTATCGAAAGTATGGACAGCCAAGTAAAAAATATAATTCCAACGAAACATGAAATGCATGGAAAAATAATTACTGTCGACCACTGTTTTAAAATGACAATGATAGACGGGAAAATATTCGGGGTCGTTTCAAATACATCATCTCAAAAATGTGGAATATGTGGGGCAACCCCGAAAATAATGAATCAACTAGATACAGTGACAAAACGTACTGCAGATTCTTCTCAATATGATTACGGGATTTGAAATTTACACGCCTGGATCAGATGCCTGGAGTGTTGCTTGCATATTTCATATCGCCTTCCCCTTAAGAAGTGGCAAATCCGTAATGAAAATGACAAACAAATCTTCAACGAAAGAAAAAAATATATACAAACCGCTTTAAAAACAGAAATGGGTCTATTGGTCGACATCCCAAAACCTGGCTATGGGACGACCAATGACGGAAATACGGCCAGAAGGTTTTTTTACGAGTCGTCACTATCAGCTTCTGTTACTGGTCTCGATGAAGACATAATAAAACGTTTTTATGTTATTTTAAAAACAATATCGTGCGGGTATGCGATCAACACAGCCGCTTTCCGTACTTATGCATATGATACTGCTAAAAAATATGTATCTGTATATTCTTGGTACTATATGCCGTCTTGTTTGCACAAGATATTGATTCATGGGGCAGATATTATAAATTCAGCTGTGCTTCCCATAGGAATGTTCTCGGAGGAGGCTATGGAATCCCGCAACAAGGATTTCCGGACCTACCGTGAGTTACATACCCGAAAATGCTCTCGGGAAAAAACAATGCGCGATTTGTTAAATGGTCTGCTTGTCTCATCGGATCCTTTAATTTCTTCATTATGCAAAACAAAATCTTATTGTAATAAACAGCCACTTTGTACTGATATAATAAATTTGTTATCAGAGCCAAATATAACGCCTAATGCGATTATTACTTCGGAGGATTCAGATATTTCTGACTAAGTTAAAAATGTTTCATTGGTTTGTTTTCACAAAATTATTTTGAAGGTAGGTTTAGTAAATTGAGGATTTTAAAATTGTTTAATAGCATTAATATCATTGGCAAAAATAACAATATAAATAATATGTAAAATAACAGCAATAACTTTTAATATTATTATCATTATTATATTTTTTGTTTTTATTATGTGAATAAAATTAAATTGAGTTAGATACATTTTTACTCCCCATATAACCCAAAAAAATTATAAATAAAAATTATTCGGTGCATTAGATTTTTTATTTCCTAGAATAAGCCTTTCACCCACTGTGCGACAGCTCAGTTTCTTGTGCCCTTGTGAGGATAGTCTTGAGCCCTAAAGCTGACTTTTCTTCCTTCCCCTCTTGCAAATACCTTTTAAGTGTCCGCCTTGGTATCTGGTACATCTTGCTGGCAGTACTGACTTGCATACCAGCCGCTACTGCCTGTAAGCCCAAAGACATATTTTCTTTACCCCAAGTTCCGCGCAGCCCCCGATTCTGATGTCGTGGCATTTTTTATTTGCTCTGCAACAACACAAAAATATAAATATAGTCGTTAAAAACAATGTTGTAGGGTAATAAGGCCGTATTACTTTACTTTCAAAGAGGCCATATTACTAGACACATAAAATATGGAGTATTGTGCAAAAAATAACATTCAAAAATTATACAAAACAGAACAATAATTTGATGAATAGATTGACATAAAGCTCTAGAAAACGCCCTACTTTGCAGAATATTTAAAACTTACCGTATCGGTTTTTACAGCACCTTAACATACCTTATATTCAATTAAATAGGTAGCAAAATAATTTCCGTTTTTTTGTTTGACAGGCATTATAAGATAGCTTATCAAAAATTAAGATGGAATGTGAAAGTTATTCAGCTCTAGGTCCAACCGTTCAGGTGCTATGACGGCTCAAAGAAGCAAAAATGTCAATTTTCAAAAAACAATAAATCAAAAACAGTTGAAGATAGACATTTATTAACCTTATTAAAAACACTTAGAATTGACCATAGAATCCAAAAATGTAGTATATATAGGGTGTTCCGTTTAAAAAAGGCAACGTCCTTGGCGTAAGTCTTTTGCTTCTCATTCAATTGTTTTTTTGTTACGATTTTCGAATTCTCTGAGCTAAAATACATCCATTGGCTAGTTTGAATTTCTTGAGAAATACGGGGGAAGTCAAAAAAAATCGTTTTTCCTCCTCAATGGAAGACCCTGTACATGGCTTCGCCAATATTTAGTTTTTGGGATACAGGATGTTAAGTCAAAATCTTATTTTCAATATATAATTTCAAAGTGTAATAAACTTTATTGGTTAAAAAGTTCAATCAATCAATGCGATTTTTGACATAGTTTATATTTGACAAGTGTGTCGATATTTGGTTTTATTTTTGTAGTTTCAACCCGCAAACTTTCCTTTCAGATGTACGTCTGTAACTCTCGACCTTGTTTTAGACTTCACATTATTCATACGAGAAAACAGCTGCTCCCAAACAAAGATATCATTTTCTGTGCATGTTTTCGGATTCCAGGAAATGTGTTTTGATAGAAATATTTATAAAAATAAAAAGACCCATATCGAACTTGCCTTTCAGTTCCGAATTACACTGCAAATCAATATGTTCCGCCTGACAAATTTCTGGCATGTGGATACACTTCAATGGATACACTAAATGGTCGAGCAAAAAAATTAATGTAATTTTCATTATCTCTGAAGTTAGAAAACTTTGATTAGAACTCTTTTTTGAGTAAATCTAGTGCTGCGATATATTTATCCACATCTGTACAGGGCAATCTCCGAAAGTCGAATAATTCTTTGCGACAGCTCAGTTTCTTGTGCCCTTGTGAGGATAGTCTTGAGCCCTAAAGCTGACTTTTCTTCCTTCCCCTCTTGCAAATACCTTTTAAGTGTCCGCCTTGGTATCTGGTACATCTTGCTGGCAGTACTGACTTGCATACCAGCCGCTACTGCCTGTAAGCCCAAAGACATATTTTCTTTACCCCAAGTTCCGCGCAGCCCCCGATTCTGATGTCGTGGCATTTTTTATTTGCTCTGCAACAACACAAAAATATAAATATAGTCGTTAAAAACAATGTTGTAGGGTAATAAGGCCGTATTACTTTACTTTCAAAGAGGCCATATTACTAGACACATAAAATATGGAGTATTGTGCAAAAAATAACATTCAAAAATTATACAAAACAGAACAATAATTTGATGAATAGATTGACATAAAGCTCTAGAAAACGCCCTACTTTGCAGAATATTTAAAACTTACCGTATCGGTTTTTACAGCACCTTAACATACCTTATATTCAATTAAATAGGTAGCAAAATAATTTCCGTTTTTTTGTTTGACAGGCATTATAAGATAGCTTATCAAAAATTAAGATGGAATGTGAAAGTTATTCAGCTCTAGGTCCAACCGTTCAGGTGCTATGACGGCTCAAAGAAGCAAAAATGTCAATTTTCAAAAAACAATAAATCAAAAACAGTTGAAGATAGACATTTATTAACCTTATTAAAAACACTTAGAATTGACCATAGAATCCAAAAATGTAGTATATATAGGGTGTTCCGTTTAAAAAAGGCAACGTCCTTGGCGTAAGTCTTTTGCTTCTCATTCAATTGTTTTTTTGTTACGATTTTCGAATTCTCTGAGCTAAAATACATCCATTGGCTAGTTTGAATTTCTTGAGAAATACGGGGGAAGTCAAAAAAAATCGTTTTTCCTCCTCAATGGAAGACCCTGTACATGGCTTCGCCAATATTTAGTTTTTGGGATACAGGATGTTAAGTCAAAATCTTATTTTCAATATATAATTTCAAAGTGTAATAAACTTTATTGGTTAAAAAGTTCAATCAATCAATGCGATTTTGGGCATTTTTTATTTCTGACAAGTGTGTCGATATTTGGTTTTATTTTTGTAGTTGCAACCCGCAAACTTCCTTCCAGATGTACGTCTGTAACTCCCGTCCTTGTTTTAGACTTCACATTATTCATACGAGAAAACAGCTGCTCCCAAACAAAGACATCATTTTCTGTGCATGTTTTCGGATTCCAGGAAATGAGTTTTGATAGATATATTTATAAAAATAAAAAGACCCATATCGAACTTGCCTTTCAGTTCCGAATTACACTGCAAATCAATATGTTCCGCCTGACAAATTTCTGGCATGTGGATACACTTCAATGGATACACTAAATGGTCGAGCAAAGAAATTAATGTAATTTTCATTATCTCTGAAGTTAGAAAACTTTGATTAGAACTCTTTTTTGAGTAAATCTAGTGCTGCGATATATTTATCCACATCTGTACAGGGCAATCTCCGAAAGTCGAATAATTCTTTGCGACAGCTCAGTTTCTTGTGCCCTTGTGAGGATAGTCTTGCGCCCTAAAGCTGACTTTTCTTCCTTCCCCTCTTGCAAATACCTTTTAAGTGTCCGCCTTGGTATCTGGTACATCTTGCTGGCAGTACTGACTTGCATACCAGCCGCTACTGCCTGTAAGCCCAAAGACATATTTTCTTTACCCCAAGTTCCGCGCAGCCCCCGATTCTGATGTCGTGGCATTTTTTATTTGCTCTGCAACAACACAAAAATATAAATATAGTCGTTAAAAACAATGTTGTAGGGTAATAAGGCCGTATTACTTTACTTTCAAAGAGGCCATATTACTAGACACATAAAATATGGAGTATTGTGCAAAAAATAACATTCAAAAATTATACAAAACAGAACAATAATTTGATGAATAGATTGACATAAAGCTCTAGAAAACGCCCTACTTTGCAGAATATTTAAAACTTACCGTATCGGTTTTTACAGCACCTTAACATACCTTATATTCAATTAAATAGGTAGCAAAATAATTTCCGTTTTTTTGTTTGACAGGCATTATAAGATAGCTTATCAAAAATTAAGATGGAATGTGAAAGTTATTCAGCTCTAGGTCCAACCGTTCAGGTGCTATGACGGCTCAAAGAAGCAAAAATGTCAATTTTCAAAAAACAATAAATCAAAAACAGTTGAAGATAGACATTTATTAACCTTATTAAAAACACTTAGAATTGACCATAGAATCCAAAAATGTAGTATATATAGGGTGTTCCGTTTAAAAAAGGCAACGTCCTTGGCGTAAGTCTTTTGCTTCTCATTCAATTGTTTTTTTGTTACGATTTTCGAATTCTCTGAGCTAAAATACATCCATTGGCTAGTTTGAATTTCTTGAGAAATACGGGGGAAGTCAAAAAAAATCGTTTTTCCTCCTCAATGGAAGACCCTGTACATGGCTTCGCCAATATTTAGTTTTTGGGATACAGGATGTTAAGTCAAAATCTTATTTTCAATATATAATTTCAAAGTGTAATAAACTTTATTGGTTAAAAAGTTCAATCAATCAATGCGATTTTGAGCATTTTTTATTTCTGACAAGTGTGTCGATATTTGGTTTTATTTTTGTAGATGCAACCCGCAAACTTCCTTCCAGATGTACGTCTGTAACTCCCGTCCTTGTTTTAGACTTCACATTATTCATACGAGAAAACAGCTGCTCCCAAACAAAGACATCATTTTCTGTGCATGTTTTCGGATTCCAGGAAATGAGTTTTGATAGAAATATTTATAAAAATAAAAAGACCCATATCGAACTTGCCTTTCAGTTCCGAATTACACTGCAAATCAATATGTTCCGCCTGACAAATTTCTGGCATGTGGATACACTTCAATGGATACACTAAATGGTCGAGCAAAGAAATTAATGTAATTTTCATTATCTCTGAAGTTAGAAAACTTTGATTAGAACTCTTTTTTGAGTAAATCTAGTGCTGCGATATATTTATCCACATCTGTACAGGGCAATCTCCGAAAGTCGAATAATTCTTTGCGACAGCTCAGTTTCTTGTGCCCTTGTGAGGATAGTCTTGCGCCCTAAAGCTGACTTTTCTTCCTTCTCCTCTTGCAAATACCTTTTAAGTGTTCGCCTTGGTATCTGGTACGTCTTGCTGGCAGTACTGACTTGCATACCAGCCGCTACTGCCTGTAAGCCCAAAGACATATTTTCTTTACCCCAAGTTCCGCGCAGCCCCCGATTCTGATGTCGTGGCATTTTTTATTTGCTCTGCAACAACACAAAAATATAAATATAGTCGTTAAAAACAATGTTGTAGGGTAATAAGGCCGTATTACTTTACTTTCAAAGAGGCCATATTACTAGACACATAAAATATGGAGTATTGTGCAAAAAATAACATTCAAAAATTATACAAAACAGAACAATAATTTGATGAATAGATTGACATAAAGCTCTAGAAAACGCCCTACTTTGCAGAATATTTAAAACTTACCGTATCGGTTTTTACAGCACCTTAACATACCTTATATTCAATTAAATAGGTAGCAAAATAATTTCCGTTTTTTTGTTTGACAGGCATTATAAGATAGCTTATCAAAAATTAAGATGGAACGTGAAAGTTATTCAGCTCTAGGTCCAACCGTTCAGGTGCTATGACGGCTCAAAGAAGCAAAAATGTCAATTTTCAAAAACCAATAAATCAAAAACAGTTGAAGATAGACATTTATTAACCTTATTAAAAACACTTAGAATTGACCATAGAATCCAAAAATGTAGTATATATAGGGTGTTCCGTTTAAAAAACGCAACGTCCTTGGCGTAAGTCTTTTGCTTCTCATTCAATTGTTTTTTTGTTACGATTTTCGAATTCTCTGAGCTAAAATACATCCATTGGCTAGTTTGAATTTCTTGAGAAATACGGGGGAAGTCAAAAAAAAATCGTTTTTCCTCCTCAATGGAAGACCCTGTACATGGCTTCGCCAATATTTAGTTTTTGGGATACAGGGTGTTAAAGTCAAAATCTTATTTTCAATTTTTCTAAATAACTTTTATGATGAACGATATTTTCCCATGCAATTTGGTTTTTTGAGGTGAGAAATCATAATTGCTATTAGTTTTTATCCAGCACCAAAAGGGCGCTGCGGACGCTATTATAATTCCACTTAATTTGCCGCAACTTTTTTGACAGTGAACTTCTGAGGCTTTTTACACATAAATGCTATTTCTACATCTCTTCTAAGTAAAAAAAACCTGCTCGACAGAGCTAGAGATGACCGATTTCGAAAAATTTGCAAATTTCTACATCGAAGCAGTGTACCAAGTCCCTTAGGCGCTAGCTGAAGTCACCACTTATGTGCCAACCCAAGTAGCACATATAATCATATATGGGCTAAAATGCTGTGATATTGGCTAATATCCCCGGCAAATTAGCTAAAATTGCTAGCTAAAATAACGGTTCTATTAAAGTATAAAGACGGAAATATGGCTAAAGTGGGGAATAATAATTTGGCCACAATGGGGTAAAAATGGCCAATTGGTAATTAAACGACCCTCTCTTTTGCTTTTATGGTTGTGTTTATTAACTACTTTTTGACTTTAAAATCGTTTTTAGCTGAATTCTGACTTGTTTTTTAGCCAAAGTTTGAATACCATTTTTTCCGAAATTTACCCAAACAATTTCTCATTTCTTGCCTTTTCTTCATTTGTTTCAAATTATGTAGAAATAGTATTAACAGAGCCAATCAGTGTAAAAACGTATGAGCCAAGAGGAAATGCAAAGATCACAATTCATGGTTTCGTAGAAATTACTTATTGTGTAAAATATTTTTAGTTTGACGGTTAGTAGGGACAAAAAACACTTGCACAGGAACTTTTACTGTTAAAAGAATCTAAGATAGGCATGTAAAACACGCGCCCCTTCTTGAAACTAAAGATGTCGTTTTCTACAAATATTTTTTTTTAGAAATATATTTTACTAAGAAAATTGATTAAAGAATCCATAATGTAAAAAAACATGCATGAAAATACGTTTTTATAGGTAGAGAAGAATATATTTGTTTAAAGTGGTCAAACAATGGCTGCTAGGGAATTAGTTTAATTTTAATTTCAGTCATGGCGTATCTTAAAAATATTCCTTGAAATTGGCCACTTTGTAAGCAAATATTTATCAAATGGCAATAATTTTCAAATGTAGCAACATTTACTAAAATTTTGCCAATAAAAAAGCTTAATTGGTTTGCCTTTAGTACTCGCTAAAAAATGGCTAATTTAAGATATAGGAGCCAGCGTTACAAAATTAAACTACGATTACCCCAAGTCGGCGTTTTTCTATATGTGGTGGAATATTTAATCTTGTTATTAGACTTTTGTATGGTAAATAATTTATAGTTCGTTTTTCTAGATAAATCTTCAGTTTGGTTAAGTATAGTTTTATAGGTTATGCACGTAAATTTGAAAATGTGGCATTTATTGGCAATATTATAGCAAAAATAAGCGAAATAAAACTACCCAATTTTAGCTTAATTTTAAAACAAAAGTATGATAATAAAAGCCATATTTTTTCCTCTCAGTTTTTGTTGTCTTAAAATGTTATAATCTGACATTCTTATATAGGTATAATTACTATAATTAAACTTTCGATTTATACTGATTAAAAATACCATATTCTGGCTATTTAAACAGCTATGCTCACTATAATTTAACTTCAATATTTACTAGAATATATCTGGTTATGTTGTGGCAACAAAATTGACAGATATTTCTACTTTTTGGCCATCCAATATTACAAAAAAAAAGTTGGAGGTTTAATTACCCCATAAAAAATATTTTTTGGCCAAGTTATTATGTTATAGCCTATCTACATTAAAATCTGCTACTTTTGGAGCCAAAAAATCTAATTTGAAACGAGCTGTCACGGTTAGAAAACAAACCAAAAATCATTTGCCAAAATTTGACAAATCTCTGGTTTTTATGTGCCTTTTATGGCTAACTGTTAGGCAAAGAAGCTCATCAGCTAATTTGTGCTACTTGAGTAAGGGGACTCGTCTATATCACACTTAAAGCTTGCACAAACTTTGAAATTAAGGTAATGAGTAGTTTTTTTCAGTACGAATTTTTAAATATTTTAGTAGACCCCCATTTTGTTTTACTCTTATATTCATACCAAAGTGTCACCAGTTCTTTCCTACGTAACCCTTGATTTATTTGCAAAATTTGAGAAAATTGGATAATTAGTTTTTTAGTAAACATTTTTTTAACGTTTCACTAGGCCTCCATCTTATTTCGGATATATTGGATTTTAACCAAAATATTAGCAGGACATCCCTACACGACCCTCAATTTTTTATTCAAATTGGAACTCTCAGATAAGTAGTTTTTAAAATACGACGCGAACTGACAGACAGACAGACAGACCAACGCATTTCTTGTTTACATCTAGTGACGCTAAAACCTAAAAATAGGTATGTAAAACCTGAAAAGGTGATTTTTCTCTCGAATACATATATTTTAATTAGTTATGGCACACAACTGGAAATCAGTCCATTAAGTAGTTTTGTCAAGCTGGATTTTTAAATATTTTATTAAGCCGCCTTTTTGTTCCACCATCTTGGATTCGTACCAAATTGAGATAGATGAGAGAAATTGGATAAATAGTTTTCTAAAAATAATTTTTTTAACATTTCACTAGGCCACCATTTTGTTATCCCATACTGGATTTTTACTAAAATTAGCTATGCCGCGAACAGACAGACCGACAGATAGACAAACCGACTGAATTAAGAAAACATGTTTTTCGGCTAGAGTTCCCAACTTAAGCATCGGCCATTCCGGAACAAATATTTAGGTTCATAACTTCCAAAAAAATGGCATGGCAGGCCAAATTTTTTTTCTACTAGCGCACGCAAAACGTTTGTTTTCCAATCACAAAACAAACTTTAGTTCAGAAAGTATCACATTTCCACACACTGTGCGGAAAACCTACTTTTCCACATGGATAAACATAACAGGGTAAAATTGCACACATAAAGGAAATAGTTTTACGTTTCCCCCATTTGAGGCATCGGATGCCACTCAATAATAATTCGACTCTTAAATTTTCTAGTAAGATTTCTGGGGATTTTGAAGCTAAGACGTTTTCCACGATACTTGCCGCTTTTGTTCTTCCACATTGTAGCTTATATGATGCCTAACTGAGTGGTATGCGCGTTTCCGTTTTATAGGAAAATTTCTGGAAGTTGGAGTAGCTAAGTTTAGGAAATTCCGGGATTTTTTATGTTCCGGCTAGGGCAACATTTTTGCCGGGACAAACATTCTGATACCTGATTAATCCCTGCGAAACTAGGACGGTTGGGAACCCTATTTTCGGCATCTAGGGACCCTGAAACGTAAAGATCTTAAAAAATCTCGGAGGGTCATATTTTCACGATTACAATACTTCTCTTTTACGAAGGAAGTAATTAATGAAAAACTTACAAAAATGATTGAATTGGCCACAGCAGCAGTAGGTCCACCTCGTTCTATCCGACGGTTTTCAAAGGTCTCATTTAAGACTTGAGTCTTCAATCGGATGCGAAACAGAAAGCTTCGAAAATGCCAAATGCGATTTTGGCGAAACGTCAGCAATATTGTTCTTTTCAGAACTTTATATATATATATATATATATATATATATATATATATATATATATATATATATATATATATATATATATATATATATATATATATATATTCGAAAATAGGTTTTTGGACCCTTCATGTATATTCAGTAAAAAAGTATTCTTGGGTGTTTTGGTCTTAATATTTTATACATAAAACGAAGACTTAGTTTGTATGTTTTATTTACAAGCGTTTTGGCAAATTTTTGCCTTCATTATTGTTTCTAAGAAAGTAATCTCCGGCATCATAATAATATAATAACAAACAAAACATTCATAAATAAACTTTCAGGCAGAGTATACGACATTTAGTTTTGAAACATCATATACATTAAAGCATATTCAAAAGTTAATATTCGACTTGGCTTAAATATTTAAATTCAGTTTTGTCGTTTATTGAATTTTCCTCTTTTTTATATATAACATCTCTAAGAACTCCCTCTTTTTTTGGAGTTTCTGTTTTCAAAATTGATATTTGGTGCTACTTAATTTTATTGCCCTGACAGCTAGGCCAATTACTACTGATTTTTTTTGGCACATGGGGTGTTGTGAATGGCAATAAATGTATTTGCCTGCATGTTTTTTTTGTGTACCATTCTGTTTCAATTTTATTACTTGTGTTGTGCAACGTCATGTCTTGAAAGTTTATTTTACAGTTAGTTTCAGTTTCTATGGTAAATTGTAGCTTTTTGTGGAAGTTGTTAAATGAGTTTAGAATATCTGGGTATTGTCGTTAGGCAATCATCTAGGTACCTAAAAAAGAATGGTAATCTGAAGTCCAATGTTTTAATAACATTCTCTTCCAAAGCTAGAAATTGAGGACCCCATTGCACACCCTTCCAACTGTCTATAGAAGTTGTTTTTATACATAAAATAGGTTGAATTTAGAATTAATTCCACGGCAGCCAAAATTCATCCAAGGGTATGTCTTTACAATTTTGTATTGTCTCCAATTTTTTCTAATTCTTCGGAGAGCAAGATCAGTTGGAATATAAGTTGGTATATAAGAAAACAACATCTAGGGATATTAGAATGTGACTATTTGGTATGTGAAAGTTGTTTATTTTTTTTAAATCCCAAGAGTCCTTAATATAAGTATTTGTTTTGTTTACAATTTTTTTTAAAATACCTTTTAAAAAATTTTAAGTTATTTAACGGGGATTGTATAGAAGAAACGATCAGTCGAATTTTAACTTTTGAATTGCTTTTATGTATTTGATGTTTCAAAACTAAATGCCGTATACTGTGCCAGAAAGTTTGTTTATTAATGTTTTGTTTGTTGATATATTATTATGATGCCGGAGATTATCTTCTTAGAAACACTAATGAAGGCAAAAACTTGCCGAACAGCAATCATTTTGAAACCTGAGACTTTTAAGTTCTCACAGTTGTTTTGTTTTTTCTTGGCGTCGCGACGCCTATAGTAGTGACGGCATTGTTGTTATTTTAGCAGTAAATAATTACTATTACCTTATCAAATAATTATTTTTTACTAATTTAATACTAATTCCCGAGAAAACGGTGTTTAGAATTTTAAGTGAAATAGCCAGTAAACTATATTTTCTTCAAACCATAAAATGTTGTATAATCTTCGAAATTAATAGTTCACAAAATTTAATTGAGCTCAGATAAATAAAAAAACCTATAATTTTACCAAACATAAGTACATACAAAATTTGGCTTCATACACTTACGGTATTTAGGTAGTTTAATAAAACGTTTACCTTTTAGAGGTCAGTCCGCTATGCCACTCTGAAACCAAACATCTCGGCCAGTGAAGGAGATCATCCCCACCCCACATCTTAAAACCCCAGAAGTTCATTTGAACCTGCTATTCTCATAGTGCCTATTTACTTATTGGTGACTGGCAGTAAATTCGCAGACTTAACGAAGGCAATACGGCTTCCGCTACCAAAGATTTACAGCAGATCTTTTTACCTTCGTAACCCACAACTGGAAAAAGTCCATCGCATTCCACGGAGAAGCCCAAATTTTTGCCCTCGACATATCCAAAGCATGTAATCAATCTACCAGAAATTCTGTTCATAGCTATGCTAACGATAATACACTCTACTTCAATATAGAACTCCCAAATCTCTCTCCTAGACTGAAATTGATTAAAAGTAATGAGTTTATTTCTAACCAAGGATCTCATTAAAATCCTTTAATGAGGAGCAAAGAACCTAGTCTGATTTAACGCCACTAAGACACCATCATGTTTACTGTCTGACAAATTATCTCCCACACACCATTCAAATGAATAATCAAATGCTTGAAGCCAAAGATTCCTTTAGCATAGTTCGCATCACTTTTCAGATTTCAGATCTTTCCTGGCATGATCACATCACCTCAATTATCACTGCAGCCGCAAAGAAATTGGGTTTCTTTTTCTGCTTCTTTTACCACTTTGTATACCCTTTCTTTACACTTCGCACTTGCACAGAGTATTGCTCGCTATGGGTAGCAACCCCACCTTCAATCATTAATATTCTTGATGCTATCCAAAGAAGACCTATTCACCTGACTGATGGTCCAAACATCATAAGGAAACTGGCATCATTAGATAATTTCAATTGTGGGCGATCTATCTTTGTTTTACAGATTCTACCACGGATTTTGTTCTGATGAATTATCATCCATTATGTTCTCCTTAGTCATTCCTGCCAGGAAGCACCAATCCACATGCATCCCTTGTCAATCAGGATTTTATAAACGAAAAATTAGAGAATCGATTAAAATTTTTAAACACACAAAAAACTTCAGAGGTACGCGTTATGGTCTACATCACACGTGGAAACCGATATTAACACAGGTTCATGGTTCGAAGAGCACAACTCGGGTATAAAAGCACGCCTGAATCTCTTCGAGCTCATTCAGTGTTCAGGTTTCGAGAAGTAAAGATCCCTGAAGATGCCTCGTGCAATCGAAGGCGAAACGTCGGATAGTAATTCCAATTTGACACAACCAAATACCACAGCCGTGAAATCTTCCGTTCTATGTTAGCTCTATGGGGAGGAAACCAAGAAAGAAAAAAAAGCTTTTGGCGATCTCCGGAACAGCAAGAAGAAGTTGTTCTGCCAGTTGGCCTTTCTCCTTAGATGCCGAGATGAAGATGTAGTACCGAAATCGCTACAGGTGAGACATCACGTTCCTTCTAGATTCTAGAACTGCTAAGAATATTTATAAGGGTGTCAGCAATACATTAGTTAGAGGAAGTATTAAGGCACTATGTCGTGATTTAGATACAGATGCGCGTAAACCACTAAAAATTCATCTGAAATTAGCTTTTAGATTAGAAAAACCATGTTTACAACTTTGGACAACATCACCAATGGGCAGGCAGAAAAAGTTCATCAAGAAGTTACACTTAAGCAACAAAAGATGTTGAAGTGAACTTCCACAGAATACAGTTATCAACTTGTCGTCGAAACCTTTAACCGAAGCAGAACATTCCGTCCTTTCCAAGGTCCAAAATTTTGCGATAGCACCAATTAGCATTCCCCTAGAAAACATAGTATCCTCCTTTGAAACCGCAATCAGAAGATTATCAGTAAAGCAAGCCGATGAAGGCAACTATAAGTCAGCGAAAATCATTAAAAATTCAAAACCACTGAGGTCGAATCTTTCCGCAGCCGAAAAGATAGAGATAAAAACCTTAAATGAAGACACAAACATTCTGGTCCTTCCAGCAGATAAATGCAACGCCATAGTTGTCATGGACAGAACGGAATACGTGAAAAAGGTAACTCAACTTTTATAGAAAAACACCTCTAAGGTTATAGAGGCATACCCTACAAGTAGAATAGAAAGACACATCACCCATCTGATTAACGCATCCAGCCTAACACCAGCGAAAAGAAATCATTAAAATCGAGCAGTTCCTAGATTCCCGGGTCCTACGGTCTTCCCAAGTGCAATAGACTCGCCCACATAAAAACTAGGTAAATATCTTTCACATTATCTTAATCCATTTACTGGAAAAACAGATTCCTTTATAAAAAACTTAAGGCAATCCAGTTGGATACTGAAGATATTTTGGTCAGTTTCGATGTAGAATCACTATACACAAATGTTCCTGTCAACGAGTCAATTTCCATTATATCAGACATAATGGATCATAATAAACTTGACAAGAACTTAATAGACCTAGTGAAAGTTTGTTTTACATCTACTCGTTTCATTTTTCAAGGAACTTTTTATAAACAAACTTCAGGGGCAGCCATGGGATCTCCTCACCTGTGGTAGCAGATATCTTTAGGGATGCCTTTGATTATACAGGGTTATTCATGCAACCCGTTCATTAAAAGTTCTTGATGATGCCATTTAGATAAAAATTTCAAATTTTGGGATTAAGGTATGGTCAAGGGGTACTTCTTTTTTGAAACAATTTCAACTTCCTGTCACTTCCGGTTTAACCGGAAGTTGGTATCAACTTGCTTATTTTAAATGGAACACCCTGTATTTTATGATATTTTTGGATTCTACGGAGGATTTTAATGCTATTTTATGTAGCATGTCCTATACCTAGGTTCAAGCGTTCTTAAGATACTTGACTTTGAACCAAAAATGAGCCTTCGGGGTACCAAATTTTAAAATCTCATATTTTTGTAAGTTTTGAAGATATAATCTTCATATTTTGCAGACGATCGGTAAATAATCTTAGGTTTCTATTTTTTTTATTGAATTTGTCTATTTTTATACAGGGTCTTCTAAATTCAGCGGCAAACATTCACATTTTTAAAGCCGCTAAAGTCCGTTTTTTTAAATGGGACACCCTATAACTTTATGCACTATCAAATGTAGAATTTAATTTTCTATCGAACTGTATCAAGGTTCCCTACACCTATTCGTAACCATTTTCGAAATAATCAGGTTTTTATTAAATTATCATATGTATTTGCTAAATGCTTACACCTTCCCGTAGTAAGCCATGGAAAAACAATTGTTGTGGTTTTCTATTCAACATGACAGCTGATTTGAAACTTTTAAATTAAAATAAAATAACACTCAAAAGCTGATATTCTCAATTTATTTTATATTCGCGAAGAATGTTACAAAATATTGGAGAGAACGTGCCATGTTTTTAATGAAAAACATCCTCATTTATCGCCAATGAACAAGAGAAAATTGAAGAGGATTGAAACGAAATTTTTTCGTTTCGGAAAAGTTAAAGTTATAAAAAATGTAATAAATTGTTTACATTATTTTTAACCATATCTACTAAGTTCGAGACTGTTCTAAACTTGTTTTAGTGAACTTAAAAATTATAGCAATCTAACAATTAACAATAAATAAATAAAATAATAAAATTGAATTATAACAAATGTTCTATATGCTGTCCGTTCATTTGAAGACACATTTCAATTCTTCTTTGTACAGTTGCTGTGGCCTGTTGAATTTGTCCGTTTTCTAATTCGGCAAAAGCTGTTCGTATCCTGGCCAGTAAATCTTGTTGGTTATTTACTGGGGAAGCATAGACTTTACCTTTGATAAATCCCCAAAAATAAAAGTCTAGGGGTGTTAAATCAGGCGATCGCTGGGGCCATCTCCAAGGGCCATTGGGACCAATCCAGCGATCTTCAAAAATTCGAGATAATTGGAGATAAACTGCAGCGGAATTATGTGCTGGTGCCCCATCTAATTGATACCAATAATTTTGCAGCTCACCAATAGGAATTTCTTCTATAAATTCAGAAACCGTCCCTCGTAGAATTTTTAAATACTTATCACTGTTTAAATTGTCTTCATAAATAGAGTACCGCACCTGATCATTTAATACTATACCGAAAACATTGAAGCTAAACCTCTCTTGAGAACGCGTTTCGCGTAAAGCGTACGGATTTTCTGCTGCCCAGAAATGTTCGTTTCTTTTATTTGTTATTCCTTCTCTAGAAAATTTCGCTTCATCGGTCCAAAATATTTTTGAAAGGAATTGAGGGTCCTCTTAAATTCTCAAAAACATGAATTCGCAAAATTCTACTCGTCGGATGTCATCACCAGGTCTCAAGGCTTGCACGTTTTGGAAGGAATAAGGGTGCATATGATGTTCGCTCAAGATTCTTTGGACAGATGAAGAAGAAATTCCCAAATTGTTTTCTGCAGACGGTATTGAACTTTGCGGGTTTGCGTGGAAATAAGCTAATGTGTTTATTACGTTATCCTCGGCATTTGTCACTGGTTTCGGAACATTTTTTGTAACTTTAATTTAGCCAAAACGCAAAAAGTTCGTTTCAATCCTCTTGAATTTTGACTTGTTCATTGGCGGCAAATCAGGGTGGCGTTCATTAAACACACGACACGTTCTCTCCAAAATTTTATAACATTCTCCATGAATATAAAATAGATTGAGAATATCAACGTTTGAGTATTCTTCCATTTCGATTTAGAAGATTTAGTTTATCACTGACAGCTTTCGATAAATAACGCATACTAATCATCTGTCATATTGGATCTCAATTGTTTTTCCATGGCTCACCATTGGAACATGTAAACATGTAAGCAAATACATACGATATTTTTATAAAACCCAATTATTTCGAAAATGGTTACGAATAGGTATAGGGAACCTTAATACAATTCGATAGAAAATGAAATTCTACATTTGATAGTGCATAAAGTTATAGGGTGTCCCATTTAAGAAAACAGACTTTAGCGGCTTTGAAAATGTGAATGTTTGCCGCTGAATTTAGGACACCCTGTATAAAAATAGACAAATTCAATAAAAAAAATAGAAACTTAAGATTATTTACCGATCGTCTGCAAAATATGAAGAATATATCTTCAAAACTTACAAAAATATGAGATTTTAACCCCGAAGGCTCATTTTCGGTTCAAGGTCAAATATCTTAAGAATGCTTGAACCTAGGTATAGGACATGCTACATAAAATAGCATTAAAATTCTCCGTAAAATCCAAAAATATCATAAAATACAGGGTGTTTTATTTAAAATAAGCAAGTTGAGACCAACTTCTGGTTAAACCGGAAGTGACAGGAAGTTGAAAATATTTCAAAAAAGAAGTACCTTACCTTAATCCCAAAATTTGAAATTTTTATCTAAATGGCATCATCAAAAACTTTTAATGAACGGGTTGCGCGAATAACTCTGTATTGCTGTAACATCCTCTCCACTAAAACCAAAACACTGGTTCAGATATGTAGATGATACTTTTGTTGTTTGGCCTCATCGACAGGATAATCTCTTCACATTTCTGAACCACCTTAATCAACAACATCATAATATCAACTTCACAATGAAGGAAAAATGGTACATTTGTATATTCTGTTTATAGAAAACCGACTCATACAAGTAGATACTTAAATGCAAATTTCCACCACCATCCAGCATAAAAGAAAGCGGTTATTAACTCACTAGTATTTGGAGCTATTTCTGATGAAGATTCTCTAACATCGGAAACATCGAGACTGACCGAAGCTCTCAGAGGAAATGGCTGCACTGAAATATATAGTAATCAAACTCCGCCAAAGGAGTTGATGAGGAGCCACCGTTAGGTAGAGTTGTTCTTATCAATATACATGGCACTACAGACAAAATAGGACGATTACTTCGGCGGTCAAACATACGTACAATGTTCAATACACATAAGAAAATTGGACAATGCTTGCGATCTCCGAAAGATGTTTCAAACAGAAGAAGTACATAAAATCCCCTTGCTCTTGTGGAGAAGTATGTGAGAAAAACAGGGCGCTCAATATCAACTAGGTTTAAGGAACATGAAGGTTCTATTAAAAAGAGGCAAATTGTTCAGTTCCAGGATTTTATAAACGAAAAATTAAAGAATCTATTGAAATTTTTAAACTAAAATCAATAGAGATACGGGTTATGGTCTACATCATACGTGGAAACCGATTTTAACACAGGGTCACGATTCGGCGAGTACAAGTCGGGTATAAAAGCCCGTCTGAATCTCTTCAAGCTCATTCAGTTTCTAGTGGAGTAAATATCCCTGAAGATGCCCCGTGCAATCGACAGCGAAACGTCGGATAGTACCATGACTTCTTTACTAAATACACATTGCGAAAATAGTTCCTTTCAGATTGCTCAGACCTTTGTACATGAAAAAACGGCGGAAAGCGGCTAAACCTTCCCGTGAAGATCAAGGGACCCAGTGGAACCTAGGTGCTGTAGCAGTAATGAACCATCCTCCCCCATTACAAAATAGGCTATTTCAAATTTTTCTGGCTCGGACCCCTTCGCCTCTTGTAATTTGTACCGGTTTTTGCGGTCCTTTCAGCACCCCTCTTTGCAGAATGCTTATTATTTATCGATTTTTTTATGAGATTTATTATATATCTGTTTTAATAACCCTAAGCCCATTCTCTCACAAACACACTGCCAACGAAAACAGTCTTTATTTTGAGAGAACAAATGAACATCTCGCGGCTGTTTGACGTCGACACCGTCTTGTTGACACTGGGCACAAGGCGGCACATTATTGGGTCCGGATGGGGCCTGTTGATTCATTCTTTGAACTCAATAAGGGCTTTTTCAATATTTGTGTTAAAAGTTGCCCCGGGACGCCGGCCATTGTATTTTTGTCAAACTGACCGCTAATATAAAGAACGAAAATATTACTACACGAGGCGTCGAAAGTTTTTTGGAGCTGAAAAATTGTTTCATGGAATCTTAGCTTTAATTAACTTATATAGGATGGAAAACTGATTACCCAATTGCGCATACAAAGGAAGGTAATAAATTAACAATCATGTAAGTATGTATCAATTGAAGGGTGTCTGGTTCAAACAGGCTAAATGCCAAAATTATGAAACTAAAATTATTCCGAGGTGATCTTGACGGAAGCAGCTGGCGAAAATCGACATTTGCGTTAAGCTGCAACCAATAAAATTGCTGGATTTTAGAGGGCCTTTTAAAACTTTCGTCGTTTGTAATAAATTTGACATTAATATATACACATAACATCCTCGTCCATTAAAAAAAACTGCTTGGGGTCACTGTCTTTAATTTTAAGAAAATGCTTGTAGGACTTTTGAGTATTTCCAAAAACAAGCAAGACAAAATTGCATTACACTAAAAGGCGATAAATATAGACATTAAAGTAAGGTTAGTTTCACAGGCGACGCAAAGCGCAAATGCTTTCAATCTATAACTCGGGCTAAGAACCAGCGTAAACTCACGACTCAAACGGACGAAGCAAGACGCGAACTTTTTCAATCTATAACCCAGGCTTAATTCCGTTGCACTGTAAAATACCTAGGCTCTAAACTAATAATAAAATCAACGTTAATTATTAACTTGCGTCGCCGTTTGCGCTGTCTTCGAAGTTTACTTAACGCAAAGCAATTGGTTATATTTTTGCCGCCATCTGTTTGAGTTTCCGCTAGTCGTCGAAAAGATGGCAATCTTTAACTAACTTTGACGGAAGTGGCTGCCGAAAATCGACGTTTGCGTTAAGCTGCAACCAATGAAATTGCTGGATTTTAGTTCGTCCTTTGTAATACATTTGACATTAATATATAACATCCTCGTCCATTCAAAAAAACTGCTTGTTGTCATTTTCTTTAATTTTAAGAAAATACTGGGAGGAATAGGAGACCAATTAAGAGGCCGAATTCGCGATGTTCTTTGCCGCCTTCTCTTCAACAACGTACAGCTGCGGCACACATTAATATATCCACAATGCCTAGTATTTACTAAATAAATAAATAAATAAATAAATAGGGCCTTTAATGAACATATAAAAACAAACAAGAACATTACATTAAAACTGTCAGGAATCATGCCTGCGCTGGCGAAATCTAGCAAATAAATGCTACTCTACTTAACCAGCAGATAGACTATCCTGTGCTATGGAATGCGTAGGAAAATAAGATACATAGTTAGTTGACAAAAAATGGCGGTTTGTTTGTTAACATGGCAAAACAGATTAACACAAAATTTTTTTGTTAAATTCTTAGATCACAAAAATATGTGTGAATAATAATATTCAAGGTTACAAACTGTGCAAGGGCGACGAAATTAAAATTAAAGAAGTACGGAAGGAATACAAAATAGCTAAGGTGTTTCTTTGGGAAGATCCATGCCCACGGATTAAAATGAGCTTAAGCTATGACAGAAAAGTCCTGCCTTTTGCCTATCTAAAATAAAGTGTTTTAATTTAAATTTAACTTATTAAAATTGAAAAGTCTGAATTCTCTAGGTAATAAATTCAAAAGGGAAATTGAAATGTATGAAAAAGATCTTTTAAACAACGTTGTTCGAAAATGAGGCATTGTGTATTTATCATTAAATGTTACATTAACTGAATGCTGTGATTCACGAGTTTGAAATATGAAAGAGAACAACCGGATTTGGGACCATTAATAAGTTTAAAAACAAAATTTCCCAGATGATGTAGGGGAGACTGTTGTATACTGGGACAATATTTTTTAAATGAACATAAAAATTATATTTTAGTAGTATTTTGGGATTTTTTGAGTTAATTACATTTGAAACACAATAGTATTTCCAAAAATAAATTTTATTATGAATACAGTAAAATGCTGAACCAAAAAAGGCATTGTCCCACTACACGCCCGAGTCCCACTATACAACAACCCCTTGTTTTATAGTGGGACCTGAATGTGTACATACTGGGACAACCTGATAATAATAATGTTGTAAAATACGTATAACTCAGTAACAAGATACAAAGACATATTTTATTTATAACTCATCAAAAATATGAAAGCATTACTTTTTAAGTTTGTTGGTAACTAATATAATATATGTAAAACAAACAAAACTAATTGAAAAACAAATTTAAATGAACAAGAAAATTATTCTATGTTAAAAGAAGAAAAGTCATAATCAAAACACCATATCTTGGCTGCTCGTTCGGTCCCCCCTGATATAAAAGGAACAGGAAGTTTAATAACAATATCATCCTTTAAAATTAAATCGTCGTCTCTTTTTTCCGGGAAGAAAAATTTATAATTGGCAGTCTTTTTTACGAAATTGACAAGATATTCGTTTGCTTCAATTTTTTCTACTTGACCAACGTAATATTTTATTCTCTTTTTCAAAGGATATTTTACAAGGACAAAATCAGTAGGCTTTACTTCCAAATCTGCTTCTCCTTCAAATTCATCCGAAATATCAGAACTGTCATCACACAAATCTTTTATGGATACGTCACTGTCACTAGAGTCTATAAATAAATTCTTTGTAACAGCCTTTACCTTTGCACTCTTTTGTATTCTTTGTGTATCTTTCGCTATTTTTTCTTCTTCTTTTCGCTTTTTTTCTTCAATTACTGGCGTGTCAGTTAGAATCATTGATGTGATTTTTTTTCTTTTCTGATTTAACTTTCTAGCTGCTGCTTTTAAATGTGGTCTTATAGATTCCGGAGTAACGATATTCTTTTTAGGCATTATTTCCTTTTCTGGGTTGGTTCTGGAACAGCCTGGCTGAGTGGTGTCTAAAACATTTAAAGCCAAATCACCTGCATCAGGATCATCCATAGAAATTTCAGCAAGAGATTGTGTACGGTTCGTGACCGACGAACACAAATAGTCTGATTCCTGAAATATCTCTGAATTTAAAGGGTAAATCCCTGTGTGTTGAAATCCTTTAATTATGTTGCTTGGTGTAAAAGCTAACCCAAAAGATTTTCCAACTATTTCTGCTATATTGTACAAACTTACTGGAACACCAGGATTATTTATCAGCCATTCGTCCATAGCTTTATTATAGTATCCTTTAAATGGTCCGAAACAAGACACGTCAAGAGGCTGAAGTTTGTGACTACAATGTGGCGGTAATGTAACCAATACGATGCCGTTTATTTTACAATATTGTAGCACCCTAACATCTGTATGACTTTCATGATTATCTAATATTAATAATATCTTGTTGTTTGTATTACAATGTACTGCATCTGTTACGTGTTTCAAATATTCCAAAAAGTTGGTTCCAGTCATCCAACCACTTGGATGTGCTGCTCCTTTTGAGCCAGGTGGTGCACCATTAAGCATGTGCGGTTTAAAGTTTTTTCTCGGAAAAACGAAAAACGGCGGTGCATATGTACCATTAGCAGAGATAGTGGCACACATTGTTACTAAAACTCCTCTCTCGGCGCTCGTTACCTTACCTACTTGCTTTTGACCACACGAAGCTATTATTTTCGGGGGTCTGTGTACAGTTGTTACAGCGGTTTCATCGCAGTTAAATATATGGTTAGAATTAAAACCATATTTTTCAAATACATTAAGAAGGTTAGTAAAAAATAAACCAACATTATGTTTGTTGAAACTTGTTGCACGGCTTAAGCTTGTGGCTTCAGGGGTTTGTAAACTTATATTGTGTCTAGCTCGAAAAAGCTTCATCCATTCTTCTCCGGCACACTTATTTTTGTTCCAAGATTCAGGAATTAATTTTTGATTCGAGATAGCAAATCTATAGGCAAACAAACGGGTTTCTTTAGCTGATAATCCGTAACACATATTTGCGGCAGTAATCAAGTATTCACTAAGCAACTGTTCTTCGTCATCCGAAAATATTTGGGAAAATCCATGATGCCTCTCAAAGCTAAAACTTACTTTCTGCTCCTCATTGGTATTTCGATATTTTGCAATATATCTCTGTAAGGCAGATTTGGATACTTCAAATTGACCGGCGGCCTCCCTGATTTTAATATTTTGGTTAATAACAGCTAAAACAGCTCTCTTCATTTTGTCTGCATTTTCCGCATGAGCTTGTTTACTCTCTTTGTAAGATTTGTTGTTTTTTCGGGGTCTTTTTTTATCGCTGATTTTCTGTAATCAAAACAAAAACAGTTACCCACGTATTATGTATCAACTTTATGCCAATTTAAGTTTTAAATGTTGTGGTAATTCTAATTAAAAATATATATTTTATTATCTTCTTCCATGCTTTCGAACACGTAACGTGAGATAATAAAAAGCAAATTCAGCATTTTTACTCTGGCAAACCATAAAAATATCCATTAATACACACTTATAAACCGTCGGGTGTATAGTGGGACAGACCCAGTATGCACCATATGCTTTTGTCCCACTATACAACACTAGACTTATTTTAGGTTATGCCTCAATTTTTTTAACAAAAATGTAATTACAAGCAATATATGTCCAAACTTACCTTTAAAACACTTTGGGTACTATGTATACGAATATTCACAAACTAATTTTAATAAACAAGGGTAATATTCGACCCGATTTCAACAGGAAACTAAAAACTTTATGACTGCAAATTCACGTGTTCGCCGGTTTCAGACATACTGAACAATTTGCTGATAAATATGTATAGCTACCAATGGAGGGCAGTGCATGAATATATTCCTGTATTTAATTCGGAATTTTACTTCGTTTAGTTTGCGGGAAATTTAAATTGTCCCAGTATGGAACCTGTCCCAGTATACAACAGTCTCCCCTATCCATCGATTTTCCATATGTAACCAATTTAATTCATTTATTTTATGAGAAATATGTTCTCTTCTAGATATACCAAAAATTAAACGACAACATGAATTTTGTATGACCTGTATTTTATATTTGTCCAAAGAATTCAGGCATGGAAAATAAATAAAATTACCATAATTAAATTATGAAAGAATTCGGGATTCTGTGAGCAATTTTCTTAGATGAAAATTAAGAATATGACGATTGGCAAATAATATATTTAATTTAAAAAAAGCCTTTCGTCTAAGTTCCTGCCCGTGACTGCTGAAACGCAAATTAGAGTCGAAAATTATACCCAAATTCCGAGCCTCTTCAACAAAGTTTAATATATTATTGTCGATGGAGATATTCAGGTTTGAAGCTTAAAAGTTGCATTTGTCCCTATTAGCAAATATCATCACATTAGATTTTTTTGAATTTAAATTTAGATTATGTTCTTTAAACAACAATAAATCTGAGTGTCATCTGCGTATGCTATTATGTTACAATTATTAAGAGACGTTAAATTGTCAGAAGTATAAATGCTGAAAAGAAGAGGTCCCAGGACAGACCCTTGGGATACATCAGATAATATAGAAAGTTCTTGTGACTCACAGTTATAAGAGATTTTCTGCGATCTGCATGATAGATAGGATTTAATTAATTTTACTGAGACGTTTTCAAAGCCGAAATATTTCAGTTTGGCTAAGAGCAAGTAATGGTTGATAGTGTCAAAGGCTTTTGAATAGTCAAGTAATACGAGCTCAGTGACAAGACCCTGATCAGTATTTACAAAAACGTTATTGGTAATAGTTGTAAGAGCAGTGGAAGTACTAAACCCGGGTCTAAGGCCACGCTGCACTTCAGGCACTATGTTATTAAAAATGACAAAATCGAAAATTTATTTATATAATATTTTTTCTAAGATTTTATTTTTGGGAAGTGGGATACCTATTGCATTTTTCCATTTATCAGTGTGTGTGTTATATGTGGACTACAATATCTCAACATTCTAAGTGAACTATTATCAGAACCAATGCTATCTTTTTTTAGAGAATGTAGAATTGTAATAACTTCTTCAAAATTACTTAATTTGAACGAAAACTGAGTACTTCTTGAGGAGTAACTATTGCTATAAAAATTTATTTTATTATCACAATTGTCGGATACATATTGAAAAAATTTTGAAAAATAAGAATTAATAGAATTGGAGTCTGAAAGATTAGCTGGCAACTCTGCCCGACCTTGTTTATTACAATGTATATTGAGATTACGCAAAGCAGACCAAGTTCTACTATGCTCACGCCTAGCAGCAACTGAATTAAGATAGTTTTGTTTTTCTCGTCTTATCATAGACACGGAAAGATTTCTAAGTTGTTTATAAGTATTCCAATCGACTTGAGAATGAGATGTTTTATATTTTTGTAAAACTTTGCGACTTACTATCGGAGCGTGTTTATCAAATAAGAATATAATAAAATTATTAAAAATAGTAATTTTTTCATTTATGTTATTATTGTTAAAAATAGAGTAAAATGATTAAAACGATCAAAGTTACGATAAGAAATAACCTTTGGAATTACTTTATTCTTAATCACAGACAGATCACAATACGTTACTCCGTGATCGGAGATCGTATCTGCATTAATTGTACCACATACGTTTATTGCAACTGACGTGGAAATAAAAATTGGGTCAATCAGAGTGCTCGTGCTAGCTGAAATTTTGGTTGGTTCACTGATAATTTGAGACAGATCATAAGTTTCAAGGCTTGATAAGACAGGATTTGGCAGGTTAAAAAAATTAATGTTAATAATTGTTATATAATGTTAATAATGTTAATTAATGTAAGTCTCCTAGACATACGACGTTATTGTAAATATTACAAACAAAAGCAAAAATATTATCTATATCATTAACAAATGTCTCAAGAGAAGCCTTAGGTGGTCGGTGAATAACTCCCACACAATAGAATTTGTTACAAAGTTTTATTTTCAAAAATAAATACTAGGCATCATTACTACGATTTTGATTATCCATGATCAGCAAATTAAAAAAACGCACATAAACTGAAAAACAAGCAGGACTAAATTGCTTTACACAAAAAGGCGATAAATATAAACATTAAAGTAAGGTTAGTCCCACAGTCGACGCAAAGCGCAAACGTTTTCAATCTATAACTCGGGCTAAGAACCAGCGTAAACACTTAGCTCAAACGGACGACGCAAGACGGAAACTTTTTCAATCTATAACCCAGGCTTTAATGTGTTTAAATTTCTAATGCTAAAAGTGACAGTTTTAAGACAGTGTGTGTGTATAACTATTAGAGATGTTACAGTGGAACTGGAGCTGTTCCGTTGGAACAGGTTTGCGTTGCCTGTTCCACGTACCTGTTACACAAATTACGCCGCACCTGTTACGGCTGTTACCACGAGTATGCTTTTTTAAACGCGGTCGCGGAACTCGCGGATCGCGGTATCAGTCGGTCTGTGGTATCTGTGCTGTCTGTCTAGTCCAAGTCCAGCGGCACGATTACGTTATGAATGGAAACGATGCCGGTTGCTTGGGATTTTGGGAACAGAGAGACTAGATTAAAAATATATATTTATGCGTATAAGAATTGTACTGTGTATAATGTATTTGACTGTATCATTGATATTGATATACTTACGCATTGTTTGTGTTTTCGTTTAGTAATTTTTGGATTTTTGCGCTAAATTAAGAAAAAATTGAAACAGTAAAATATACTTTTATACGCTACTCTTTTATAAAAAGAAAAAAAGGACTACTTTGAATTCTTTGAACTGTTATACATATATTAAAAAACTTTTTCGCAAAGGGTGAAACATAACAAAATATTGATGACATAAAAGTAAGCGTAATAGTAATAATAGTAGTAATGTGAAAAAAAAAACAAAAATCATATTCTTTTCTTCAAAAGAAATAACAAACATATAAATAAATATAAAGAACTGGCGATATAGTTTCATAAGGAAATTTGTCTGGCGTTTTCGAAAATCAAAATATGTATCTCAAACTATTAACTGACTTAAAAAATATTAATACATCATGTATCTAAACATGTAAGCTAAATTGCCTACGGTAGTAAAAGCAGCAAAAATAATAGTGTGTTTTAATCTTTTATGGAGGTCTATCCATTCATTAATGATTAAGCGATTTTATCACCTAGGAAATCATAAGGACTCTGAATATAAAAAAAATTAAAGACATTCAAAATACAAGTCCATTAATTTATTTGACTTTTATATAATAATAATAATAATAATAATAAGATATTTATTTAATGTTTCTTTTATATTTGGCGTCCTGATGTTTTCCCAGATGATGAATTAATGTTTTAAAAATTACTAATATATTTTTTGATACTTTTAAGTCAGTTTATAAGTAGATACAATTTGATTAATTGCGAAACTATACGCGATATGATATAGGTAATACAGCATAAACAGTATTTACATATTTTTTAAACCGTAAATAAAATTTGCAAAAATTGCTGTTATAGTTTAAAAATAACATTTTCTGCACTTTGTTTGACCCAAGGCGGCTACGACGGTCACTCAAAAGTTCACCTGCTTTCGAAAATAAACTTTCACAAGGAACCGATGTAGCAACCGCACACAATTTTTTCTTTACCAAGTCACAGAGATTCGGATATATATTATATATATATTTGTGATCATTCCACCACTCTAATGGATCTTTTTTCTGTCCAATATGCAATCATCCGTGTACCTTTGTATTTCGATAATAGCTTTTGCTGTTGAACTTGTATTTGAGTTCTTGGTGCCTTCTCGAGATACAATTTGGTCTAGGGTATTCCATAATGACAGTTTTTCTTCCTTTTGTAGACTTGAATTTTCTGTGTCTTCTTTATCGCCTAATTTATTTTCCGAATCTGTTTCGTTGCCTTTCTCCTTATTTGAAATTATATCTGATAGGTCAGATATAACATTTTTCTTAACTCTTTTAATAGCATCATTGTTTAAAAATACTAGCGTTTTAAACCTAGGGTCTAGGAAGGTTGCCATTGCAAGAGTATTGCTATATTCATAGTTTACCATTCACTCCTTAATACCGCTTTGTAATTTTTTTATTACAATATTGGCAATGGGTGTCATATGCCGATTTAAAAGCTCCTAACATACGTTTTGCAGCCCATTTGTTATGACGATGACCATTGAAGCTACAAGATATTTTTGCCCACTGATAGCCCGAGTAGCATCTTCAAAAGGTTCTAAGACAGTTTTAAGATCTTTTAGTAATTGCCATTCTTCCAAAGTTAGTTGTGGCAATACCGTGTCCAATAAAGCCACCGTACTTCGGATGGCTTCCTCTAGCGCTATGAACCGCTTTATCATATAAAATGTGGAGTTCCACCGGGTCACCACATCTTGGATAAGCTTCTTGGGTACTGAAACGCCAGTATTTTCTTGATAGGAATTTAATTTTGCAGTTGCTTTGTAACTTCTTTTAAAATGAGCAACCGTTGTTTTTACTTTTTCTAACAAATCTGTGATAAGCTGATCTGATTTTAGCGCATCCCGGACTATCAGATTAAGGGTATGTGCATAGCACCCAAAAAATTTCCAGTGTGTTTGGTTTGATATTGCACTTTTAATATTCGATGCATTGTCAGAGATAGCCAAAATAATTTTTCTTTCAATTCCCCACTCTTTCGCAATTGCTTTTAACTTTTCTGCTAACGTGACACTTGTATGGGCCTCATTTAAAGTTGCACATTCCAGCAACATTGTTTGTAATTTGAAATATTCGTCTATAAAATGAATTGTAGTACCCATATAGCTATCATTATTGACCGAAGTCCAACCAACAATCTGTTGTCAGCGAAGCGGCAACAATGTTTTTCGCAATTTCCTTACACTGAGCAAAGCATTGCTCATACAAACTTGGAATATGGGTTTTTGATATAACCTGTCTTGATGGAAGTTCGTAAGAGGGATTTAATGCCGTTACGAATTCCTTAAAACCTTTGTCTTCAACGACACTAAAAGGCTGGAAATCTTTATAAAATAGTTTTAGCAGCTTAGAGTCAATTATTTTTTTAGATGAGGCAGACACTTTTTTTGGAACATAAGCGAACATATTTGTTTGCGATTTGGGCTTAGACTGCTTAAAGGAAGTTGTACTTGTAGATGTTGAAGCAGTAGACTTACGATTTTCCTAAAAAAGAGTTATTTCAAGTTTGTATTGACAAACAAACGTATGATAGCAATTTAAGAACAAAAACCATCACTAAGCCAATATCTATAACCAATAATAATAAATAATCAATTGTAAAACAAATGCTTTTAAATTAGGGAGAAATAAAAATACAAAAAATGCGAGCCGCAATAATAAATTTTAAACCCTGAAGGCGCCTTTAATGCAATTAAAATGAAATAGAACATAACAAGAAAATGAATTAAATATTAAATTAAAAAAAGTTAACAAAAAGTAGAAAAATATACTTAAGCACAGATAAAATATAATTAGATTAGGTCACTGATATATAAATTTATTATACAATAAAAAGCGTGGTTTCCCCATGTAATGAAAAATACTGAAGGCACTTCATCTTTTGTGTTTTTTAATGCAACTCATATATTAGTATATACCTTAGGAACAGAATATATTTTGATACATTATAAAAACTTACTCAAATCGTATTCTTAATTTCTCATTTCACTTAATTAAAGTTAAAAAACTTCTTTGAAATACTATTAAATTATAAAATTTGAAAGTTGGCAACGCTATCTTAAATGTTTTAATGTTGACTAAACATCATAAATAGCACTCTGAATACTGATGTTAAGTCGGATTTTAATGACAAACTTCGATCGCCATGTCGGCGTAGCATTTTTTTCAAATAGTTAGCTCAAAGATCATAAGTTATTAGCACTATTTAAATATTCCCCTAGTCGCCGATGTTCAGTCAAATCAAATTAGTCCGCCATGTTAATGTCGCCATTTTTAATGATGACTAAAATTTGTAATTAGCAATATTAAATTCCCCCAAAAACCGATTTTCAGCCGAATCTGATAATCTGCAAAAATGACAAAATGCTTAACAATTCTGAAAAATAGGATATCAAGATAAAAATTGTCACTATTGAGTAATTAAAGGTGAATTTTTAACGTGCAGGTCGGTGAAATATATAGGTACCTGAGGGGGTTTTTCCACGCAGGGGAGAATTTTACTATTAATTTGGGCTTCGAAACCGTATATTTCGACTTTAGGTTCAGGCTCTGGGTGGGGTTTTAACCTTCATAACATCCCGCTCGGTGCGCCACTGCGAATTATAGAATGTTAAAACCAGGTAAATGAAGAAGCACACAGAGAAGTTAAACTAATAAACGCGTGGAAAAAAATCAGACACTGTTATTTTAAAATAATATTTTTAAATAATACCATACCTGAACCTGAGATAATGGATTATTATCATTTTTACAATAACTTTCAATTGCAGGACCTGCCTCATTTTGAATTTCTACATTATTCTTTGGCTCCTGAACTATTTGCACACTGGGGTGCCTCCTTTGCAAATGTTTTTTTAAATTCGATACGGATGCCTTGAAAGACATAAGCGTCAAACATAAATTGCATTTTGCAACACATTTTAATGCATTCACTACGGAAAAAAAATTCCAAACTACGCTGGTTCGTTTACTCATTTTTTAAGTTGACTTAAATAACTAATTACTAATTAATATTTATACGCTTTAGTATTAAATAAACTCTCGCCGTCGAGTACGACTAAACTGCAGTGGGCTGATAATCAAAACCAACATGAAATAATTCTACTAAACTGTTTCGCATTTTCATTCAAACAAACAAGTCGCTGCAGGTCCGAGTCCAACTGTTCGAAGCGATCCAAACGCACGCATCAGGCGCGTACATCGAAATATTTTAATTCGGATTAGTTTGGAACAGTAACAGGTATTTGGAACAGGTACGCGCATGGAACAGGAACAGATCGTAGCTGTTACCAAAAAATGCTGTTCCATAACATCTCTAATAACTATGACAACTGAAACAAAATTATGATGTATTTTCAAGGAGTATTTGATTTTTCAAAACTATTAAATTTCATATACCTACCTAGTGTTTTTTTTTGAAGTTTTTCAAACTTCCGAAGTGACTCTGGCCCACCGTGCGCCCCTCCGGCACTGATAGTGTATAAAAAAATTAGGATAGTTAATAGAACTGTGTTCGAAGTCTACTTTGCAAAATTTTTAATATTTAGGAGTAAGGTTAATTTTTCAGGAATTTTTTACTCCTATGCCTATGGTATTTCTAATATTAAATTTTAAAGAGTCTCCATTACAAAACGTTACATTGCAGGGCAACGGTTAGTAAATCGTCAAACTTCAAAAATTCATCTAAAAATACTAGTGGAACGAAATTAGAGTTTTCTACCTCGCACTAATTGTTTTTTAATTATAATCGCTACCAAAGATAATACACTCGACTACTGCATCTACCTTTATTAAATATGAAACTAAGCATTCAAATTGCCTTTTAATATCCTGCGAGGGTTCATAAGGCCCGGAGGACCCTCAATTCTTAACATTTTTAAATTTTCGACGGTGCGCCCCGATGATGTTCGATCGGAGAGGGCCTGGAGGGTGCTTTAAACGCTGTACAAGCAGAAAATAGAAACAAATGAATTACTTCCACTTGATTCGGGATTAAAAACGTTTTGCCGGGCGCCAACCACGTTTTTTTCATTTGTCATTTTTATTTTAGTTTTGTAGTAATTGGCAGAAGTTTAAAAATGGAAAATATGCGGAATTTGTTCACCTAATCTTTTAATTAACATAGTAAAAGTCTCCATTTGACCAGTAGGTACATATAGAACGGAAGCTTTTCAGGGCTTTGGTCAATTAAGAAATCATGGTACTTGGGATTAGATCGTGTCAAATTGGAATTTTTATTCGACGTTTCGCCTTTGATTGCACGAGGCATCTTCAAGAATTTTTACTCCACGAGACCTGAACACTGAATTATATACCCGACTTGTGCTCCCAGAACGTGATCCTGTGTTAAGATCGGTTTCCAGGACGTGTGATATAAACCGTAACCCGTATCTTTATTGAAGTTTTTTGTATGTTTGAAAATTTCAATAGATTTTTAATCTTTCGTTTATCCTCCTGAGATCCAGCGTCCATTTAAATGGACCATAGATTTTTCGCCTATTATTAAGCTAATCGTTTATTGTATACTTTAGAATCCAATTGTTCATTCAAATGGACATATTAGTACCGCCATCTATGCAACAGTTGTAGTAAAATACGTTACATTTCATACTCGGTGATCAGCTGTGACTAAGTAAACATGAGTGCCTTTGGCAAACAAACGCTAGATAGTAAGTATTTATGATTTTACGTAAAAACAAATAAATAAAAACATAGGATTAGTAGTAGAGGGGGTTGATCTTGCTGTCTAAGTACTCTTTATTGTATTTAAAAACTGTTTGCATTCTCTACGTTAAAAAAAAACGTGTACATTTAAATGGACACCAAGTCTTCCTGCCTGCATTTTTTTTATAACCTTAAAATTTTTTTATTCTCATTTTTTTTTAATTTTTAGCAATTTTCGGCTCTAAAAAGTATCTTCGTTTTGGAGAAGATGATCAAAAAATTTTGGCTTGTTTGGAAGAATCTGATATTGAAGGATTTGATGACGACTTGGATGATTCCGAATGTGAGGCCACTGAGAACTTTGACAGCGGTGCCGGCGGTGACAATGCACAGGAATTACCATTCGAAGAAAATAATGTTTTTGAAGACGATGTTGAAATGGAAGACGACGAAGAGCATCTTTCAGATAATTCATCTGAATCTGATGCAGAAATGAATGTGCCTCTCAGTGTTCTAAGACGTCGTTGGGGACGAACTTCATGGAAAAAAGTGGATAGATTTCAACCATTAAATATCGATACGCCTGAGATGAGGGACACCAGTTTTGAACGAAAGGACTGGAATGTTTTCGACTATTTTAAAATGTATTTCGAAGATTCTGATGCAGAGGAAATTTGCGCTTGTACCAATCTCAAATATTTCGCCGAGCACAATCAACCTATGAATTTAACAGTTGAAGAAGTTAAAAAGTTTCTTGGAATTTCAGTTCTGATGTCATGCCTAAAAAATTAAAATGTACTGGGCTGCCCTCACTAAAAATTAACTAAAAATATGACTAGGACAAGGTTTCTTAAGATCAGAAGTCATTTAAAAGTTGTCGTAGACAATGATGTCCCAGAGGAAAAAAAAAAGAAGATAATTTGTGGAAAGTAAGGCCACTAATAGATAAAATTAAAAAAACTTGTTTATCCTTGGAACGCCATCCCATAGTAGCTATAGATGAGCAAATGATTCCTTTCACCGGTGTATGTAAGATTAAGCAATTTGTCAGAGGCAAACCTAATCCTGAAGGCCTCAAAAATTTTGTTTGTGCTACACCAGAAGGATTGGTGTTAGACTTTGAAATTTACCAGGGCAAAGGAACTTTACTTCAAGCTTGTGATGTTGACTTAGGAGTGGGACCTAGTGCTGTAATTCGTTTGACAAATTCTTTAAGGCCAGGTTCTCATGTGTTTATGGACCGCTATTTTACAACAATTCCTCTCTTAGAGTATCTTTTGACAGAAAAAAAGATTTTGTGCACGGGAACAATTATGAAATCAAGGATACCTGCTGCGGTGCATTTAACTGCGGAAAAAATTGTAAAAAAGTTTCCTAGGGGTTTCACTGAACAAACGGTTAGGAATGATGGCCAAATCAACGTCGTGCAATGGTTTGACCAAAAGCCAATTTTTATAAGTTCCACTAAACTAGGAGAGCAACCTGTAGATAACTGCAAAAGATGGTGTAAAAAAGAATCTAAATACATTCAAGTTCCGCGACCCCACATAATTAAATTTTACAATGATTCCATGGGGGGCATCGATCTTATAGACAGGATGATAAGCTACTACAGGATGTCCGCAAGAACTAAAAAATGGACTGTGAAAACCATCTTTCATCTTTTTGATTTAGCAATAGCTAACTCTTAGATTTTGTATAGTCAAGACCGACAAAAACTAGGTGACAGGCAAAAGGATATTTTAAAATTTCTTGAATTTAAACTTGAAGTTGCTGACTGCTTGTTAAAAGATGACCCAAATGCCAATGCTGAAACTACCAGCTTCACAAGATTAAAAACAAGGAACAACCTAGCCGGTTATGATTCACCAAGATCCAGCCCGACCCAAAAAACTCAGAAAATGCATTTGCCTGAGTTGGTAAAAATTAAAAATTCTATGCGCTGTAAGCAGAAAAATTGTAATAAAAAAACCAAATTTTTTTGTAATGTTTGCAAAATTTACTTATGCATCACGTCAGAGCATAACTGTTTTTATGACTTTCACGTTTCTGGAATAAAAAATTAAAATTATATGTGCATTTTTATTTTTTGGTATGAGTTGAAAATATGACCTGACAAAGACCCAGTGTCCATTTTAATGGACATTTTTTTTTTCAAAAACTAGTTAATCAAAAATTCTGAAAAAATTCATATAGGGTTTTCGACAGCCCTAAAATCAATGGTTCAATTTTTAACAAATTCTGTCGAGCCGTTTTTCTTTGGGTCTCAGGAGGTTATAAAATCCTGGAACCCACGCTAGAACCTTGGTTTCTTTTACATTTATAATAATAATTATAATAATAATCATAATAATAATAATAATGATAATAATAATAATAAGAGAAGAATAATAAAGAAGACGCATTGAAATACCTACGACAAAACTAGTCGGAACTTCAGATATTTTGGTTATTTCACGACGACGACATGAAGGACTTCGACAACTATTATATGTTCATGAGCAAAATCACTACATATGGAATGATCCTAGAAATATTTGCTCTCTCGGAAACCCAGAAGCAAATCTTCCATATTTTCTCAAAACCAAGATCAACAAGAACAAAACAGATGTGCATTAAAGAGAGACCAACAATAATAGGCAAACAAACACACAATAAAATTATCTACCTTCTACTAACAGGCGATCCAATGTCGGGACACTTTCAGCTTCTAACACCACAAAACATTAATCCAAACAACAAAGCATCAGGCGAGCAGCGTAACGGTCGAGGACGCTGCGGGAAAGGACAGCTCGACCGAAACGAAACTAGACCCACCGAAAGTGTTCTGCCGGCTAAGCTGGCACCCACCAAGGTGGGAAAGGCAGGGCAACGCATGAGCCGCCTTACAGAATCGAGCGAACTGATCATGCGCTGCCCAAATGGATATACAAATAAATCTGACACAGATGCTAACCAAACACAACAACAACACATTACAACAGCGGATATATCGCAACGACTACATGCAACTACCAAGGCAGGTAAACCAAGGAAGAGGTTAAAATGGACAGATGAAATGAATCGAAGGGTGATGCATTCCTACTACACCGCTACCAAACTTGAGGCACTTTCATCAGGATACGGACATAAACTGCATACATTTTTCATACCACAATATCCAGAATACAAATCACTTATCACAGAACAGAGAGTAATAGATCAAAAAAGAGTCATCACTAAACACCAAAACGTCAAAGCTATGGTAGCTGCTGAACTAAACATTCATCAACCGAACCGATCCCACATACAAACCAGACCAGCTATGTGCAAGAGGATTTGCAACCTCACTCAATGCTCAGTAGAGGCGAAGCTCCCAGCAAGAACCCACGACAGATGACAAGCACCATACAACGCACAGGACAAGTGAATCATTCGCCCAAAGCACCATAGATACAGCTACACCTCAGACCGTCTCTCACACAAGCAATCAAAGTAGAAATGACTTCACATCTGAACAAATGGTCAGGCTCCGATCCTACAATAAGAGATCCTATTCCTCGTGTAATCTTCAAACGGGACACACATACAATCTTAAAGATCATCAACGAACACATAATTCCCGAGTACATAACGAATGCGAGCACAATTGAGGACATTCATACAGTGATCTACGCAGCAGCTATAATCACGATAACACAGAACAATCAGAAACTTCCGCCACGACACAGAAACACCAACAACATAAAACCAAAATTCAAATGGCGGATAAGGATCGAAAACAAAATTAACAAAATTGGAAGAGAATTGGGACATCTTACCCAATCCATGAACGGCAACAAGTCAAAACGTATCACACAACGTGTAGAGAAAATCAAATCTGCATCTCCTGATTACACGCTTACAGAAATCCTTGACACTCTGAAACAAAAATTATGCCGCAAGACTCCGAAGATATAAATAATAAAATGAAAGAAAGGACGCTAACAACCTGTTTCGAAAAAGCGAAAAACAGTTCTACCAAAAAATCATCAGCAATGAGGAGGAACGAGTAATAGAACCACCGACCAAACAAGAGATCACAGAATACTGGAAAAGTATTTGGTCAGAACCGAAACTACACAATAATAAAGCTTCATGGATTAAAGCGGAAGCAGACAGACACAAGTGCTTAGAGGAACAAGAGGACTTTGCAATGACAACACAAGAAGTCGCAGAAACAATCAAATAAACGCATAACTGGAGATGTCCTGGAATAGATAACATTCATTCTGGTACAAACAGTTTACCTCCACACATGAAGTTCTCATTCGCCAAATTAATGAAATTATTTTAAAACCTAGCACGCTCCCCAGTTTTCTCACCCAAGGAATAACATACCTCAAATCCAAAAATTCAGACAATAAGGACCCGTCAAATTACCGACCTATTACGTGCCTTCCAACACTATTTAAGATCATCACAGCCACAATTACCAGGAGAATAGAACAACATCTAGCACACAAAAACATTCTAACGGAAGAGCAAAAAGGGTGCAGGAAAAATACTCAAGGATGCAAGGAGCAGTTAGTTATAGACAGCGTCATCATGGAACAAACCAGAAAAAATTATAGAAACCTTCATACTGGTTAGATAGATTATAAAAAAGCGTTTGATTCAATACCCCACAGTTGGCTAACCAGAGTGCTAGAATTATATAGTCAATAAAAACATCAGGCAATTTCTTACGCAAATCATGAGAACAAAAAGAGATCTACATCAGACGCCTTTTGTGGTTCTGCTTCTGTCTCAATCCACTCTCAAACACACCGAATAACACAAACTTCGGACTCCAAATTAAACAGCAAAAAAATAACCTACACAAAATAAACCATCTCTCGTACATGGATGACATAAAATTATATGCAAGCACAAAGGCACAGCTAAAGCAACTCCTTAAAATCACAGAAACGTTTATCCTGGACATCAACATGAAATTTGGTATAAGTAAATGCAAGCTACTTCATATCAACAAGGAATAGTGGAAAGACAATGAACAATGAAACTATAGATAACATGCTCAAAGAAGAAACATACAGATACCTGGGCTTCCATCAAAGCACCAAAATTAACCAAACTCATATCAAATCAGAGATGACGAATTTAAAACCAGACTCACAAAGCTACTAAAAACAAAACTGAATTCCAGAAATCTATTAACACCTTCGCCATACCTATTCTTACGTATTCGTTTGGTATCATTAAATGGTCACACACAGACATAGAAAACATTCACATTCTCATACTCTCTGAATTCATTAAACACAGGAAGTTACATACCAACGCATACAAGCGCTAAATAAAAAACAAATTTACGAACTCAGAAAATTCTTCCACAACAAACAAACTAACCTTCACAAGGTAACAGTGAAGGCAGACAAGAATTATACACCGCTCGACCTGTCTCAAACGAGCCACGCAGCATAGTCACATCCAATCACGACTAGAAAAGATGAATACCTGGTCTGGAAAAATACTTCATGGAAGACACAGATACCACATAAAGCAAGACCATACATAAAAAGCTTTCATATACGTGGTTACAAGAAGGGCAGCTGTTCCCCGAAACAGAAGGCTTCCTGCTTGCCATCCTGGACAAAGTCATAGCAAGCAGAAACTACCGAAAGCACATCATCAAGGACACAAAAATTGAAGACGAGAGGTGTAAGAGATATCACCAGCAGAGAGAAACGATCGATCACATAAGGAGTGGATGTAGGATAATGGCCGGAACTGAATACACAGTGAGACACAACTTAGCAGCGAAGGTCGTTCATCAAGCATTAGCCACAACATACAAACTAACGGAGAACACAGACCCTTACTTCCATTATACATCAATATCCATACTTGCAAACGAAGACTACAAGCTCTACTGGGACATTGACATCCACACAGATAAAACAATCCCCGCAAACAGACCCGATATCACCTTTCAATCCAAAAAAGAGAAAATCACTTATTTAATTGACATGGCTATCCCCAAAGACGAGAACATCCGAGCGAAATACAGTGAAAAGATCGCCAAATACGCCGACTTGGCAATGGAAGTAAAAAGGCTGTGGAAACAGGAAAGAGTCATCATTGTTCCTCTCGTCATATCAGTAACAGGTCTTACCTCAACAACGTTTACACTGCATTTGGCTCAGTTAGGACTTAATACAGACATTGTAGCATCGTTAGATCATTTCATAATACACACAATACTTGTTTTCTTTCCATTTCCTTTGTTTTTATTTTTATTTTTTGTACTGACTTGGTATAATCCCGTCAGTATAAAATACAACCATATGAATACTGCGAGACAACAAGTCATGATAACAATAATAATAATCATAATAGTCATAAAGCCGAGGAACAGAAGGGATGCGTTCGAGACCATCAAGGATGCAAAGAACAACTTATCATCGACTCTGTGATTCTGAAGCAGGCCCAGAAAAAACGCCGCAACATACACACTGACTTACTACTAGGAATATACAAAATTCACCTTTTGATCACCAATTTCCTGGCAGCTATCAAGCATCAGTGGAAAACGAACCTGGTGATCTATAATGGCGATCAATCTCTTACCACCGATTAGATACACATCAATATGGGAATTTACCATGGAGACTTCGTTAAGTCCACTTTGGTTCTGCTTAGCGATGAACCTCTTCTCCACGTTGCTTAACAATACAGGACATAGCTTCGACATCAAAGCCAATAGAGACGATTCCCGAACCATATCCCATCTTCTGTATATGGATGCTACTAAGCTTTATGGAGGAAACCATAACCAACTAAAAGAGCTTATTGACGCGACATACACCTCCATATGGAATTTGGAGTGGAAAATGCTAAGCCTTAAACATCGAAAAAGGAGGGACCTATACATACCTGGGATTCCAACAAGCTAGACTGCTCCAGTATAAGCTAGGAAAGACCAAGGTGAAAGATTAGTATGTTCAAAGAGTGCGAGCTCTTCTGAGGACAGAACTGAACGTCGAAAATTTCATTACAGCAATCAACACATATGCTGTGCCCGTGCTGACCTACAGCTTCGGAATCTTGAAGCGGACTAACACGGAGCTAGAGGAACTACAACGAACTACTCGCTTAATGATGACCAAGTACAAGTCACACCACCCAAGGTCAACAACTCTCCGAATGACCTTACCACGAAGAGAAGGTGGGAGATCCCTTATTGATTTGACAAATTCTCACTTTCGACAGCTGCAAAACTTGAGAGATTTCTTCACCAACAAGGTACAAACATCAAGGCCTCCACCGCGCAGTGACCCTAAATGACAACTCATACTCTCCACTCAATCTCACAAGTGACAACATCATTCTAAAGTCACTGTCAGACCCCGACAAACAAGAACAGTGGGCTCAAATGGCACTGCACGGCCGACATTACAATGACTTGAATCAGTCACATATAGATAAGGAAGCCTCCAACAGACAAGGATGGACAACTACTCCCTATAAAACGCTAGAAAAGAACCTGAAAATTATAGGACTACATACTAACCCCTTCGTCGACATCCAGAAGGCAGTCCTGCTTAGTACTTGCCATATAGTGAGAAAATTCTTACAAGACAACACATAGAACTAATAGAAACCAGCCCTCTCCAACCACACAACATTTGTTGAGAAATTGACTGTCAATTTCGATAATAATAATAATAAAAATAATGATAAATGTCATTTATTTCTTTTATAAGATATTTGTTGATACAAATAAAAGCAAAAAAAGACGGCGAGGTCTAGCCTATGGCTACTCTATCTAACCATCTTCGCTAAGATTATCTTAAATTGACAAAGTAATTCTAAGTATAAAGTAAGGATATAATATACAATTACCACATTAATTTTACTAATAACAAATGAAAAGACTAAACATATTTTCCAGTACATATGAATATCCCATATTATGTGAACTATTCTATTTACAAATTCTTGTTCTGATAAAATGGAGAAGAAAAGAAAATATGGAAACAAGAGGATGCAGTGGCGGCTCGCGGGTGAAAAAGTAAGTGAAGTGCAAATGAAGCAAGAAAATATCCCAATAATTTTTTTTCCAGAATTTTTTTATATGTGGAGGGGGTAGAATATTTTTTTACGACTTACCTGAATTTTGTATACTAAATCAATTCTCCTGTCCTTCATAGCAACAAATTTATTTATAACATCCTCATAAAATGGATGAGTTGTCCTAATCTCCTCCAGAAATTCATTTTGAATTGAAATATTGCCAAGAGAAGTAAGTCTTTCTTGAGATATTGTATTTCTTAAATAAGTTTTTACATATTTGAAGCAAGAAAAACTTCTTTCCACTGAAGCACTTGTCGACGGTATTGTCAAAATATTTATTTTTATTAATTTTTCTCACTTGCTCTTGCAGCGATATATGCCAATTACTCTCATTGGTAAAAATAAGATCAAGCTCATTTTTAAGTCGTTGACTTTTTGAAAATATTTCCCCATATAATTATGTAACAAATTTTCAAACGGGCCAGTTGGAAAATTTAAACTATATTCGGAAAATTTAGCAGAACCTGCCAAACATGAAAATGTAAGTTTTTGACAGTCTTGAAATCTTAGTGTCATTTTCGTTAAAATACGGTCCAATATTTCATAAAAAAGGGTTCTATACTTAGCCCTAATTTCTTCAGGTGAAAGCTTAGCGAGCTCACGTTTATAATGATTTATTTCTGTAATAAAATTTGCTTTATCAAACATGTTATTAAAAAAATGTTCATTTCTTTTTTTACAGAGCGCCTCACGACAGCTTTTTATATTGGACATGCAAAAATGAATTCTTGATTGAAAAAATGTCATTAAACACTAATGCCAGAAACGTGAATTAAAAATCATTCATCTCACCTAAAAATCCTTTCGCAGGTCGGATTGATTTTTCATCAGATTTGTCACAGTTTGTAATAAATTCAAAGACGTCTTTTAATTTATTCCAGTCTTGAACAATTACATTTACTAACTTCGAATTTGAAGTCGTAACAACGCCATAAATAAATATAACACAAAACAGTCAAGTTAACTGCAAAGGAACTCACCGGTTGCAGCGAAATCCGCGAAAATGAAAGTAAACAACCACCGAAACGTGGGTGTAGTGTACTGCGCCTGCAATTCACCGAGAGCGTTGTATGGCGCTGGGCTCGACGTCATCGGATACGCGTTGTCATGGCAACATAGTAGGAAAATCGTAAACTAAACATAGCACCTCCAGCAAAGTCAAAGTGGTTTGCGCCACTGTTATAGTTGTTATAATAAAGTTCGATTGAAAAATTAAAAAGATATGCCGCCAGCGGTCAAGTAAAATATTTATTCGAGATGTACCGTTTATTTTTTACCAATTAGGTGAATCATTGATGCAAAACTAACATTTTAGGAGATATATAATAAATATAGTTAGATGTTTGCTTGTTTATTTTTCCTGGTGAAGTAGCACTTCACCTACTTCACCTGAATAGCCGCCACTGAGAGAATGTCAAAGATAGAGAGAAAAAAGTAATAAACCTAAGTATTACGTTTATCTAAAATAATGTTTTTCACTTTCTTTTTAAAGATTGCTACGGAGGAGAGGGTTCTGACCTCAAATGGCAAGGCATTATATATTTTGGGCCCAGATAAACCTACACCAGATACGAAACTTAGACAAGTAGCGAGTCAATTTTCTTCGGCCTCGGCGCGAGAGACATGTATTGCCCGCACCAAAAATTTTGTTGGATATTAAAAATTATTAATAAAATAAAAATAGCATTACCAGCACCAAATCAAATTTTTTGGATACAAATATTAGGAATATTTAGGTATTATAATATGTGAATTACTGGTTTTGTAATGTCCTTATTTTTGATTTTACTGCGATATAAATTCGATTTAATCCTATTTCATTAAAATGAAAAACTATATATATTAGTCTTTTAAAAAATGCCAAATGCTCATATTCCTGCACTATTCAGAAAATGGTGTTTATACACAAAAAATATCTGAACATTAATTATGTAACTAGTTGATTAAGAATATCCTGTCTTTTATTAAGGAAAAAAAAAATGCCATCATTTTATGATTTTTTAACCAATATTATGGGCATCAAATATATTTAAAATAAATAATACAAAAAATGATGCATAAAATTCAAATCAAAAAAAACTGCTTTTATGTGTCCCGTAAAAAAATATTGTAAACATTAATTATTGTTCTCAGTTCTTAGAAAATACGTTTTTCAATTATCTGTATTGTACAAGTTGAATTAAGAATATCCCAACGCCAACGGTGTCATTTATTAATGAATTTGTTGACGGTTTTATTTAATTACTGACTATTATGTTATGGAGTTAGGATGAGCATATATATTGTTAAAAAATGCTATTTTTCTTGTGTATATTATCGGCTTATTCATTTTTTCAATTATTTTATTATCTCTCTAATATTTGCTTTAAGGTTTATAATAGGTAGTTGCGTTACAGTATTTTAAAATTACTTTTTATTGTTTATACAAACAAATTATTTTCATATCTTTAAAGACCATTACTTTAACGTTTGCATTTTCTTTAATTTTACCCGTCACTATAGTAATAAACTTTTTCCGTAATGGATAATCGTGTTCACCTTCATAACGTCTAAGATTTGATTTTATCTGCCCCTGAACCAAGGCAGTTGGGTTATTTCAATCTTACCGGGATTAATATGATTATCGGTACCGGTATTTTAACAATAAAATTACCTACCTGATAATATTATGGCCTTTTTCGCAGGTTCTTTGGTCCAGGAAAAATTGTCGATATAGCGGTATCATAAAGGCGCTTTACACAGCTTGTAGGTACCACAAAAAATCTACTTTCAAAGTGATCTTCGCATAACTTGTAATTACAATAACTTTTTTTCTAAAAGATCTTCATTTCCAGTCGCTTTAAGCCAACTGTTAAATCTAAAATTATTATTTTTTTATACTATAAAAAAAACTATTAATTAGGCTACTTATAAAGTACCTACTTGTTAAAACATATTTTGCGTGAACCTTTTAAACTTGCTAACAAGCGTAAAAAATTATAAATGTTAATAATAAAACCAACATACTTTACGGGATCTTGAGGTAATTTAAACCGTGATCTATCACTCTCACTTCTATTTGATAATATAAATTCAAATTCAAATTCAAATATGTTTATTTCTACAAGGATCATGTTACATGACATTAGAAAAGTCAAGTATAAAACATTAAATATAAATTAAAATTAACATCATATCATTAAGTAGATTAAAAATAGAATAAAATAAAAATAAAATAAAATAAAACATGCAACATATAGATAAATAAATGCGTAAATAACGAAACCATGGATATACATATAGATGTGTCAACACAAACAAAACATTTTTGAACAGACTGTCTGCATTTTATTTCCTGAGGTATTCATTTAAATTATAAGGAGCGTTGTTGCATAAAAATGTCTTCAGGCTATTCCGAAATGACGTCACGCTTTTCATTGTCTTCATAGTGTCCGGTAGACCATTATAAATTTTTATGCAAGCATAGTGAGGACATTTCACGTAGTGGGTAGTCTTGTGCTTTGGAATCAATAGAGCAGTGGCATTTCTTGTGGCACAATTGTGAGTATTCAGATTTTGCAAAAACTTTTCTTTGTTTTTGAATACATATAATGCACATTTTAGTATGTATATTGCAGTGACGGTGAGTATTTTAAACCCTTTAAAGGTTTCTTTACATGTCTCCAGAAGCCCAAGTCCAAACATCAAACGAATGATCCTCTTCTGGCATATGAACACTCTGTTGATCTGAGTGTTCTGTCCTCACAGCAGTATATTGTAGGACAAGTAGTGATAAGCCATTGCATAATAGATGATGAGTAATGTGTCTGCTGGGATGGTGTGCTTCATTTTAAGTAGAGCATAGTAGGCCTTGCTGAGCCCCGAGCACACATGATTTATTTGTAGGTCCCAGTTTGTTCTGTCGTCTACATAAGTACCCAGAAACTTTGTACATTCAGCAGCACCCACAATGTTGGCTCTTGGATGATTATTGTAAAAATGGACGTTCATTCATTCATCATTTGCCGATACTGCTACCGATGTATCGTCAGCAAATTTAATCGTTTTCCCTGGGAGTACTAGGTCATTAGTAAACATGATAAATATCAGTGGTGCTAGTATTGAACCCTGTGCTGCTCCTATATTGATATTATATTGTTTAGACTCTGATCCACTTACACTCACCATAAGCTTACTATTCCCTAAGAATGCCATTACAATCGACAATGCTCTTCCCCGTATTCCCAAGCTGTACAGTTTTTGTCGAGCAAAATCCAGATTAAGAGTGTCGAATGCTCTCGACAGATCAAAGAAAGTTTTCTTTGCAACCACTTTGCCCAAATCGAGTTCTTTATAGATGAAATCTATCAACTCCACAGCCGCTGTTTCAGTTGACCTCACCATTCTAAATCCATGTTGATTGTTGCTGATAAGTTTGTATTTGTTGAGGAATTGTAGGAGTCTGTTGTAGATAACCTTTTCAAATACTTTTGAGAAGACGCTAAGAATGGACCCGGGTCTATAATTTTCAAAGCTATGTGGGTCTCCTTTTTTAAATATTGGAATGACTTTGCTATTTTCAAGGCCGATGGAAAGGTTCCCGTCATCATTGCAGCATTTATTAATGTTTTAATTGGTTCAGCTATTTCATCCGCCACAGCTTTAACCACTCTCACAGGAATTTCATCAACGCCAACCGATTTTTTTATTTTTTAGGCCTGTGATAATCTCCATAACTTCCTTTTCTGTTGTAGCTTCAAGGAAGATAGAGTTTAGTTGAGGTTTGCTAGTCGTGGGTGGTGTGGTAGAATTGTGACCAGAATGGTCTTTGATTTTTGTTTCCGCCACTGTGGAAAAGAAATCTCCAAACTTATCAGCCACCTTTTGTTGGTCAGTTATTAGTACATCTTCGACTTGCAGTTCTATGGGCTTAGGCTGTTTTTTTCTTCCCATTTCTTCATTGATGATGGACCATATTTCCTTTGGGCGATTGACTGCATTTTCGATTTTGTTCTTGTTAGATCTTATTTTTGCCTCTTTGATGTTTTTCCTGTATTGCTTTTTTCGGACTTTATAGTGTCTTTTAGTAGTCTAAAGTTTGTATATCCTTTGTTCGCATCGCAAGTAAGTAAAGATCGTGTAGATTGTCCTTTTCCCGTTTTAGGTCGTCATTGTACCAGTTTTGTTTTTTTTGCTCTTTTATTTGTCTCATTGGACACTCATGTTCGTTGTGCCACTTGAGTTTGTGCAGGAAAGCATTAAAAGCCGAGTCTATATCGACAGCATCGTCGCTGTTCCATGTCTCATGCCGTAGTTTGAATTTGAGATTTACAAGGCTGTTTTCTGTCATTGCTCTTTGCCGTCTTTTACCCGGGGCTTTATTTTCGGTCAGGACATGATTCAAATTTATGTTTAGTTCCTGTAAGAGATGGTCAGACAAATGAGGTTGTTTAATAGTGCATTTAACGGAACTTTCACTCATATTCGTTACCATATAGTCTATCGCCGATTTGGATGTTCCAATCGTTGTGGTATATATCGTGGTTGGGCCGTCGCAGAAGTTTTTGAGATTGAATGAGACAAAGATATCTTTGAGTCGATTATATTTACTGGTGTTTTTCATGCTATCGATATTCAGATCGCCAGTCAAGATTATGTTTGGGCACATACCCACACGGAATAGAAGCATATCAGAAATTTGTATGAAATATTATTATCATTTTCGTAGGGTTTGTCTTTACTTCAATGCCACAGCACTCAATATGCATTTCCCTTGCAAAGTTTGATATTTGCTCGATTGCCTTGGTTACTATATTTTTATTTGTGTATATGGCACATCCTCCATGAATGTACTGGCTGCGACAGAATGATGCTTGGAGGTTGTAGTGCTCGAAGGCCATGCTGGAGGTTGCTGCATTGACGATCCAGGTTTCTGTTATGCAGAGAGCATGAGGTTGTGTTTCCTGGCATAATATTTCCAGTTCATTTGTTTTATTTGCTAAATTTTGTATGTTTATATAACCGATTCGGAGAACGTTAGGTTGTGATTCTACATATCCAATCTGAGCTGGAAAAGACGAGGGTATAAAAATTTGTATGGCTGTGGGCTTTTGGATGGTGTGGATCGATCGCCGTTGGTGGCGGGTGTGTTATTTGCGTCAGATGAGGTACTAGTATTTGTTAAGGGCACTGTTAAGGGCACTTATAACTAGGCATTTTTACAACTACAAGAATAAAACTGTATAAAAAATAAAAGTTTAAAAAATTAAATAATAACATAAGCTCTCGCATTACCGATGTCGCCGCTCGAGCAAGCACTTTTCCTTGTGGATTTAAAATATCAACTGGACCTCTTACTATGTCTCAGATGGCTGGACATCCGTAAGAGGCGGAGTTTCATATAAATTCGCTATGCATGCGTTAGATAGGCACTTTCGCATCTGGTATAGGTTTGTTTATCTGAGGTTATTCACTAATGATTTTATCTGAATTAGCTCAGTTGCTAGTTGAGAAGTTACTTATTTACTTAGTTGTATGAATATTTGTCCACTAATAACTGAACTTTTTCCAAAATTTCTGAATCATTTAATTTAACCAATATCTGAGAATTTAGAATTGAAAATGTTGAATAAACTGTTTTAAACGCAGTAAATATTTTTTTTCTAGCCGACTTACCATTACATCTAAATATGCATTTAAGTATTGTCAGTGCAGGTGCAAATGGTGCAATGATCTATTTTAGTCAAACGGCGATAGCGATTTCGCTTTTTTAAAGCTCATCAGGCCTCCTGCGGCATTATAGGACAAACAACACGTGGACACGTTACTGATACATATACATATTTCTTGATACGATCCCAAAACTACTCATACTAATTTATTAAGGACAGATTAATGAAATAAAAAAGTTTATTAGAAAAAATTATTTAATAACATTTTTACACGTACACATAAACAATTTCTTTACAAGGCTATTATTTCTAAAACGAAACAAAATCAACAAATGATTGCACAACTATTAACGTTTTAACATCTTCGATTTATTTAACATAAATAATTAAGATCTTACAAGTCTAAAGGTATTAACAATATATACAGGCAATTTTTTGTCTTTAGTTTTGCCGTATTTTCACAATACGCATTTTGGTGCTGGACAGCAATGTCGCAAAATATAATAAGTATAGAATATACCTACGTATGTAATTTATAATTATCGACGTTTCGATTTTTAGTTAATAGAAAACCAGTTTTAATTAAAAAGAATATCAAACGTAATAATTAAAGATAGTATTTCTACTCAGAGCTGACAGTGATATGGAATGTGTTGTCGATTGGCACCAGCCAACTGGAAAAACGATGAAAACGTATCGAGGGGTTTCGCATCTGGTTGGTGTAATCTTTGGTTCAGGTGTGATGGTTGATCTGATCAAAATATTTAAAGTACCGTGAGTGTTTAAAATTACTGGAGTAAAAGCTAAAAGAGAATGCTAATATTCCAATCTCCAGCAGACTATTTTTTTAGAATAATTAAATAAAGATGTGTCTTCTAATATCTAAAGGGCACTATACTGAGATTTAGAGATTTGTTAGATACCTACTACTGTTTCATATTAAAATTTGATAATAAACTAAAAGTAGTTAAAAGGAAACAAATTGTAATCTATAGTCTAAAACAAGTATGTAATCAACAAATGAGCATGAATACGAAGCCTGGAGGAGAGCCGAACTTATACTTGCAACATTTTTGACAAAATTCAAGTTTCAATAATTTCAATAAGAATTTAAAATATTATAGTTGCGGTTTTTGTCATTTTCTAGCATTTAATATTTAATTAATAAATCTGATCTACTTGGATGTCTTAATTTTTTTAAAGCTTTTGCTTCTATTTGTTTTATTCTTTCTCTTGTAACATCAAAAGTTTTTCCAACTTCTTCTATATATATATATATATATATATATATATATATATATTATATATATATATATATATATATATATATATATATATATATATATATATATATATATTATGGCTTAGTAAATGCAGAGTTCTCCAACAAATCTGTCATATAGAGTATTATGTAAGACCTTGCCTTATGTATATTCATAAACCACAACTGTTCCGAAATGGGATATTTTAATGATTTTTTTAGCCAGGATAAGCTACGACCAATATAAAGAAATAATTTCCACATCATTTTATCTAACAAATTGTAAATTTTTTTCAGCATAACATTTTTTTTTATCTCAGTTATGAATATTATGATCAAGAGCAATGCGTCTAAATGTTTTAACACACGATTATTGTATGCAATGTACGCATATACTATGCAACTGGAACGGTTCGGATCTTCTAGAACAGTGGTCGCCAACCATTCGATCATGATCTACCGGTAGCTCGCGAACACATTTCTGTGCTCACAACATATCTTGTAAAATAGAAGCGTTCATAAAGTTCGAATATGAATATGAATATGAAAGCTAGCAGCGGCAACACTGCGGTGAGCGCTCTGGGCAACAGCTGCTAGAATTCACCAGAGCGCCAGCATCGCGTAAATGTTTGAGAACACGAGAACGATCTGGATTTCAGTTTCAGTTTAAAACTAAAAGGCATTAGATATGTTAGTACACAGAGTGAGCAATACAAAAAATTATGGAAAGCAGTAATAAGAAAGTAAAGACATATAATTTTCATTCCGAATGGGAAGAACAGTACTTTTTTAGAGAAGTTAAAGGTAAAAATGTATGTTATGTAATGCCTGTGTTTATATAATATTTCCCATTACATGCTGCCAGTAGAAAGGAAAAATTGAATTAATTAAAGAACCAGTTAATTAGACAACAGTCAATATTTTAAAAAGCAGTTGACGAAAATAAGTCTGCAACGGAAGCATCATACCGTGTGTCCCAAATAACTGCACAAAAAAAGAAACCGTATGAAGACGGGGAAATGATAAAACAGGCGTTTTTAGAAGATGCAAATTCCTTATTTTCCAACTATAAAAATAAAGACGAGATAGTAGCTTTCTGCTAATACAGTGATGAGACGAGTGGAAGTAATGAGCAAGGATATTTTTTCACAGTTAACAACTGACTTAAATAACTGTATTTCTTTATCTGTTCAAATGGATGAATCAACAAATGTGACTGACCCCTCCCAGATAGCCGTGTTCGTCAGGATGGTTTGTTTCTCTGTGATTTTATGATTAAAGATCTTTTGAAGTTTATTCCACTGAGAGGATATACCACTGGACAGGAATAGTTTTCTCATTTAAACAATGTTATATCTTCCGAAAAAATTCCAATTTCAAAATTGGTAGGCTCCAGTTATGGTGGGTTGTGATAAGGGTCTGGTAGCATTTTGTCGTAAAGATGAACGCTTTTCACAATTTCTGTGTTACCATAGCATTATTCACCAGCAAGCATTATGTGAAAATTTTTTAACACTAAACGTCATGAGATTGTTAGTAAATATTGTAAACAAGATTAGAGCTCACGCATTACAAAGATTATTCAAAATCTTCCGATCAGCCGATGAAATTAATTGTCACTATGGAGATCTACTTCTTCACTCTGAAGTGCGATGGTTAAGTAGAGGACGAGTGTAAACACGTTTTAATGAAGCCCTATCTGCCACAGTTCAATTGTTCAAACAACGCGGCGAACCGATTCAGGAACTGGAAAATTCAATTTGGCTTAGAGATTTTAGGTTTCTTGTGGACATTACAGACAATATTAATGAACTCAAATTGCAACCTCTGAGAAGAGATAAAGAACTGGCGGTAGTGATTTCCGATAAAAATGCATTCATAAAAAAACTTGAGTTTTGGGAACAAACCTAATGAACCGAGATGTCGAGCATTTTTTTGTTCTTTCAGAGAAGATATCTCAAAATCCAATAGAACCCTATGACAGTAACTTGAGGAGGGATAACTTTAAAAATCGGTTTAAGGATTTCAACAAAATGGCATTGGTGGCCCAATTTGTTGTTTCACATTTGCACAGGAGCCCAAAATTTGTAGTTTCGCTACTGCCTCTTTTCTTGACTTGCCACCCCTTTATTGGTTTAATTTTAAGAAATGTTATTGATAACATTTGTAGGATTCATTACGTAATTTATAGCAAAAAGGTAATCATGATGTCTCAAAAATATGTAGAAGACGCTATGTATATTATATGTACATCAAATTTATTTGCTTTAAAAGCGTTATTTTAAAAAACACGGAGAAATTTTACAAAAATCCTGCCATAAGAGGCAATTTGTAAAGGTTTTACTACTTAGTGGAATCACTAGTACTAAAGAAAAAAGTATCAAATTTAATATATTTATAATTATCAAGAAGAGATCCGTTTGACAGACATACGGATTGTTTTATTTAAACAAGCATATTGTTCTTGGTTTCGTTACACATCTTTGAGCAATTTATAGACTTACATAAATATTATTTTCTATAAACTATTTAATGAACCCTGCAACTTTCATATTAAACCATGTTTTTTCTCTCTTTCTCTCTCTTCTTAAAATTAAACGAATATTGGGAATAGCGAATTGTAAAGGAAGGCACCGTTAAAGAAAAATGAAAAGGTAATTTGAAATAGACCACTAATTTAGTGAAATGATAGTTTCGGTGAAATCCCTTATATTTTTGATATGTTGTAGTTCTCAAGCATCTAAGGAAAAGTTATCATTGCCTCTAGAAAATCGTTCGAACAATTTTCGAGTTACATTATAACCAATTTCTCAAACCTGTCTCCAAGATTGAAATTGGTTATAAGGTAGAGTAATGACTTTATCCCTAACCGAGGACCTCATTAAAATTGTAGAATAGGGAGCAAAGATCTTTGTCCAGTTTAACGCCACTAAGAACAATCATGATTTCAATTTCACAAATTATCGCCCAATACCCACACCATTTAAATGAGTAATCTAACGCTTGAACCGAAGATTCCTTTAGCTAGCATTTTGTAGAAGTTTATTGTCAATGCACAACAGCGATGAATGCGAAAGTCTCTCCTGCCCAGTTGAATTTCTCACGAAATTTTTTATGCCTTTAAGTGTTGAAAAATTGCGTTCTACTGATGAACTTGTAGCAGGTATTGTCAATACTAATTCACACAATTTCGACACTTCGGTGTAGGCATCTTCCAGCTCCTTGTCTTTTAAAGATTGTATTAGTTCCTTAGCGTTATTTTTTGCGCTAATGTCATCAGTTTCGTAAATCACTTTTAAATTAGATCCCAGTAACGCTCGGTCGAAGAACTGGCCATAATGAAGAAATGTTTTTCCTTTAAATGCATCAAAATTGCAGAGCTCGAATAATTTAAAATCATTTAAACCGTTAAATCTACAGTTTATTTGTTGCTGAATTTGATCGATTATTTCATAAAACAGGCGTCTGTATGATATTTGAACATCTTCCACCTTGTCTGTTCGAAGACGCTTGGCTTGTGGCTCTACATTTAACGTCATCGTTTCCTCCCAAAAAACGTCAGTCATCTCTTTTTTTAGGCAAAAAGCAATATCATTTGTTTTAGTTTGTAATATATTAAAAACATTGTTCCACCTAGTAGGAGCTACTTTGGGCAATCGTTTGTGGACAATGGAGTCCAAAGCTTGTGTACGTTTTGTTGACTTGGAAAAAAAAGCAGTCATGCCACTTAAAGTAACGAAAAATACTTTACACTCTAATGTGATTGATGGACCGGGATAAAACTAAATTTAATTTATGAACAAAACAATGGACAAACACAGCACTTGAGAAAGTTTGCAAACCCCCTAATTGTCCTGCCATCACTGCAGCTCCATCATAGCTGTGAGCAACTAATTTTTTCTCTCCATTAATTTCTTTAGTAAAGTTATAAACTACGGTATATAATGCATCTGCTGTACGATTTTCGGACACATTCTTAAAACTTAAAAGTCGCTCTTAAATACTTCCGTCTGTTTTAACGTAGCGTATTACTATAGATAATTGGCTAAAATTAGTGACATCAGTTGTTTCGTCCAGAACAATAGCAATAAACCGCGCCTCGCCAATCTCCTGCTTAATTCTATTTAGAATAATGGTTGCAACAACGGAAATTAAATCATTCTGGATTCGATTCGACGTTCCGCGAAAAACGCTAGACTGCTCTAAATGATTTTTTAAGCAATCATCATATTTAGCCATTAAACTAAGTAAATCTTGAAAATTTCCTCTATTTGAAGAAACCCTTGTTTCGTCATGACCTCTAAATCCCAATTCGTGCTGTCCGAGAAGACAAACAACATCGATAAGTCTTCTTAATACTTGCCTATTTTTATCGACTAGTTCATTGTGTTGGCGGTGACTAATTTCCAACTGTTTATTAAAGGCGTGTTCAATTTTGGTTATGGCGAAGACTTTTTCTTTTATGACGGCGCCTTGGACATAATGTGTCTTTTTACAGCTTTATGGAAATTGTTTAAATCGGAAAAACCAGTTTTATTCCAGAGACCTTTTTCATTTTCAAAAAGTAAACATGTCCAACAAAATAATTTACTTATATTTTCACACCCTGTTAGCCATTTAAAGTGTTCGTATTGTTTTTCCGGATAAAATAAAATGTCTAATAAAGTTTTTTATTTTTGTGGTTAAATTTTTCATAGGCGGTTTTGCCCTTCCTTTGGAAATTATTTGAAGCTTATCAGCGAAGTTTAATGTTGAAAATTCTTTTATTATTAAGACACACACCACACATTCACACACACACTCTTCTTACTAAATTCTCCAACATTTTCAACGTTATTACCGACAGCCGAAGTTGACGGTATTTGCATATCCACGTCCGTATTATTGTCTTCCATATCGCACCATGCACGATGCGACGTATGTATCACACAACACACGGATAGCCGTTCAAACAAAGAACCTACTCCAACGATAGCTTCCGCCACCACTTAAAGCACGCGACTGAAATGCAAAAATTGCAAACAGCCCGTGGAAAGTTCAATAACCTCTGGCTCGATTCACAGGAAATCAAGCATACAGGACTTGGCTGCAGAGAAGCTAGCGGCCCGCATAGGTTCTATTCGATATTCCTTTTGTGGCTGGGTCGGAGTCAAGGCCGCATTTATTATGGGCTTGATAATTAAGATAATATTTTAGCATCTTTAATATAAACTAGGTTTCCTATTTCAAAAATTACATGTCCGAAGATGTTTTGTAATTTTGCCATGTTAAAATCTTTAAAAATCATAACTGAGGTAATAAACAACTTTTTAATGCACACAGAAGCTAAAAAATGCAATAGCTATATAATTATAATTTTTTGAAGGCACGCTTTAAACCCAGAACCGAAAGAAATTTAAAGAATCGTTGAAAATTTTTAAAAAATGATAAGGTCTTACATATCGCTAACACTCTGTTTGAGGGACGGATATATGAGGGGGAAGTGTCCTCCCCCAATATTTTAGTCTGCTGACAAAATCTTATTTTATGGTTGAATTATATCTTTTTTCAATAAAATGTCAAAAAAATTAAATTAAAATAATTTTGTTCAAAGCCGAAGGCTCCAGACTTAGAAAACAACATATTAATAATGCTAGGTAGCTACATAAAGTGTAGAATTTTCTTTTTTAGTTCTCAGTTGGATGTTCCTTGACGTCTCCCCTGAGATGTTTAACAGATTTATTGTAGAACCGTACTCTTTATTGAAAATATTGAACTTTAAATTTGGACTAAGAATTTAGATGTATAAGTTCGTCTATCCAGTAGTTCATTTTGATACGGTTTAACCTCACGAACTTTCTATTGTGGTTTTACCTTTTTATCACAAAAAATCCAAAAAAATATATAAAATTATAATTAGGAATCTTAACTGTAAATTACAGTTGAAAGGCTCTATGCAAGAAGTCCCTAAGTGACAATTTAGTTGTTGTAAACTTAAAGCGCCATCTATATAGAGATCCCTAAGTGTCATAAACTGCTCAAAAAATTTGCACATTTTCCATCATATTGAGGAGACTGTATCTCTGAAACGCTTTACCCGATTTTTCATAATTAAAAAGATTCTGAAAGGCCATTCTTTGTTTAATCATTAGACTGAAGTGGTCTTTAATAAAAAAAAAATTAAAATTTCTAAAAGTTCATTTATTTATTCTAGACATTCCCCTTTATTATCCCAGTTCGGCGTGATTTTTGTAAAACAGATTAATTATTAGTACTTTTTTTTTGTTATTTATTCGCATATAACAATTTTTTTCAATTGGTGTTTTTCTTTGATCTGGTCAGGGGGATGGGGACGAAATAAGGGGCTAAATGGCAAATAAATGACAAAAATGTATTCTCCGTAAATAATCGCATAAAACGTATTTTTATGGGTATAGAGATTATTCCAGTTGTAACCTACTTGATAATATATTTACTTGGCAATTAATAGGGTGGAGAAGGAAGGGGATAAAAATTGAAAATTTCGTTAAAGATCGAGTAGGTAATATGTCATTTTGGAGGCTTATATATTTCAGTTTTAAAACTTATTTGATTTTGAGGGGTTGAGGTAAATAGGAAAGTGGCAAAAAATCTCTTCGTAAAAAATTGAACCATTCAAAGAGGTTTTTGAATTTGCATATTTCAGTTTTAAACTCTATTTGATAATCGCAAAAAAAACTTAATTTTTGATTAAAATTTCAAATTGAACTGACAGATAAACAGGGGGAATTGATAACACATATTTTTTGGCATCTAGGGAAGCTAAAACCTTAAAATATGTAAAACCTGAGAGACTGAGTTTTTCACGGTTAAACATTTTTTATTTGGTGGCAATTTTATTCCGCCATCTTGAAATAGAACCACAATTAGTTATTGCACACAATTTGACATCAGTCCATTAAGTAGTTTTTTCAGGCTGGATTTTTAAAATATAGTATTAAGCCGCCATTTTGCTTCGCCATGTTGGATTCGTACAAGAAATTTACCAGTTGATTTCCACATAATACTTGATTTTTGTACAAACTTTGAGATAAGATGGGTAAGTGGTTTTTTAACAATTAGGATTCTTACCAAAATTTTATCAGCTGTTCTCTATATAATACTTGATTTTTGTGCAAAATTTTTGGCAAATTGGGTAAGTAGTTTTTTAGCAATAATTTCTTTTAACATCTCACTAGGCCGCCATTTTGTTTTGCCATAGTCGATTTCTACCAAAATGTTACCAGGTCATCCTCATATGATCCTTAATTTTTCCAAGTAGTTTTTTAGCTATGCCGCGAACAGATAGTCCGACAGACAGACTAAGGCAATTGAGAAAAAATGTTTTTCGGCATCTAGGCACCCTAAAACATAAAGAGCTGAAAAAATCTCGAAGGGTAATTTTTTCACGATTACAAAACTTGAATAGAATAAAATGAAATTTTTATTCTACAGCATTGGCACTGACCCGAGATCTCTGAACAAGTACAGAAGAGGCAAATATTTTAAAATATATCTTTTTTGTGCATTTTTTGTTAAATCAAGGTGTCCAAAAATCTAACCAATTGAATTACGGATATAACCAATCAGAGTGCTTAACTCTAATACTCCGCCCACAAATTTTATAATGACTCCACGTTGACTGTGTCGAGAAAGTCCGCTGTTTGTATGGGGATTTGTCAACTGAATAAAAATACATTTATTTGATATAAATGGTGTAGAAAATTGAGCGTACCCCAAATTTTCCGCTGTCTCAATTGACTTTAGATACACTATATTTCACTTTTTTCTAAACCAAAAAATACGAAACCACTATAGTTTTGTGTAGAGAGGAACTAGGATAATAAAGTCCCGAAAGTTTATGTAAGAATTCATTAGAAATTTATAATTTTTTAATTTAAAAAATACAGACTTTTTGAAAATACCATGTAACTTTATTTTCTAAACAATAAAATACAAAACCTCTATACTTCTGGGTATAGAGAAACTGGAATAATAAAGTCTCGAAATTTCCACAATAAATAAAAGAATCCCTAGAAATTTTAAATTTTTTAATTTAAAAATACAGACTTATTGAAATACCCTGTAACTTTTTTCTAAAAAATAAAAAACCGCCAAATGCGGCCCGAGATATCGAACAAAGCTTCTAAATTTGATTACTATGGAAGTTGCAGAAGAGATGCAGAGAGTTAAAATTTTTCACTTTTACATTATATTTTTTCAGACCCTGTATAAAACAAAAAAAAATATTTTTACCAATGACCACTTCATAATAATGATTAAACATATAATGGCTTTTCAGAATCTATTTAATTTTTAACAATCGGCTAAGGCGTTTCCGAGATACATTCTCCTAATATAACGAAAAAATTTGACGGCATTACTTCAACTTGCTTTATTTGTATGTCTGAAAGACACACATACGAATCTTGAGTAGAAATTGAATTTATCGAAAAAACATAAAATCATCAAAATCTCAACATAGCTTAGGAACTTTTTGCATCGAGTCCTTTAATCTCCAATCAACCGTAATCCATTTTTTCATCCATTACGAAAAAGTAGTATGATATTAATTTATTATTCTCCAAAAAATCTACACTTCACTGGTTACAGGGACTGGTACTATCCCTCCCAGAATCACCATTGTCCCTGTATTCCATCATGTTAACCGTAGAAGTGGCAGTCGCTGCAGCAGCTGCAGCAGCGGCATTACTCGAACTAGTCGCTAGATTGGCGATATCGCTAAACCAGTGGTTCAACCGTTCCGGTAGAACCGGAAGCGGTTTTCATATGACGTGGGCCGGTAACGGTTCGTTGCGGAACTCGTCGTTCTTCATGATCACGCACACGGGCCTCTTAATCGGCTCGGGACTCGGCGATCTTCGTGTGAACGCGGGCGGGCACATATTGCACGGATTGTTCCCGTTCATGTTTTGGGCGGACAGGTTGTTTATCGGCCAATTAATGTTCGGAGGGTACAAAGGGTTATTGCTGTATAACAGGGCCAGTTCCGCAGCGAATTTGGTCTCGTCCGGATGCCGGAAGGGATGATACAAATAGGGCAGAGGCGGAAACAGCGATCGAGATAACTTCAAATGGTCCGAATCCGGATTTAAAATCGACGGCAGGCCCGATGACGTAGATATGGGCGGCATTAGGGTTCTTTGAAGGTTGTGGTTGTCCATCGTGGGTGGTAACAGTGGCGCCATTGAAAATCCGAATTTTGGCTCCTTTTTCATAAGCGGTTTGGGTTTTCTTCTCGGTCGGTACTTGTAGTCCGGGTGCTCTTTCATGTGCAAAGCCCTGAAACAACAAAAAATTGAACGTTATTATTTTAAAATGTTGTTTAAATAAAGTAACAATAATTGTCGCTAGCAAACATACAGGGTGGACATTAACTTTAACGTTAATTTTTTATTTTTGTGACTTAAAAAAAAACTTTTGAACAGTCCGGTATATTATGACAAAATTTGGAACAATAATATATGAGCAAGCTCTGAATTTTTTGACATACTAAAGACAGCTACAGCTTTAAAAGTCAAAATGACAACAGGGTGCGTTTTCATAACATTTTTTTAAATGAAAATTTCCCAAATTTTAAACATTTGGTTCAGGAATTTAAGATTCAATAATATAGGTTTCTACGGTATCACTACCCCTGTTTATAACACACACTTGTTATATATTAGTTGAAATTAATTGTTCTCCCAAAAAATACACATAACTACAAATTATTTAAAGTTTGAAAATAAATAAGAAACCCATTATAACAATAAATAAATGGTTGTTAAAATTTTTCATTGTCTCAAACCCCCCCCAGAAGCAATGTCACTGTTGCCCAATACAGCATCTAATACCGCGGTTAAAACAATCCATCGCGAATGCCATGGAAAAACAAAAAAGCATAATCGGCAAGTCAGGCGACACGCCATAATTTTATAATCTGTCACATTTATATTTAAAATTAATTGTTTTGCCTGGATTTCTTTCTAAAAAATTAGTTAATTTCCCTTAAAATGAATTTAAGCGATTAAAGTGAGATTGATAGTACATCGCCAAACATAATTATTGAAGCAAGCAAAACCACTTCGGATGAATTTATTAACAGAAATTTCAAGAAAAAGTATAAATTATGTTTGGAGTGGCAATGGCAAGTCAAATGATAATTCATTTTCGGAAAATGTCCTTGCATATTTTGGAGAGTTGTCAGTTGTAAAGAAAATATTAGTATTAAAACCTAGTATAAATTACGTGCTCTTTGAAAACGAAAATAGGAAGGTTACAAGTCCAAAATGTTCACCCCAATTCTTATTATATCCAAGTCCCATTATTACCATGACGCTATGAAGGCTGAAAAATGGTGTCAGGAACAATTACTCCCCAATTTAGAAGAGCCTTCCCTCATAGTGATGGATAATGCAGCCTACGATTCGAAGCTATTAGAGAAGATTCCAAGCTCAAGTTGATCTACTATTTCTAAGATGGTTACCAGACAGAAATATTGAATAAATTTATAGAATATACACTCTTGGAACTTCGAAGTGCATCAAGGAAATTTTTCCTGGAAATTTAAAATGAAATATTTTCAACATGGATGACGATTTTGAGTTACGGTCTTCGGCCTTTATTTAACCAATTCCTAGAGTATGCAGCCCCATAAGGACAGCCTCAGGACACCCTAGCAACCGTCTTATACAGGGTGTTATATAAGACCCTTTCATTTTTTGAAAAGTTTATTCGACCAGAACTCTTACTTGAAAAAAAATATATTTTTCTCTGTGCAACCAAAGTAATCGAAAGCTAGGTACAAAAAAAAACAATTTCCAGCGTTTTTCAAATCTTTTTCTTCCTTTCCGACATAGGAAATAGGAAACCATTAATTTAGTTTATATTAAAAATGCTAAAATATTATCTTAATTATCAAGTCCATAAAATAAATGCGGCCTTGACTCCGACTCAGCCACAATAAAATATCGAATAGAACCTATGCGGGCCGCTAGCTTCTCTGCAGCCAAGTCCTGTATGCTTGATTTCCTGTGAATCGAACCAGAGGTTATTGAACTTTCCACCGGCTTTTTGCAATTTTTGGATTTCAGTCGCGTGCTTTAAGTGGTGGCGGAAGCTATCGTTGGAGTAGGTTCTTTGTTTGAACGGCTATCCGTGTGATGTGTGATACGTACGTCGCGTCGTGCATGGTGCGATATGGAATACGGACGTGGATATGCAAATACCGTCAACTTCGGCTGTCGGTAATAACGTTGAAAATGTTGGAGAATTTAGTAAGAAGAGTGTGTGTGAATGTGTGGTGTGTGTCTTAATAATAAATGGATTTTCAACATTAAACTTCGCTGATAAGCTTCAAATAATTTCCAAAGGAAGGGCCAAACTGCCTATTAGAAATTTAATCACAAAAATGAAAAACTGTCCTAGACATTTTTACCCGGAAAAACAATACGAACAATTTAAATGGCTAACAGGGTGTGAAAATATAAGTACATTATTTTGGTGGCTATGTTTACTTTTTGAAAATGAAAAAAGTCTCTGGAATAAAACTGGTTTTTCCGATTTAAACAATTTCCATAAAGCTGTAAAACGACACATTATGTCCAAAGCGCATTTACAGGCCGTCATAAAAGAAAAAGTCTTCGGCAAAACCAGAATTGAATACGCCCTTAATAAACAGTTGGAAATTAGACACCGCCAACACAATGAACTAGTCGATAAAAATAGGCAAATATTAAGAAGACTTATCGATGTTGTTTGTTTTCTCGGACAGCACGACTTGGGATTTTCAAGATTTGCTTAGTTTAATGGCTAAATATGATGATTGCTTAAAAAATCATTTAAAACAGCCTAGCGTTTTTCGCGGAACGTCGAATCGAATCCAGAATGATTTAATTTCCGCTGTTGCAACCATTATTTTAAAAAGAATTAAGCAGGAGATTGGCGAGGCGCGGTTCATTGCTATTGTTCTGGACGAAACAACTGATATCACTAATTTTAACCAATTATCTATAGTAATACGCTACGTTAAAACAGACGGAAGTATTCAATAGCGATTTTTGAGTTTTAAGAATGTATCATAAAATCGTACAGCAGATGCATTATATATCGTAGTTTATAACGTTACTAAAGAAACTAATGGAGAGAAAAAAGTTGGTTGCTCAAAGCTATGATGGAGCTGCAGTGATGGCAGGACAGTTAGGGGGTCTGCAAGCTAAAGTTCGAGAAACTTTTCCAAGTGCTGTGTTTATCCATTGTTTTGCTCATAAATTAAATTTAGTTTTATTCCAGTCCATCAATCACATTAAAGAGTGTAAAGTATTTTTCGTTACTTTAAGTGGCATGGTTGCTTTTTTTCCAAGTCAACAAAACGTCCAGAAGCTCTGGACTTCATTGTCCACAAACGATTGCCCAAAGTAGTTCCTACTAGGTGGAATTATAATGGAAGACTTGTGTTAACAGCATCTGAAAATCGTGAATCACTGATTGAACTATTTGAGAATATAATAGAAAATAATGAAACGTGAGACTCAGAAGCAATAAATAGTTCGAGGGGGACTGTTTGAAACGAGATTTTAATTTTAATTATTTGTTGAACATATTTTCAGAAATATTTCCATTCTCGGACAATGTTTTTAATATATTACAAACTAAAACAAATGATATTGCTTTTTGTCTAAAAAAAGTGGATGATTTTAAGTCCATGTTAAGCCAAAAAAGGATGACTTTGATCTATTTTGCACAAGCCAAGCGTCTTCGAACAGACAAGGTGGGATATGTTCAAACATCATACAGACGCCTCTTTTATTATCGATCAAATTCAGCAACAAATAAACTATAGATTTAACGGTTTCAATGATTTTAAATTCCTCGAGCTCTGCAATTTTGATGCATTTAAAGGAAAAACTTTTCCAGAAGATGCGTTTAAATCTCTTCTTCTTCATTATGGCCAGTTCTTCGACCGAGTGTTACTGCGATATGAATTAAAAGTGATTTACGAAACTGATGACATTAGCGCAAAGAATAACTTTAAGGAACTAATGCAATGTTTAAAAGACAAGGAGCTGGAAGATGCCTACACCGAAGTGTCGAAACTGTGAGAAATTCAACGGGGCAGGAGAGACTTTCGCATACATCGCTGTTGTCCATTGAAAATAAACTCCTCCAAAATATGTCGGAGCATCGACGTTTTTATGATGACGTCATTGACGAATTTGCAAAAAATAATCGAAGAATCGAATTACATTACAAATAGGTAAGTTTCTAAAAATTGCCTCCTTTTCTTAAAATTTCACTGCACGCCCCTGGATTTTTCTGAACAAAGCCCACTTGTGGCAATCAGATTCAGTATAGTCTATCAGATTATGAACAGAGTTGGCACCCTTAAGTATTCCATCGTGAACATTGTGTACAGGGTGCACCAGAAACTCTACTGATTTTAAACTTTACCAATGTTGAATTTCTGCTCTGCAAGGTAGGTGGTATTCCAGACCTTTGTTACCCACTGTATTATTGGAATATATTCTCAATTAGTTTGAAAAGATGGGTAAACAGTTTGAGTCAGTCTGTATAAACAAAAATAACATGTGAAACTGTATTTTATTGGGAAAAAGAGAAGCGACTTTTCATTATTTATTGAAAAATCTGTTTTAAATTAAGGGCAGTAGGGTAGGATCGCTCAAGAGTACGAACTTAACCAATTTTCTTAAAAAAAAAACTCTTTGACATGTTTTAAACGTAAACTATATTCAGAATGTCTTAACTTATATACTATTCTAAACTTATATGAAAAAATAGGCGTCAAATTTTATTATTTAGCAAAAATATAAAAAATTAAATAAAAACAACAAAATGCGTACTCTTAGGTTACTGGTTCCTTAAGAGTACTCAGTTTTACCCCAAAGAGTACGCATGGAAACTAAAGAGTACCCGAAAGACGGTATCGCTTAATTAGAGCTATTATGACATTTCTTTTTTAAGTTACATAAGTCACAAGAAAATAAACCACTTCCTAAGTAATTTGAGCAGCCATCATGCCACCAACTTTCACACAAATGACACATAATCCAGTCTGATGTAGAATAGTGTTCAGAACATCCGGAACAAATCGTATCTTCTTTTTCATTGCCAAGTTTTCCTTTCTTCTTCACTATTACTGGGTGACGATTTTCCCCAGAATTATTGAAAACTTTTTTTCTTCCTTGCGTCTTCTTTCAGTCTTTCCTTACGGTCTTCTAAGAAATTGTCTTTGTAAGGAGTAAATGACAAAATTTCGGACTTCTTAGATTTGGTTCTTCTTACTTGTTCATGGGTAGATTTTGGTAACGGTAAGATCATTTTAGGTATGATACAGCTACTCAAACCTGGTTCACTTAGTGCTTCATAGGCAGCCTTAGAACGAGTTCAACTTTTAGTAAAGCCTGGACTTTGTGGACTTGGTGTTTTAGTTTGATTTTCTTCAACCAATTTCTGCTTTTGTTTTATCATACTATTCTGTATTTCTGCAAGAGTGTAATTATCATCGTCAGATGAATTACCATCGATTGGTAATTCGATTCTTTGCATTTCAGGTTGAGTTTCTTGGAGCAGCCCTGGTTGCAGTCTATCTGTGACCTCAGATGGAGCAAAATCTGATTCACTGAAAATGTCTGGGTTATATGGAAACAACCCAGTGCAAGCAAATGATTTTTCGCATATTTGGATGGTAGCGGTTTTTGAATAGGCAGAATGAAAAAGAGCCCCCATTTCTTTTAATGTAATAGCACGTCCAAAGTTGCTGACCATCCATTTGTTACATTCGTTTGAAAAAAATCCCCTATCCAAGGGCTGAATCTTACGGCTAGCATGAGGCGGTAGGGTTAGTAAAGTTACGAAATGACTTCTGGTGAATAAAATGGCATCCAATGAACAACGAGATACGTGATTGTCCATTATTGAAACCACTGGATCTGTTTATGAGGGTTTTACGAAATCGCTAAAATGTCGCAACCAAATTAGTGTTCATATAGCCTGACTCCGATATCATTTTTAATGTCCGAGGAGGTGCTCCAAAAAAAAGTTCATCGTTCATTCTCTTCCTTACAAAAATAAGACCTGGTGAAACCCAAATACCACCGGCGCTCATGCAGCATACAGCTGTAACTAACTGACCTCATTCACCTAACACAACTTTGACACAGTTTTCTTGCCCTTTGAAGCATACACTTTAGGGATCTTGTTTGGGGCGGTGGATAGGCCCGCCTCATCCATAATTAAAGATTCTGTGTGGTGCTAATTTCAATTTTTCATGCACTATTTTCAAATTTTCGAAAAATCGTCGGCATTGACCTTTATCAAAACTGATCGCGCGACCTAAGCTACATTTTTCAAAAGCTCTAAGGGATAAATTATTCTTTGCTGCGAAATCTTGTGCCCAGTGCTTTCCCGCCATTTTCTTATCTGTATTCAATCTATGAGGAATTTTATTTAATACTTCATACTGAAATGCCAGGGACCTAGCGTCTTTCATGCGCAATCCATAAAACCTGAGATCTAGATCTCTGATATGATCAGCCAATTCCTTCTCCAGCGCTTTTGAAAATATGGGCTTAAACCTACCCAAACTAGATGGGATAGTATCCCAAAATAAAAAATTACCTTTTATTTTGAATTTAAAGAATTCGTTTCATTATTACTTCTCGCAACCTCTTTCTTAATGTACACTCGTTTATAATAAATGATTTTGCGACTGATCTTTTACTTTCCACTTTTAACATGCGATCTCTGGCTTGGTCAAGGATTTCTTGAGCTCTGTCGCTCTTGCGCTTGTATTTACCTATAATAACAAACTAAAATATAAATCTCAAATGCCGCTAAGAGTACGCACAAAACTTTCATGTCGGGGTTCCTAGGAGTATGCAGGCGAACTCTTAAGAACCCTGACATGATAATTTTAGAAATTGAGTTACAAATGTAAGCAACCAGAAAATCTCCAATCGATGTTGCTAAAGATGAAGTGTAAACATCATTGTTTACGGCATAATTAAGTTTTTCGGCAAAAACTAAAGGATTAAATAAATATAGCTTACCTTATATGTCAAAAATATTACATATAATGTAAGAAAAACTACTTTTTCAGCATAAATTTAACACATTTGTTGAAAACCGCCAGCAAAACTACGTATACTCTTGGGACGACTAACAACTAACTATAGTCAAAAGCAGTGTTATCATGCGGGTCATACGATCTATCAACGACAAACTTCTTAAGTTTGTTTTTCTTTTATTACGTGTAATCATATTCTCCGCATAAATGCAGTTGCAAAAATCTTTGAGCGATGTCACTTCAAAGTCAGATTGACAAGTCAGTGACAAAATGAGTAATAGAAAACAATTTTTGGGTTTTTTGCATCCACAAGCGAAAAAAATGGTATTAAATCTAATAAAATATTACGAAAATGAAAATTCACCGGCCAATATCCAGGAGACAGTAGCAAAAGCTCTGGGAATCGGTATAAGTACTGTACAGAAAATGTTAATTCAAAATTAAGAAAAGCGGTATTTTTACTACCGAAGAAATTTGTACTAAAAAAGCCAAAAACAGAAGACTTAAGTGACAATGTAATGATAATGAAGCAAGAAACGCAGCTATAATAGAAAGTGTCAGGGACAACCCAACAACCTCAGTAAGAAAGATTGAAGAAAAAACGGCAATTCCCAAATCAACCGTCCAACGAGTCTTGAAAAAACGGTTCATCATTATAAACCTACTATTGTACAGGGTCTTCAGGTAAATGATTTTGCTAGAAGAATCACGTTTAGTGAATGGTTCATCAACAAATGCCAGCAAATACCCAACTTTCATTCTAATATGAACAGTGAACTGTTTACAAACTGTGGAATTTTCAATAAACATAATACATTACTGATTCCAAATCTAGAAGAAAGACGTTTACAAACAAAATTTGGGTTCAATGTGTGGTGTGGCATTTTGGACAATACATCTGCTTTAAATCACTCATAACAATTTGTATTTTAGATAACCGTTTGAAGCCGTTCATTTTCCAAAAAATTTATCTTCATATTTGCCTGGAAGAAATTAGTGTTATATTTATTCCCCCAAACGACCTGCAAAATATTTGGTTCCATAAAACAAAAAGGTGAAATCCTTTTACCGCTAATAATGCTGTTGCTTGGCCGGCAAACTAGATATTACTCCTCCCGATTTTTATTTATGGGGATACGCAAAAAATGAGGTCAAAATCTATTAGAGCTAACACCAACCATATATGTAACAGGAACACCTAGAAGGGTGAAATATGTCAAAAATGTGTGGAAAATGGAGGGAGGCATGTGGAAAATGTGTTAATTTAAATTTAGTTTAGGTATTTTCAATAGTGTGATTTATTTTAGTCACAGGTATTCACAAATTTCTGTACATTCCATCGATGGTTTAATATTTTTACCCATTCAAGTTTACAATTAGAAATCTGAAATGCCTTTTTGCCATGTCGGTCTGGAAATTGTTCTTCTGAACGCGCAGCTGATATTTGCTTTAAAATAAAGTTCTATCATATCCAAATTCTTTTTAAAATTTTTTTATAAGAAATTCAAATAAACTTTGTAAAAACACCATTTTTTTGGAACACAAAATGATTTTACATGTACATTTTTTGTTTCATTTTGTAGCCATGCAATAAATAAATAAAAAACAATTATTTTGGTTTTTAGAGCTCAAGAAAAATAATAATCTTACCAGAATACTTGTTCCATATTTTAAAGCTCTTAAAAAGATGTTTCCAAAAATACAATAATCCAATATGGCGTTAATTTTTTTTATTAATTATAATGTATAAACCATAAAAACATAATACGAGTTTGATATATAAAAATCGGCACCATATTTTTCCCAATTATTGCTATAAACTTCAAAACCATCAAATTTGTAATAAAATGCTCTAAAACTTTCCTAATTTAACCCACCCTGTAGCTATAGCGGTTTACGAGATAGCAATGCATGTAAAAATTTGGGACACATTGTATATATATATATATATATATATATATATATATATATATATATATATATATATATATATATATATATATATATATATATATATATATATATATATAACCTGCATGCATGGCTCTTAATTTTAGACTGAAATTTGAAGAAATTGGATAAGTAGCTTTTAACTATGCCGCGAACAGACAGACTGACAGACAGACATACCTACAGACAGACAGACAGACAGAATTGAGAAAACATGTTTTTTGGCATCTAGGGACCCTTAAGCGTAAAGGTCTGAAAAAATCTCACGAGGGAAGTAATAACTAATTATCTTGTGTTTTTAATAAAAGTGTATAATCTTTTTGAAAAATAATTTTTTTTTGTTATCACAATTGGCCCGTATTTAAATAAATGACACTGTAGGTTAGATTTTTAGGTCAAGCGGGGCTCATAATTTTTGGTGATTAATAAAAAAATCCCACTTTCATTAAGTGGCTGTATAAATAGAACAGATCCCGATTGTTCCACTGATTCGAACCGCCTTCCGACTTTATTAAGGCGCTTGCCATTTTGTGTATTTTTGTTTTTGCCAACCAAAAAATTTTAACTAAATACATATTAAGCGAATTTAATATATAAAATAATATTAAGTGCTATCTTAATAATATTGCGTCATATAATAAAAAAAACTATTTTCTTTCTCCCTGTATATTTGTAAATAGCCCATCGAGATTTAACAGGTCGATAAAAGAATCACACAACATTTTGGTATTCACTGTGTTTTCTGATTTGATTCATAATGTTGGTGACGTTTGGACCCGCACGATAAGACCGCATTCGACTATACTGACGAGACGGCAGCCGTCCGAAGGGGATAACAGCATAAAAATGGCGATCGCATACTCTTATGGAACGCGTACTTTTAGGCGATCCTACCCTACCTGAAAGAACTAGAGCAAATTTCAAATGCAAAAAAACTGTTTCAATAAAAATGTCCATTATTACTAAAACTGGCGTTAGAAATAACATCGGATTCAAGATTGATACAAAAAACCAACAAATCACTATTTAACGCCCACCTCTTGGTTTTTGGTGAACTCTGTAGTGTATACAGGGTTCACCAAAAACTAAATTCATGATGGAAAATTTAAGGGTGCCAACCTTGTTCATAATTGAAGAAAAAATTTCAAAATCGCTAGAAATTGTTTTTTCGTACCTAGCTCTAGATTATTGTGGTTGCACAAACAGAAACATAAATCTTCCATAGCAAGAATTCTGGTCGAACGACACTTTAAAGAAATGACAGGGCCTTATATAAACCTGTATATATATATATATATATATATATATATATATATATATATATATACAGGGTTATTCACGCAACCCGTTCATTAAAAGTTTTTGATGATGTCATTTAGATAAAAATTTCAAATTTTGGGATTAAGGTAAGGTCAAGGGGTACTTCTTTTTTGAAATATTTTCAACTTCCTGTCACTTCCGGTTTAACCGGAAGTTGGTATCAACTTGCTTATTTTAAATGGAACACCCTGTATTTTATGATATTTTTAGATTCTACGGAGAATTTTAATACTATTTTATGTAGCATGTCCTATACCTAGGTTCAAGCGTTCTTAAGATAATTGACCTTGAAACAGAAATAAGCCTTCGGGATTACAATTTTTAAAATCTCATATTTTTGTAAGTTTTGAAGATATAAACTTCATATTTTGCAGACGATCGGTAAATAATCTTAGGTTTCTATTTTTTTTATTGAATTTGTCTATTTTTATACAGGGTGTCCTAAATTTAGCGGCAAACATTCACGTTTTCAAAGCCGCTAAAGTCCGTTTTTTTAAATGGGACACTCTATAACTTTATGTACTATCAAATGTAGAATTTCATTTTCTATCGAACTGTATTAAGGTTCCCTATACCTATTCGTAACCATTTTCGAAATAATTGGGTTTTATAAAAATATCGTATGTATTTGCTTAAATGTTTACATGTTCCAATGGTGAGCCATGGAAAAACAATTGAGATCCAATATCCAATATGACAGATGATTAGTATGCGTTATTTATCGAAAGCTGTCAGTGATAAACTAAATCTTCTAAATCGAAATGGAAGAATACTCAAACGCTAATATTCTCAATCTATTTTATATTCATGGAGAATGTTATAAAATTTTGGAGAGAACGTGTCGTGTGTTTAATGAACGCCACCCTGATTTGCCGCCAATGAACAAGTCAAAATTCAAGAGGATTGAAACGAACTTTTTGCGTTTTGGCAAGGTTAAAGTTACAAAAAATGTTCCGAAACCAGTGACAAATGCCGAGGATAACGTAATCAACACATTAGCTTATTTCCACGCAAACCCGCAAAGTTCAATCCCGTCTGCAGAAAACGATTTGGGAATTTCTTCTTCATCTGTCCAAAGAATCTTGAGCGAACATCATATGCACCCTTATTCCTTCCAAAACGTGCAAGGCTTGAGACCTGGTGATGACGTCCGACGAGCAGAATTTTGCGAATTCATGTTTTTGAAAATTCAAGAGGACCCTCAATTCCTTTCAAAAATATTTTGGACCGATGAAGCGAAATTTTCTAGAGAAGGAATAACAAATAGAAGAAACGAACATTTCTGGGCAGCAGAAAATCCGCACACTTTACGTGAAAAGCGTTCTCAAAAGAGGTTTAGCTTCAATGTTTTCGGTATAGTATTAAATGATCAGATGCGGTACTGTATTTATGAAGACAATTTAAACAGTGATAAGTATTTGGAAAATTCTACGAGGGACGGTTTCTGAATTTATAGAAGAAATTCCTATTGGTGAGCTGCAAAATTATTGGTATCAATTAGATGGGACACCAGCACATAATTCCGCTGCAGTTTATCTGCAATTATCTCGAATTTTTGAAGATCGCTGGATTGGTCCCAATGGCCCTTGGAGATGGCCCCCGCGATCGCCTGATTCAACACCCCTAGACTTTTATTAATGGGGATTTATCAAAGGTAAAGTCTATGCTTCCCCAGTAAATAACCAACAAGATTTACTGGACAGGATACGAACAGCTTTTGCCGAATTAGAAAACGGACAAATTCAACGGGCCACGGCAACTGTACAAAGAAGAATTGAAATGTGTCTTCAAATGAACGGACAGCATATAGAATATTTGTTATAATTAAATTTTATTATTTTATTTATTTATTGTTGATTATTAGATTGCTATAATTTTTAAGTTCACTAAAACAAGTTTAGAACAGTCTCGAACTTAGTAGATATGGTTAAAAATAATGTAAACAATTTATTACATTTTTTATAACTTTAACTTTTCCGGAACGAAAAAATTTCGTTTCAATCCTCTTCAATTTTCTCTTGTTCATTGGCGATAAATGAGGATGTTTTTCATTAAAAACATGGCACGTTCTCTCCAATATTTTGTAACATTCTCCGCGAATATAAAATAAATTGAGAATATCAGCTTTTGAGTGTTATTTTATTTTAATTTAAACGTTTCAAATCAGCTGTCATGTTGAATAGAAAAGCACAACAATTGTTTTTCCATGGCTTACTACGGGAAGGTGTAAGCATTTAGCAAATACATATGATAGTTTAATAAAAACCTGATTATTTCGAAAATGGTTACGAATAGGTATAGGGAACCTTAATACAGTTCGATAGAAAATTAAATTCTACATTTGATAGTGCATAAAGTTATAGGGTGTCCCATTTAAAAAACGGACTTTAGCGGCTTTGAAAATGTGAATGTTGGCCGCTGAATTTAGGACACCCTGTATAAAAATAGACAAATTCAATAAAAAAAAAGAAACCTAAGATAATTTACCGACCGTCTGCAAAATATGAAGACTATATCTTCAAAACTTACAAAAATATGAGATTTTAAAATTTGGTACCCCGAAGGCTCATTTTTGGTTCAAGGTCAAGTATCTTAAGAACGCTTAAACCTAGGTATAGGACATGCTGCATAAAATAGCAATAAAATTCTTCGTAGAATCCAAAAATATCATAAAATACAGGGTGTTCCATTTAAAATAAGCAAGTTGATTCCAACTTCCGGTTAAACCGGAAGTGACAGGAAGTTGAAAATATTTCAAAAAAGAAGTACCCCAAAATTGACCCTACCTTAATCCCAAAATTTATATATATATATATTATATATATATATGGCATATATCAATATAACTATTTATATATATATATATATATATATATATATATGTATATATATATATATATATATATATATATATATATATATATATATATATATATATATATATATATATATATATATATATATATATATATATATATATATATATATAGTATGTATATTATGAAACTGTGAAGAGTAGATATATTTTAGTATAAATACAAGATGTATAAAACCACTTTTATACAGGGTTAATAAATTATTATATTTTCTGATAACTCTCTTAAATGAACTCTATTCTAAATTAAAAATTTTATTAGAAAACAATTCCGAATGTGCTCTAAAGAGTGTTTTGGAACATGCCTGCTTCAATATTGCCTAACTTTAATACAAAATTTGAACGCTAATGAATTTATATGAATTAGCTACGACCCATACCCTTTTTTTCTAAGTTAGGACTTCGTCGATGACGCAGGTATTTGACAAGCCCTCGTGAAATGAACTTTATTTCTTTTAAAAGGGATCGAAAAGTGAATAATTGCCTTCAAATGGCTATTTTCTGGTCGGTTGTTAAAAAAATTAATATAAAAATTTCCTAATTTCGATACGTCAAAGTCACAAAAAGGCCAACGTAAACAATATATAAATTAATTAAGGAAATACGTCAAAATCAATATTTTGACGTATTTGAATTTTGCACCCTCAGTTTACAAATTATATACTTTTAAACGACATGCCACCAGGGCTAGCACTGTCATATGACAGGGATATAAGATCAATTTACAACAGAAAAATGTTTCGAGAAAACTTTCTTGAGCTAATAACGCAGAAAGTTGCACCCTGTACATCTGTCAGGACAAAATCACAGGAGCAATTTCGAGTGCTCCGATTCCCACGGAGTATTTGGGCGATGCGCGGGCGGCTGGCGCGATGCGACTCCCATCTCAATAAACAGAGCTTTAAAATGATTCACTACAAAGCAGGTCGTCTGTTTTACAAAAGATAACAGCTCGCGCTTCAGAATGGGGCCCCGTGCATTCCATTATGGAGACTTAGCGAACGGATTAGACGGGGCATATTAATAAAGTCATAATAATGCTGTGTTATGGGGACGGCGCGATCCGAATACTTTATGTGCCCGAGGGATTAAGGGCTGTAAACAATGCCCTTGATTTATTGCGCATACATTATCGTTAAACAAATACGAGGCGTTTAGGTGTTGGAACGTTGCTTGGCGCCATTACATATAGTCCATTTATTATTTAAATGCATCTCACTTGGCCATGATATTTTTTGGTTAGGTTAGTAAAACTGAAACGACGATTAAAATACTACTTTACACACAGCGTTTTTCCAGAAATAAATTAAAAAATGACTGGATATTACTCCTTAAGAAATATTGCAATGCCAGTTTTCAAATAATTGTATGATTTGTATTTTTGTATATACACAAGAGCTTTAAGATTATTAATAATTTTTCACGATGGCGTGTTTTCCAGTGGCGGCTCGTGGGTAAAAAAATTCCTCTATGTCAGTTAGAGACAAGTAAAACAGACAAAGTCTAAAATCACCGCATCCAAAACATTTTTTGGTTAGCCACTTAAATTCAGAAAATCAAGAATTTTTTAAATGAATATTGTAGAATTTACCAGAATTTTTAATGTCTTTTTTAGCACTAATTGTCAGCACACTTGATTGTCGACCCGTAATTAGAAGGTCCTTTTTGTCATCTTCTTTCCAACAAGAAAATGGAGTTTCTAACAAACTACAAACAATACCAGTAACAGGCCCAAACGAATTCATTTTCAACTATACACACGCGCCACTCCTCCAAAGAATAAAATAAAAGGCCGGCGATAAAATATGTAAATTATCATTTAGGTATATACACACAATTTCAGAGTTTTGAGATTATTAATAATTTTTCAATCGACACAAACGAGTTTGCTGCCGGCGCGGTGGGCGCACATATGGGTTTGCTTATGGCAATTACATCATTTCGTCTTGTTTTCCAGTTTCTGACAAGCGGCCAGCGGCAATACTACGACTGCATTAAATTTAACATTGCATTTATTGATAATAATTTTTAATGAAATGAATAATATTTAATATTGAAAAGATTTAATATTAAAAATTAGTATACAGTATTGATTTTTAAAGTGTGTTAAAAAATAATTTTCCAGGTTTTTTTTGGGGAAGATCACCGCATCCAAAACATTTTTTGTTTAGCCTTGACTTATATACTTCATTTTAAAATCAAGAATTTTTTAACAAATGAAAATTTCATTATTAAATTGGTTAAATATTTCTACAACTCGATCTATTTTGTTATTTCATAATAAAAGGTACAGTTGTGGTAGTTATTTATAATATTTTAATGTCAGCACACTTGAATAAAAAAATTTCGACTTCCGTTCTATCTCTATTTATAATAATTTTGATTTAAAAGTAAAAAAGAAATTATACTATTAAATATTAATTTTAAAATGAAAAAAAATTATTATCTAGACACTTGAAGCAACAATATCTCGTTGAAAAAAAATTGTTTCACTGATTGGTCATAAAATGAGTTTTTCTTTATATTTGTGTCATATATAATTTTATTACAACTACATTATATGAGATTATGACATTACAATGTTTTTAATTGTTACAAAATGTTAGTGTAATTAATTCACCATAAAAATTTTTTTTTGTTGTAACACAAATCAGAATAGCATAATCTAATAGAATGGATCTATCCAAATACGAAAATGACACACGTTAGAGTTGTAGAACCATATCTATTACCTCACAATATCAATAAAAAAATAAAAGGCCGTTTACAGTTTTTGCCTATTAAACATACCATACATCTAAGAGAAAAGCAAAAGAGAAATATATTAACTTAAAACACTAATTAAACTTTATTTTTTCCGTTTATGAGGTGTCCTATCTTCTCTCTTCAAAAACCAACAGTAGTCACCCATCATGGCTGGATCCCATCGTCCTTGGTACCGAATTTCCATTGTTCTGATATCTTAATGAAACCTTTCACCCTGCTCGTCACTGACAGCTCCCAAATTTTTAGGAAAAAATGACAGATGGAAATGGAGGAAGAGTTCATTAACTAATTGTTCATAATTTTCATCCATATTGTTACACAAAAATCCTTTTACTACATTAACAAATGAATTCCATGCTGGTAAGCTTTTCCGTAAAATTGACATCGTCCAGCAATTTTCTGATTTGTGGCCCAATAAAAATGCCTTCTTTTAATTTTGTATCACTTAACTGGGGAAAGACTTGTCTTAGGTATTTAAATCCTTCTTTATTCAAAACCTTTACAAAGTTTTTCATCAGGCTAAGTTTATTGTGAAGAGGAGGCAAAAGGACATTTTTGGGATCAACGAAAGGTATAAATTTAACATTTTGAGATCCTGGTTGAAATTCGCTTCTTTATGGCCAAATTTTTGTTACATAATGCTGATTTATTAAACGACTGTCCCATAAACAAAGAAAACAGCAATATTTTGTAAATCCCTCCTGAAGTTCCACTAAAATCGCTATAACTTTTAAGTCACCACAATCTGCCTATTGTAATTTATTTTATCCAAAATCGTGCGCATATTTTCATAATTTTCTTTCTTTGCAACTGAATGGGCAACTGGTATAGAGGGTTTTAAATTTCCATTATGCAATAACACAGCTTTTAAGCTATATTTAGATGAGTCTATGAATAAGCGCCACTCACGGGCAGAATGTTCAATATCAAGTTCCTGCATTAAACTGTCTATATCAGTACACGCGCACAACGAATTTTATATACTGTAGAATTCAGAAAACATAGCATTTCTTTTTCTGAAATTCGTAATTTTTGTTTCTTTGGCCAATAGGTTCCATTCCTTAAGAAAGAAACCCAGAAGTTCTGACTGTTGCTTGGATAACCCCAAATCACGTACTAAATCATTTAATTCACTTTGAACAATCAAATGTGGCTCGCCGGAACTGGGACCTGTGGTAAAAGTGGGATCGGTGCACTGTTCTTCTGAGCTGATGATGATATTGGTCGTATGGTAGATTGCAAATTTGGATATTCTATATTGTGCTTTCCCTTTTTGGAATAACCTTCAGTCTTTGTCAGGCAAAAATAACAATCGTCAGAATGATTGGTGGGTTCTCGCCATACCACTGGATCTGCAAAAGGCATACTTTTTCTCTTTCCTTTCATCCACTGCACCAATGATACACTACAACTACCACAGCAAGCATGGGGAGCTCAGCGCTTATCTTAATCCCCAATTAACACACTAAAATATTTAAAGTAGGCTTTTTTTTCGGAAAATGGCCTGGCTTGTTTTCACCAGAATGTCGAGTCAAACGAGGATTCTTCACATACACTTGTTTATCGATACACAGAAAACCACTCAATTCGAAACTCAACAGAAGAGTGATGTTTAACTTTTATTTTATGTCTAATGTTGTAAACAACCCAGTTTTGGTAATTTTTCCGTTGTAAAATGGACCCATTTCAGCCGCCCCACAATAAAATAGTTTACCTGCCAATATAAAAGGTTCTAATTAGGCTATTAAAACGTGGTACGTATTAGAGCTTTCCGAATATTTTTTTTATTATTGTGAGGGTATTTAAATTGTGAAAATAATGAGCTGGCCTGTGTTAGAAAAATCTTGTCGGCCAGTGATTATTGAAGCTAACAAAAAACTAAAAAATTAAAGTTTTATACAGTGTGTAACAAAAGTACGGAAACATTTAGTACATTTAGAGTACATTTAGATATGAAATTATGCTGGATCCAATGGAGAGCTCCGCACTGCTGCTTCCTGTTTTTCTGTTATAAAAGGAAAATTATTTTTTTTAATGGAACCCTTTATATTACATTAATTTTTTTAAATCTGCGTAAAATTCTAAATACTTTTAAAGAAAGGCAATGATCTAATATCCACAATTTAATGTATTGCCTTTTATTAAAATACCTGCATACAAAAGGTTACCTGATATGTTTGACAATGTTTAGTTTAGTTTAGAAGAAAATCCGTACTTTTCTACCAGAACATTAGGAAGAGATAATGACATCTCACTGAAAAGTTCCATCCATATAAAATAACTTTGGTGGAAGAACTCTCTGAGGATGATCACGATAGACGCTTGAAATTTCGTAAAATCATGATGGAACGTCGCAATAAATTTTGTCAATCAAATTATTTTTTCTGACTAAGCAACTTTATTTTGAATGGAAAAGTTGACAGATATAAATGTCAATATTGGGCCAGGGAAAATCCACATTGGACCGAAATTGTCCCAGCTATTGCAGAACAATTTCCGAATAACCGTAAGTTCCTTACTTTACCTGCTGTAAGTATTTAAACTTACTGAAATATGGTGGTTTAAGCAGCATGATGCCTCATCGCATTTTGCTCGGAATGTTCGAGAAATTTAGACAATGTTTTTGGAAGATGGATTGAGCGCAGGGGTATTTGACGCCCCCCTTGATTACTTTTTGTAGGGACACCTTAAAAATATGGCGTATAAAACTAAGCTCAATGACCTCGAGGATTTAAAGGAGCCAATAGAAATCGAATCGAGGAGGCTGCCATTATTTTTATTGTATTAAATGTTTTCCCACAGTATTTGGCCTACTGTCGGGAAGTGAATAGACGACATTTTAAACACCTTACTTAGTATCACTAATTTATTATTGTTATATTAAGTTGTTTTTTTGTGTATTGTATTGTTTCTGTTGTTTTTTATAACCTACTTTTAAAGTTAAGACGCTGTTTCCTCTTATTAGTGTTTTGGTAGTAAGATGAGTAATTACTGTGCTCTCCGGTCTGCCAGAACGTACAGCATATTTTACCTTTTCAGTATTACGAAATTTTTGGTTAATTTTACTTACGGTAGATTTAGTTATTGGATTTCTGTTTTGATATTTGTCATTAAAAATGTTACAAACATCTTGCAGGTTTCACATTTTTTCCCCATAACCCAGTATAATTAAAATTTCAATTCTTTAGGAATCAATTAAGCGATCCATTTTTGTAAATCAAGAAAACTGATATTGTTAAACATATCAGATAACCTTCTGTGTGCAGAAATTTTAATAAAAAGTAATACATTAAATTATCGATATTAGACCTTATTTTCGCAAAAACTGTTGATTTTCATAGCAAGTGTTTTTAATAAAGTATTCAGAATTTTACGCAGATTTTAAGAAATTAACATACTATAGAATGTTCCATTAAAAAAAAATCCTTTTATAACACAGTAAACTTGGCAGAAATGCAGAACTCGCCATTGGACACAGCATAATTTCATACTTAAGTATACACATTTTCATTAAATTCAGGTAAGTGATACCTGAGATATTTCGTTGTATACTTTTGTTACACGCTGTATAAAACTGTTGTGATAAAGTCTCCACGAAGCGAAATAATTTTAATTGCTTTTGTTTGATAAGAAATCTGACTTAAAATATTAAACGAAAACTCTAAAAAAAGTGTTGAATAACAATAAGCTGATTTTATGAAAAATCAGTGAAAACATTTTTTTGCCAGCGGATATTGTTCCTTTAAGTGTCTAGACAATTCCATAATGTTTTAAAATGTTTATGTCAATATTTAATAGTATCATTTTTTCACTTATTACAGCGGCGCGGAGCTCTATTTTCAACATTAAATTAAATATGTTAATAATAGCTATAAAGTTCCGAGAGTCGGGACTTTTGTATAATTTGTATTGGAATTTGTTTCCAGTTTAAGAATCTTCATTTAAATCTTAATTTGAAATTGCTTATGTGCGGGTTTGAAACTCTTGCACATTTTTCTAGATGTCAATCTAAATCCGATAAGCCCTTACTTATATTTCTACTAGCAGTAGCAAGAATTAATTTTTTTTAATTCACAAAGAAACCTTATTTGGTCCTATAGGATTTTTTGCATCATTTCCCGTTTACTTTCCAGTAAGGATTGATCGTCAAGAAAAGTTATCGTGTCTTGTTGCTTTAGTTGTAGAAACAGCTTCACATATAAATCCATCTTAAAACATGCACTACATGCACTTTGAAAAATCCACTAAAAACTTTGATTATCAATTTCATCTGTCTTTAGTCTAGGATCGAGAGCCATTTGTTAGGTCAGAATATTAGAAAGCAAGATTTTGTTTTCAATTACAGTTTTTTGAGTGTTTTCTTTACACTAACCAAGTTGTTTACAGGTTATCGTGTCTTGTCGCATTAATTGTAGAAACAGCCTCACAGATCATAAATCCATCTTTAAACCTTCCTATATTCACTTTGAAAAATCCACTAAAAACTTTGATTATCCATTTCATCTGCCTATAGTCTAGGATCGAGAGCCATTTGTTAGGTCAGACCTCAGGAAAATTGTTTTTCAATTACGGTTTTTGTTACATGTTACAGGTTAATATCTACATATCTTGATTAACTTTGGTTTTTAAATTTAAAAAAATGGGTAAATTAACCTATATATCGGTCTCTGTATGGGTATTTTAACTGAAATTTTTGTATTCATGAAGTGCACACAGCACACTGCACGTCCTTAATGCCCCTCTCTCCGACTAATTTTTGACCCGCTTTTTTATTTAGCCATTGACGAAAGTGAACCACTTTTTGATGTGAAAATGACAGCCCTGACTGACAAAATGGCGGACGGGAAAAATTTAATGGAAAGAGGGACCCTGCAATACGTTATTTTAAAGGTTTTAACAAGTAATTTACGATTTCATAATAGTACGCTCATTGTAGCATCCAAACAAAATGTTGCTCTTTTAAATGTTGACATTTTTGCCTTTTTGACGTGCTTTAAATGTTAAATGGTTTGAGACAGACAAAAACGGTTTTCATTTTCCTGCCTCAGCTCTTTTAACAACATATATTTTATTCCTGTTAAAAAAGTTCATAGCTGACTGTGCTTAAAATTAATACGACAGAATAGCTCTCGAACTATGCGCGGACTGACCCGCGCCGAACGAGCTGTACAAATCGCAAAAAAGATTCTTTGTATTGATTTAAATTAAAGTGCTTGAATTACATTATCTCGAGTCATATCATCCTTACTAATGTAATGTGTTAAAATACAAAATTCGATTTGTTCGATGCGCGTGGCTCCTTTGGCGCGAATCAGTGCGCGCTCAGCTTTACAAGTTGTTCATGCGTCACTCAGATATCATTGCGATTTTTGCAAGATTGGTAAAAGCAAGATAATTCAATATTACGGTATTTATAATTACTGGTAGAAATCCAAAGGTCGGTCGTGGGTTCAAGTCACACTTGAATCCAAACTTTTTAAATTTCTCGATTCTTTAATTCTACTTTTCTGTATCTAGGAGAATTAAAATACAAATATTATTTTGAAATAAGTCAATGTCCCTATTTTCATATACTACAACCAAAAGAACATTTTGAAAATGAAAAAGCTAGGATCTAATGGGTTGTCTGAATAATAATTGACCGAGAAGTAGTCCACAACAGACCTGACATAGTCGTAGACCAAATATATTGCCCATTGGTTAAAGACTGTCAATATTCACACTTTTCTAATTTTCTCGAACGAATTGATACCAAAAAAGAACCATCAATGAATTCGAAAACTTAAAGGTCGAGAGGTATAAAAACATTTTGAAGACGGCCCAAAAATCATGCTCAAGCTCGACACTGCGCGTATTTTTTAAGGCTTTAAAAAGAAAGAGAACATTCTTAGTGAAGTTAATAGAAATGCTTTGCTTCTTTTGGCAGGGTTCTGCAAAGGCGTATTTATAATCAGCAAGAAGATACATAATGAAATAATATTATAAAGGGAGATTCATTTAAAATAATAAAGCCGATGCATTATTTTTTACATTCTAATTGTCATTTGTTTATCTTTTTAGCAAATCCTCTTCCTTCAAAGATTAAAACTGTAGTATAAATTATTTTTTAATACTTCTAAGAGTTAATCTTAGAGGCCTTTTTAAATATAACCAGACCCCCTGTACAGGGTATCCGAATTTCGATGGTTTTGCGGGGTATCTCCCTTATTACTGAAGATAGAGAGATGCGATTTTCGCAACACTATGCTACTTTTTTGAGATACAGGGTGAAATTGAAAATTTTGCGTTTTTAGGTACCCCTCGTATCTCGATGGCCTGGCAACTTACCGAAAAGGTGAAAACTAACTTCGATAGAGTTTTTTGCTTAGAATTCAGTGGCGTAGTCAGTTTTTGGTTAGCCACTATCGTTTTCGAGGTATAGACTAAAGTTGCGTTTCTTTAAATGGGATACCCTGTATATTTTTTAATATTTGGTTTCCGCTTATTTTTAGCTTCTCAAAAATATATAACACTTGATATTTATTTGAATCCGGTACCGATAATAAAGTCAATTAAAGAAATTTTAATCTGTTTTTCTAGTAGGCCATGAAAATTGTTTTGTGTTCATTTTCTAAATCTGAATTATCTGTACCAAAGTTTGTTATAATATCATTATTAAACAATAAATCAGTTAACAAAGATTCATACTATTTAATTTTTAAGCTAGGGAAACGCATATTAAGAATATATACGCCGCCTTATTTTATTTAAAACAGATCTTAGGTATTTCTAAGGGATATATGAAATAGTTGTAAGTAAGTATTTTCAAACAACACAATTGTCAACATTAGAAAAGTATTAAATCCAACGTCATTTATTGTAAATAAAACATTTTGTGAGTATAATAGGTATATATTTTTTTATTAGATTTCCTAAGTATTTTTGTTAGTTGTGTTGTCCAGGGTAAATACTAAATAGTAGGTATGTATCTTTGTTTATTGATTTATTGTTTAATTATGATACCATAACAAACTTTGGTACAGATAATTCAGATTTAGAAAATTAACACACAATTTTCATGGCCTACTAGAAAAATAGACTAAAATTTCTTTAAATTGACTTCATTGTCGGTACCATATTCAAATAATTTTTTTGAGAAGCTCAAAATGAGGGGAAACCCAATATTAAAAATATACAGGGTATCCCATTTAAAAAAACCCAACTTTAGTCTATACCTCGAAAACGATAGAATTTAACCAAAAACTGACTACGCCACTGGATTCTATGCAAAAAACTTTATCGATGTTAGTTTTCACCTTTTCGGTAAGTTGCCAGGCCATCGAGATACGAGGGGTACCTGAAAACGCAAAATTTTCTATTTCACCCTGTATCTCAAAAACGAAAAGGGCTAGGAAAAATTTGTTTGTGGCTTCTTTGGGTTCACAAAAAAGTAGCATAGTGTTGCGAAAACCGCATCTCTCTATCGTCAGTAATAAGGGAGATACCCCGCAAAACCATCGAAATTCGGATACCCTGTACAGGGTGTTCCAGCGAGGACTGAACAGGGACCTATTTTCGACCTTCCTTGTATTTTGGAAAAATTCAAAATAGCCAATCGATGTATTTTTTCTTGTAGAATCCAAAAATATCATCGAAAAAATATTTGAACCAGAAACAAAAGAGTTACGCTATGCATCAGGTGTTTTTTAAATGGAATGTATCGTTTTTTATACGATTTTTGGAAAGAGTGATTTTTTTTATGTCCGTTCTGATTAAAAGATTTGATTTTGCGATAGCTGTTTATATTACATTTTAATGTTTTACAAGCTAAAATTTTAGCTTCACCTGTTTAAAATATACGATAGGTTGGTATAGGTGATCAAGGTAAAATGACGTTTGAATGCTTTGTCAATAAAAATTGACATTATTTTAATTATTGTCGAAGTCTTCACCTAAAAAATATATATTTGACTCTGATCGAAATAAAAAACTCTTTGGACGAGAGACTACAGATTGTTATGCTATTTTACAAGTGCCAAGAAACTTCAAGAGAAGCAAGACGAAGATTTATTGCAAATTTGAGGAAAATAAAACTTTACATGATAGAAAAAGAAATATACAAAGAAGAAGAAATCGAGAAATTATTTTCAAGTTAATCCAACCAAATCTATTTCGGATGCAGTTCGGGAAGTTCAGTACGGTGGCGGTGTAAGGCGCAGAAGAGTTACCCGAGGGACTGTTCACAGGACTCTGAAAATTCATAAATTTAGGCCTTTTCGTATCCTTCCACTTCAGCACCTAACACCGGCACAAAAAGAACTTCGCTTTCAATCTGTTTCTCAAATGGTAATTCGGCAAGAAAACGAAGACCCTGATTTATTCAAAAATATTGTGTGGACCGACGAAGCTACTTTCACAACATCGGGAGTATTCAACAGACATAATAGTCACCACTGGGCCGTTGAAAATCCAAAAAAGTTCCAGACTATTATATTTCAAGGGAGGAATTCTATTCATGTTTGGTGTGGGATAAAAAACAATAAAATTTTGGGACCAATATTTTTTAACGGGACTTTAAATGGGCACAGATATTATGAGTTTTTAGAAAATGAAATTGAAAATTTTTTGGAAGACTTACCATTGGCAGAATATCAGAATTTAATTTGGCAACATGATGGGGCGCCTCCTCATGCCGCATGCCGTTCATGATGTGGTTCAATTTTTAAATCGGCGCCATAACGAATGGATAGGGCGAAATGGAACATATGCTTGGCCGCCCAATAGACCCGACCTCTCAGTTTTGGATACATTTCTTTGGGGCCATTTGAAGAACGTCGTATACAGACAACGAAACGAAAATATTCAAGAGATCATGGGAAAAATTGTCGATGAAATAAACCGCCTTAACCAGGAAAATCATATTGTAACAGCAAGTTTAGAAAGGCTACAAAGGAATTATCGATGTTGTTTCGAGAAAAACGGCGGTCACATTGAAAACTTATGTTATTAGTAGTTTTATTTTATTATTTAATAATTATTTTTTATTGAATTTCTTTTTCTATCATGTAAAGTTTTATTTTCCTCAAATAGGTTTTTTATCCTTAGAATTGTATTGATGGATATATTTCTATGAAAATTTGCAATAAATCTTCTTCTTGCTTCTCTTGCATTTTCTTGGCACTTGTAAAATAGCACAACAATCTGTAGTCTCTCGTTCAAAGAGTATTTCATTTCGATCAGAGTCAAATATATATTTTTTAGGTGAAGACTTCGACAATAATTAAAATAATGTCAATTTTTATTGACAAAGCATTCAAACATCATTTTACCTTGATCACCTATACCAACCTATCGTATATTTTAAACAGGTGAAGCTAAAATCTTAGTTTGTAAAACATTAAAATGTAATATAAACAGCTATCGCAAAATCAAATCTTTTAATCAGAACGGACATAAAAAAAATCACTCTTTCCAAAAATCGTATAAAAAACGATACATTCCATTTAAAAAACACCTGAAGCATAGCGTAACTCTTTTGTTTCTGGTTCAAATATTTTTTCGATGACATTTTTGGATTCTACAAGAAAAAATACATCGATTGGCTATTTTGAATTTTTCCAAAATACAAGGAAGGTCGAAAATAGGTCCCTGTTCAGTCCTCGCTGGAACACCCTGTACATATAAGACTCTTAATTGTAAAACCTTCTCTTCCTAAAAAATCAAATAATTTTCATCAATAATCGGGATTTTCCACGTAAAAACCTTTATACGGTTTCTATCTACGAAACCAACTCAAGACATAGCAAATATAGAGATGGCCGAATTGCGAGTTGAAACAAAAGGAAGTGGCACGTGAAAGGAGCATTGTAGCCGAAAGGATTCGAGACAGAGCTCCAGTTAGACAATCTCTCCCCGTGAATGGGATCACAGGAGGTGTTCAATGTGGCCCCACAATGAAGGCATTATCTTTTGTCGCCAGCTGAATGCGTCGGCTTGGATACGGTATTATGCTTTCTCGCCACTATTCCCTGTTAAATAACTTTGCGCGTCGATGTTTGTACTTAGTTATAATAGTATCTTATTATTGCTATTCAGCGATGGGCTTCTTGTATTACGCGAAACGCTTCGGCTGCTCTAAGTTGAAATTTGAACCGGAATGAAATGGTTTAGTTGTTGAAAGGGATTAAAATTAAGTCTATAAACGGTATTAATTATTAAATAGTTTTTGCGAAGATTTTCTTTCCAAAAAATTTTGTAAAAGTGCTTGCAAGGGAGCAAAAACTTCCCAGAAGAAAAGTTCATATAAAGGTTTGGATAGGTTCACAAATAATGTGAAATAGCAGAGAATGAACAATAGTTTATCGTTCAGTTTCAGTTCAATAAAAAAAAAGAAATATATATATATATATATATATATATATATATATATATATAGGGTGTCATGAATTGCAGTGTCCAAACTTTAACAGCGCATTCTGCATTCAAAATAAGCCCTAATTTTTTATATAAACATTTATCGGCAAATGCTTCGTTTTCGAAATACAGGGTGTTGTTTTTTAGTCATAACTTTTTTATTACTTGAGATATTGTTATTAATTTTTTGATTTGAAATATTTTTTAATTTTTCATCAGTGGCGTCCGTACGGGATTTTTTATTGAATATTCTTGAAGAAAAAATGATACTCTACTGCTTTTTCTGAAAACAAAAATCATTCCTAAAATCCCCACTCAGTTTGGAGCAAATTTGATCCCTTGTCTTTTTTTCGTGCGGTGTAAGGATTTCGAGTAAAAAACTAAAAACCATTTTTATGTATGGCATAGTTAAAATTTCCATTATTGTTAATTTCAGTAGCAAAAACTTTAAGGTGGGATTGTAACAGCAAGTTTTTAAAATTATTTGGTTTCCGATATTTATTTCATGCATTCCGGGTGAGTTCATAATTTCTGAACAACGTATGTAGGGTTTCTAAAATAAAAGCTTGTCTGACAACTAAGGAAAGATGACGTCATCGACCCGTTGTAATGGAGATTTGCATTATGTTTGGGTTATCAGGGTGACATCGCAGAAGTTAGCAGGCAACCTATTAAAATCTAATGTCCTTGGTACTTACCATCATTCCTTCATTGTCGACTCTTGGTATGCCATGATTGCATTTTTGTGATAATTGAACAATTGCTAGGTTCGTCTTTAAAGTATGACAGATGAGTTTATAATTCTAAAGTCGTCGATTCAGTTTGTAAAACGGTAATTAGAATTAATTCAATTTTGAAGATGATACTTCATTTTACAGAAACTACTCTTTATTAAATAAGTTCGTAATTAATTTTACAAAAACTAGAATTCATAACTTTTATTAACTTAGATCGTAAAAAAAATTATAGAGCACTTTAAATATCATTAAGGATTAATGTGGGCCTTAAAATTCCTCCTCTAACTTCGACACATTTTCGGCATCTGCTCTTAACTGTGTCAGTGGCATAGCGTATAAAATTCGTATTGGCTCGCAAAGTTTCACAGGCTTGCTCTATCCTTAGAATCAGTTCTTCTCTTGTATGAACTGGTCTAGAATAAACTAAATTTTTGAAATAACCCCACACAAAGAAGTCGACAGGTGTGAGGTCAGGGGAACGTGGTGGCCAGGCTGTAGCTCCTAATCGTCCAATCCACCGTTCTGGATAATTATTATTTAACCACTCGCGATTTACAAGTGCAAAATGCGCGGGAGCCCCGTCCGTTTGAATCCAGAATTCGTTTCTAAGATTTAGAGGAATATTTTCTAGATATTGAAATAACTCATTTTTCAGAAAATCATTAAATAACTGTCCATCTAGGCGTGGTGGTAGAATATGTGGCCCGCAAAAAAATTCATTTATTACACCACACCAAACATTAACAGAAAATTCTTGCTGAAATGCTCTAGTTCGTACAACACGTGGATTGTCATGGCTCCAGATTCGCAAATTATGGAAATTTACTTAGCCGCTTCGGGTAAATGTGGCTTCATCAGTCCATAAAATTTTTTTTGAGAAGTTCTCGTCTTCCTCTATTTGGCGCAAAAACCAATTGCAAAAACTGACACGTTTTTCGGCATCACCAGGTTGTAAGTTTTGAACTGGCTGTGTCCGAAATGGCTTCCTGTGATCTTTCCTCAAAACGCGATGAACCTTATTTTTAGAAACAAAAACTGCGTTGCCTTGTAAATTATGAGCTGCTCTTAGTAGACTTAATGTCCTATCCTTGTCAAACTTATTTAAAATTACGTTTCGATATTGTTCATTTCTCCTACCTTCGTTTCTCGGATTCTTTTTGAGTCCGAAATTCCTAAACATTAAATACGTTTCAATGAAAACTTGTTTGCAAGGCAATCTTCTATTTGGAAATCTTCGTTGGTATTCCCGTACTGCTGCATTTGCATTTCCATTACAGAAACCATAAACGAGATGAATATCAGCATACTCAAAGTTACTGAATAACATCAGTTTGAAATCACAAGTTAGACTGATAATTACCTTTTTGTATAAACTGTAATGTACCTGACATTTATTTACTCTAAAAACTCAAATGTCACACTTTAAAGACGAAACTAGCAATTGTTCAATTGTCACAAAAATGCAATCATGGCATACCAAAATGTTAGAGGTTTTGCCACTGAAATAATTAACAATAATGGAAATTTTAACTACGCTATACATAGAAATAGTTTTTAGTTTTTAACTCGAAATCCTCGCATCGCACAAAAAAAAGGCAAGGGATCAAATTTGCTCCAAACTGAGTGGGGATTTTAGAGATGATTTTTGTTTTCAGAAAAAGCAGTAGCGTACCATTTTTTCTTCAAGAATATTCAATAAAAAATCCTGTACGGGCGCCACTGATAAAGAATTAAAAAATATTTCAAACCAAAAAATGCCTTTTGTTACTCAAATGCTCTTTACCAAATTTAATAACAATATCTCAAGTACTAAAAAAGTTATGACTAAATAACAATTTTTTTCTTAAAACTTTAACACCCTGTATTTCGAAAACGAAGCATTTGCCGATATATATTTATATAGAAAATTAGGGCTTATTTTGAATGCAGAATGCGCTGTTAAAGTTTGGATACTGTCAAATATATATATATATATATATATATATATATATATATATATATATATATATACATTAATAATACTTAATACTTAAGGTAGTCATTCTACATGAAAAAATAATGGTAGTAATGTCAAAATCTCAAAGGTTTAGTAACGGCTGAAAAAAAGTTGTATTTTTAATTTTAAATTTTGGGAATATTTAATTGATCTCTTTACGGATCAACTTGATATTTTACACATAAGTTTGAGGTAATGGACGCTCGTATCCAAAAGCAAAAATGTTTATTTAAGTTGCCACCAGAGGGCACTTTACATACAACTGAACATTTGTTTCCGTGAAAACTTTTTTATTTTGGAAGAAATTGTCAAATGTACTCTAACTTGAGACGCAAAGCGATATTAATGTTTTGTTCAATTAAATTATAATAATACAACAAACAGCAGAGTAACAAACCTAACACACTTTATAATAAATTCTAAAAAATCTAAAATGGCTTTTAGAAAATCTCCCCGAACATGATGAAAAACATCGGGTGTGTTTCTAATATGTTCACAGTCATTTATTATTCGAACTCGTAAATCGTCATGGTTAAGAAGAAAAAAATCAGTTGAGTAAGAATCTGGGGAACGGGGTGCCCAAGGGAGTACTTCGACTTTTCCTATCCACCGATCCAGAAATACCACATTCGGATATTCACGGACGTTAAGGCGGTAATGTGGTGGTGCAAGAGCCACATCCTTATTCGTGATGGAAGGGGAATATCTAATATGCCAGGCATATCATTTTGTAAACAACTCAAAGATTTACATTCCCGTAATCAAAACAATCCCGTCCCATCAAAAAAGTGAGGTCCTGCGAGAAGGTCCTACCTTGACTTGAAAACTTTAATATCGATTTCAGGCTAAACGGCACGATTTATCGATTTGAAGTAAGAATACATTATTTCAAGCTCATTCCATTGGCTTAACGATGGCAATTTTAACAATTTCTTCCAAAATAAGAAAGTTTTCACGGATGTATATTTATGTTTTGTAAAATATTTTCTTGGGTATAGGCTAACTCATTGAAAAATAAAATTATAATTTACATCGACGTTTCGCTCATTATATTGAGCTTTCTCAAGATGGAAATTTTTATTTTCTTGAAAACATGTGCTTTGAGATAGCAGCTGTTTTTTTAACTGAAGACAACAAACTTTATATACTCCCATCAGAAAGTCCATGTTCTTCAACTAATACCTTAAGAGTCAGAAGTATTACTCGAGTGCATGTTGTACAGGAACTTCTTGAAGATGACTACGATAGGAGATCACAATTCTGTGAAGAAATGTTGGGAAGATATAATCAAAATAACATATTTTTTGAAAATATTATCTTCTCCGATGAGGCTACATTTTATTTAAATGAAATTACAATATACATAGTTTTCGATTTTGGTCTGATCAAAATTCACAATGGATACATGAGGGGACATCCCCAAAAAATTAATGTGTGTGCTGATATAATAAATAACCGAATTTTAGGACCATATTTATTTGAAAAAATCTTACTGCTGAGCATTACTTAGATTTTCTCTCATTCGATTTGACACCAGCATTAGCAGTAACGTTTCCTGACAAGGGTGATCCAGATATTCCCCACGAAAGAATATGATTTCAACAACATGGCGCATAACCGCATTTTGGTATAATGGTATCAGCAGGATGGTGCACCAGCCCATTATACTCGCCCGATTTTGTAATTACGTGAATATTTAGATACTGTATTTAGATACTGTTTTTACTGGTAGGTGGATTGGTAGACGGGGTCCGATAGAATGGCCTGCTAGATCCCCTGATTTGACCCCGTTGCATTATTATCTGTGGGGTTACCTAAAATTTACAGTGTATGTTAACAGACCCAACAATATTGATGACCTTAAAGACCGAATAAGACAGGAAATTAGATTGATAGAAGCTCAAGTAGTGCATATTTTGCAAGAATTTGAAGATCGCCTAGGATATTGTCCGGATGTTGCTGGTGATCAATTTAAACAATTTTTAAATTAATATTACATAATTATGTCATATAGACATTTATTATTTAAAGTTAAGCTTTTTTTTAATAAAATTAATTTTTTTATAGAACTTAATTTAGACATATGTAGACATGTATTATGATACATGAAGTGTGATCAACTTTTTCCGTAGAATCCAAAAACAAAATAAAAAATATGATATTCTACATGAAATTATAATAAAAAAACGGCAATTAAAATAAAAAATCGACGGGTCCGAGCGTTTTCTCGTCCTCACTATACAGGGTTATTCACGCAACCCGTTCATTAAAAGTTTTTAATGATGCCATTTAGATAAAAATTTGAAATTTTGGGATTAAGGTAAGGTCAGGGAGTACTTCTTTTTTTTTTAAATATTTTCAACTTCCTGTCACCTCCGGTTTAACCGGAAGTTGGTATCAACTTGCTTATTTTAAATGGAACACCCTGTATTTTATGATATTTTTGGATTCTACGGAGAATTTTAATGCTATTTTATGTAACATGTCCTATACCTAGGTTCAAGCATTCTTAAGATATTTGACCTTGAACCGAAAATGAGTCTTCGGGGTACCAAATTTTAAAATCTCATATTCTTGTAAGTTTTGAAGATATAATCTTTATATTTTGCAGACGATCGGTAAATAATCTTAGGTTTCTATTTTTTTATTGAATTTGTCTATTTTTATATAGGGTGTCCTAAATTCAGCGGCAAACATTCACATTTTTAAAGCCGCTAAAGTCCGTTTTTTTAAATGGGACACCCTATAACTTTATGCACTATCAAATGTAGAATTTAATTTTACCTATTCGTAACCATTTTCGAAATAATCAGGTTTTTATTAAACTATCATATGTATTTGCTAAATGCTTACACCTTCCTGTAGTAAGCCATGGAAAAACAATTGTTGTGCTTTTCTATTCAATATGACAGCTGATTTGAAACTTTTAAATTAAAATAAAATAACACTCAAAAGCTGATATCCTCAATTTATTTTATATTCGCGGAGAATGTTAAAAAATATTGGAGAGAACGTGCCATGTTTTTAATGAAAAACGTCCTCATTTATCACCAATGAACAAGAGTAACAAAGTTAAAGTTATAAAAAATGTAATAAATTATTTACATTATTTTTAACCATATCTACTAAGTTCGAGGCTGTTCTAAACTTGTTTTAGTGAACTTAAAAATTATAGCAATCTAACAATCAACAATAAATAAAAATAATAAAATTGAATTATAATGTTCTATATGCTGTCCGTTCATTTGAAGACACATTTCAATTCTTCCTTGTACAATTGCTGTGGCCCGTTGAATGTGTCCGTTTTCTAATTCGGCAAAAGCTGTTCGTATCCTATCCAGTAAATCTTGTTGGTTATTTACTGGGGAAGCATAGACTTTACCTTTGATAAATCCCCATAAATAAAAGTCTAGGGGTGTTATATCAGGCGATCGCGGAGGCCATCTCCAAGGGCCATTGGGACCAATCCAGCGATCTTCAAAAATTCGAGATAATTGGAGATAAACTGCAGCGGAATTATGTGCTGGTGCCCCATCTAATTGATACCAATAATTTTGCAGCTCACCAATAGGAATTTCTTCTATAAATTCAGAAACCGTCCCTCGTAGAATTTCCAAATACTTATCACTGTTTAAATTGTCTTCATAAATACAGTACCGCACCTGATCATTTAATACTATACCGAAAACATTGAAGCTAAACCTCTCTTGAGAACGCGTTTCGCGTAAAGCGTGTGGATTTTCTGCTGCCCAGAAATGTTCGTTTCTTCTATTTGTTATTCCTTCTCTAGAAAATTTCGCTTTATCGGTCCAAAATATTTTTGAAAGGAATTGACGGTCCTCTTAAATTTTCAAAAACATGAATTCGCAAAATTCTACTCGTCGGACGTCATCACCAGGTCTCAAGGCTTGCACGTTTAGGAAAAAATAAGGGTGCATATGATGTTCGCTCAAGATTCTTTGGACAGATGAAGAAGAAATTCCCAAATCGTTTTCTGCAGACGGTATTGAACTTTGCGGGTTTGCGTGGAAATAAGCTAATGTGTTTATTACGTTATCCTCGGCATTTGTCACTGGTTTCGGAACATTTTTTGTAACTTTAACTTTGCCAAAACGCAAAAAGTTCGTTTCAATCCTCTTGAATTTTGACTTGTTCATTGGCGGCAAATCAGGGTGGCGTTCATTAAACACACGACACGTTCTCTCCAAAATTTTATAACATTCTCCATGAATATAAAATAGATTGAGAATATTAGCGTTTGAGTATTCTTCCATTTCGATTTAGAAGATTTAGTTTATCACTGACAGCTTTCGATCAATAACGCATACTAATCATCTGTCATATTGGATATTGGATCTCAATTGTTTTTCCATGGCTCACCATTGGAACATGTAAACATTTAAGCAAATACATACGATATTTTTATAAAACCCAATTATTTCGAAAATGGTTACGAATAGGTATAGGGAACCTTAATACAGTTCGATAGAAAATGAAATTCTACATTTGATAGTGCATAAAGTTATAGGGTGTCCCATTTAAAAAAACGGACTTTAGCGGCTTTGAAAATGTGAATGTTTGCCGCTGAATTTAGGACACCCTGTATAAAAATAGACAAATTCAATAAAAAAATAGAAACCTAAGATTATTTACCGATCGTCTGCAAAATATGAAGATTATATCTTCAAAACTTACAAAAATATGAGATTTTAAAATTTGGTACCCCGAAGGCTCATTTTCGGTTCACGGTCAAATATCTTAAGAACGCTTGAACCTAGGTATAGGACATGCTACATAAAATAGCATTAAAATTCTCCGTAGAATCCAAAAATATCATAAAGTACAGGGTATTCCATTTGAAATAAGCAAGTTGATACCAACTTCCGGTTAAACCGGAAGTGACAGGAAGTTGAAGATATTTGGCCTAAATGGCATCATCAAAAACTTTTAATGAACGGGTTGCGTGAATAACCCTGTATGTATGTAAAAGATATTGGGGTATACGTAGCAACAATTGTATTAATAATTTGTACTAAACATATTTTTTTTAATTAAAAATGAAATATTGTTTTAAATAAAATTACAATGGTGTTTAATTTGTTCACTTCCCACAACGGACACCTCTATAAACGTTACAGAAAAATCTTTCAATGATGATTACCTATATTATTTTCAATGTATTCCTCGCTCTTTTATATTAATTAAAAGCATCGTGGCTACGCCTCTGATTAAATAATCTGTTACCTATTTTATCCTAAACCAATGATACTTTAAGAGCACAGCTCGTCTCTTCACTTTATAGTGCAAATAATATTTTGATATGATTATTGTAACGTGTTTGTTCCCATAAGAATATTATTTGTAGAGTGATAAACCACAGAATTAGTATATTATATCAATATAAAGAACACATTATCTTGGGTCAATAAAAGGTGTACATAAACTGAAAAGCGAGAAATGAGCCACATCAACGGACGATTTTGTTAATAAACAAACAAGGAAACACTTTATCAGTAGTATACATTTTTGAATTGGTATTTGCCCAGGTTTCTATTTGTAAACAAACAAACAAAAACTTATCACCTTTACAGCTTGGGCATTATTTTACCAAGAGCTCGACACAATTGCCAGTTGTTTTCTGAGATAAACTAATCGAGATATGTACAGTGCCTGAAAAAGTTTACGAATGTGGGTTTATTGCATGTGGCACCAAGATATTCTTTAGTTTTAAACAAATACAAGTTAATCCCAGTTCCAGTGAGTAAATTAATTATGTAGTCATGATGGCTTCTTTTTAATATTATAGCAAATATTTGAGCCCTTTAAAAGTTGGACTACTTTATCGTCTAGATTTTAAACTTATTTGTTAAGAAAATATCTTCGGAGTCACATTAAATCTTTTGGAATGATATTATTATAATTAAAAAGCTCGAAATCCGAACCTGTTAAATAAACTGGCGAAAATGAATAATTGTAACTATCAAATTCGTATGATTAATTTTCTTCTACACAATAATATACTTTCATTCTCTACTTCATGTTTGATCAGTAGAAAATATTTACTGTTTCTCATTTTTAAGCTTTTTAGGCGTCATATTGTTGAAAGTTAACTGGATTCTACTTAGAGGTTTAATTGTACATACTGCAAATTATTGTTCAGACAACCAGAATTTCTCTAAGAATCCAACAGATTATGCAAAAAAAATGTTATCTGAAAAGTTTGTTTAGTTGCTGTATTATTACTTAAATAAAATCCATCACTGAGAAAAATGTTCGACAATATATCATAATTATATTTAAATAATCAATAAAATTAAATAACTGGGACATTTAAATATTGGCTATAATTAAATACAAAATTTTATTCAAAATATTTCATTTTTATTTGTTATCTCTACATCTCATCTAACTGTTTAATTTTTTCAAGTCCTTATGGTTTTTGCTTTTTTTATATATTTTTACTCGTAAAAGGGAAATTATCGTAATCGTTTTTCAAAATTTTCTGCACTTTGAAAAAATCATATCTAAGATAAAATAAAGCGAACCAATAAAGTCAAAATGCCCTTATGGTTTTTGACTTTTTTTATATATCTTTACGTTACCAATATGGACTCTCAGCCGCCTATCACGAAAAACATGTTGAAATTATCGATAGCTGAGTCAGGGGGTGTCCGAAAATGACAAAAAAATCACCCTGTAGCACGGAAACTAAAATGGTTAGGGCAAATCTGTTTGCGGCCTCTTTAGTTTCATCGAAAAGTAGCACGGTGTCGCGAAAACCGCATCTCTCTATCTTTACGTTTGGGACACCCTGTCATACTGCAAATTATTGTTCAGACAACCAGAATTTCTCTACGAAAAAAAATGTTTTCTCGATATTCGTCAAAATTTTATTCAAAATATTTCTTTTTATTTGTTATCTCTACATCTCATCTAACTGTTTAATTTTTTCGCGGCATATATTTTTACAAAGAACTACTTACCCGATTGACTTCAAATTTTATTGAAAAATTAACGGTCATATGGCGATGACCTGGTAACATTTTGCTAAAAATCCAATTTGGCAAAACAGCGTATAGAGAAATGTTAAAAAAATTATTACTAAAATAGTGCTTATTCAATTTATCTCAAATTTTGTAGAAAAATCAAGTATTATGTATGAATCAACTAGTAAAATGTTGATACGAATTCAGGATGGCGTAACAAAATGGCGGCTTAATAAAACATTTAAAAATTCAGTCTCAAAAAACTACTTAATGAACTGATTTCAAATTGTGTGTCGTAGCTAATTGTGGTATAGAGATCAGGTCTGCCTGTCTGTCGGCGGCATAGCGTAAAAACTACTCATCAGATTGACTTCAAATTTTAGTCAAAAATTAAGGGTCATATGGGAATGACCTGGTAATATTTTGGTAAAAATCCAAGATGGCGGCCTAGTGAAACGTTTAAAAATTTATTAAACAATCTGATTATCCAATTTACCTCAAATTTTGCACAAAAATCAAGCGTTGCATGAGAATGAACTGGTAATATTTGGTATGAGTATAAGATAGCAAAACAAAATGGCGGCCTAATAAAATATTTGAAAAATCAGCTTGAAAAAACTATTTATTAAATTAATTTCAAACTTTGTGCAAGCATTAAGTTTATTGTAGAGATAAACTGGTAATGTTGTGTTACGAATTAAAGATAGCGGGTTAAAATGACGGCTAAATAAAATGTTTAAAAAATTGACGTCAAAGAATCTTCTTATTCAATTGACTATACTAAAATTAAATATGATATAAAGATACATTTGTACGAATTCAATATGTCTCAACAAAATCGCGGTGTGTGTCAATGCAAAAACTAACAGACTTGTAAAACCTGCTAGTGTGATTTTTCGAATTACAAAAATTTTATTTGACCGCCATTTTGTTCCGCCATCTTGAATTAGTACCAGTAATGAATTATTAAAGTTCATCTCTATACTACTACAATTATAATTATTTATGGCACACAATTTTAAATCGGTTCAGTAAGTAGTTTTTTTTCAGACTGAATTTCTAAATAAAATATTAAGACGCCATTTTGTCCCACCATCTTGTATTTTACCAGTTGATATAATACTTGATTTTTCTGCAAATTGGATAATTAGTTCTTAGGTAATATTTTTTTTAACGTTTTATTAGGCCGCCATTTTGTTCCGGCATATTGGATTTTTACCACAATATTAGCAGGTCATCCCCATACAAGCCTTAGTTTTTGACTAAATTTTGAAGTCAATCTGATGAGTAGTTTTTAAGCTATGTCGCGAAGTGGCAGACAAACAAAAAAACCGACAGACGTACCTACGGAATTTATACAACATATTTCTTGATGCCAAGTTGTTCCGCCATTTCTATACTACACTTAGTTATCGCAGACAATTTGAAATCAGTTCGTTAAGTAGTTTTTTCTGGTTGAATATTTAAATATTTTATTAAAGCGTCATTTTGTTCCGCCATCTTGGATTCGTACCAAAATTTTACCAGTTGATTCCTACATATTTCTTGATTTTTGTGCAAAAATTGAGATAAATTAGATAATTAGTTTTTTTGGTAATAATATTTTTAACGTTTCACTATGCCGCCATCTTGTTCCAAGATATTGGATTTTAACCAAAATATTATCAGGTCATCTCCATATGAGCGTTAATTTTCACTAAACTTTGAAGTTAATCTGATGAGTAGTTTTTAAGCTATGCCGCGAACTGATAGACAGACGGACAAACCGATAGACGAACCGACGGACTTGATAAAACATATTTTTTGGTATCTAGAGACTTCAAAACGATAAACGTGAGAGGGTGATTTTGTCAGACTACATTACATTTTATTTGGCCTCCATTTTGTTCCACCATCTTGAATTAGTACCACACTTTTACTAGTTCATCTCTATACTACAATTAGTTATGACGCAAAATTTGAAATCAGTTCATTAAGTAGTTTTTTTCAGACTGAATTTTTAAATATTTCATTAAGCCGCCATCTTGGATTCATACTAAAATTTTACCAGTTGATTCCTACATAATACTTGATTTTTATGCAACATTTGAGATAAATTAGATAAGTACTTTATTAGTAATAAGTTTTTTGACATTTCACTAGGCCCCCATTTTGTTTTGCATTATTGGATTTTTACCAAAATGTTACCAGGTCATGCCCATACGACCCTTAATTTTTGACCAAAATTTAAAGTCAATCGGGTAAGTAGTTTTTTAGCTAGAATCGAGAAAACATATTTTTCATCATCTAGGGACCCTGAAGCGTAAAGATCTGAAAAAATCTCGGAGTGTGATTTTTTCACGATTACGATATTTCCCTTTTATGAGGGAAGTAAAAATGATGACTTACCATAATATGGCATTAATCTATTTATTTAACTAATCAATAAAATTATATGTTTGGGACCTTTTATTTATTATTATAATTAAACACAATATTTAACGCAAAATATTGCATTTTTACTTTTTACCTCTACACTCACTGTTTAACTGTCTCCGTTCCTTATACAGTTTCGTAATAAATAATAAAATAACATTTTATCAAGAGCTTGCATGACACCAGTTGTTTTATCAGATAAACTAATTGGTTTATGTATGGGTACAGTACCTGAAAAAGTTTACGAATGTGGGTTTACTGTATGTGTCACCGGAATCCTCTTTAGTTTTAAACAAATAGAAGTTAATCCCAGTTCTTGTGAGTAAATTATTACTGCAGTTAAGATGGTTTTTTTATAATACAGCAAGTATTTTCGTCCTTTGAAAGTTGGACTACTTTGTCGTTTCGTTATTACACTTATTTGTTAACGTATAAACAAAAGACTTCCTCGAAATAATATTAAATCTAGTGTAATCTAGTGTAATAAAAAAATAATAATCCAACAAAAATTTTACTAAACTGAGAATCAGTGTCGGATTAACCATTTTTTGAGCCCCAAACAAGGAAAAAAGTTACGTCAAAAAAGTGAAACAAGAAAAATTGTATAAACGATTGTTGCAGTGGGGTGGCGGATCTCACGGGTCTAATGGGTAATGCGGCCCTGCTAAGAATAACTGATCATATTAAACATTTCCATACTTGGAGTGATATTACCCTAAGATTATAACTATGACTAAAATTATTAAAGTGCTGGTAACTTTACCAGACGGATAACTGCCTTGGACACCATTTTTAAAACAATTGTGTTTATGACAGCTATGTTAAAAGCCTGATAACGTTAACAGCACTTTAATAGGTCCAGCTTAAAAACCTTCAAATCCAAACTTGTTAATTAAATTGCTAAAATCAATAATATGTTTTTTATCATTAATTTTCTTCTTCAAAATATCGTTCTTGCATTCTCTGCCTGTTTTTTGTAATTCCGCTTTGAGCGATCAACGTATGTTGAGAATGTTATTGTTTCTTAATGTATTATTATTTTGTTATTTGTAAGCTTTCTAGGCATAATATCGTTAAAAGTTAACTAGATTCTACTTGAAGGTTTCAGGTGCTCTATATTACTAGATATTTAATTAGGCAACTTATCATCAATGTATCTTTTTTTTTTTAAATCAGTTGTGGCCAAATCGGGCCAACAGGCTGATTAAATGTTTGCAAATGATTGTCAAGCCATTTGTATCCATTGGTATAATGGCACATTCCAACCGCGGTGATTTCTTAAAATATATCATTAATATATTTAATTTATCATTAAAATTAAATATCTGGGTCTTTTAAATAAATGTTAAAATTAAATAAAAAATTTAACGCAAAATATGTCATTTTTGCTTGTTACCTTTACATCTCATTTAACTGTTTGTTTAATTTTTTCTATTTTTTATTTTTTGATTTTTTTTTGTATTGCTTAAATATTTTACACACAAACTGATGCATGAAGCCATATGCAAAATAATAAAAATAAATGATACTAAAAATGTCTATGAATGTAGGTTTATTTACATGTATCTTCACGATCCTTTTAAATTTTAAACAAATATAAGTTAATTCCAGTTCCATTGAGTAAATTGTTCATGTAGTGGCTTCTTTTCGTTTCAGCAAATAACTGAGACCTTTAAAACATTGACTAATTTATCTTTTGTTATTTAGCATTTTTTGTTAATAGGGTAAGATAGTAGTCAACTCAGACCTACGTCATAGTAAAGTGCGGGACACCAAAGAAAACCGGGCGGTACTTAAAATAAAGGTTGATAGTCTTAAGCAAGCGGAAAAGTAAAATTCGTGTACGCAAATAAATTTTATGCTATTTTATTTGTTGTAATAGTTTGCCGCTTCACCTATAAAGTGCGTCAGCTAAGCGGTACGGAAAATTAATCCAGGATTTAGTAAATTTCGCACTGGTCCACTTGTAATTGGGATGTGCCTACAGTCTCCATGCACTTGCCGCTAGAAGGTTCTAGCTATTTCCAGTGGCGCTTATACATTTCGAGTATTTGGTTTCATTTCTATATAAATGCGTTGCGTTGAATTTGAATTAATATTTCGAAGTAACGATGGAGAGCAAAAGAGGAAACACAATTCGAAGCGGTGCACGTGAAGTTATTGCGAGCGTTATAGAGGCCTGTACTAGAGAAGCTGAAAATAATAGTTTGACTATTCCAATTCAAAATCGAACAGAACGCCCTGCATTTTACACTGATGTTTCGGAAAGTAGTGTAAGAAAAATTCAAAGAGAATGATCGCTCATGTTCTACTTCACCTTTAAAATCTACTGGTAAAAAAAGACCCCGATTATCATACAAAGATAAAATTGACGATGGTGATTTTCAAGTAATTCGACGAACAACAGAGGATTTTTATATAAACTTGAAGAAGGTTCCGACCTGCAAACCTCTACTTTGTGCTGTAAAGAACAAAACAGATTTTCCGTACGGGTATAAAACCTTAAATTGGCTTTTACTATCAAATGGTGTTGTTTGACGCAAGTGCCTAAATAAACGAAAATTGTTCATTGAGAGACCAAATATTTTTCACTGGCGGGTGAAATATCTATCAACTGTAAGGCAATATAGGCAAGAAGGACGCAATATTGTGTATCTAGACGAAACCTGGGTAGATAATAATATGACAGTGAACAAATGCTGTCAAAGTGAAAGTATTACAAGTGTTGTTCAGGGAATCCGCTCTAGTAGTCGTTTTATTATAGTTCATGCTGGTTCAGAAGCCGGATTTATTCCAGGTGCTGCTTTAGTTTTTCTCTCGGGACTAACAACTGGAGACTATCATGGACAGATGAATAGAGATAATTTTGAAAAGTGGTTGCTCGAGAAGCTTCTACCTAACATTCCTCCCAAATAATTCGTGTTAATGGATTATCATTCTCACGTAGAAGATAAAGTGTCAACTAAATACTCTACAAAAGCTCATATGATATCGTGGCTTAAATCGAACAATCTGGTATGTGATTCAACATCGAGAAAATATCAATTATATGAAGTAATATCAGCCAACAAGCCTAGAGAAAAAAGTATAAAATTGAAGGTCTTTTACGTAACCTAGGTCATACACCTTTGGGGCTGCCCCCTTACATGTGCGACCTCAACCCTATTGAACTTGCATGGGCAGGAGTAAAAAAATATATTCGAGAGCGCAACACCGGTGAACTTTCAATTAAAGATTTAAATAAAATAACATTAGAAGCGATTAACTCAATATCGGCTGAAAATTGGAAATCGTATGTTTATTCACATGTTCGTTCTATTGAAGATAAATACTGGGATGTAGATGGCAAAATTGAAACGCTTATTGATGATTTAGTTATCACATTGGGATCTCATCATTTTCAGAGGAAGACAACGATTTAGAAGGAATCAAACCAATAGAATCACAGCCGTCAACCTCAAAAATTGCTTAGATTTTTATTGCATATATTTTGTAAAATTGTTCATAAAGTAGCTGTAAATAAACTGCGTCAAAATAATTAATTTTCTGTTCAATACCGGGTGTCAAAAAATATCTAATATTGCAATTAATATCGAAAAACTACAGAACTCATATTTTTCCAAAATTAACACATCAATGTAGTTATAGTAGGGGAGCCAGCACTCTTTCCAGTGAACAAGATTTATCAAAATTTTAACTTATGCAGTTCGACTTTGGGCTATTCGGGTATGCCAAAAGTGACCGTTTGTCTCCGTCTGTCATATTACTTTGTACGGGGGGCGTCATTGTGAAGTACTATACAGGGCGTTTCCTAATTGCGTGCTAATGTTAAATGGGGGTGATTCTTGGACCTTTTTAAGAAAAAAGTTTAATATGAACCTAAAAGTCTTTACTTTGGAAATACAGGGTTTTAGAAAAACATTTTTTTAAATCCTAATTCTGATGCTATTATAGATAAATAACTGTGTGAAATTTGATACACGTCTTTTATGCATAAAAGGGCATTTTTTATTAACAATCAATTTTTGAAATTTCTACCAGTGGCGTGCATATGTAATTAACCTGGATAAATCCGTATGCTCCTTAATACATAGAAGACGTGTATCAAATTTCATGCAGTTATCTACAATAGCATCAGAATTGGGATGAAAAAAAAATGTTTTCTTTTTAAACTTTACCATCCCGTATCTCAAAAGTTAAGACTTTTAGGGCATAAAACACCCCTTTTAACATCAGCACGCAATTAGGAAACGCCCTGTATAGCACTTCACAATGACGGCCCCTGTATAAAGTAATATGATAAACGGAGACAGACGGCCACTTTTGACATACCCGACTAGCACAAAGTCGAACTGCATAAATTAAAATTTTGATAAATCTCGTTCCCTTGATCTGATGCTGGCTGCCCTTGTAAAATCTCGAAATCGTGTATTACTATACTTGGTGGTCCGATAATAGTGGACGTAGGCAGTAGCCCGGGAACCGTTAACGACAGAACTCAAGAAAAAATATATTTATAGGTAAATCGATCAAGAAAAATCAAAATTAAATCATTTTAAAATTCGAAAGTTCGCCGTTTTTGCAACACCAAAGAGATATAGAAGTGCGGTACACGAAAGAAAACAGACCAATATAGATAAAGGTTCATTAAGCATAGTTACACTTTTTAATTGTCTGAAGTACGTATAGTCAAAAAGGAATACAATATTACTTAAAGAACGACGGGACACCACTGGTTTAAGGAGATTTCTTGGCCGACCTTCCTAAACCGATTGACTCCGCCCGGTTTTCTTTCGTGTCCCGCACTTTACAAAGGCTAAGATTGTTTCTATAGGTAGGTACTATATAAGTTTGAAAGAATGGGTATTAGATAACTCGAGTCAGGGTGACGTTAGTAAGTAACAGTTACTTAAGAGGTAAAAAATTTTGCTCAACAAAGTATTAAAACTAGTTTTTACTTCCCTCGTTAAAGGGAAATATTGGAATCGTGTAATAATCACCCTCAGAGATTTTTTTAGACCTTTATGTTTCAAGGTCCCTAGATGGCGAAAAATTTGTTTTTTGGAATTCGTCGGTCTGTCTGTCTGTGGTGTTCCCGGCATAGCTATAAAATTCTTTACCCGATTAACAAGTTTTGTTCCAAAATTAAGAGTCATATGGAGACCTCCTGCTAAGTAAAAAACTATTTATCCGAGTTACCTCAAATCTTGCACTAAAATCAAATATTACGGAGCAATCAAGTGGTAAAATGTTGGTACGAATCGAAGATGGCGAAACAAATTGGTGGCTTGATAAAATATTTAAACAACAGCCTGAAAAAACTACTTATTTTACTACAGATTTTACGTATCTTTCATTTTAGCGTACCTAGATACCAAAAATATGTTTTTTCAATTTCCTCGGTCTGTCTCTCACTTCGATTGGATTCCTGCCAATATTTTACCAGTTTCTACTTATGGTCTTATGCCATAATTGATTTTTGGCCATAGTTTAAAATAAATTCAGTAAATAGTTTTTGCTTAAGAAATCATGGTTCTTGGGATTAGACCGTGTCAAAATGGAATCACTTTCTGACGTTTCGCCTTCGATTGCACGAGGCATCTTCAGGGATCTTTACTTCACGATAGAACCACTGAATGAGCTCGGAGAGACCCAGAGTCCAAAGCGTGACTCGGTGTAATGATCGGTTTCCAAGTATGATGTAAACTGAACCCCGCATCTCTATTAAAATTGTTAGGATGCTTATACATTTCAATAGATTCTCTAATTTTGCGTCTATAGTATCCCTAAACCGATGTAAAAACTTTGGTTTCTTTTATATTTATGACATATCCAGTAGAATGTTGGTGTTCAGATACAGCAGATTGTAAAAGTTGTTTCTTTCTGATACATCGTTTATGTTCCTTAAGCCTAGTCGATATGCATCGTCCAGTTTCTCCAATATAGACATCACCACAGGAACAAGGAATTGCATATACTCCTTCCGTTTGAAAAGGAATAATGTCCTTTGGCAATCGCAAACAATGGCATCGATTAGGAATATAATAATCTAATAATAATCCTACTCCACGAAGTGATACTAATAAGGAATTACCGATAGGAAATGGAGTTCTTCCATTTATACACGGAACCACAGACAAGATTGCAAAGTTACTTCGACAGTCCAACATACGTACAATCTTCAACACCTACAAGAAAATTTACAATGTTTGCGATTGCCAAAGGACATTATTCCTTTTCAATTCTAGAATTATTCTCATTCAGTGGCCCGATCTCGTGAAGTAAAGATACCCTGAAGGTGCCTCGTGCAATCGAAGGCGAAACTTCGGAAAGCGATTCCATTTTGACACGGTCTGTTAGGACTTAACGGTCTAATTCCAAGAACCACGATTTCTTAATTGACTGATCTGTGAATTTCTTATGTTAAATAGTTTTTAGATTGACACACCACTACTTTGTTATATATTAAATTCGTATCAGTTTATCCCTATATGACATTTAATTTCTCTGCAAAATTCAAAGTTATTGAATAAGATATTTTTATATTGCTTTTAATTTTTTTTTTTTGGTCGCCATTTTGTTCGGCCATCTTGAATTCGTAACACAACTTAATCAGTTGATCTCTATATCACACTTAATGCTTGCACCAAATTTGAAATTAATCTAATAAGTAACTTTTTCAGGCTGATTTTTCAAGTATTTTATTAGGGACATTTTGTTTTGCAATCTTATAATCATACCAAAATGCTACAAGTTCATTCCTGCGTATTACCGGATTTTCGTTCAAAATTTGAAGTAAATTGGATAACTATTTTTTTAACGTTTCACTAGCCTGCCATCTTGTTCCGGCACATTGAATTTTTACTAAAATATTACCAGGTCATTCCCATATTTTTGATTAAAATTTTAAGTCAATCTGATAAGTGATTTTTATGCTATTCGGCGAACTGACAGACAGAGAGACAGGCCGAAAGGAGGCCCGACATAACTGATAAAACATATTTTTTGGCATTTAGTGAGACGATGACTTTTTTCGCGACTACAAACATTAGCCGCCATTTTGTTCAGCCACCTAGAATTAGTACTACAGTTTTACTAGTTCATCTCTATACCACAATTTATTAGGGCAGTTTGAAATCAGCTCAATAAGTAGTTTTACATATTTTATTAAACCTTCATGTTGTTCCGCCATCTTGGATTTACTACCTAATACTTGATTACCACCTACCTAGATTTATGTAACACAAGAACAAAACAGTAATAAATTATTATGTAACAAGCCTTTCAGCAAAAATCAACTGTCGTATAAGAACTACAGTACCAATCAAAAGACTGTTCAAACTGATTTCCATTTTGTTCCATGCATGCTTCGCACAATTTTCGTATTCGTTTTAAGGAATTAAGCAAAATAACGGGATGATTTTGTAAATAGCGAAAATTTTCTCTTATTGCATTTCCTAAATAGTGGTCTTTGTAAATTCTATTTTCCAGATATCCCCATAGAAAGAAATCTAAAATCGACAAATCTGGGGACCTAGGGGGCCATCTTATAGGTCCATTTGTTCCGATCCATTGATTGGTAAAATTATTGTCCAGAAATAATCTCGTCATTCCAGAATTGTGTGCAGGAGCACCGTCCTGTTGAAAATAAATTTCGTTAATTTGCGCTAGAGGAACTTCGTCAAGTAATTCAGGTATAGCTGCCTCTAAAATTTCTATATAGCGATTGGCTGTTAGATTTCCCTCAAATATATAACATTTTATATGTGTTCCTAATATGAAGCAGGACACATTTAGACCAAACCTGCCCTGCTGTCTTCTGGGAAATATTTGGTGTTGATTTTCCTGGGACCAGAATCTACTATTGTGTCTATTGAGTATACCAGAATTACTGAAATGTGCTTCGTCTGACCATATAACCTTCCTTTCAAAATCTCTAACCATATCGCATCTTTCTCGAAACCAATTGCAGAAGACTACCCGACGCTCTGCATCCCCTGGCTGTAAGTGCTGCACGAGCCTAAATTTGTATGGGTGGTATTTGTGCTTTTTTAGAATTTCTTGAACTCTAGTTTTTGGAATCCCTATGCTCTTTTCACTGGCCCTACAAGAGTTTGTAGGGTAAGCTTCTGCATTAGCCAAAACCGTAATTTCCTCAGCCTCCCGATTTTTTTTATTATATGTTTTCGTACGAGGTTTGATAAATGATCCGTGATTAAGTAAATTCTTTTTTATCCGATAAAAAGTGGATATATTAGGTTGCCTCCTTTCTGGATATCTAAATAAAAATTAAGCAATAGTATTTCAACATACCTAAAAATTAACTATTTACCTGCTAAAATACATCTCAGAAGCCGCTTCAACATTTTCGTTACTTAATATAAAACAAGCTAACATATCGTACTTTTCATAGTGTTCGAAAGTTTGGTTTTCCTCCATAATAGTACAAATATATTTTTACACAATAAATAAATATAAAAAACTAGCGCTATATTTTATATACGCGTACAAAATTGGGAAATGTCATTTGCTTTCAAGAAAACAAAAGAAAACGGCATCGTTTTGCATGGCCTACTACAAAATTTGGGATGATAATTATAAAAATTAGGATTTTTGTTGTTGTTTATTAAAATAGACCCATACTATTATATATCTTAGCCACAGACAACTTCTTGATATTGAGAATAAAAAAATGCTTGTTCTTTCCTTAGTGATGTCCAATCCCCCTACATCCGCGAACTCGGTATGCTTAAGCTTAATGAATTGCGTTTCATTCATTTTGCTTGCTTTCTTGTTTTTAAATACTGGTATTCCTCCTTATTTAAGGACAAAATAAACTTATCGCACCGAAGTTCATTTGAGGGAGTTAAGGGGAATAGCTAATCATCTGCATACTCCTGTTGACAGGACTTCGGCATTCGTTTTCCTTTTCGTTTCTGATTCCGGTGGTTTACAACAGTTTGTTGCTCCTCAGGCATCTTTCTGTCCCAACAATAAAGACTAAACTAAAACATGATGTGATACCATAATTGTGATTTAAGCCTAATTGAATTTCATTAGTAGTATTTAGTTTTGCTTTTGCAATCTGGTTTATTATGATTATTGTTTTTTGTTTGAATTCTATTTTAATTGTTTGTATTCTATTTTAATTCTTTAAGAAAATTATACGTTATTTGTACATTTACTTTGTCAGAAAATGGGGCTAGGTGGAAATCATTTAAAATGTATCCTGTCCTTTTGTGTTCTTTTTTGTTACAATAAATATTTGTTGAATTTGAATTTGAATCGAGAAAACATTTTGGCATTTAGGGACGCTAAATATGTAAAACCTGGTGGTTTTTTTTCTCGATTATATGTAATTTATTTGGCCGCCATTTTGTTTCTCCATCTTGAATTCGTAACACAATTTTACAGTTCATCTCTATACCACAATTAATTCTTACACAAAATCTGAAACGTAACGATCTGAAAAAATCTCGAAGGGTGATTATTTCAAGATTACAATACTTCTCTTTTACGAAGGAAGTAAAAACTAGCTTTAATGCTTTAACGTATTTGGGCAGGTAGATATTACCTGCCAAAGCCCTCTTGACTCGAGCTAGCTAATACCCATTCTTTCAAACCTATTATAGTAGCCACCTACAGAAAAAAATCTTAGGTTTCTTACTATGACGTAGGTCTAGGGTGACTGGCGTGTTGGTCTGTACCATCTCTGTATAGACAATATCCTCGGATTAAAGTTAAATCTCGTGTTTTCATACTTCGGTAATAAAAAAAATATGAATGAAACATAAATTGGACTAAACTGCGCTTAGCTGTTTATCTCAAAATATCTTTTCCTACGAAATATGTCCTTAGCTGAAATGGTATATTGTGATGTTTTTAATTTCACTTGTGCTGTGAACATAAACCGAAAATGTTCATTGTTTCTTACGTTTCATTTTATGTTTGCACAATTGTTTAATCTTTAAGCATATTCGGGGTAAATGCGTGTTTCATGTAAATCAAAACCAACTTCGAAACAAAACACGTTTAATAACTGTTTTAGATTTCTTTGATTTTTACTTCCCTCGTAAAAGGGAAGTATTGTAATCGTAAAAAAATCACTCTCCGAGATTTTTTCAGATCTTCACGTTTCTGAATCCTTAGTTGTCTGTTTGTGTTTCTGTTCGCGACGTAGATAAAAAATACTTACCCGATTGACTTCAAATTTTGGTTAATAATTAAGGGTCATATGGGGATGACCTGGTAAGATTTTGGTAAAAATCCAATATGGCGAAACAAAATGGTAGCCTAGTGAAATGTTAAAAAAATTATTATTAAAAAAGTACCCATCCAATTTATCTCAAATTTTGCAAAAACATTACGTATTATGTTGGAATCAACTGATAACATTTTGGTATGAATCCAAGATGGCGGCTTAATAAAATATTTAAACATTTAGCTTGAAAAAACTGCTTCATGCATTTGATTTCAAATTGTCTGCCATAACTAATTGTGGTATAGGGATCAACTAGTAAAGTAGCGGTACTAATTTAAGATGGCCGAACAAAATGGCGGCCAAATTAAATGTTTGTAATCGTGAAAAATTATCCTCTCAGGTTTTACACATCTTTACGTTTTAGCGTATCTCTCTTTTCTTCTCTCTCTTTTGGCATCTAGCGTTCCTAGATGTCAAAAAATAAGTTTTATCAACTCTGTCCGTCTGTCTGTCTGCTCGCGGCATAGCTTAAAGACTACTTACCCGATTGATCTGAAATGTTGGTCAAAAATTAAAGGTTATATGGGGATGACCTGGAATCATTTTGGTAAAAATCCAATATGGCGAAATAAAATGGCGGCCTACTGAAATGTGAAAAAATTATTATTGAAAAATAAAAAACTAGTAAAATTGTGGTACTCATTCAAGATGCCCGAATAAAATGGCGGTCAAATAAAATGTTTCTAATCGCAAAAAGTCACTCTCTCAGATTTTACACATTTTTCCGTTTTAGCGTCCCTAGATGCCAAAAAAAATATGTTTTATTAATTCCGTCGACCCGTCTGTCGGTCTGTCTGTTTGTCTGTCAGTTCGCGGCATAGCATAAAAACTAACATGATTGACCAAAAATTAAGAGGCATATAGGTATGATTGTGTAACATTTTGGTAAAAATCGAGAATGCAAAACAAAAAGACGGCCTAGTGAAATGTTATTGTGAAAAAACTACTTATCCAATGTATTTCAATTTTGGCATAAACATCAAGTATTTTGTTGGAACCCACTGGTAAAATTTTGGTGCGAATCCAAGATGGGTGAACAAAATGGCGGTATAATAAAATATTAAAAAATTCAGCTAGAACAAAATAGCAACCAACAATGTTTGAGAGGATATAATATAAGTATATAATAACAGAATGATATATATGATATAATATAAGTATAAAATAATAGAATGATAACGAGGGAAGTTCCCAGTAAAGGAAATTTACCGATTTTTGCAAATGGACCAGGTTTGCAATTTTTTTTTAATTTATGTAAGTATTTTAGATAACCGCTGAAGGTCACATTATGACCGAAATGTTTGACAAAATGACTTATTATTTCCCAATTTTGATTTTTTCAGGCAAGCGTTTAACCTGTAGGTGATAACAAACAATGGAGACACACATGACTTTTTTATCTATGAACACATTACGAAGACTGAAAGTCTAAGTACTAGATACTATAACACAGGGTAATAAAATGAAAACAAAAATTTGGTGCCGGAAATCTAACATCTGATTTTAGATGTTTTTAATGTGCTGATTCCAAAAATGCCATCAAATTTTTTTCTATCAGCTCTAGTTTTTGAGATACAGGTTACAGGTTAATTAATATTTTTTTCTGATAAAGGACAACAAATAAAGAGATAAATATAAGTACATATTTATTTACATATTTACATTATTATTTACATATCGTCAAAATAGAAATTTCCCAGAATCTAATTAACCCAATGTTCCTATACTAGGAACTACTCAATACACTGCTCTTAATTACTTTTATACCTGTAATTGCCTATGACCCCAATCTTCTATACCTGCTTGGCTGTACTCGATTTAGTATATTACTGAGTTTTCCCAAGTAAAGTTGTGCTATCATTTTGTGTAAATTTTGGTCGTTTTGTAGTAGCAGACGTACCTGTGTAAATCATCCAGATGTTTTTTGTTATGTGTGGTGAATACACTTTGAAAGAGAGCAGAAAAACGATTTCTGACTTTATGAAAAGAGCTTATCTTGCCTATTTTGGCGTTGATTTAGGAGATCAAGATTTCATATGTAAAACATGTGTTGAACATTTGCGACAGTAAACAACTGAAACAAAACAAAAAGAGGAAGTGCCTAAAGTTTGGTGTACCAATGGTTTGGAGAGAACCGCGAAACCATCATGACGACTGCTATTTTTATCTCGTTAATATTAAAGGCATAAATAGAAACAATAGACACAAATCGACATATCCTGATCTAGATTCTGCAAGAAGGCCTGTAGCGCATTCGGAAGAAAAACCCGTTCCATCATTCAGCAGTCTACCCAAACTGACAGAAGATGATACAAAAACATCAACCTCTGACAGTTCAAAGAATTCAATCAGAAAACGACAGCAAATTTGAAGCAGATTTAGCAACTCCGCAGTGTTTCAATCAAGAAGAACTAAACGATCTTATAAGAGACCTGAATCTCTCAAAGGAATCCGCTGAATTACTTGCATCCAGATTAAAAGAAAAAATTATCTACTTTGTCCAGGTACTAATATTACTTTTCATCGTAAAAGAGGTAAGGATCTGCTGCCTTTTTTCGCTCAGGAAAATGACTTGGTATTTTGTAACAGTATAAAAGGGCTCTTAGAAAAAATGGGTTTGCCTGAATACACTCCAGATGATTGGCGCCTTTTGATTGACAGTTCAAAACGTAGTTTAAAATGTGTTCTTTTACATAACGGTAACAAATATGGCTCAATTCCTATTGGTCATTCTACTACCATGAAGGAAGAATATGAAACAATTGCATTAGTTTTGAGAAAAATTAAATATGAAGAACATCAGTGGGCAATTTGTGTAGACTTAAAAATGGTTAACTTCCTCCTTGGACAGCAGAGTGGTTATACAAAATATCATTGTTTTTTTGTGCCTATTAGGACAGCAGAGCTAAAAATGAGCACTAGGTTAACAAAAATTGGCCTTCAAGAGATGTCATGATTCAAAGAAAACAAAACGTGATCAACGAACCTTTGGTTTCAAGAGAAAAAATTTTACTTTCACCCTTGCATGTCAAGCTAGGCATAATGAAGCAATTTATGAAGGCTTTAAATCGAAATGGAAATTGTTTTGGGTATTAATCACGTAAATTTCCTAGCATTAGCACGGAAAAACTAAAAGATGGAATATTTGATGGTCTTCAAATAAGGCAACTTGTTAAAAAGATTCACCACATCAATGAACGAGACTGAATCTAATGCTTGGTGTTCATTTGTTCAAGTAGTACAAAATTTTCTTGGCAATCATAAAGCAGAGAATTACGTAGAATTAGTGGAAACTATGCTTTCAAATTTTAATATTCTTGGCTGTAACATGAGTATAAAAGTTCACTACCTCCACAGCCACCTGGATCGTTTTCCAGAAAACTTGGGTGATTGTAGTGAAGAACAGGGGAAAAGATTCCATCAGGATATTAAAACTATGGAAGATCGTTATCAAGGACGATGGGAGCCTTCAGCGAGACTGCCCTAGTAAACTCCATTCTAGAAAGTCACATAAAACAAAATTTTTATGTGATTAGTGACTAATGTAATTATGTAAATTAAATTTTTGCAATAAATACTTAAATCCATGTGTCTTTGTATTTTTAACTGCCAATAGTAATATTATATAGTATACCAGTTATAAAAAATCACAGGCACCAAAATGTGTGTTGGCCTGTGTAATGGATGATAATTCATCCAGAACCGAATCCGTGGTAGTATCTGCAAAACAGAGACGATGCTGTAGTAATCAATTAGGCGAACAGCTCGTTTTTGAACACAGTAAAAACTTTGTCTTATCCTAAATATAAACCAAACTATGTGTGGTATGTGAAAAATAAAATAAAAAAGGCCTCTTGACAAGTAGGTATACGTCACTAGAGAATTGAAGTGAACATAAATGAACGTGACATTTGATAAAGAAAAAAATATTGATGGGTACTCAAAGATACGAATCTCCTGTTTGATTAGCTGTTAATTATTAAAAGATGTTCATTATTTTTAACAAAAGGTACTTAGTTCCGACAACAACTTTTACTATAAATACCAATTTGTATCCATTAAAAAACTGTACGCGATAACGTGGAAGCAAACAAAGTTGTTATTTTAATTATAAATTGGGACTTATTGAATTCGTCACTTCTTTTCAAGAATTATATCAAAATAATGTGAATGAGTTATCTTACATATATTTACCGGAAAACTTCCAAAATAAAATCAGTGGTATTTTTTACGACTGCGCATACAAAGGTTTTTGTAAATGAGACAAAAAATTATTCATGTAAACCGCTAATGATTTTATAATCCTGTCACGGAAGAGTCACAAGGAAAAAAATAGTAAGCTGGGCCATTTTTTTACCCAATTGTGCATGCAAAGAGGAGTAATGTGTGTATGAATTTAAATATATATATATATATATATATATATATAAATATATATATATATATATATATATATATATATATATATATATATATATATATATATATATATATATATATATATATATATATATATATATATATATATATATATATATATATATATATATATATATATATATATATATATATATATATATATATATATATATATATATATATATATATATATATATATATATATATATATATATATATATATATATATTTTTAACAAAAGGTACTAGTTCCGACAACAGCTTTTACTATAAATACCAATTTGTATCCATTAAAAAACTGTACGCGATAACGTGGAAGCAAACAAAGTTGTTATTTTAATTATAAATTGGGACATAATTCGTTTATATCAAAATATGTGAATGAGTTACCATATATTTACCCGAAAACTTAAAATCTGGTATTTTTTAAATGACCTGTAAACCGCTAGATTTTATAATCCTGTCACGGAAGAGTCACAAGGAAAAAAATAGTAAGCTGGGCCATTTTTTTACACACATGCAAAGAGGAGTATATATATGTATATATATATATATATATATATATATATATATATATATATATATATATATATATATATATATATATATATATATATATATATATATATATATATATATATATATATATATATATATATATATATATATATATATATATATATATATATATATATATATATATATATATATATATATATATATATATATATATATATATATATATATATATATATATATATATATATATATATATATATATAATTATTGTTACCATTCACAGATTAAACATCTACACAAGTATTATAATCGTAAAAAAATCACCCTCCGAGATTTTTTCAGATCTTCACGTTTTAGGGTCCCTAGATGCCGAAAAACATGTTTTTTTTTATTGGTACCGTACTTTTAACACGCGCGTGTTTTAAAATTACCATGGCAACATCAAGAAGCCAAGAAACGTAAAGTCTAAATGTCAACTTTTTAATTATTGATCTGACAGGAAAACCTTGTAACGTCAAATAAAACATTACTATAGTCAAAAGCAGTGTTATCGTGCGGGTCATACGATTTATCAACGACAAACTTTTTAAGTTTGTTTTTCTTTTATTACGTGTAATCATAACCTCCGCATAATAAATCCGGAAGATGAATTAGATAGACCTATGATATTTTCATATGAAAAAAGAGGATAAACATGTAAATACCAGCAGTTGCAAAATCTTTGAGCGATGTCACTTCAAAGTCATATTGACAAGTCACTGACAAAATGAATAATATAAAACAATTTTCGGGTTTTTTGCATCCACAAGCCAAAAAAACAACCTACTTTCGGTCCAACAAATAATGTTGGAACCAATTATATATTGTACAGGATTATTGGTTATAAATGTCACCCTCCTCTAACATCTTTATTTTTGAAGATAGAAAGCTTATTTTTTTACTGAATTGTATGGAATCGTCTAAATTTTTTTATTGACAATATAAATATCACACAGGGTGTTTCACAAAGATGCACCCAAAATTTGAGTTTTCGAAGTGCTGTCAAATTTCAAAGGATCAAATTAGAGTAAAACGGTGTGCACTTTCTTATCTTAGTTTTTGAAACTCGATTTGATGACATTAATGCCCAATCAAACGCAGAATATCAATTTTTGACAGTTCCAGAAAAAATCTTTAATTTCACAATGATCTTGAAACTAGTATCACTGGCTTTTTACCAGCCAACCCTGTCTAATAATTGCAACAGCAAAATAGTTAAAGACGATTAAAAATGACGCGCACTTTTCTATCTTAACTTTTCAAAAGCTATCGTTGCCCTGGCAGATAGTAACTTATTATAAGTAATTTCAGACCATGTTACCTTGCTTGTTTAAAGACATACAAAAGAATTAATGTAGTAGAGTTGTGAGGATTTTTGTATGTTTTACAAATAACTGAAATTGAAAACAGAGAAATCAAACCTCGCTTTGCGGAGTTATGAAAACACTGATCCTCTGATATAGTTGTTAAAAGTGTATTTTTAAAAATTAGAGATACATCTCATCCCTATTAATAATTATATTATATTTAGTTTGGCCAATTTTAAATAAAACAAAAATGAAATCCGCAAAATAAATGAGTAACATGAAGATGCCAATAACAGTAAATCTTACGACAATATTTAATAAAAACTAGATTATTGAATTTCATGTTCCACATGCCCCCATTTTGCTCAATGAATTTTCTATAAGTTCTCTTCTGCCTTTCTATAGCTGCCAAAATAGTTCCCTGATTGCGATGATTTAGTGTTTCAATTGGGTTATTGTTTCTCTTATAATATTAACCGTTAGCGGGCGTCTTTCGTCTCCCGACTTTCCTTTTAAAAAGCCCCATAGAAAAGTATCCATTATGGTCAAGTTTGGGCTATTTGGTGGCCACCTCATCTGGCCAAATCTACCGATGCAAAATGGAAAAGTTTCGTTTAAAAATGCGGTTACGTCAGCAATATTGTGGACTGGAGCGCCATCTTGTTGCCAAAATATATCACAATCACGTTGAGCCAAATTTTGACCTACTGGTCTGATTAGTTCTAAATAATTATGCCCGTTCAGACAATTTTGTTAAAGAATTGTTCTTGTTGTGTTAAGTGTTGCATGCCGTTTTCTGTATCTTATAGTATGTTTTGCCTAGAATCTCAATAGAAGCGTTGGGATTTTCTTAAATTAGATAACTAATTATTAAGGAGCATTTAAAAATAGTTTGGCATTATAACCATTTTTATATAAGGTTCCTAAATTTCGCGTTTTTCATTCTCTGAATAAGGCATTCTGATGATCACATTAGCAAATTTGATTGAATAATGTCAAAGCCAAGTCAAGTATCTGTTTATTTAACATCATGGCCAACTTAGACAAAATGTATTTTAGGTTACATATTTGGATTTAAGTATGCGATATGTTACATGAAGTATGGTAGAATTTTATTTAGAATCCGGCAATAATATACGAAATTAGGTTTTATTTTGGAAAATTGATCCAATGGGATTTGACAGCCCATCAAAGTCCCAAATTTTAATTTTCAACTGCCATTATCTCGAAAACAGTTGAAGATACGCAAATATTTTCAATACAAAAAAATTTTAGTTTTACAAGAAAAATCTAAATGTTCGATAACATACAGGGTGTTCCTTAAAAAAAAAGTTTAATTCGGTGCGCTTTTTATATTGTCGATAGACAATATAAAAAGACAATTCAGACGATTCCCTACATTTTTAATCATCTTTAACTATTTTGCTGTTACAATTATTAGACAAGGCTAGTTGGTAAAAAGCCAGTGATACTAGTTTCAAGAACATTAGTGTCATTAAATAGAGTTGCAAAAACTAAGACAAGAAAGTGCACGCCGTTTTACTCTACATTGATCCTTTCAAATTTGACAGCACTTCGAAATCTCAAATTTTCATTTTTCAACTGCCATTATCTCGAAAACAGTTGGAGGTACGCGAAAATTTTGAATACATAAAATTATTAGTTTTACGAGTAAAATCTAAGTTTTCGATAACACACAGGGTGTTCCATTTAAAAAAATATAAGTTTGGTTCGGTGCGCCTTTGTGAAACACCCTGTATCATATTAATATTGTCAATAAAAAAATTCAGACCATTCCCTACAACTCAGTAAAAAAATGAGCTTTCTATTTTTAATAATAAAGATGTTAGAGCTGGGTGACATTTATAACCAACAAGTTTTTATGTAAAATTTTAGTCGGGAATCCTAAAATATGAAAACAAAGACACAAAGTCTCGGTCTCACTCAGTTATTATATTGTGACACGTGTTTCACTGTACAAGAGCATCATCAGACAACTAACAAGAAGGCACACGCGGACAAGACAAACATATGTCTTGATATGATTATCGTATACAATAAATGACTGAGACCGAGACTTTGTGTCTTTGTTTTGATGTTTTGCATTATAAGTAATGTCTTTTGGAGTAAAAATAGACGATTTCTTTTGACCTAATAAAATGCTTAAATATTTGATAAAATTCAACTTCCTGGAATAAAACTTTCTTTTTCTGAAGGAAAGTATTAAATTACATAATTTATTTTGTATACAGAAGGTATGCACTTAAAGGAGAATAAAAAATATTATTAATAACAATAGCAACACTAATAATAATAATAAAAATAAATTAAATACCAACAACTTCCCTAGAACAAAATTATACAAGGTGATACGGATTTGGTTGCAAAAGCAGGGTATCTCGCTAATTTCTTGTGAAACTCATGAAGCCGTAAACAAAATTTTCATAGCCTTCTTCGTTTACGAGATACAGGGCGAAATAGAAAATTTTGCATTTTGGGACCCTCCTCGTATCTCGGTTATCCTTTAACTTAACGCAAAGGGAAAAATTGCTGCTTATGCAGTTTTTTACGCTGGATCCAGTGGCGTAGTCATATTTTTCATATGAGTTGTTATTTTTTAGATATGACCCAAAGTTGTGTTTTTTTTAAATAGGACACCCTGTATATTTGTCCAGAAATTGATTTGTCCTTTGTGTGCTCCAACAAAAATCCTAATTTTTATAATTATCATCCCAAATTTTGCAGTAGGCCATGCAAAACGATGCCGTTTTCTTTTGTTTTCTTGGAGGCAAATGACATTTCCCAATTTTGTACGCTTATATAAAATATAGCGCTAGTTTTTTGTATTTATTTATTGTGTAAAAATATATTTCTATTATTATGGAAGAAAACGAAACTTTCAAACATTATGAAAAGTACGATATGTTAGCTTATTTTATGTTAAGTAATGAAAATGTTGAAGCGCCTTCTGAGATGTATTTTAACAGGTAAATAGTTAATTTTTAGGTATGTTGAAATACTATTGCTTAATTTTTATTTAGATATCCAGAAAGGAGGCAACCTAATATATCCACTTTTTATCGGATAAAAAAGAATTTACTTAATCATGGATCATTTATCAAACCTCGTACGAAAACATATAATAAAGAAAATCGGGAGGCTGAGGAAATTACGGTTTTGGCTAATGCAGAAGCTTACCCTACAAACTCTTGTAGGGCCAGTGAAAAGAGCATAGGGATTCCAAAAACTAGAGTTCAAGAAATTCTAAAAAAGCACAAATACCACCCATACAAATTTAGGCTCGTGCAGCACTTACAGCCAGGGGATGCAGAGCGTCGGGTAGTCTTCTGCAATTTGTTTCGAGAAAGATGCGATATAGTTAGAGATTTTGAAAGGAAGGTTATATGGTCAGACCAAGCACATTTCAGTAATTCTGGTATACTTAATAGGCGCAATAGTAGATTCTGGTCCCAGAAAAATCAACACCAAATATTTCACAGAAGACAGCAGGGCAGGTTTGGTCTAAATGTGTCCTGTTTCATATTAGGAACACATATAAAATTTTATATATTTGAGGGAAATCTAACAGCCAATATAGAAATTTTAGAGGCAGCTATACCTGAATTACTTGACGATGTTCCTCTAGCGCAAATTAACGAAAATTATCTTCAACAGGACGGTGCTCCTGCACACAATTCTGGAATGACGAGATTATTTCTGGAGAATAATGTTACCAATCAATGGATCGGAACAAATGGACCTATAAGATGGCTTCCTAGGTCCCCAGATTTGTCGATTTCTAGATTTCTTTCTATGGGGATATCTGGAAAATAGAATTTACAAAGACCACTATGATAATGTCCAAGATTTAGGAAATGCAATAAGAGAAAATTTTCGCTATTTACAAAATCATCCCGTTATTTTGCTTAATTCCCTAAAACGAAACGAAAATTGTGCGAAGCATGCATAGACAAAATGGAAATCAGTTTGTACAGTTCTTTTGATTTCCTTTGTTACTGTAGTTCTTATACGACAGTCGATTTTTGCTGAAAGGCTTGTTACATAATAATTTATTACTGTTTTGTTCTTGTGTTACATAAATCTAGGTAGGTGGTACTTTTTTGGTGCGAAATTATGAATACATATTTTGATAAATAGATTTAATTACATGTTTATTTTGTTTTGTTTTATTGTTAGGATGTAGATATTGTTAACGACTTTAAATAAAAGGCAGAATTGTTTTGCATGGCCCACTGCAAAATTTGGGATGATAATTATAAAAATTGGGATTTTTGTTGTTGTTTATTAAAATAGACTTATACTATTATATATTTCTGAGAAACTTTTAAAAGGACAAATCAATTTCTGGACAAATATACAGGATATCCCATTTAAAAAAACACAACTTTGGGTCATATCTAAAAAATAACAACTCAAATGAAAAATATGACTACGCCACTGGATCCAGCGTAAAAAACTGCATTAGCAGCAATTTTTCCCTTTGCGTTAAGTTAAAGGATAACCGAGATACGAGGGGGGTCCCAAAATGCAAAATTTTCTATTTCGCCCTGTATCTCATAAACGAAGAAGGCTATGAAAATTTTGTTTACGGCTTCATGAGTTTCACAAAAAATTAGCTCAGGTTCGTGAAAACCGCAAGGTTCTATCTTTAAAAATAAGCGAGATACCCTGCTTTTGCAACCAAATCCGGACACCCTGTACACAGACAGAGCATTAAAAAAAATTATTTAAATAATAGTTTTTTGTTATATACGTATGTAAACTGTGTTTCGTAAGGAAATTCAGTACAAGAGAGAGGTTCTGGGCAAGGTGAATTTATCGATTTTTTAAATAATAAAAATAATAATAATTTAATTTAACTTATAAAACATTGTACAAAGTACACATTGCAACAGATCTAAATTAATAACATAACATATAATTAGCAAAAAGGCAATAGTTCACTTACAAAGGTAAACTAATACAAAATGTCCAGTATTACAGTCATAAGATCTATATTATTCTAAAATAAATTAAATTTTTTTTGGTTATTTTATTCCACAAAAAAAAAAATTAAAAAACGATAAAAAACGACGACTGCACAAGGTCTCTTGGGCAGTCTCAGAGGTTCTGGATCAATGCAAAAAATTTTAAATAAAAGACATCTCTTTCGACTTACCTCAATCGTTTAGCTTCGTCGATGAACGGTCTTTTTTCCCCCTCACTCAGAAGTTTCCACTCGGCACCCAACCTCTTAGAGATCTCAGAATTGTGCATCTTCGGGTTCTCTTGAGCCATTTTTCTTCGCTGGCCTCGCGACCATACCATAAACGCGTTCATGGGTCTCTTGATATGTTCTTGGTTGGCTTGGTGAACGCTGGTCGGCTTTGGTGACGACATTTTCGCTTGATTATTCGTCGATGATACAGATTTGAGTAATTGTTTTTTTAAGTCTTAGATGAGTAATCTAGTTTTTGAAGTGTTCATGATGAATCAACTAAAAAAAATTGTATAAAACACAATAAATTCTCTCACTCAAAACCACTCACTAATTCGTCTATAGTATAAAATGAAAGCACCGTCACTATGTCGAAGGGGAGTTAGATGTGTACGAAAGGCATGCGAATTGCACCAATTTTTATCACTAAAATGTTATCTCGTTTAGTTGATAATGTAAACTGAAGTTGTGTTGTCGCGTACGCCGACTTTCGAAAACATTCTCGCCCTCCCGCGTTCCGGAGAGTTTCAGGGGGGTGGGAGGGGTGTCGCGAGGGGCGGAGTTAACGTGCGCCGAAATAATTCCGAATTTATATTAGGCCCTAAAGTGGTGGTTTTACATAATGCTGTGTTTTGTACTTGGACACCGATTTGACGGTGAATTAATGCGGTTGACCTTTGTCGGGGGGTTTCTTTGAGCCGAGGCCTCGAGCCCGCGGGAAGTGGGGGTGAGCGCTTGATTTCGCTGATTATTAGGTGGGTGGCCAAGTACGTGATGATGGTGTATATGTATATGGGGTTGTATTTAAATGGAAACTAATCGGAAACAATTTAAAATAAATGTTTTCTCTAATAACGACTCCCGTAAAGGATCAGGAACTAATTACATTGAAAAACGGTCAAACATCCTGAAATTTTAAAATGTGATGGGCAATATTTTCCTTAACTTATTTTTGCCAAAAAATGGGGGTCGATCCCCAAGTAGCACATGTAATCATATATGAACTAAAATTTCTAAATAAATCTTCAGTTTGGTTTAAATATAATTTTGTAGGTTATAAACGTAAATTTAAAAAAGTGACTTTTTAAGAAAAATAAGCGAAATAAAACTATCCAATTTTAGTTTAATTTTGAAACAAAAATATGATAATAAAAGTCATATTTTTTCCTCTCAACTTTTGTTGTCTTAAAATGTCATAATATGGCATTCTTATATAGCTATTATTACTATAATTAAACATCAGTACTTACTAAACTATGTTTGGTTGACATTTGGGAAAAAATGCCTACTTCCTGAACTTGATTTCTATTGATTAAAAAGTGGCATTTTAAACAGCTATTCTTATTATAATTACGTTGTGGTAACAAAATTGACACTTTTTGGCCATCGAATATTACAAAAAAAGTTGGAAGTTTAATTACCCCATAAAAGATATTTTTTGGTCAACTTTGCTATAGCCTATCTACATTAAAAACTGCTACGTTTAGAGCTAAAAAAATCTAATTTGAAGCTAGAAAACAAACAAGGAATCATGTGCCAAAAAGCTCATCAGCTAATTTGTGCTACTTGGGACGGAAAGTTTATGAGTTGTGGGCACCTAAAATGTGACAAATAAGAATGGTTTAGTTTATTGTTACCACAATAATTTCTAAATAATGAGAATTGTTCGATAGGGTGCCTGGGTATAATTAATATAGATAGAAATTCATAAACAAAGTGTTGAATTTTTACTGGTCTCTTTTTGGCCATGTTTCACAATTTCTTGTGGATTTATTGAATTTCTGGCATTCCATTTCACTGCTGAACCAAAATCATTATCGTAAATGTTAACAATGTGTTATATCAAAGACCGATTTTAAATCGAATATATAATCAGGTACAAATAATTTAACCAAATCGATTGCTCATATCGTCGTTTAATTAGACCGCAAGCAACAATGTTTGGTTTGGTGTCGTCAGAAGCGTGAGTTGGGTCTACTTGTTTACAAATACAATACAAAAAGTATGCGTAAACGAGAGCAAGAATTGCTGGATAATAAACTATATATAAACGAATTTAACCAGCCGATCTGTAACATTGCACGGCGCACAGACGGGCCAATCAATATAGAAGATGGAACAGAACAAGTAATTTTCTATTATTTTCATTAAAATATTAACAGTTGTTTTTATTTGCGATTCGTTCTGATAGGTCTAAAACTTCATTGCACGTATCAAAATTACTAGTTTATTATCAAATTAAGACTTAACATTTAGCAGTTGTGCTTATAGTTTGAAGTTGTAATTATTTTTATAATGACTAAAAGTGGTACTGATAAGGAAGTAAAAATCATTAGTTATTAGTGTTTAACCTGAAGACTAAAGATTTTTTCGAGTTAACAAGATCCTTTTCTTATTCTTTTTTTAAATAATTTTAAGAATCTAGAAATTTGGTTTGTGCCAAAGCTTAGAAATATGGATTTTATTATTAATTTAAGGTTTCTTTTTATAATACAAAAAAATTAGGTGCCCGTTTTTGCCCCTTTTCGGTATTTTCAATTTTTTATGCAAGTCATAATTAAGTAAAGTGAGTAGGGAATAGATTAAGTTTTGTTAAAACTTTTTTGTTTTTACACCGATTTTAATGGATAAAAACTGTAAAATCTGGCTGGCAATATTTCTTGTAACTATTCCTATCAGTTCAGTGTTTTATAAGATGGCCAACTCTGAAAGTTCTGCATGGTCTAAAACCTAAAACGCAGCCATCCGATATCATCGAAATTTCCCAGTAATACACAGGGTATGTCAAAAAATGTGAATTTTGCTCAAGAGTAACATATTTCTTTTTGATAATAGTTGAGCATAATTTTTAATTTTATTTAATTTTTTTCCATAAGAATTTTCGACATTAAAAAAATTAATGTAATCTACTCATGAAAAAAATTAATATTTTTTGACAAACCTTGGTTAGGAAATTTCGATGTCTGATGATTGCGTTTTCGATTTGAGACCATGCAGAATTTTGTATAAATATAAATAATATCTGTTTTTTGTAAAATTAATAATAAAAAAACTTTCCCATATGCTACGAACGTCAGTAGACACCCAGTATTAAAATATTAGAAATTCTTAGTTATGAACATTTGTAACAATAATCGTTATTCCGTAAATTAGTTCTTAACCCTCTTGACTTCAATATAATCTTATTTCGTTTGTTGAATATTTGGTTAAACAAGCAAAAATGTTTTATTTTGTAATTTGTTTATTTTATTTAATTAACATCATTAAGTTTATTTTTCAACACCCTATATAATAATTCGCTAATATACTACGTTATTAAATTTAAATAAAAGTTACAAGCCATGTTTTTCTCACTTTAAAGAAAATTGAGCTTACCTGCTCAAATACTTTGTATAAGCCCTGTATATTGTAGCGTTATTTCATTTAAATGTGAACCTACATAGTAAACAAAAATATATCGTTAAAAAATAAGTATTTTCAATGATTTCTTTAAAATGAATAATTTTAGCCATGTTTAACCCCTTCGCAACCAGCTATACCTGAGCTGAACAGGTCCCCTGTACCAGATCTGAGATATTGAGATTTTTCCAAAATAATGTTACTAGTCATCATTAGATTACAAAAAGGTCATACATTTTTGAAAAATCTTTTTGTATATTTTTTAAAAAATATTTTAATTTTATGGGTTTCATCATATCCATTTGGATATGTGGTATACCATAATATCAACATCTGGATATATGTGATATACCATAATATCCACATCTGGATACATATAATATAGCTGCGCTATTCACATAAAATATAAAATAAAACAAGAAGAATGTCTTCAAACGTATCATTAAAGAAATATATTCTAAGCCCTCTAGCGAAAAAACCAACAAAATAACAAAAAAACAGAGGTATTGCAAAACATAAACGACAAAGTTCTATAAAAAATAACACAAGCCTGGTTTGTTTCCACATCCAAAACAAGTTTTACGGGTCAGCTTTCTAATGCCATTTCGATTGCAAATCGTACAAACTTCTAAATGCTCTTTGGCCAGCTGCTTTTGAAAATTCAGTTATTGCATGAAAATCATTTTCTGGATTCTGTACTGAAGATTGGAGTTTTCTATATCCCTTATTGTATTTCATTAAAACGTCATGGCAGCATATCTCCATATAGTCGTACAATGAAATTTTCTTGCTATGCGCATTGGTATAGATAACTTTTGAGTTGAGCAGCATTTGTTGTAAAAGTTAGAATCCGACTTTATTAGACCAAGTATAATTTTTACGTAGGCAATTGTAAGGTTCTAAATCTTGGTCGGTGGCATCTACAGCTCCCATATTCTGATTGTAAAATTCAATGTTGGGGCTCGAAAAGCCTTACTTGTTTTCCCCCACACATATATCTTGACTTTTCAGATATTCCTGCCATATGTTTGGTGGTAAGGACATAAACGTCCTTCTTCCTTGAATCTAACTAGCAGCATCATACCTTTTCTGGCAGAACAAGACTGATATCTGTCCAGACTTCTTTCAGTGAGCTGTTTCGGAACACCTCGATTAGTCTTTATCGTTCCCGTTAGATAAGTTTTTTGTGTAAGTTAAAACTCCGCCAAACGTGTAGACACATACCAATTATCAAGAATTATTTCTCGGCTCTCATTGAGCAGGTAGCTTGCCAAATGAACAAAGATTCGATCAGAGAGAGAGTAAGGCTCTCTGCCAATATATAAACAAAAACTCCACGTATAACCCCTCAATGCCGGTGCACTAGGACGTAGGGTGAATATTTTTATGTCAAATCGATTCCTTTTAGTTTTTATAATATTGCCTGAAATGTAGCCGGCCTTTGTACAACCTCAGTTGTTCATCAATTGCGAATGTTTCGCCAGGGTCAACTAGTGTTTGACAGTTGTCCTTCAGGATACTTACAAATATTCCCAATATTGTAAGTGGTGCTGGATTCTTTTTTTATTTTCCCGTAAACAAACAAGTCCAGTGCGTTTCTGTCAAAATATATATAAACACGGGCGATGACTCATTTTTATTTTCTAAACCTAGTCGACTTTCTTAAGGGAATTACAATAACAATTGATATTTATTATAAGAAGGGGGCAAATTTTTAAAGCAGCGCAGACGGATTATTGTTACATTCGGCCAATATATGAACGTGGAAAAAGAATTTTTGAAAACTCTCTTATAATAGCAGAAACAGGTATACAGAACAATTACTGGGAAGTTTATCAGCAAATGGGTCCAAAATAAAATTCCACCCATCAAATATAACAGGCTCTATTTCGCCCTCGTCGTCCGTCGTGGAATAGTTGGAATCACTCTCACTAATATTCGACTCATTTTTGAATGTATAAGAATAGTCACTTTCACTTTCCGATAATTCATCGTCTACCTTCATTTTGTACAAAATACACTTGCAAACGATTTAACGATGTTCTCGCGAAAGCGTCTGTAAACAAACTGAACCACATGAACTTTGAAGCACATAGCCTAACTTTTTCTTCTTCTATAAAGGTTGATATATCAAAGCATGGATATATTTTTCAATACAGGTTCATATACCATCTATCCATTCAGTGATATATATATATATATATATATATATATATATATATATATACGTTTTACCAAGATTTTGACAGCATTACCATATCAAATAAATTATATCGCACGCTATATACACAAATATCAACCCGTGGATATCGTGGTACATGGACCTATACTTAAAAATATCCATACGTGGATAATCTGGTTGCGAAGGGGTTAAAAGAAATTGTTCAGTCTGATTTTGATACACCCTTTAAAAATGCTTCTGGAATGTACCATAACCCTCCATTTTACGTATTACAACTTATTATACGGAACAATTACCGGGAAATTTATCAGCAAATAGGTCCAAAATAAAATTCCACCCATCAAATATAACAGGCTCTATCTCGCCCTCGTCGTCTGTCGTGGAATAGTTGGAATCACTCTCACTAATATTCGACTCATTTTCGAATGTATAAGAATAGTCACTTTCACTTTCCGATAATTCGTCGTCTACCTCCATTTTGTACAAAATACACTTGCGAACGATTTAACGATGTTCTCGCGAAAGCGTCTGTAAACAAACTGAACCACATGAACTTTGATGCACATAGCCTAACTTTTTCTTCTTCTATAAAGGTTGATATATCAAAGCATGGATATATTTTTCAATACAGGTTCATATACCATCTATCCATTCAGTGATATATATATATATATATATATATATATATATATATATATATATATATATATATACAATGTGTCCCAAATTTGGCTTACATGCATTGCTATCTCGTAAACCGCTATAGCTACAGGGTGGGTTAAATTAGGAAAGTTTTAGAGAATTTTATTACAAATTTGATGACGTTTTGAAGTTTAGGATATCTTTTGTGGTTTTCAAGATAATTGGGAAAATTCAAAATGGTGCATTTTCAACTTTTGCCCGTAGCTTCTAAACGACTCGTATTCTGGTTTTATGGTTTATACATTATTAGGGCACTTTTATTAGAGGAACATTATGCAGGTAAAACGAAGTTTCTAGCTTCAATTGTTTTTGAGATATTGGCATCAACTTTTTATTTTCTTACCGACGCCATATTGGATTATTGTATTTTTGGAAAGATCTTTTTTAAGAGCTTTCCAATGATGTATAACAAGGTAAGATTATTATTTTTCTTGAGCTCTAAAAACCAAAATAATTGTTTTTTTTTAAGTAGGCTTTCATTACGCATGGCGGCCATAATGAAACAAAAGAATGCCGCATGTCAACAATCATTTTGTGTTCCTGAATAGTACTTGTTATCATTTTCTCATTGTGCCGAGTTTTTACAAAGTTTATTTGAGTTTCTTATACTACTTAAAATGGAGGGTAATTATTCCAACGAAGAGAATTTGGATATGATAGAACTTTATTTTAAAGCAAATAGAAATACACAAGCAGCTGCGTGTTCATACGAAGAACAATTTCCAGACCGACATCAACCAAGCCAAAGGCATTTCAGATTTCTAATTGTAAACTTGTTAGCTTATGGGTAAAAATATTAATTCAACCATCGATGTTTCAGATTTTCAACTAAGATATTATACTAACAGTGAATACCTAGTGACTAAAATGTAACTATCACACTATTGAAAATACCTAAACTAAATTTAAATTAACACATAAAAAAATATAAGTTACACCACATGCCTCCCTCCATTTTCCACACATTTTTGACATTTCTCCAATACCTTCCGTGTAACCCTTCTTAAGGTGTTCCTGTTAATATTAGCAAAAACATCTCGGACTCTGTCTTCTAGCTCTCTGAGACTTTCTGGCGGAGAAAATTCGTAGACCTCATTTTTTGCGTATCCCCATAAATAAAAATCGGGAGGAGTAATATCCGGTGACCTTGCCGGCCAAGCAACAGGGCCATTATTAGCGATAATATTTTCCCCGAAAGTATTTCTGAGGACCGCCATCACCTCTCTGGTACCGTGAGCCGGACAGCCATCTTGTTGGAACCAAATATTTTGCAGGTCGTTTGGGGGAACAGAATTTATAACTTCTGGAATAATTTGTTCCCGTAATAGTTGCAAATATCTGTTACCCGATAAATTTTCTTGGAAAATGAACGGCCCAATCAAACGGTTATCTAAAATAAAAATTGTTATGAGTGATTTAAAGCAGAAGTGCATTGTTTGGAATTACCTATAATGCCACACCACACATTGAACCCAAATTTTGTTTGTAAACGTCTTTCTTCTAAATTATGAGGATTCTCGGTGCCCCAGTAATGAGTATTATGTTTATTGAAAATTCCACAGTTTGTAAATCGTGTTTCATCTGTCCAAAGTACTTTAGAATGAAAGTTGGGTATTTGCTGGCATTTGTTGATGAACCATTCACTAAACGTGATTCTTCTAGCAAAATCATTTACCTGAAGACCCTGTACAATAGTAGGGTTATAGGGATGAAAGTGAAGTTTTTTCAAGACTCGTTGGACGGTTGATTTGGGAATTGCCGTTTGTTCTTCAATCTTTCTTACTGAGGTTGTTGGGTTGTCCCTGACACTTTCTATTATAGCTGCGTTTCTTGCTTCATTATCTATTGAATAGGTCTTTGGTTTCGGTTTCAAAAAAGACCCGTAGGCTAACAGGTTAACAATTAGAAATCTGAAATGCCTTTGGCTTGGTTGATGTCGGTCTGGAAATTGTTCTTCGTATGAACGCGCAGCTGCTTGTGTATTTCTATTTGCTTTAAAATAAAGTTCTATCATATCCAAATTCTCTTCGTTGGAATAATTACCCTCCATTTTAAGTAGTATAAGAAACTCAAATAAACTTTGTAAAAACTCGGCACAATGAGAAAATGATAACAAGTACCATTCAGGAACACAAAATGATTGTTGACATGCGGCATTCTTTTGTTTCATTATGGCCGCCATGCGTAATCAAAGCCTACTTAAAAAAAACAATTATTTTGGTTTTTAGAGCTCAAGAAAAATAATAATCTTACCTTGTTATACATCATTGGAAAGCTCTTAAAAAGATCTTTCCAAAAATACAATAATCCAATATGGCGTCGGTAAGAAAATAAAAAGTTGATGCCAATATCTCAAAAACAATTGAAGCTAGAAACTTCGTTTTACCTGCATAATGTTCCTCTAATAAAAGTGCCCTAATAATGTATAAACCATAAAACCATAATACGAGTCGTTTAGAAGCTACGGGCAAAAGTTGAAAATGCACCATTTTGATTTTTCCCAATTATCTTGAAAACCACAAAAGATATCCTAAACTTCAAAACGTCATCAAATTTGTAATAAAATTCTCTAAAACTTTCCTAATTTAACCCACCCTGTAGCTATAGCGGTTTACGAGATAGCAATGCATGTAAGCCAAATTTGGGACACATTGTATATATATATATATATATATATATATATATATATATATATATACGTTTTACCAAGATTTTGACAGCATTACCATATCAAATAAATTATATCGCACGCTATATACACAAATATCAACCCGTGGATATCGTGGTACATCGACCTATACTTAAAAATATCCATATGTGGATAATCTGGTTGCGAAGGGGTTAAAGGAAATTGTTTAGTCTGATTTTGATACACCCTGTAAAAATGCTTCTGGAGTGTACCATATCCTTCCATTTTATGTATTATAACTTGTCTTCCAATATTAAATACATTTCGTCTGATTTCCCTTGTTGCGGTTTATATAAATAATATTTTCCAACATTGGATGTAAATGGCCTCACTGTGACGCGCACTGGCAACTCTGAGAACTGAGCTACGCGGAAATCCCTTGATGAATCCCAACTCTACAGAATACAATAAAAAAATTGGAATCAATTTGGTAGTACGGAGGAATATAGTTATGAACTTTTAAGGAGTGTTTTGTATTTGGGGGTAACTAGGTTTGATTTAAAATATTCGTGTAGTCAATTAACCAGAATAAGAACTGAGTTTATGTAGGGTTTTAATTAAGTGATGTTGCCCACTGCATCCGTTATATTGGTGCACGTTTATAAAGGGTCCAACAATAGGAATGAAGGGTTTTGCAAAGGTTGCCATGAAAATATTGTTTATTTAACAAACGTCAAATACTGATAAAACTGAAGTTTATTGTTGAAAATTTTTTGTTATAATAGCAAATTGGTCAAATAACCAACGGATCTCTGCTGTAAAATCATTTATCCTAATTTAGCCCATTGTGCGAACGTAGAGACATTTTCGACGTGAATTTAATTTGCCAGTGGATGCTAAAGTCCCTAAAAGAAATTTTGAGATGGGTAAGACATTTCAATGAAATAGGAAGTATAATCTTCAAATCTGTCGGTCGGTCGTACCGGTACAGATCGTTCACAAGAAAATATTGAGGAATCTTACATCATGATTTAAAATTCCATCCGTACAAGGTACAGATATTCCAGAGGCTAACTCCTATTGATAAAGTAAGTCGTGGAATTTTTACATTTGGTGTGATCAGGCCAAACTTTGAAGAAAACGGCTTCGTATATTGGAAACATTTGTAACTCCTCAGCTCCAAAGAACGGATCAAGGTGAAGTCTGGTTCCAACAGGATGGTACAACAGCCCATACATCATGAAGGACCATTGCTGTTTTAAAGCACATTTTCGAATCACCTGATTTCAAGGTTTGGCGACATTGAAAGGCTCGCAAGGTTACCGAATATGGTGGTCCCCGATTTCTTTCGGTGGGGATATAAAGTAAAGTATTCTATACTCATCCCCAAATACACCTCAAATCAAAGAAAGGAATCGTGAAGAAATAGGTTCTATAAACACGTGGAATTACTTTGACGCGTTATACTCCATTTCTAATTCAATTTGCAGGAATGCATAGAAGAAGACGGGGGTCATCTTAAGAAAGTAATCTTTGAAAACTAAAAGTGTTCAACAAATTTTCAGAAATGTATCTTGATGTAAGTAACAATTAAGTTCCAATATATTTTTTGTATTCCCACGGTAGCCTATTAAAAATCTTTCAATCCTATTGCCGGGCCTTGTACAGAAATAATGTTCCTGAGCAACCCCTTAAACGCAATATCAAGACGAGCCATTTAATTTAAATCCAAACAACGAATACCGTCGGATTACGTCCAGAGTTTTTAAATAGTTGGGCTAATTAATCTTAAGGGCTATTTCCTGATTTACCTTTGAGCATTGCTAACGAAAAATTAATATTCAAGTAGTAGCAAAATGTATGTTTAATATAAAAAAATACATATCATGTTTATTAAAAAAATACTTTTGATGGGAAAGTTTCAGCTTACGTTGGGTATACTGTTTAACATAGGTGGCAACTCTGCGCAGGTTTACTGCCAGCAGCACGGCCGGGTCTCAACTAATTTATGAAATTTTTATTTTTTCGAGTGAAAACTATAAAAAAAAGTAGTTATGACACATGTCTGGGTAGAGAGCTTTATTTATAAGAAAAATATCCACACTGGTCAACTGAGAGCTACTGGCAAAACCGAACAAAAAATCGTTTTGTGTTTTAATTATATAGAATACAGCAAGGCATATTGAATATTTCACCTAAAATTAACTGACATTTACAAACGCTGTTGTAAACTAGTTGTTTTTTGTTTGATATAATTTATTAGGTATTTATAATGCAAGTAAAATATCTTCCTGATATTTTAATTGGATTAAATGGCCACATGTAACTTAAAAAATATGTATATATATATATATATATGTATATATATATATATATATATATATATATATATATATATATATGCAGTTTGGTCCAAGAACTGTGCAACATATGGGAAAATTAAGAAATTATGGTTCTTGGACCGTGTCAAAATGGAATCACTTTCCGACGTTTCTTCTTCGATTGCACGAGGCATCTTCAGAGATCGGAACACTGAATGAACCGGAGACACGGCAGGTTATTTATAGTCGACTTGTTTTCACCGAACCGTGACTCGGTGTAACGATCGATTTCCACGTATGATGTAGATTGAAGCTCGTATCTCTATTAAAATTGTTATGATGCTTATAAATTACCTAGTCGATACGGATCAACCAGTTTCTCTAATTTTTGACATCACCGTCTATAAATGGAAGAACTATACTTCCTATCGGTAACTCCATTCCATACAAGGAATCACAGACAAGATTGCAAGGTTACTTCACCGGTCCAACGTACGTACAAGCTTCAAAAGACACAAAAATATTGGACAATGTTTGCGATCGCTAAAGGACAGTATTCCTTTCCACACGGAAAGAGTATATGCAATTCCTTGTTCCTGTGGTGATGTCTTTATTATAAGGAACATGAACGATGTATTAGAAAGAAACAAATGGTACACGGTGGTCCACTAATACAAGACAGAAATATTTCGTTCGAAAGTTGTTCTCTAGGGGGTGTAACAGCAATGGACAACTGGATGTCGAAGAAAGTGCTTTTTTTGCCCTATTCATGGAACCATAAACTGTACCCTATTGACTTTTTTAGTGGTCACTAGGTGGAGTTGTTTCGAAATTTTCTAAATAATGCTGATTTTCTCAAAAAAAGTCAAATGGTACACTATGACTTTTATATCACGGTTTATTGGTAGTTATGAAGAGCATTTAAATTTAGAAAGTTGATGATGGCCTCTCGAATCTGAAACGCCGGATTAAAAAATTGAACTTGCCGTTTTGTAGAGCAGAAAAAGTGCTTTTCCAGTTTTTCGTTTTCCTAAAATTTTAGGATTAATTGAAATGAGAGATGAAAATAATTTCCACTTTGCCATTGTCACTTTTTCTCCTCTACAAAACGGCAGAGTTAATATTCCAAGCCGAGGTTTCGGATTCGAGAGACCATCATAAACTTTCCTAATTTAAATACGGACAAGTTGAATAAAATCTGCTCATCCAAAATGGAGATATGAACATATGAAAGTAAAAATGTTTGACCTTTCTCCACCACTTTATTTTTGAAAACAGGCAAAAATAGTCTCTAGCAAAAGGTGCGTAATTGGTTGAGGAATACAATGTTTATATTTTCAACATACCTTAATTATGGAAATTTAAGAGAAAATTGTCATTTACATATTTGCGTTGCTGTTACACCCTCTAGTGGCCAACTTTCGAACTTGGAAATAATTTACAGCGTTTTCTCTTGGCCGATTTACCTATAAATATTTTTTCCTTAAGTTCTGTCATTAAAGGTTTCCGAGCTACAACCGACGACCTCTATTATTGGGCCACCCTGTACAATCTGCTGTATCTGAACACACACATTCCACTGGACCTGGAAAAGAAACCAAAGTTCTTGCATCGGTTTCGGAACTCTATAAACGGAAAATTAGAGAATCTCTTGAAATTTATAAGCATCCTAACAATTTTAATAGAGATACGAGTTTCAGTCTACATTATACGTGGAAACCGATCGTTACACCCGACCACGCACAGTGTCATTTTAGCGGAAAAAAAACCAAATTTTAACTTTAAAATTAAAAAGTATTTATATTTGCAAATGATCAAAAACAGATTATAAAAGTATATCATGCCCAATGTATTTAAGGTAAGTTGCTAAAAACTTTGCAGTAAGCCATGGAAAATGGGAAACAGCTGAAGGTTACTCGAAGCTGTCAATACAAGTTAAGTCTGACGCACCAGTTTCTTTTGGTATAAGCGTACGTTTAAGTAAAAAATTGTGATTATAAATTATGGAAGAAATAAGCAGAGGTACGTAGTTAATGATTTAAGCTAATAAGAAAAAAATTTAAGCATGTATTAACGCAAAGTTTGTCGAATTTCCAAATCTTTATTTTTTTTTTGAATTTTCAATTTTAATCGAGATTTAAAAAAATACACCAAAAACCATATTTCCAGTTTTTGCATTATTCAATACTTCAATATGTCTAGTTTATAACTGTTATAATTTTTTTTGCGACTTTTTGCGATTCTAGCCAATATGATATTTTTTAGAAAGTCCAGTAACCATAAAAAATGGGGATCTTTCAGAGGTTTGGTTACGAGCTCGGAATGGCGATAAAGAAAAAGCAGTTGTCGAAAAAGTAAACGTGTATTTTGGTGATAATAAAGAAAATACACCATCTAGAGATGCATTGGAACAAATGACAAAATATTTTTGTTTAAAAATGAAGACTTTTTTCAAAAACTGCCATCGAAATATTAAATACTTTAAAAAGACACATGAGAATTGGTTAAATAAGGCAATTATTTTTCCAGTTAGTAAAAATGCTGAAAAAAAAGTGGTAAGTTTCTTAAAATAAAATGTGCCTTCAAAAATAATGTTACTTTTTTATTTTTTTTAAGAATCAATATCAATGTTATTACGCAACGTTGTACTCTACAAACTAAAAGATAGGAATAATGGCATAAATGTGGTCTTTATCATTGAGCTAGAAGTCAAGTTGGAAAATAGGGAGGCGACATTATTTCTGGAGGCTACTGTAATTTGTATATACCGGGTTATTTTGAATTTTATTTCTTATTTTGTCAATACGTCAAAAAACCTAAATTTTTTGAAGATTTTTTTTTTGGTTTTTGTAGGGTCTTAAAAGAGGCAGACCTAGGAAACGTTTTGAGGATTTGGGCCCAAAAGCCAAAAAAATTAGAATAAAGGAAAAAGTCACTGGTATGTCAAATGAAGAACTTCTTCATGTAGTAAGTGAGTCCGAGAAACTTTTACCAAGCCAAGAACCAAGGATTATGTCCCCAGAAAAAGCTCTTGCGCTCTCTTTGGATTTAGATTTATCAGTCAGAAAATATAGAATTTTGAGATCTTCAATTAATGCAGTTCATAAGGGCTGTGTGCCGAGCGAAACCGTCATAAATAATTTAAAAAACACATATTTGCCAAAAAATATAAAAGTGACCGAAGTTTCTACAGAAGTAGATCTACAAGAAATTCTAGACAAAACAGTAAAAAGTCTATTAAACATTATAAACCTTTCGGAAATAAGTAATGATGACAAATTTAATTTAAAATTAGTGTGCAAGTGGGGGTTTGACGGCAGCTCGGGGCACAGCCCTTTCAAACAGAAATTTTCTGAACAAAGTTCCACAACTTATGAATCTATTTTTTTTATTGCATTTTCACCAATTAGAGTCCTTTTGAATGGCAAACCGATTTGGAGAAATCCACGTCCTTCCTCCACAAGGTTCTGCAGACCTATCAAATTTGTATTTACGAAAGAAACTGCAGAACTTGTACGGAAGGAAGAGCGTAAAATGAAAGAACTCATATCTAATCTTAATCCTTATAAATATTTTATTTATGACAAAGAGGTTATCGTCACCTATGAAATGTTATTGACCATGTTAGATGGCAGTATAGGTAACATTTTATCAGGTACTAATGCAACTGCACGTTGCTTTATATGTGGTGCAGGTCCAAAAGAAATGAATCAAAGCGCAGTATTGAAGAGATCATTTAATGATTCCAACCTTCGATTTGGTTTGTCCACCTTACATTGCTGGATACGTTTTTTTAAATGTGTTATTCATATTGGTTACAGGTTGCCTATATCGACATGGCAAATTAAGGGAACCGAGAATAAAGAAATTGTGAATCAAAATAAAAAACGTATCCAGCATGAATTTAAAACTCAAATGGCTTTATTGGTGGACAAACCAAAGCAAGGATTTGGATCAACCAATGATGGCAATACTGCACGGAGATTCTTTTTGAAGCCTGAAAAGAGTTCTGAAATAACAGGGGTAGACTTAAATTCAATTAAAAATGTTTCTATTATCCTGAGAGTTCTATCTAGCGGCCAAAAAATTAATGTTAGCGAATTTGAGCGTTTATTAAACGAGACCAGAGAACTTTATATACACTTGTACAGTTGGTACTATATGCCAAGCAGTGTGCATAAAGTTCTCGTGCATGGAATTTCGGTAATCCAATTTTTTGAATTCCCCATAGATGAGCTTTCTGAGGAAGCCTTAGAAGCTCGCCATAAAGAAATCAAAAAGTTGAGATTAACAAGAACAAGAAAAACCTCAAGGATTGATACAAACAAAGATTTGATGAATCATTTATTGATTTCATCGGATCCACAACTATCTACACACAGAAAAGTTACCACTAATAATCGTGGTAACATTGATGACGATATAAAGAAATTTTTAATAGTTGAATAAACTATCTATTTTAAAAGGTATTTAAATTAGGTACCTAGTCATTTTAAAGGTCTCTAAGTTGCCTCATTTCTATTGTAAAACATATGTAAGTTTCTTGTTATTGTTATAATAATTATAAAATATTCTTTAGAGTTGTTACTATTTATATATATATTTCATATTAATATGTATAATGTATATTATACATTCTTGTTAATCAATTGTTAATTTTTGGGTTCGGATATGCAAATAAAATATTTACCTGATTTGAGCTATTCCTATGTTACCTAATTAATTTATAGTTGCTAACCACCCTGTACAAACATTAAATTTATCAAAAAAATAATAAATTTAAAATAGTTAATAAATATATAAAGAACAATACATTTAAAAAAGTACTTTTAATGATTCTTAGGTTTTTGAAACATTTAAAAGCACAATTAATGCATTACTTTCATAGACATAGGCACAAATAAGCAAAATAAAACTTTTATTGATTTAGTAGCTTCACTTATGATCAATAATATTTTTATTCAAAATAATAAATTTTGAAAAAAGTAACCATATTGATTTTTTCAAAGTTGATTTTAGCCCCAGCCTCCCCTTATTGGCATAGAGGATTTTTTAAAATTGGATTAACAATGTTATTTATGTCCTAAATAAATGTGCATAAGTAAGAAATATTAATTTTAAATATTTTGTAAAAATATGATTTTTTTCCAAAAATGGCCCTATTTTTGACACTGTGCCACGGTTCGGTGAACACAAGTCGACTATAATTAGCCGGACTAGGTATCTCCGAGCTCTTTCAGTGTTCCGATCTGGTGAAGTAAATATCCCTGAAGATGCCTCGTACAATCGAAGCCGAAACGTCGGATAGTAATTTCAATTTGAGACGATCTAATCCCAAGAACCATGATTTCCTATTGACCACAGCCGTGCAAGCTTTCGTTCTATAAATACGGAGGATATTCAAAATGTACTGAACATTTTTTTTTGGAAGCTATGATATCAGGTCTGAACACAGATTTTAATTCTAAAAAAATTCTCCATAACATTTTTCCATATTTTAAAAATTTAGGTTAGTTCATTCTTGATCGATGTTCACATTTTTTTGCCTACTCTGAATACCTTTTGACTTTTACCAAAACTAACTACTGCTAAGACAGTATTTATGGATGAACTAACTTTTACCAAGAATACAATTTTCTGAGAAATCAAAAATAAAAAAGTTTCCAATATATTGCACACTTCTTAAATCAAATATAAATAACATAAATATATGTTACTATGTTTCTTTGAGTATGTGTGTTATATATTCAAACAATTTAGCCGTTTGCCGTCTTCTCCACTTCGGAGCTACAAGCCCGGACTTTGAAAGCTTCTACCATAACAAGCTTCTGGTAATAGAACTTACTTAAAAATGAATATCATAGAATATTTTAACTTACATGTCCATTTAATCCAACTGAAAGAACATAGGAAAGCAGCACCAGATTTAGTTCTGATACCGCCGCACAGAGGACGATTTATACACCGCTAGCATGACAAAAAGCCAAATTTTACATCCAAAATATTTAAAAAATGCTTCGATAGATTAAATTAAATTGAGCCCAAATGTCATCTATAAACCATAATATCCCTCAAATGTCTCATATTATCACATTAGTCATGACAAAACAGATGATCTAGAGTGGAATCCTATTTTCTGCTAGAGCAGTAAACGTGAGCCGCGAAAGATTTGGCGTTGTTAAAAACTTGTGGAAACAAGCCTGTATTGTGAAAAATTTGAAATGGATGTAGTTGTACCTGGTATGTTATGTGCACAATATATTAAAACAATATATTAAATTCGTGTTTACGTATTTAATAAAATAATATCATAAAATATATAAGTATGTATTCCACCGATCAGATTTACAAAGTTAATGAAGATTTATAAAAAAAATTCCACCGAGTTCTACTTTCTAATTTGCGACATCTTAAAGTTAATTAGTAATCTTAATAAAAATATAAAAATTAGATGCCCCGACTTGCCCCTATGTCCGCTTTCCGTTGTTTTAGGTACCGTGTCAGTTCAATCCAAAACATCAACATTTTTGCGTAGAGAACTATTCCATTTTATACGCGACAATGGGTTATTTAAGCATTCGATTAAACATTGCCCAGAACAGACAGTTAAATATATACCAGAAAAAATGAAGAACATAGATAAAGAAACAAATATACATGCTCACGAAAAACTTTATTTCGAAACTTATTTGTAAATGGAAAAAACACAACCAAACATTGGACAGATTTTTAAATTCCGAATCGAAGAAGAACATATTATAGAGGAAAAAAAGAAAAAGAAAAATAGGGGTACACCAAAGAAGCAATTTAGTGAATGTGGTGATAGAAGTAGAAAAGAAAAAGTCAGTAGGTTGTTAAACTATTCTCCGAAGAACTTTTATTCTCGACTGTACGTTCCTACCAACAGCAGGGTAAACGGTCGCTGGCAGAGGTCATTAAAAAGGCTCCAGCTAGCTCTCCAAAGAGTATTAAAGAGATGAAAACACCAAATTTTCCAAATACGAAGATACCGTACACGCCCGAAGAAGCCTTGGCATTAATTACCGATTTTAAACTTGCAAAACATCAGTATAAGTTATTACAAGCAAGTGCAAAAATAAAAAATGCTAACATTTACCCCACGTATTACGGAAACATTATGCGAACTTAAATTACAACCTTTGATCGGTCTAACAATCCAACGTCTCGCGAATAATGATATAATAATAAGAATGATTCCAATATTTTGATGACCTCCATCGTTCCCTAAAATTGTTTACACGAAACGATGATAACAAAGTAGTACAATATTGGAGCAATCCACGAACATCCTCTTCATGTTACTGTCGACCAGTCCGCTTTTCTTTCACGAAAGAAACTTCTGATTTCATAGAAGAAGAATTTAATACAATGCCTCCATAATCACGCACAGTTTTCTAAAAACTATGGTTGATGGTAAGATATGTAATGCAGTAATGAAAAATAGAGCCATTACCGTTTGTTACATTTGCTAACCATCTCCAAAACATATTAATGATCTGCAAAATCTTGTTAAAAGACCTTGCAATGAAAGTGCGTTTGCTTTAGAACTGTCAACACTTCACGCGCAAATAAGATCGTTTGAAACACTAATTCATCTTTCCTACAAACTTGAAGTCCAGTGTTAGCAAGCTCGCGGAAATTACGCAAAGAAAAGGGTGGAATAGAAAAAAATTTATATTCAGAAGATTAAGATTAGATTAGGAACAGAGATGGGACTCTTGATGAACATCCCTAAGCAAGGAGGGTGAAACACGAATGATGGAAATAGGGCCCGGAAGTTTTTTAAAGATCCAGAGATGTTTACTAATATCATCAGTATAGATGTTGAGCTTTTTAAGCGATTTGCTACCATCTTAAGTACTCTCTTATCTTAAACATTACTGCTCAGAAACTGCAGAACTATTTGTTAGGAAATATCCTTGGTATAAAATGCCAGTGTCAATCCATAAAATATTAATTCATAGTGCGGATATAATTCAGTCCTTCACAGTTTCAATTGGGCAATTGTCAGAAAATGTACAGGAGGCCAGACAACAGGATTGGAAAAAATTTCGTGAGGGCTTTTCAAGAAAATTTTCCAGAATTGTCACAAATACTGATATAGTGAATAATTTATTAATATCTTCAGATCCGGTAATAACAAGAATTGAGAATTGAGAAAATTGCCTTGGCGAAAAAGCGATCCATTGTGATTAGAAGTATTAGAACTATTAATAAGATAATCATTTACAATAAAAAAGAATTAGTAAGAGAGCAGTTTCATTTTTTCCATGTAATATATCTAAAATCGGCCACTGTGCGTCGATGTGTAATTTATATATACCATTTTTATTGGGCGCCATTTTGTTCCATCATATTGGATTCCATTACTAATATTTTACCAGTAGTTTCTACCGATGCGACACTTGATTTTTGGACGTATTTAAAACAAATTCAATACGTATTTTTTTGCATTGACACCAACCGCCATTTTGTTACGTCATGTTAAGTTCGTACCAGTTTATCCCTATATCACAATGAATTGAATAAGATTTTTTTTACGTTGATCTAGGCACCCTGGAACTGGAAGATCTAAAAAAATCTCGGTGGGTGATTTTTTCACTATAACAGTATTTCCCTTTTACGAGGGAAGTAAAAATTATTGGGCCGCCATTTTGTTCCGCCATCATTAATTTGTACTAAAACAGTTTATATTTACATCACACTTAATGCTTGTACAAAATTTGAAAACAATCTAGTACGTGGTTTTATCAGGCCGATTTTCAAAAATAGGTTATTAGGCCGCCATTTGGTTTTTCCATCTTATATTCATACCAAAATGTTATCAGTTTATTTCTATGTAATACTTGATTTTTGTGCAAAATTTGAAGAAATTGTATAATTCGTTTTTTAGTAAGAATTTTTTTAACATTCCGCCGTCAATCTATTGAGTAGTTTTAAGCTATGCCGTAAACTGATAGACAGACAGATAGACAATACGTATATATATATATATATATGTATATATATATACATATATATATATATATATATATATACAACATATGGCATGTGATACATCATTTGAAAGCTCTGGTTTCACTCAGTATGTTCCTAGATTTTAGTCCCATTTGGTCGTGCCGTTGCTCAATTATTTGACATTTGTCATATTTTTGACAGATGTCAATAAAAAAACAAGTACATTTTATCAGAATGTGGGAAACTAAAAAACTAAATTGTCGTAAAAAATAAAATCTAAGTCTACCAAATTATTAGGGGTAGTCCATATTTTTTCCACGCACAATTGAACGGTCGCCATTTTGAAATGGCACAACAGAATCACTAAAATCTAGGAACATACTGAGCAAAACAGGAGTTTTCAAATGATGTATCACATACCATATGTTGCCATTTAAAAAAAAATGCCGACTACGTCATATTTTGACAGATGTCAATAAAAAAACAAATCAATTTTATCCGAATGTGGGAAACTAAAAAACTAAATTAACGTGTTTGACATTTTCTATAAAACTTATAGACTACCAAATTATTAGGGGTAGTTCATACTTTTTTCCACACTGTATATATATATATATATATATATATATATATATATATATATATATATATATATATATATATATATATATATATATATATATATATGTTGTTGATTTTTACTCCTTCACGGATGGAAAAATACAATGTGTTTTCATTCACATCCGTTCACTTAACAGTTTTGCTGACGTTTCGCCAAAATCACATTTATTTTCGGCTTTCTTTCTCGCGTCCGAATAGAGACTGTCTCTATTCGGACGCGAGAAAGAAAGCAAAATGCCAAATGTGATTTTGGCGAAACGTCTGTTTTTTCAGAACGACAGTAGTGAACGGATGTACACCCGGAATGAAAACACATTATATATATATATATATATATATATATATATATATATATATATATATATATATATATATATATATATATATATATATATATATATATATATATATATATATATATATATATATATATATATATATATATACAGATTTTTCCACGATTATAAATATTTTATTTGGCCGTCATTTTGTTCCGCCATCTTGGATTCTACCAAAATTTAATCAGTTGGTTCCTACATAATACTTGGTTTTTGGGCAAAATTTTAGAAAAATTGGATAAGTAGTTTTTTAGCAATAATTTTTTTAACATTTCATTTTGTTTTGCCATATTAAATTTTTACCAAAATCTTACCATTCTTTCCCAATTGACTTAAGTTTTCCAGCTATGTCCCGAACAGACAGACCTACGGAATTGAGAAAACATGTTTCTCGGTATCTAGAGACCCTGAACCTAAAGATCTGAAGAAATCTCGGAGGGTGATTTTTTCACTATACAATACTTCCCTTTTACGAGAGAAGTAAAAATCAGTAAAGTAAATGAAGGGTGCTAAACCAAAACGTTGTAAGTTCCAAAATTATAATTTTACACAGCGGATAAAAAACTGTACAATCAAAATACTTGCAAAGCATTTAATAAACTGTTTATATAACATCATTCGTACATATTTCAAGTATTATTTCCATACAAACCTAAATTCCAAATTATTGTTTAAACTAAAAAATATCCCGTTTGTTTATAACTATGTTGTACAAAACGTTGTATGTGCCACTGATTGTGCAACTGCAACTTGATGGCACTTACAACGTAAACTTACGAACTAATCTTTAAGTACGTAGATATTGGAAATGGCTAAACTACTGCGAAATTATGGCCTCATAATATTCCCTGTCAGGTCCAGCTGGAAATCTTAACATCGCAGTGATATCTTTTTTTTTTCAGCCGATAGTGGCTTTGGCGTTTCCTTAAATTCAATGGGTAAAGATTGGAACGATTCAATGGAAGCGTTTTTTTTCAAGATATTAATCTAAAACCCATGGAGCCAACTCGGAGTAGGATGTTCCGATTTCCACCACACCAAACTTTCTTTTTGACATTCGCATCTGAGTGACTTTTGATATAGTAAGTTTCTTAGTATCCAGGTATTCCCGAGCAACAGATTTCCAATCGAAAAATTTTGTCACATCCATTATTACAAAAGGGTTCTTCAAACATGCCGACGCCATTATCTCTATTAGGTCTTTTGGAACTTTAGGTGACAAGCGACGTTTAACTTTTTCTATGAGAGCGAAGTCTCTATCACACGAAAGAAAGGTGTGGCCAGATACGGGAAACTTGTGAGTTATTTGGTCAAATTTACCTTTGGCGATCAGAGTTAGCTGCATTGCTAACATAATTTGGTTCTTATTTTGCCCGCAGCAGTTGTCGGACCATAAAATAAGTTCCCGCTTTTGTGTCTGCAGCTCTTTCATTATGAAGTTATAAAGGCAACTTGCTATTTCATTTGAACCACGTCCACCCAAAGTTTCATTCCAAAGGCACATGAATCCTTTATTCAAATCTTCCAAGTGAATGCCCATATTAATACAAGCCAGCTGTCTACTGTAGTACATCTCAGTATGTGTCAGGCTTGGAACGTACATCTGCTGTTGTAGATCAAAGCTCAATACACAAACATTCGAATCCGACATCTTGGATCTTCTGCTATCATCCGCTATATTTCTTTGTGCCAACTCAGCCTTGCGCTGATGTATTTCCAGAGAATTTTGGGCGTCCACTTTCTCTTGGCCTTCTTTCCCTTTTATTTCAATATTTTTGGAGTCGCAAACGGAACATGTATCTACTCGTGGTGAGGCAAAAGAAAAATTGAAATCCGATAGAAACACATCGTTGAACCATTGCCTAGAAACTGGAGGTTTTCTACCATCTTCAGTATATCTCTCTAAAAAGCCCCTGTAGAGTTTTGAAACATTTAAATCTGGGGACAGAAACTTCCTATCTGGAGTGTCATTTCTGCTGTAGTGACTTTCTCTTGCAGGAATACTGGATATGTACTCCTTAATTTTGTCCTTCCAACCAGTATTTTTCTTGTGGCGTGTTCCTCCTCTGTCATCCTTGATATCCAGTTTTCCGGTTAATATTTTTTCTGCAAGCAATTGCACCCTTCGTTGAGTAATATCGAAAGTTTCACAAAAGGTCTTCTTGCACACTTGAACCTGAGAAGCTCCCGGCAATTGCAATAAGTACCGGAAGGAATGTTGACGCTTGCTGTCTTGTGGAGTCTCATAGTTCCCGTGCCTGCGACGTTTGATCAATGATGGGTGTATACAGGCTCTAAGAAAGCTTTGTTGGCCGTTGTAGTCGCCAATTTTCCAAAATTCAACAAAAAGACTTCTTCGACACGCAAGTGTCACTGAATGACATGCAAATTGACACTTGCAAGTCGCCTGCAAAGAGAAAATGAAAAAGGATATAGTTTACACTGCAATAAAATGAGCCCCCTTAACATAACACTATAACTTCCCATTAGGCTCCCAAAATGAAACTAACACCTTAACATGATACCTATACACTTGCGGTCAACGAATTTGGAGCCAGCATACCTAACCTTAAAGATGAAAAGCCGGATTTAAAAATGTATTTAAAAATGAATAAAAACTGACCTTGAACGTCAAATGATCGCCACAAATTTGCTGGCCGCAAGTGTACATGACACTGAGGATAATATAAGAAAAATTATTTACCTCCCGTGGTTCTGTTTTATCCACCACTTCCTTGTTCTTTAATGTTGTGTAACCAACTCCCGAATTTCTTTTCGTTTTTAGCACTGACTTTTTCCAACCAGGGATATTTTTTTTACGCCCCTTGCTTGTTGGAATCTCTGCGTTATTATTATTATCCATTATGAAACAAAAACAAGCGGAATAAACATCAACAAACGTTCAGCAAACGACGAGAAGTGAAAATGTTTACGTACTGACGATGCAAGGCATTTTTCGGCACTTAAAACGTTTTGCTTGGCTAGGGACAAAAAAAACCGTTTGCGGCGCTCGCATCAAATTTTTAATTCTTGTGCAGGTCGACAGTGGCACTTAAAACGTTTCTATGTAAAAAAACGCATTTAACCCTATTTGGCACTTACAACGTTTTGGTTTAGCACCCTTCAAATGTTTAAAACATTCTAAATTGGTCATGTCAGTGGAAGAGGCTAGAAAGTATTTTGTTTATATATTCAGTCGCAAGGTGCGTATTAAGGGTTGACACACTGTCTTGTTGACACATAATAATAATAATAATAATAATAATAATATAAATCATCTTTATTTGTTGCCTTACCTTTTATTGCAAATACAAAACCAAATAATTAATAAAACACACCAAGATTAAGGCTCCATTTAACCATTGGAGGACATTAAGAGTCCTGCTATTGTTACATGTACCTTAACCTGATGGAATACTTGACCTAGTAATCAAGAGGCTATAAATAATGATAATAATAATAATGCTTGATAAAAATTAAATATGCGAACAAACTTCCTCAAACCACATAAAAACTGACAAGCATGAGTTTTGCATTATCTAGATTCTATTGCTCTGAATATAGCTCTTAAGTAAGGGTCATAAACAAAGTCGCAATAACTGAAAAATGACATTACCAAAGACAAAGACTGTGATAACATTTTAAGCAGCCTAGAAAGTACTAGATATTAGCATACAATAGTTTTAGGTTGGAAAATGATTTTTGTAATAAAGAATTAAAATGTTGTGCAAACATTAATCTAGCGTCAATAAGAAACCCCAATAATTAATAAGAAACCCCAATGTCTAATACCTGTGGATTCAAAAGTAGACGTACTTGCTTTTGCACCTCTAAAGTTGATTTACTTTAGATTGATTTCTGATGGTTTAAGTTTTAAATTGTGAGGTTCTGACAGGTGGGCAATACGTTCTAACTCCTGGTTCACAAAGTACCCAACAATATACTTTTCTGGCGGTAAGGAACTAAATCCCAGCAGAACATGGTCCGCGTATACCTAGTAAGAGCAATTTTTTATACTATAAAGAATTTCGACTGAGTATATTGGAAACAGAAGTGGTCACCCTCACACCCTCTGGGCTCTATCTAGTAAGTGGAGTAAAATATTTTGTGAAGACTTTAAATATATTTGGCCTATTAGAGTATTTTCTTAAATATGTAAACCAACACCAAACCCCATGCTATTGCGTCTCTTGTAACCAGTAAAGGCTGTGATTTGATCACTATTGAGCATTGTGTTTTATTAGGAACACCATTATTGTGAAAACGGGTTTCATACTACAAATATAAGTAAGTAATTTCGATTGCCATGTATCATAACTTATGCTAAATTCATTTTAAAAGAGTGGCAGTTTTTTAAAGAGTGTTTTTAGTAATACCTGTTCTGCGGCGAGACCATGAATAGAAGCGAGCGGACTGTGGAGGCATGCTAATGTATGCTAGAACGTTGATAATTTTATTATAAATTATATATTGTCGTATATAGAATTTTGAGATTTCCATAATTCCAGTAGCGGAGATATTGCTTGTTAACTATATTTTGGGACACCCTGTATATATATGTATGTCAATGGGTTTCTCAGGATAAGGTTTATAAATGTTGAAATGAACATTTTTTAAATCATCATATCATGTCAGGAAAAAAGGTTACCAATCCATCCGACTACAGTTTGCATTATCTAAAGGTTGTACTGCAAAAGAGACCACGGCTGATAAGATGTTTGTCACCATATTCGTTTAAGACAGCTGTCTTCCCACGAAAATCGTTCTACCGACTCACCCTGTGGAAATGACATTCCTACTGTGCTGTTAGAGCAGAGCTAAGGATACGGCTCAAAGGACCTCGGAATGCCATAAGATATCCTGATACGATTAGGAGATATCCGAGCCAATGGCACAGACAAGGCGGGGTTTAAACAATCGATGTTCGACTGGTGGGGGCGCCGCGTCGGGCGCAACAAGTGGCACACGATCCGCCGAAGACACAGGCCGCTGCTAATCCTTATGTGGATTCCAGGGCGCGATGCGGGATGACACAAAGGATAATTGCCAGATTGAACATGCCCGCGCTCGACCGGAAAATTATTTACTTTCTTGGGGGTTTTGTACCTGGGTGTGCTCGTATATCAGGTCAATCAATTGTGTGTTTAAGCTATTATTAGTGCATCGAACTCCGTACGTAGTCTAGTAACTGAGAGATAAATCTAAGGAAAACTAGGAAACAAGCCATTTTTGAGTGTAGCTTTTTGAGAGCTCTTTTATATATATATATATATATATATATATATATATATGTATATATATATATATATATATATATATATATATATATATATATATATATATATATATATATATATATATATATATATATATATATATATATATATATATATATATATATATATATATATATATATATATATATATATATATATATATATATATATATATATATATATATATATATATATATATATAGTTAAACGAACAAGGTCCCACCCTTATTTATGACTTTCCTGGTATATTTTGGGAAAAACGGAGCCCCGACACGTCAATTTTGATTTTTAGGGGGACGTCTTTTCATGTATGATTGTATAATACAGGGTGTTCCAAAAATAAGATATCGCATTACACTTGACATTTTTAAATGGAAACCCCCAATTTTTTTTCTATTTTTGGATTCTCCAGGAAGTTTTTAGTAACTTTTGTATAATAGAGTTTATACCTATCTTCAACCATTTTGAAGTTATTTGAATAATTGAATAATATCAAGTATTGATAAATTAAATATATATATATATATATGTATATATATATATATATATATATATATATATATATATATATATATATATATTGCAAGGGCTACTGCCCGGTTGTTTAATACGTTACATTCAGTCAAAAATATTAACCATAAGTATGTGGCTAAATTAATAAGAAAATTTGAAGCAACTAGATCTGTATCTAATATTCTCCGGAATCAGGAACACTAAACCATTTACAGTTTTACATTCACATTAAAATTTAAACAAAAATTAGTATATTTTTCTACAATGTGTCAAAAAGTCAATGTGGTAATAAATGTTGAAAGTGGTGTCCGTTTACCTCCATGCAATAATAAATATTTTGCTCAAATCTATTCCTAACATTTTCACACATTTCTGGAGTTATTTGTCTGCATTCCGCCGTGATCCGCTCCCGAAGATCTTGGATGGAGTAATATATTTACGTACTAAAAACCTTACTTTTTATATGTCCCCAAAGAAAGTAATCTAAAGGACTCAAGTCCGGAGACCTTGGTGGCCACTCAATGGGGCCGCGCCGAAGATCCACTGATTTGGGAAATGGGTGTCCAAAAACTGTCGTACTGGAGCTACATAGTGCGGTGGTGCACCATCTTGTTGGAAATGAAGAAAATTTTCATTATAATTAACCTCATTTTCTATTATTTCGGTTATTCGTGGCTCTAAAGTATTTTCCAACATGTCCAAGTACAACTCCCCCGTCAAGTTTCCAGGAATAAAGAAAGGTCCTACAATATGATTTCCGAAAATGCCGGCCCAGACATTAATTTTTTAAAGGGTATTGCGAATGTACCTCTCGAAACAAATGTGGATTGGTTGCTCATGTATCGACAATTATGTCTATTTACAGCACCATGTAAATAGAAGGTACATTCATCCGAAAAACAAATGTTAAATAACAAATTTGGGTTATTGTTCAAACGTTGTGTCATTAATTCGCAAAACTCCAACCTTCTATCATAATCGTCTTCATTAAGCTCATGGACAAGTTTAGTTTTGTACGGGTGAAATTTATAGGATTTCAAAATTCTTTGCACTGTTGAGCGTGTAAATCCTGAAGAAGTAGCCAGACCACGAGTACTTTGGGTGTTGTCAAGAGCCACGTGTCCCAAAACTGCTATTTCTCTGGCTTCATTTCTACTTGACGATTTTCCTTATTCCAGCGAATATTAGATACAGATCCAGTTGCTTCAAATTTTCTTATTAATTTAGCCACATACTTATGGTTAATATTTTTGTCTGGATGTAACGCATTAAACAACCGGGCGGTAGCTCTTGCAATGCTTCCGTTTTGATAATACAGTTTCGTTATTTCGACCCTTTCTTGAATTGAATAAATCATTGCAAAATATTATAATAGAACTAGGCAACTTAACGATTTCAAATCAAAGATAAAGTTGTTCTATGATTTACGATGACATTGACGGATGCTAAATTTCTTGCTGGTATCGGTGATTATTATTTTTTTCCGTATTATCAGTACTAAATTAAATGAGGCGAATTTTATAAAAAAAATTAAAAAAACTTCAAAATGGTTGAAGATAGGTATAAACTCTATTATACAAAAGTTACTAAAAACTTCCTGGAGAATCCAAAAATAGAAAAAAAATTGGGGGTTTCCATTTAAAAAATGTACATTTTTTGTAATGCGATATCTTATTTTTGGAACACCCTGTATTATACAAACAAACATCAAAAGACGTCCCCCTAAAAATCAAACTTGACGTGTCCAAGCGTTTTTCCCAATATATATATATATATATATATATATATATATATATATATATATATATATATATATAAGTTAAATATTTTCCTACCGTACAGAGGTTTTATTTCGGGTCTAGCGGTCCGTGGGAAAAAAAGAAGAAACCCTTTTTATCTTAAGTGCTCAATATTTCGCCAATGTTTATTAGCTTCATCAGGAGCAACTACAAAAATTATAAAGAATAGGTCCAATTAGAATTATAACAATAAATTGACAATCAAAAGAATAAAGTTTTGTCTAGATATACACAGTCAATACATACTTAAAAATTACTTACAAGATGGTAGTCAATAATTTTTAAATTTTAACATTTATACGTTGCAACAGCCCAAATAATGTGGCGTTTTTAATGATAATATTCATATCCCAGCAGTTGAATTGCAAAAAAAGAGAACAAAACATATTAGCTACACAAACTTTATCTAGATGTTAATAAATTGTACGAGGTGAACTATTCTACGGTGTGCATTTAAAAAGTATTGTTACATAAAATTTAAAAGATTGCAATAAATATTACTCAGCTGATTGGTATCTGATTTATAATTAATTCAATTTTTGTTCTTTTTTATGTGATACATTTCTAAGAATAACTTTCTTTTGTAATTCGGTTCCATCTCTAAAATTTTAACATTGGAAAAGTCAAAATTGTGGCCTGTTTTTTGATTGTGTTCAGCCAACGCACAAGAGATTTTCACTAAACAGCAATCACTTTTGTGGCCAGTTATTCTTTGCCTAAGCCACTGAGATGTTTGCCCGATATACTGTCCATCACACTCCAAGCAGAACAACTGATACACAACGTTACTATTAAATAATAAGGGTGTTTGATCTATGACCCTAGAGAATAGATTAGAGTTTTTTTATTGTATTATATTTTTCTATTTTTATGTGTAGAAAATCTTTAAATAATTTTGCAATATTATTAGTTAGGCCACTTATAAATGGTAGTTTTCTGTATTTAAGTTCAAGCGGTTGAACCTCTTCTGTAGGGCCATCATATGTATTTGAATTATAAATCAGTTTTTTTAGAATATGTTTCGGATACTCATTATTTAAAAATATCTCTAATAGTTTTTTTAAGTTGTCTTGTAAAAATGAATCATCAGAAATATGCATTACCCTGTTTTGCATGGCTGTTACTGTATTATATTTTTGATTCTTTGGATGGTTAAAGAAATAATTTAAAAATCCACCGGATGCTGTTGGTTTCTGATACCAATCCAAAATAATTTTATTTTCTGGGTTCATAATTAGCTTAGTGTCCAAAAATGGTACACTACGTTGGTTTTCTTTTTCAATAGTAAACTGAATATTTTTATGAAATGGGTTAAAATATTGCAAGATAAGATTTTGTACAGAAAACTACCATTTATAAGTGGCCTAACTAATGATATTGAAAAATTATTCAAAGATTTTCCACATAAAAATAGCAAAATATAATACAATAAAAAACTTTAATCTATTCTCTAGGGTCAAAGATCAAACACCCTTATTATTTAATAGTAACGTTGTGTATCAGTTGTCCTGCTTGGAGTGTGATGGACAGTATATCGGGCAAACATCTCAGTGGCTTAGGCAAAGAATAACTGGCCACAAAAGTGATTGCCGTTTAGGGAAAATCTCTTGTGCATTGGCTGAACACAATCAAAAAACAGGCCACAATTTTGACTTTTCCAATGTTAAAATTTTAGAGATGGAACCGAATTACAAAAGAAGGTTATTCTTAGAAATGTACCACATAAAAAAGAACAAAAATTGCATTAATTATAAATCAGATACCAATCAGCTGAGCAATATTTATTGCAATCTTTTAAATTTTATGTAACAATACTTTTTAAATGCACACCGTAGAATAATTCACCTCGTACAATTTATTAATATCTAGATAAGGCTTGTGTAGCTAATATGGTTTGTTCTCCTTTTTTTTCATTTCAACTGCTGGGACATGAATATTATCATTAAAAACGCCACATTATTTGGGCTGTTGCAACGTATAAATGTTAAAATTTAAAAATTATTGACTCTACCATCTTGTAAGTAATTTTTAAGTATGTATTGACTGTGTATATCTAGACAAAATTTTATTCTTTTGATTGTCATTTTAATGTTACGATTCTAATTGGACCTATTCTTTATAATTTATGTAGTTGCTCCTGATGAAGCTAATAAACATTGGCGAAATATTGAGCACTTAAGATAAAAAGAGTTTCTTCTTTTTTTCCCACGGACCGCTAGACCCGTAATAAAACATCTATATATATATATATATATATATATATATATATATATATATATATATATATATACGTATATATATTGTTTTGAGAACCTCGCAGAGATTTCAGATTATTTGCAAAAATTGCCATCGATGCAAATCAAATGTAGGCGAAATAATGAAACTCGTTTTTACGTTTTTCTCCAGTAAATTCTGAGATAATTAGTTCATATTTAGTGCTTATATTATTTTTAGGAACCTCTGTACTAAAATATCAAAATTGTCCGTCTCAGTATTCAGGGTGTTACATTTTTTGCAGTTTGAAGTTTATCTTCCGGAACTTTTTTTTGGAACACCCTGTATAAACTATGATATAAAATTTAAAATTTTCATTTCTTTCGTTCTTTAGTCTTTTGTATTATTCTCGTATCTGTCAGAGTTTTCCACTTATTGGCAAAAATTGCCATCGATGCAAATTTAATATAAGCGAAACAACGAAAGTGAAAAATAAACTAGTAGACTGGCAGGTCATTTGTTAATTCTATTTTTTGATCTGACATTTTAAAACAGATAATTTTTCGTTTGACGTTTTCGTAGCTGTGTAATAATGATGGTTGATTCATCAATTAAGAATAAGCAGAAATGCATTTCATGTATGTACATGCCAATGGCAATTGTTATAAAGTCAGACGACTCTGTTGTCAAAGGTACATAATCGACTATGTAAAAAAGGACCATTCAGGAAATCTACTCATTTAGCAGGAGCAAATATAACGGTAAGGACTCCAGAAGTCGACGAAGCAGTACTAAATGTAGTAGAAAATTATCCTGCTTCCAGTACGAGAAAAATTGCAGCAACACTTAACATTTCATTTATGCTTGTATGGAAAATTTTAGTAAACAACTTAATGTATCTTTACCAGATTTTTCACATTCACTACGTTTAAATTTTGCCAGTAGTTCCTACATATGCTACTCAATTTTATTTAGCGATGAGGCAGATTTTTCAAGAAATGCCATAAATAATTTTCATAACAATCTTTTTTGGCCATAAGAGAATCCGCATTTGATATGTGAAAGTAATTTCCAGCAGCAATTTTCCAGTGTAGGCCGGCATTGTTGGAGTTTTTTGATAGTACCATTTGTTCTGCCAGCAAGGCTAAATGGACGGTTTTATTTTTTGTTAGTATTGCTAGAACATGTACCAATTTTTCTTAGAAATCAAATGTGGTCGATGCACGATGGTGTACCAGCAACTTCCACATTTCAGCATAGAGGTGAGGGAGTTCCTAACTCAAAATTTTAACAACCCCTGGATAGGGCAAGGAGACCTCAGACTTGGCCCCCTAGATCTCCAGATCTGTATAGCGTGGATTTCTTTTTTTTTGGGATACCTAAAAACATTGGTGTACCAGACCCCATTCCAGACAGAAGAAGATTTAAGAAACAGAATAATGGCTTCATGTGACATTATTCGCAATACTCTTGGAATATTTGACAGAGTTTGTCAGTCCATGAGGCGAAGACTTGATTCTTACGTTTTAGCAAGTTTTTAATTCAACTTTAAGAATCATTATCTTGTCGATTTATTTAAAATAAAAATATGTCAATACTTAAAATAATGCAAATAAAAACAGTTTTTTCACTTTTTGCTTTATTTCGCCTACATTTATTTTGCATCAATGGAATTTTTTGCAAATAAGTCAATAACTTTGACAGAATGAACAGAGAGTTTAAATTTTATGCCAGAATTCATACAAGGTCCTCCAAAAAAATGTTCCGACAGATAAACTTGTAGGTGATGCAAAATACGTAACTAATTATCTCGAAATTTACTGGAGAAAAACGCAAAAAACGAGAAAAAATTTAAACTCTGACAGCCTGTATTACGAAAATCGTACGTTTTTCACCATGTATATATATTGGTATTTTTTCCCATTTTGTCACCTCCTGAAATATGTCCGCCACATTAATTAACACCCTGTATAGAAATCACTTTTTCAATTGTGGGTTTACGAAGTTTATCACTCTCCATAAAATGTTTTGCTTTACTTGAAACTTTCAAAGATAACTTTATTTTTCAAATAGTTTCAAAAAACTCAGGAGTAAAGTATCTTTCTTTTTAGTGATAAGTAGAAAAATAATTATAGTCCAAGAGCTGTTAAACAGCAATGCGGAACTCGCTATTGGATCCGGCTTAATTTCATACCTAAGTGTACATGTTTTCATTAAATTCAGGTAAGCGGTACCTGAGATATTTCGCAGTTTCCTTACTTTTGTAACACGCTGTCTACGGATTTGGATGTCTCAGGACATGGGTCATAAATAGTCGATGAAGCGGATATCCGGAGGATATTGTGTGCTATCTGGGAATAAAGATATCGATTTATCAAATGAAACAATAACAGCTTTCTTGGACACATTTTATAAACTTATCTTCCAAAGCCAATGTTTCGGTACCAATTTGTACCATCATCAGGACAAGTAAATTTAAATTCGGTACATACTCCACAGTAACATGAGTGGTGTTCATCTCATCAACCCAAAAAACAAACGAAAAATATGCGGCAATAATTAGTTGGAGCAATTCATAAATTATAACTATCGACCTTCTCAGCAGTTCATATTCCGGCAGCTAAATTATTGTCACATGTTTTTCGTTTGTTTTTCTGGGTTTGTCAACACCACTCATGTTACTGTGGAGTACCTACCGAATTTAAATTTACTTGCCCTGATGATGCCACAAATTAGTGCTGAAACGTTGGCGTTGTAATAAAAGTTTATAAAATGTGTTCAAGAAAGCTGTTATTTATTCATTTGATGAATACAAATTAGTGGACGATAAAACTAACCATAAAGATATCGATGTAGGGTTTTCGCCAAAACTTTGGTCTTTTATTACTTTTTATAAGTATAACCTTCCATTTTAAAAATTTCAGAAAATTGGAAAAAACTGTAATCGTTACAAACAGCATCATCTAACCAATTTCTGAAAAACTAGGGAGTATCACTCGATACGCATCCTAAAACAACTTGAAATTACTTTTTAAATAAGCCTTAGCTCATTCGATTCGGATAAGGGATTCAGAAAATATAACAATTTAAATGTTTCGTAACAGCTCCCAGAACGCCCTTATTAAGGGAGAACTGCACGCAAAAAGTGAAAAACCAGCAACAAGGTCTAATCAAGTTCAAAGTAAGATGAAAAGGTACCTACATATTAGAGAAAACCTCCTACACGTCCGACCTCAAAAAAATGTGTTATGTATAGGCAATTTAAATTACATTTCTTTTAAAAATGGGTGCAAAAGGGTTCACGCGCTGCAGAAATACAAAGACGTGAGTACTATTTACCATTTCAAATTTTGCAGTTACGTAGACAAAGGATCAATGCAAGGCGGTAAAGAGCCATTTTGTTGAAAAAAACTTATATGCGACGGCATTTACATCAAAAAGTGGTCAAAAAATGGTCGAAAATGGACAAATCTACTTCTATTTTATAATTCTAGATTTGATTTCTTCATAAAAATTCGCCTTTAGCACCCAACTATATATATTTCCCTATTAAAATAAAATTGAAGCTAATACATATCTCTTATAGTTTTAACGTAATATTGCAGCGGCGGAAGGCTTGCAAATGATCCATAATACTGCGTGCAGTTCCCCCTTAAGGGTGATAAGACAATAAGTTTGAAACCAAAGTGATAGGAAATTAAAGGTCTATTCCTTGCCCTAGGACAAATTCAGTTCAGAATTCACCATTGTGTAGAATATTACATTCTTTGTATAAACATTTTAATGACCTAGACTGTTTTGTAATCGTGAAAAAATCATCCTCCGACATTTTTTCAGATCTTTACGTTTCAGGGTTTCTAGATGACGAAAAACATGTTTTCTCGATTCCGTCGGTCTGTGTATTATGGGGATGACCTGGTAACATTTTGGTAAACATCCAATATGGCAAAACAAAATGGCGGCCTAGTGAAATGTTAAAAAAATTATTACTAAGAAAGTGCCTATCCAACTTATGTCAAATTTTGCACAAAAATTATGTATTATATCGGAACTAACTGGTAAAAATTTTGGTACGAATCCAAGATGGCGGAACAAAATGGCGCTTAATAAAATATTTAAAAATTCAGCCTAAAAAAACTACTTAATGAACCGATTTCAGATTATGTGTTATAACTAATTGGAGTATAGAGATGTCCTAATAAAAGTGGGGTGCTAATTCAAGATGGCGGAACAAAATGGCGACCAAATAAAATTTCCGTAATCTCAAATCATCCTCTCAGGTTTTACATATTTTCGCGTTTTGGCGGTCCTAGATTCCAAAAATATATTTTAACAAGTCCGTCGATCCGTTTGTCGGTTGGTCTATCTGTCTGTTAGTTCGCGGCATAGCTTAAAAACTACTCGTCAGATTGACTTCAAATTTTAGTTAAAAATGTAAGGCCCATATGGAGATGACCTGATAATATTTTGGTTCAAATCCAATATGTCGGAACAAGATGGCGGACTAATGAAACGTTAAAAAAATTAGAGCTAAAAAACTAATTATTCAATTTATCTCAAATTTTGCACAAAAATCAAGCGTTACGTAGGAGTGAACTGGTAAAATTTTGATGCGAATCCAAGATGGCGGAACAAAATGGCGATTTAATAAAATATTTAAACGTTCACCGCCGGTTGCAGAAAGGTCAACTCAAATTTAGGATGTTTAACGGAATGTTAAATTTGACAGCGAGTTCCTAGATTTCTATAAGCAGCTTGTCAAATCCGAAAGCTTGATTAAATATTCTAAACAGCAATTAAGTTTTGTGCAACCGGCTGTCAGCCTGAAAAAACTACTTCATGAACTGATTTCAAATTGTGTGCCATAACTATTTGTAGTATAGAGATGAACTAGTAAAACTGTGGTATTTATTCAAAATGGCGGAAGAAAATGGCGCCTAAATAAAATTTTTCTAATCTGAAAAAATCACCCTCTCAGGTTTTACATATCTTCGCGTTTTAGCGTCCCTAGATGCCAAAAAGTATGTTTTATCAAGTCCGTCGGACAGTCTGTAGGTTTGCCTGTCAGTTCGCGGCATAGCTTAAACGCTACTCATCAGATTGACTTCAAATTGTAATAAAAAATTAAGGCTCATATAAGATTGACCTGGCAATATTTTGGAAAAAATGCAATATGCCGGAACAAGATGTCGGCCTAATCAAACGTTAAAAAAATTATTACTTAAAAACGTATGCAATTTGCACAAAAATCAAGTATTATGTAGGAATTAACTGGTAAATAAAGATTACAGCATATTTTGTGCTGAAGCTGCGGCAATATATTATGCTATCAAATGGGCGATCACACAAACTGCCACTCATATTTTAATATGTACATACAGTCAGTCTGTTCTACGAAAGTTGGAAAATTTCTGCCACTTTAAAGATACTTTTCCTAATTGTTTTATATATAGAATATTAGAACTAACCTCTGAAAGTAACAAAAATTTTAAGTTCCTCTGGTTAAAATCACATAATGGAATTAAAGGAAATATCATGGCAGACCACGTTGCAAAATCTTGTAATATCGAGAATAGCATAAATGATACAATTTTAATCCCCAGTGAATATTTGTCCGCTTTTCGTAACAATATGTTCATCCAGTGCAGAACAGAGTGGCAGGAGTATGGTTTTCATACAAATACTCATTACAGCCTAATACATAATAGTATTCCGCACAGAAATTGGTTCCAAAGTACTACTCGGGCAATTATATCTTGCATAAGCCGCCTTAAATTGAATCACGTTAGACTACCATTCCATCTATACAAAATTGGAATCGACGAGAGTCCCGACTGTCCATCATGTGGAGAATATGGCGATGTCAGCCAATTTCTGTTTAATTGTAGACAATATGAAAATGAGTCCAAAGCAATCTCAAAGATTTTTATCAATAACGGTTTTTCTGCACCTTTATGGCTGCCCGAATACAAATACATTTATTTGTATTTCAACAAAATTTGTATCAAGCTGTGGAAATAAATATATTCTTTTCTCCAAATCCTCCAAGTTTACCTTGGTCTTCAAACCTTTACATATCCGGTCTACCTAGTATTTTGTAATATTTAAATGCCTCGATCGACCCGAGAGCGAGAAGCGTGTGTCCCAGTGTACATTCCTTTTTACCCATCCTCTTTTAACTAAACAACGTATTGATACAAGTCTTAATATACACATAGTACAAACCTATACGGTTGAATATTTCCTCTTTTTATATTTAAAGTAGGTCACATTATACAGGGTTATTCATGCAACCCGTTCATTAAAAGTTTTTGATGTTGCCATTTAGATAAAAATTTCAAATTTTGGGATTAAGGTAAGGTCAAGGGGTACTTCTTGACTACCTTGAACGGAAAATGAGCCTTCGGGGTACCAAATTTAATGGTTATTTTTGGGTTTTATAAAAATATCGTATGTATTTGCTTAAACGTTTACATGTTCCAATGGTGAGCCATGGAAAAACAATTGAGATCCAATATCCAATATGACAGATGATTAGTATGCGTTATTTATCTAAAGCTGTCACTGATAAACTAAATCTTATAAATCGAAATGGAAGAATACTCAAACGCTGATATTCTCAATCTATTTTATATTCATGGAGAATGTTATAAAATTTTGAAGAGAACGTATCGTGTGTTTAATGAACGCCACCCTGATTTGCCGCCAATGAACAAGTCAAAATTCAAGAAGATTGAAACGAACATTTTGCGTTTTGGCAAGGTTAAAGTTACAAAAAATGTTCCGAAACCAGTGACAAATGCCGAGGATAACATAATAAACACATTAGCTTATTTCCACGCAAACCCGCAAAGTTCAATACCTCTCTGCAGAAAACCATTTGGGAATTTCTTCTTCATCTGTCCAAAGAATCTTGAGAGAACATCATATGCACCCTCATTTCTTCCAAAACGTGCAAGCCTTGAGACCTGGTGATGACGTCCGAGGAGTAGAATTTTGCGAATTCATGTTTTTGAAAATTCAAGAGGACCCTCAATTCCTTTCAAAAATATTTTGGACCGATGAAGCGAAATTTTCTAGAGAAGGAATAACAAATAGAAGAAACGAACATTTCTGGGCAGCAGAAAATCCGCACGCTTTACGCGAAACGCGTTCTCAAGAGAGGTTTAGCTTCAATGTTTTCGGTATAGTATTAAATGATCAGGTGCGGTACTGTATCTATGAAGACAATTTAAACAGTGATAAGTATTTGGAAATTCTACGAGGGACGGTTTCTGAATTTATAGAAGAAATTCCTATTGGTGAGCTGCAAAATTATTGGTATCAATTAGATGGGGCACCAGCACATAATTCCGCTGCAGTTTATCTCCAATTATCTAGAATTTTTGAAGATCGCTGGATTGGTCCCAACGGCCCTTGGAGATGGCCCCCGCCATCGCCTGATTTAACACCCCTAGACTTTTATTTATGGGGATTTATCAAAGGCAAAGTCTATGCTTCCCCAGTAAATAACCAACAAGATTTACTGGACAGGAGACGAACAGCTTTTGCCGAATTAGAAAACGGACAAATTCAACGGGCCACAGCAACTGTACAAAGAAGAATTGAAATGTGTCTTCAAATGAACGGACAGCATATAGAACATTTGTTATAATTCAATTTTATTATTTTATTAATTTATTGTTGATTGTTAGATTGATATAATTTTTAAGTTCACTAAAACAAGTTTAGAACAGTCTCGAACTTAGTAGATATGGTTAAAAATAATGTAAACAATTTATTACATTTTTTATAACTTTAACTTTTCCGAAACGAAAAAATTTCGTTTCAATCCTCTTCAATTTTCTCTTGTTCGTTGGCGATAAATGAGGATGTTCTCTCTAATATTTTGTAACATTCTCCGCGAATATAAAATAAATTGAGAATATCAGCTTTTGAGTTTTATTTTATTTTAATTTAAAAGTTTCAAATCAGCTGTCCTGTTGAATAGAAAATCACAACAATTGTTTTTCCATGGCTTACTACGGGAAGGCGTAAGCATTTAGCAAATAGATATGATAGTTTAATAAAAACCTGATTATTTCGAAAATGGTTACGAATAGGTATAGGGAAGCTTAATACAGTTCGATAGAAAATTAAATTCTACATTTGAGAGTGCGTAAAGTTATAGGGTATCCCATTTAAAAAAACGGACTTTAGCGGCTTTGAAAATGTGACTGTTTGCCGCTGAATTTAGGACACCCTGTATAAAAATAGACAAATTCAATAAAAAAACTAGAAACCTAAGATTATTTACCGATCGTCTGCAAAATATGAAGATTATATCTTCAAAACTTACAAAAATATGAGATTTTAAAATTTGGTACCCCGAAGGCTCATTTTTGGTTCAAGGTCAAGTATCTTAAGAACGCTTGAACCTAGGTATAGGACATGCTACATAAAATAGCATTAAAATTCTCCGTCTAATCCAAAAATATCATAAAATACAGGGTGTTCCATTTAAAATAAGCAAGTTGATACCAACTTCCGGTTAAACCGGAAGTGACAGGAAGTTGAAAATATTTCAAAAAAGAAGTACCCCTTGACCTTACCTTGATCCCAAAATTTGAAATTTTTATCTAAATGGCATCGTCAAAAACTTTTAATGAACGTGTTGCGTGAATAACCCTGTATAACTGATTTTATTGTTTTTTCTATAGTCGTGGCTAAAACACTCGTATGTAAGGCCAATAACCAAAAAAAAAACTGGTAAATTTTAGTACGAATGCAAGATGGTGGAACAAAATGGCGCTTAATAAAATATTTAGAAATTCAGCCTAAAAGAAACTACTTCATGAACTGATTTCAAATTGTGTGCTATAACTAACTGTATAGAGATGAACTAGTAAAACTGTGGTACAAATTCAAGATGGCGAAATAAAATGGCAGCCAAATAAAATTTTTGTAATCCGAAAAATCACCCTAGCAGGTTTTACATTTCTTCGCTTTGTCTGTGTGTCTGTCAGTTCGCAGCTTAGCTCAAAAATTACTCAACAGATTTTAGTCAAAAATGAAGGGTTATATGGGGATAACCTGGTAATATTTTGGTAAAAATCCAATATGCCGAAACAAGATGGCGGCCTAGTGAAACGTTAAAAATTTATTACTAAAAAAACTAATTATCCAAATTACCTCAAATTTTGCAAAAAATAAAGTGTTACATAAGAATGAATTGGTAACATTTTGGTATGAATACAAAATGGTGGCCTAATAAAATATTTAAAAAACCAGTCTGAAAAAAATTACTTATTAGATTAATTTCAAAATTTGTGTAAGCATTAAGTGTGATATAGAGAAAAACTGGTAAAGTTGTGTTATGAATTCAAGATAGCGGAACAAATGGTGGCCAAATAACATGTATAAAAAATTAACGTAAAAAGTCTTCTTAGTCCATTGACTGTAACTTTTAGAGAAAAATTAAATATAATGTAAGGATAAACTCGTGCGAATTCAACATGACGTAGCAAAATTGCTGTGTCTGTTAATATAAAAACTACTTCTTGAATTCATTTTTAATTATGCCCAAAATCAAGTGCGGCATAGGTAGAAACGGGTAAATATTGGTAGGAATATATTATATCGCAACAAAATGGCGTCCAATAAAAATATTTGATTTAAGAGAGTATAGATGTGTTCCTAAATAACTGTGTACTGAAATAAATTGGGTCACACTTCACTATTCCTAATAAAAGTAAATATTCATAATAAGGGAAGTTCCGGGTGAAGGAAATTTACCGATTTTTTATTATTACTATACAGGGTTATTCACGCAACCCGTTCATTAAAAGTTTTTGATGATGCCATTTAAATAAAAATTTGAAATTTTGGGATGATTAAGGTAAGGTCAAGGGGTACTTCTTTTTTGAAATATTTTCAGCTTCCTGTCACTTCCGGTTTAACCGGAAGTTGGTATCAACTTGCTTATTTTAAACGGAACACCCTGTATTTTATGATATTTTTGGATTCTACGGAGAATTTTAATGCTATTTTATGTAGCATGTCCTATACCTAGGTTCAAGCGTTCTTAAGATACTTGACCTTGAACCAAAAATGAGCCATGGGGGTACCAAATTTTAAAATCTCATATTTTTGTAAGTTATTAATTAATATATTTTGCAGACGATCGGTAAATAATCTTAGGTTTCTATTTTTTTTATTGAATTTGTCTATTTTTATACAGGGTGTCCTTAATTCAGCAGCAAACATTCACAATTTCAAAGCCGCTAAAGTCCGTTTTTTTAAATGGGACACCCTATAATTTTAAGCACTATCAAATGTAGAATTTCATTTTCTATCGAACTGTATTAAGGTTCCCTATACCTATTCGTAACTATTTTCGAAATAATCAGGTTTTTATTAAACTATCATATGTATTTGCTAAATGCTTACATCTTCCCGTAGTAAGCCATGGAAAAACAATTGTTGTGCTTTTCTATTCAACATGAAAGATGATTTGAAACTTTTAAATTAAAATAAAATAACACTCAAAAGCTGATATTCTCAATTTATTTTATATTCGCGGAGAATGTTACAAAATATTGGAGAGAACGTGCCATGATTATTTACCGATCATCTGCAAAATATGAAGATTATATCTTCAAAACTTACAAAAATATGAGATTTTAAAATTTGGTTCCCCGAAGGCTCATTTTTTATATTCGCGGAGAATGTTACAAAATATTGGAGAGAACGTGCCATGTTTTTAATGAAAAACATTCTCATTTATCGCCAATGAACAAAAGAAAATTGAAGAGAGATTGAAACGAAATTTTTTCGTTTCGGAAAAGTTAAAGTTATAAAAAATGTAATAAATTGTTTACATTATTTTTAACTATATCTACTAAGTTCGAGACTGTTCTAAACTTGTTTTAGTGAAAAATTATTGCAATCTAACAATCAACAATAAATAAATAAAATAATAAAATTGAATTATAACAAATGTTCTATATGCTGTCCGTTCATTTGAAGACACATTTCAATTCTTCTTTGTACAGTTGCTGTGGCCCGTTGAATTTGTCCGTTTTCTAATTCGGCAAAAGCTGTTCGTCTCCTGTCCAGTAAATCTTGTTGGTTATTTACTGGGGAAGCATAGACTTTACCTTTGATAAATCCCCATAGATAAAAGTCTAGGGGTGTTAAATCAGGCGATCGCGGGGGCCATCTCCAAGGGCCACTGGGACGAATCTAGCGATCTTCAAAAAATCGAGATAATTAGAGATAAACTGGAGCGGAATTATGTGCTGGTGCCCCATCTAATTGATACCAATAATTTTGCAGTTCACCAATAGGAATTTCTTCTATAAATTCAGAAACCGTCCCTCGTAGAATTTCCAAATACTTATCACTGTTTAAACTGTCTTCATAAATACAGTACCGCACCTGATCATTTAATACTATACCGAAAACATTGAAGCTAAACCTCTCTTGAGAACGCGTTTCGCGTAAAGCGTGCGGATTTTCTGCTGCCCAGAAATGTTCGTTTCTTCTATTTATTATTCCTTCTCTAGAAAATTTGGCTTCATCGGTCCAAAATATTTTTGAAAGGAATTGTGGTTTTGGAAGGAATAAAGGTGCATATGATGTTCGCTCAAGATTCTTTGGAGAGATGAAGAAGAAATTCCCAAATCGTTTCCTGCAGACGGTATTGAACTTTGCGGGTTTGCGTGGAAATAAGCTAATGTGTTTATTACGTTATCCTCGGCATTTGTCACTAGTTTCGTAACATTTTTTGTAACTTTAACCTTGCCAAAACGCAAAAAGTTCGTTTCAATCGTCTTGAATTTTGACTTGTTCATTAGCGGCAAATCAGGGTGGCGTTCATTAAACACACGACACGTTCTCTCCAAAATTTTATAACATTCTCCATGAATATAAAATAGATTGAGAATATCAGCGTTTGAGTATGCTTCCATATCGATTTAGAAGATTTATTTTATCACTGACAGCTTTCGATAAATAACGCATACTAATCATCTGTCATATTGGATATTGGATCTCAATTGTTTTTCCATGGCTCACCATTGGAACATGTAAACATTTAAGCAAATACGTACGATATTTTTATAAAACCCAATTATTTCGAAAGTGGTTACGAATAGGTATAGGGAACCTTAATACAGTTCGATAGAAAATGAAATTCTACATTTAATAGTGCATAAAATTATAGGGTGTCCCATTTAAAAAAACGGATTTTAGCGGCTTTGAAAACGTGAATGTTTGCCGCTGAATTTAGGACACCCTGTATAAAAATAGACAAATTCAATAAAAAAAATAGACACCTAAGATTATTTACCGATCATCTGCAAAATATGAAGATTATATCTTCAAAACTTACAAAAATATGAGATTTTAAAATTTGGTTCCCCGAAGGCTCATTTTTGGTTCAAGGTCAAGTATCTTAAGAACGCTTGAACCTAGGTATAGGACATGCTTCATAAAATAGCATTAAAATTCTCCGTAGAATCCAAAAATATCATAAAATACAGGGTGTTCTATTTAAAATAAGCAAGTTGATACCAACTTCCGATTAAACCGGAAGTGACAGGAAGTTGAAAATATTTCAAAAAAGAAGTACCCCTTGACCTTACTTCAATCCCAAAATTTGAAATTTTTATCTAAATGGCATCATCAAAAACTTTTAATGAACGGGTTGCGTGAATAACCCTGTATACTAAATATTGTACTACGTAGTAGGTTGCTTTTTGGATTGTATAATCTGTTGTTTTATTTATTGAGAGATTATTGATAGACGTGCCGATCCTAGTGGTTTTGTTCAAGGACAGTTTAGTGGATCAAGAGGACTTGTTCATGGGCCAATGTATGGTGGTGGTCTAGGTTGTGGTCGACAACTTCAAGGTAACAGCTGTTTTCATGTGGTTTGCAGCATCCTCGAAGTAAGTGCCCAGCTTCTAGTCGTTTCTGCAGCTCATGTGGACAAAAAGGACATTACTAAAGATTCTGTCGGAATCGAGGTAATATTAATGACATTCAAAATACAAGAGTCAGTCAAGATCCCTAAACAATCACCAGTTACTGGGAAGGTTGAATCTTTTGCCAAACAAAAGTGGCTAGATTTAGAAATTAAAAATCTGTATAGCAAACGAAGTATGCTTGAAATTGAAGCATACGGATTATTTAAAAACTCACTGATAAACTTAGTAATTTAGAATTTGAACAATGGTTAGATTTCCAAAGAAAAATGTTCTTAGTTATTGATGCCAAATTTTTAAAGTTCACTTAAAACCAAACTGAGAAAGTTGAAACCACAAAAGCAAATTTCTTCGGAAGTCGAGGACATTATAGAAAACCTTTCTTCTCAGTCCTTTGATAATAGAGAAATCGCCCTTTTGAATTTTGAATTTTGCAGAACCTCCAGTAAAAAATAGTTTCCCAACTATTATAGCGAATATCGAAAGTTCTATTCAATACGCGCCAAAGTCAGCTAAGGGATTCATTAGAGGGGCTTGCAGAAATCAAATCTCAAAAAACATTGTTAACAAATCAAAATATGTTTCTCGTAAAAATACTGAAGAAAAAAGAATGTTTTTATTTAAAAGCTGACAAAGGAAATAAGGTTGTTATACTAGACAAAACAGATTATCTTGAAACAGTAGACTATTTGATTCAAACTGGTCCCTACGATTTAATTGAGAAGAACCCGTTATCAAAAATGATAATAGAAGTAAAAATTACCTTAAAACAGTGTAAAAACCTTGTGTCCGATAAACTAAAATTTAAACTAACACATAGTAACCCACAGTTATCTAAACTGTATTGTCTTCCCAAAATCCATAAACCTGGGAAATCCATGAGAGCTATTGTTTCAGCTGTTGGATCACCAACGTACAATATTTCAAAATGGTTAGTAGAAGAATTCAGCATATTAAATATCTCGTACGATAACTTTGAGGTTACTAACTCGTTAGAATTCTTAGATAAAATTAAGAATGTTCACTTAAAATAAGGAGAAATTTTAATACCTTTTGATGTAAGCTCATTGTTTCCTAGTGTACCCATACCACTTGCTTTAGAGTACCTAAATGAACTACTTGAAATCAATAATTTGAAGAAAGAAATTATTGATGAATATTTACTTCTTACAAAATTATGTATGAATCAAATTTTTTTTCAGTTCAACAATAAATATTATAAACAACTTGAGGGAACTGCGATGGGCAATTGCTTATCTCCGTTCCTTGCAAATTTGTTTATGGGTAGATTAGAAACCCAGTTCAAGAAAGAACTCAAGTATTTCCCAAGGGTGTGGTATAAATACGTAGACGATATATTTGCTATTTTTGATTGTAAAACAGAAAATTTGGACACTTTCTTAGAAACATTAAACAATAAATATCCTTCTATTAATTTTACGTACGAAAATGAGAACAATGGGCAATTGCCTTTTCTCGACACGTTAGTTATTAGAAATAACGATAAATTAGAATTTGATATTTATAGGAAGTTTACTAATACTGATAGGTATATACCATCCGACTCATTTCATTGCCGTCAACACAAAATGGCAGCATTTCATTTCTTAACTCACAGATTAGTCAATTTTCCATTAAGTAAAGAACGTTTTAACAATGAAATGAATCGGATTAAAAATATAGCTAAAAGTAATGGATATAATGGTAATTTTGCACATAAATTAGTAAATAGACTTAAGCATAAGAAAATGTTAAAAGATGCCACTACTCTTCAAGCACCTGAGGCTTCCAATAAGTTCATAGTAATCCCATATGACCCAAATATACGAGAGGTCTAGAAAAAGTATTTAAAAACGTAGGTTTTAGAGTAGCCTACAAAACAGAGAACAGTTTGAAAAATCTCCTAAAGACAAAGACGACTTGAAGCAGAGGAGTGGCATCTATGAAATTAGCTGTAATGACTGCGACCTAATATATGTTGGGCAAACTAAACGCTCCATAAACATTCGTTTTCAAGAACACATGGCACATTTAAGATACGGAAGAACAGAAAAGTCAAGCGTTGCCCAACATGCTTTAGAAAACAATCATCAAATAGGAATAAATAATCTTAAGTTGATTAAAAATGTATCCAATAATAGATTATTGGATGCATTTGAGAGTATAGAAATAGTTAAATGTGGTAAGAAAACACTAAATAAAGACAGAGGGCCTATTCCCTATAGTCCCCTCTATTGTTTACTTGACAACGGTGCAGTCGGGCGTAACCAAGTGTGACCACATTTACCTATAAATAGTCTCGGTTAGGATGTTACTTTAGTTTATATCATCTGCTGATAATGCTAACTTGGTTAGCGAAACGCGCGTCCAGAACGTAACAAGTTGTGGTGTAGTGTGGTTAGAACTCTTGTATTTTGATCAATTGTCCACCACAGGTTCAACTGTTAGGAATTAATGACATTGTCAAACAGTTTGACGAAGCTGTAGGTTTTAATGAAGACTGTAGTGAAGATTATAATGATTAAAAAAACATAAACCCTAATTTTATTGTTTGGACAATCTCGACCAATGAAATAAATGCAATTGAGTGGTTCGAAATTATTAGGGTATCTAGTGACTAAAATAAGGCAAATATTAACTTTAAAATTGACACAGGTAATCATGTTAATACTTTAAATTTTTTAGACTTTCAGAAAGTTGAATATACCACAAAATCAACTTTCTAATGTATCAACTGTTCTGTCTTCTTATTCAGGTCACAAAATTAGTGTTATTGGACAGATAACTTTAAAACGCATTAAAATATTTGTCATTTTACGTTTTAGAATCGGGCTCTCCATGCTCAATATTAGGTTTAAATGCATTTAAACATTATCCCAAACAAAATACCTAAAAACACCAGTGACATATGCTTAGTTAATAGGATTATAACCCCGAGTGTTTGGAAATACTTACAAAATTCAAAAATGTTTTCATTGGTGTGGGTAAAATACACAAAGAATTTTCAATAACTTTGCAAAGTGATGCCGTTCCAAGTATTAGTGGAGCTAAAAAAATATCGTTAGCACTCAAAGGTAAGGTAAAGAAAAAACTAGATAGTATGGCCTAATAATGGCATTAGAATTTGTATGGATCCTAGGAAATTAAACAAGTATGTGAGATTTTTCAAATCCCCACACAAGAGGTTATTTTTTCCCAATTAGCAGGATCAAAATTCTTTTCCTTACTAGACGCTTCATCTTCTCTTTTACAACTTCCTCTCACACACGAAAGTTCTTTGTTATCTACAAGCTTTGGAAGGTATCGATATTTACGTTTGTCATATGGTGTGTCCTGTGCTCCAGAAATGTTTCAGAGATATATTTACGAACTTTTAGAAGGACTTCTGGATGTCTTAGCTTATTTTGACGATGTTTTAGTATTTGGTAAAACGTTAGATGACCACAATCGCTGTCTTAATGTCGTGCTTCAAAGAATTGTGTAGTAATTGTAGTAGTAGAGTAGTGGACTAACCTTAAACCGAAAGACTTTCAGCGATTCCTTGCAATCATTGTCTATTTATCTAAGTTTTTGCCAAACTTGTCAAATGAGACGGGTATTCTGAGAAACCTGTTGACGGAAAAAAATGATTGGCAGACTTCACATGAAAATGATCGTTTTAATAATCTTAAGGACTGGGTATCGAAAGCTACTATTTTGTCTTACTTTTACCCTAACAAAGAGGTAACTCTTTCAGTAGACGCTAGCCCGTAAGGGCTATGTACTGCTACTCTGCAAGAAAATAAACCGCAGTTGAGTTTGCAAGCATTTCTTTGACAACCACTCAGCAGCAGTACAGTCATATTGAAGTGTTTGGATGTGAACGTTTCAATTATTATCTATATGGATTTAAAACATTCAAAGTTGAAACCGATCATAGGCCGCTAATTGGACTTTTAAAGAAACCTTTAGATGAAATGAACCCGTGAATACAGCGACTTGCAATACGTTTTTTGCGGTGTAATATTGAGTTTTGTACCGGGAATATTTGGATACTAATTTAAGAATACATTCGATTATAGCAACTAGACCCGAACACGAGAAAAGACTGCAAACCGCCATTGATAACGATAGTGTTCTTCAACAATTAAAATCATATGTATTAAACGGATGGCCAAAACATAAAAGTAGCGTGTCCAATGAATTAAAGAAATATTGGCCACTGAAAAATTAAATTTTTTAAAATCAGAATGTTCTTTTTTAATAATGGCATTGAATTTACCAGTATACTCTTAGGAAGGGCTATTTCAAATATTTAGCCCATGGAGTTTTACTATCCCCACACAAAAGCTAGTTATTTTTTGCAAAACCTGTCAAAATGTTTAGATCAAATCAAAGAGAACTTCATCCTCATGCTTTTTTACCATGGCAAAACGATAGGTTCTTTGTTATCTACAAATCCTTTGGAACAATGATTTTCTTGTAGTATTTACTTTGTCATATGGTGTGTTAACAAAATGCCAAGAAATGTTTCAAGAGATATATTTACGAAAAAATTTTTTTCTGTTAACGAATTTCAACAGTTTTTACTTCAATATGATATCGAGCTGACAATGTTTTAGTATTTGGTAAAATGTTAGATGACCACAATCGCTGTCTTAATGCCGTGCTTCAAAGAGATAAACAGTAGTGGACTAGCCTTAAACTTGCGAAAAGACTTGTCTTCCCCAAGTAAACTGTTAATAGGTAGGAAAATAAGAAGCATTCTACCTGTTGGTCAGAATGCATTAGAACCAAACTTTTCACTAACTGGGGTCAGAAACAATTAGAAGATCGACAAAATATTCAAAAGAAATATTGTGACTCTGCATAAACCATTGACAGAACTAAAACCAAATCAAAGACTTATAGTTCAGGAAAAAACTGACAATGGAAACCTGGAAATATTACTATCAAACTGGAATCTAACGATTACATTGTCAATTGTGATAGAACATATATATATATATATATATATATATATATATATATATATATATATATAAATAAATAATATATATATATATATATATATATATATAAAAACATATATATATATATATATATATATATATATATATATATATATATATATATTTGGTATGACAAATTCGAATCTAATATTAGTATTGCTCTTACTTGTAGGGGCGCCACCTATATGTCTTTCTACTTCTTCGAACAATCACAACTTTTTGGTACAGTCTTGTATTACATTTTTGAGCAAAACAAATTATTCCCTTGCCATTTCTACGTCAAAGAGGTATACCTGTTAAAAGTGGATACGAGCAACCGTTTTCGAGATATTTGGATTTAAAACAGATTGGGCGCATGTGATTTTTTTTATCAAATTCACATAAAGTATGCACGTATTGTAAAAAAATAGAAGTGTGCCTTGCCTGACAGAACTGCTGGTTGGTGTTCTCTTCGTTTTTCCTGTTACTTAGCAATAGTAATGTCAGTTAATAATAAGATCAAATTTTGTCACTGTCAATTTCTGTTCATAACTTTTATTATCTGACAATAATCATTTAAGAAACTTTAGATCTAAATACGTCATTATGCCTGTGATATTCTCGCATCGTGAATATGCAGATATGATATTCGTCTATGTCTTCTGCAATGAGGTCGCAATTCAAGCAGTCGCGGAGTACCAACGTCTTTTTCCAGATAGAAGGGTGCCAGAGAGAAGAGTTTTCAACAAGTTTTCACTACTGCTGGAGAATCAGTATGTTTCCAAGGCGAAAATTGTATGAAAGGGACTCGGGACCCAACGTTGAAGTAGAAGAGGCTATTTCAATGCCGTCGAAAATGATCCAAGCATAAGCACTAGGCGGATTGCAGATACTTATCAAATTACCCAATCGTCTGCTTGGAGAAATCTTCACATTAATTGTTTATACCCATTTCATTTACAACGGGTTCAACATTTGCAGGAGGGTGATTTTGAGTTGAGAATGCAATTGTGTAACTGGATTAATGAAGATCGAAGGTTGTATAGGTATGTTTTGTTCATTGATGAAACACAATTCACCCGTGATGGTTAAATAATTTTCACAATGAACACTGGTAGTCCTATGAAAATCCTCACGCTACAGTAGAACTTAATTTCCAACATAAATTTAGCATTAATGTGTGGTATGGAATGTTAAATGGTCATTTAATTGGTCCATTTATAATCAACGGTAGTCTTACAAGAGAAAAATATTTAAACTTTCTTGAAAATCACTTGCGAAATCTATTAGAAGATGTTCCCCTTAATGTAAGACAAAACGTGTATTTGAAGCATGATGGAGCCCCTGCACACTACAGTTTACTTGTAAGAGATTTTTTAAACCAAAACTTTCCAAACCGATGGATTGGTCAAGGAGGTCCGTTTAATTGGCCACCTAGATCGCCAGACCTTAGTCCTTTGGATTATTGTCTTTGGGGATGGTTCAAATCACTGATATATTCCACTAAAGTAAATACAAAAGAAGCATTATTGGATCGGATAACAAACGCAGCACAAACACTAAGAAATGCGCCCGAATGTATCCACAGAGCAACCCGACCTATACACCAAGTGCTTAGAAGCAAATGGTGGAATTTTTGAAAATTATAAAACGTAACCTAGATTTTAATTAAAACAACTTAATAATAACAATTTTAATAAAAATTAAATACCTTTTGTTTAGTTTATGTCTGAGGCACTGAATACACACCTCAAAAAAATGTGTTAGTCTTTCATTTCAAAGCTTTTGTGCCAAGATGCGTTTAAATTTGAACAAAATAACAAACTTTTAAAAGGAAAAAACTAAACAATTTTGCGATAAAAAATTACATGCGCCGAAATTGTTTTAAATCCAAATATCTCGAAAACGGTTGCTCGTATTCACTTTTAACAGGTATACCTTTTTGACGTCGAAATGGCGAGGGAATAATTTGTTTTACTCAAAAATGTAATACAAGACTGTAAAAAAGTATTGTTCGAAATACATAAAATCATTTTTATAAGAGCAATATTATTCGAATTTGTCATACCAAAAAACTATATATATATATATATATATATATATATATATATATATATATATATAAAAACTTTAACACCCTGTATCTTATTAAAGCCTTGCGAACACTTATTTATAAAGACTTTTATGTTAATTTTTTGGTCCTGAAAGTTTCCTGAAGTATTGACATTTTTTTTCATGAATCACCCTGTATATATATATATATATATATATATAAGGATTTAGTTGTAATAAAATATGGCAACACTGCTAGTGCAGTCATCGGGTCTTAATATATCTATGATAGTTAACAAGTTAACTTTTCGTTAATGTAAAAACTATCAAAGATTAATAATAAAGTGTAACCTAAACGAGAACATGAGTGTGTTTTATTGAGAAACATAACAGTCCCTATTGTGGATAAATAAATAAATAAGACGATTCTCGACTCCCTGTTTACACCAATCAGCAGATTCTAACGTAGCACGAAACAAAGCGGCAAATAACACGTCAATATTTATATGTGACGAAATCGTAAATAAATCCCGATCAAAATTCCGCCCCCATAAGTTCGCCGTGAATGGCGGTAAATTGTCCGCGGCCGTGCTGCACTGTTTGCTGGGCCTACTGCATTGTGCCCGGCACAAAAACAAATTGACATCGCAAAAACCGGCAATTGTCTCACCAATCAGTGCCCATTGTCTGATGAATGACTGTTTAGCGGCGTGACGCGCCTCGGCCCCCCTGGTGAGGGGTGTGTTAGTAGTCGGCGAGGGGTGCGCTACCCCTTTTTCTGTGTGAACGCGTGTATCTTGAGATTGTCCTGCTCGATTAACTTGTATTAATTTCCTTCAGTCTGGTATAGAAGGACGAAGGACACTGATAGTTTACGATTTTCACATTTTGTTTTATAAGTCATAATACAAATTTTTGTATAAAAAAAATTGTATTATGGTCTCAGGTTTTTACAGATTTTCACTAGATGCCAAAAGACATGTTTTCTCAATTCCGTCTGTGCGTCTGTCTGTACGCCACAGCTCAAAAATTACTTATCCCATTTACTTCAAATTTTGGTCAAAATCAAGGGTTATAAGGGGATGAAATGGTTACATTTTGGCAAAAATCCAATATGGCGGAACAAAATGGCGGTCTAGTAGATTGTTAAAAAAATTATTACTAAAAACTTACATGTCCAATTTACCCCAAATTTTGCACAAACGTCATCTATTACATAGAACTCATTTGGTAAAATGTTGTTATGAATCCAAGATAGCGAAATAAAATGGTGATGAAATGTTAAAAAAAACTCTAATGTACCTGAAATTTTGCCCAAAAATCAAGTATTATGTATCATCTGGTAAAATTTACAAATGCTAAAGAAAATTTCGACTTAATAAAATATTAAAAACTACTTATTAGATAGAGTCACAATGTCGAAACGTCAGCAATCGATTTAAATTATTAAACAAACTTTTGCCCAAATAAGCTGTTGAATTATTTCACCAATATAGAGGTTAAGACCGAAAATGACGGTGGGTTACTACAAAATAACGTGTGTTCGTTTGCTCAGTGGTGTATAGCAAGCATAACGCTCATAATATAATGGAAACCGCCGTGCTTCGAGTTGTTGTAAAGTTTGGAGCGCCATACCTCGGGTCGTTGCAAAAGTTACGAGATGCCTAACTTTTTTCTACAGTTAACTGTACAAACCGATGGCGCCATCTATCGTGAGTTTGTTGAAACTAAATGCGCGCGCCCAATTCAAATAATTTTTAGATTTGATAGACCTAATGAAAAAACGGCCATCATTTATGTTTCACCCTCTTACTTTGTAGTGTATTAATTTATTAGCACTTTTTTGACAATACATGACAAATAAAAAAGACCAAACCTGGGAAATATATACAGATATTTTTTTTTAATTGAAAATTTTCTGTTTTCAAATGTGAGGTATAAAATGAAATCTATTTTTTTAAAATGGGATAATTCTTTAAAAATATGGTTCAAACACCGGTTTTTTAGTTTTCGAGATAAGGCACAAAATTCCTAGGGAAAAAGAAATAGTCATATACAGTATTTTCGTCTCAACTTGTTGCTGTATACTGACTTATCCCTAAATTCAAAAAACTAATTTAGGTTTAAACAATATAATCAAAAAATTATGGTATAATTTTCAAAATTCAAAAAAACATATATTTATATATTTCCTTAGTTCCATCCTTTTTACTGACCCTGTATTAATTATTATTTGGTAATAAGATAATACACTACAAAGATACAGGTGATACATAAATGAAGCCCGTTTATCCTTTAGATCCACCAAATGTCTCACTGCAAATAAAAAAAGTCACCTACCCCATAAGAAAATAAATACTCATTTTCCTTGAAATCTTGACTGTTTTATTTCAAAATTATAATTTGTTCTCACAATAAAAAATTAAAAGTCTTTTAAAATGTATATACGTAGTGGTCATAAACTTCATTAATAAAAATGTTATCTGATACAATAAATGCTCTAGGGATTATCAATTTTAAACTTTAAATATAAGTCAATACATTATAAAAAAATACCTTATTGTCCACCATATGTTTGTGTTTTATTTACCATTATATTTTAACATATCTATCACTATTATTATTATTTCTACACCTAGATCTTGTAAAATTTTCAATACAGATAGATAAAACTGTTGAACAAGATACAGAATAAACAAGTGAACTACAAATGGTACAAGATACAAACTATAAAATCCAATATAAGCATAAAAAACGAACAAAAGAAAGAAATGTTATAAATAAATGACATTAACATGTCTCAGCTTTGTTTTGTTTTAACTCCAAAATTAATTATAATGCGCAAATACATAATGGTTAATTTTGAGAAATGTAAAGTAATTATGAACAAAATTGCGTAACTTTTCTAACTAACATTATGAGCTGCCTTAGAGTACATTCCCATATATATTATCATACATAACAATATAATTACAGATGTAATTTCAAATAAACGAAAAAATATAACAATATTAATAAAACATCCTACTGGGTCGATTTTTGATTTTCTACATATATCTCGGGAAAAAATATAAACATATAATAAGATATATATGCTAACACATTATTTTTAATATTTTCAGGAAATGCAAAACAGCAACTTTTTCGTATAAATTTATCTGATATACCCAAAAGAGGATTGTTTAAAAGAAATTCTGTTGTATTAAATATAGTATTTTGATCTAGAAAAGACCAGGACAGACATTTTATAGCATCTGCATAATATATGTAATTTTCCTATTAAACAAAGCATTAGGGCAAGAAGAAAGTGAATTTATCATTCTCAAGAGTTTTTGGCTCACCCTTTATATTCCATTCTAAAAAACCTTTGTAGTATATAAAAATAAATTTACTTTCTTTTCTGGTGTCCAATAATCCCCAAAAAAAATCTTTATTATAGCGCTAGCAGACTTGACGATTCCATGTGTGATGTGTACCCTAAATGTAATGCGTGAATTGCATTGAACTGTGTCAAATAAACACTATATTTAAAAATAATGACTATTAGAAAAAAAGCTTTTTACATTCTTTGAGGGTAAACAGGTCTCTAGAAGTTTCCAGTGTTGGGCTAGCTGTTGTATAATAAATATAATATTAAAGGTATACAGTTTTATGTAAAATTATTTAGTTGTATCCAGTTATTATTTACTCTTATTTCCTCGGGTAACACTACTTTCTAGTTGTGGTTCTTCCCTTTTCTACTGGGTTTGTCGCTTGTTGGAGTAGGTACATCAATTTCTAAAAATAATTTACATGTATTGTTATTGTTTGATTTGATATGTTCCCTGTGGCAAGCCTATAAACATGAGTTCATATTGAAAACCTCAAGCCCTCTAACTCTAAATCGGTATAATTCAATAAAAGTATTAAGTTTTGATATCCTATATAAATGACAAAACTAATTCTTGAAAACTTTCTATCTTCTGTATGAAAAACAAGACTAGAACCATGAAAATTCTGTTCATCTTGGTTTCTTTGATTTTCAAAATACCTCAAAAAGAGGTTGTTCTTAAACCTCTTTCCATTCCTGGCATGCGATTATATTGAGAAAAATGTAGATCACATAACCTGTGAGATTTATAGATTTCTTTCACATTACCAAAATTTTTGTCAACAAAATAACAATCACATACACCTAATTTAAATTCAGAAACCACTGTTGGCAAATAAGTTTACGTTCTTCAAAACTCTTTCCGTTTGGCGTTAAACGTTATATTCAGAAAAATGTAGCCCATATAGCCTGTGAGATTTATAGATTTCTTTCAAAAATACGAAAATTTGTGTCAACAAAATAACATACACCTAATTTCTAATTCTATTTGAAGTTTCTTGCTACCACTGAACTCTACAAAGGGCAATACAGATAGATAAAAGCATAGTATCGATTTTGTACGTACCACCGCGATTATAAAACGTTGGTACATGCTATTAGCTTATAGACTATTAATTACACGAATGTGCTGTCAATCATCTGAAATTTTGGTTATGTCTTCACTAAGACACGTTCATATTATAACTTCAGAATTTTTTAATTTGCAGTTGTCACAAAACCTGTAGTCCAAGGGCTATTATAGTGTGTGTGATGATCGTGATGATACATAAAGTAATTGATGTCATTCATAGTTTTGCATAATCCTTTTATAAAGTCGGACAATAACTGATGACTAAAACTAAAACAAAGGTCCTTTTCTTTAGTGAGATATCAATTTGAACAGTAGCGGCTCGTGGGTAAAAAAATAGGGGAAGTATCAGTTAGAGAAAAGTAGGACAGACTTAACATTAACACTTAAATTCGGAAAACCAAGAATTTTTGAGATGAATATTGTAGGATTTACCAGAATTTTTAATATCTTTTTTGACACTAATTGTCAGCACACTTGTTTGTCGACCCGTGATTAAAAGGTCCTTCTTGTCATCTATTTTCCAACGGGAAAATGGAGTTTCTAACAAACTACAAACAATGTCACTAACGGGCCTAAACGAATTCATTTTCAACCACACACACGCGCCACTCTTCCAAAGAATAAAAGGCCGCCGATAAAATACTGAATAAAGCGCGATCTACTTTGCGTAAAATACGAACGGAAGCGTTAAACTGCGGCTCTTCCCTAGAGGCGCGGTCTTCGTACATGCTATTCTCTTATTGCCATTAGCAAAGCATTATTTTCAGGCATTGTTTTCGTTTCTCGCTGGAAGATTTTTACAAATGAATTAGATTTATTATTGAAAATTACTATATAGTATTGATGTTTAAAGTGTGTTAAAAATTATTTGCCAGGTTTTTTTTTGGGGAAAAGGCACCCTACTTCCTTCGAATAGGCGCCACTTAATTTGAATACGTCTACCGTGCGGTTACCATTCTATAATATACACAATTTATTAGGTACTGTTCCTATACATTTGGCATGCTCAATGATCATATCGCATTTAGGACGTGTTTTCACGGGCCACATTTTGAAGTTGATAGCGACGATAAAAAGTGGTTCGTGTGTAGCTGTCCCGACCACTAAAGTGGTCCGATCTAGCCACATTTTGTAGTTATGCCAACGTCCAAATATGGTCCATATTGGCGCGGAAATTTTCAATGTAGGCAATACTTCCCAGGTGATAGACATGGTTTCCGATGAAGAAGCTTTATTGCTTTTGTTGCTTCAACGAAGATGTAAGCAAAAAAGAAAATCTCCGAGGTTTTGGGTCCATCCCATTCTTAGGAGTCGGCTTCAGTTTGGACAATTTCATACGTTATACCAAACACTTCGTAGCTATCCAGATAAGTTTTTCGGGTTTTTGAGGATGTCAACGCGTTCCTTTGATGAGTTATTACATGAAGTTGGGCCAATAATATCGAAGACAGATACTGTAATGAGGAGGACAATATCAGCTGAAGAAAGACTAGTAATTTGTTTAAGGTAAGTTTATATTTAGTTTATTACATTTCTTATGCACCAAATTAAATTAATTAAAACAAGTCGGTAAGAACAGAGTCTTGAGAATTTTCTTGACCTCCTGCAGAATAATGGTTCGACAAACCAGGTGACGATACACTAGAATAACTAGGAGATAGTAACGGAGTGCTTACAGTTACAGGCAATTGGCTGGAAGAGCGAGGTTTGAGTTGGGACAAGAAGAACGTAAAATTATTTTTCTCATGTCAGTTACTAGTGACAAACAAAATAGAGTGTCCTCGTCTTGTAACATATTTGCGGCTTCAACAGTTTGCTTCTTACTGATTTTTTCTTTTAGAATTTGTATTAACTCATCGTCCTTATTAGCTTTGTTCTTTTTTGGTCCATTATTTTTGCGTGGGAGTAAAACCTCCTCGGCCGTTGTTCCGTCGACTATATCTGACAAATCTTCTCCATAACCTTTGTCATCTAGGGTCGAAGTTGTCTCTTTTTGCTGTGCCAGTGGCTCGAGAAATGAAAGTTGATCAAAATAAAGGTATTTTTTCTTCTTAGAAGCACCTTTTCCTGTTTCTACTTTCTTTAAACTTTTTAGCTCCCGGTTAAAGCAATCCCTTAAACTTTTCCATTTTCTTTGCAGATTGGTAGCTAAAACAAGAATAGCATGTTATGAATCTCTATGGAATATTTACTTTGTAAAAAAATTATATACACTGTGAAATCGGCGCCAGTAAAGTAAGACAGAAAGTAAGCATTTTCTCAGTATACATTGTAATGATCTTGAGGTTGGTTCCTTGGAAAACATGTTGATAATATCTTTGCGTACAAAAAGCTAATTTGCTTTTTAATTGTCCAAATGCTATTCAGATAATAACATTCTCTACATGTTTTGGCTTATTAGGCTCTTTTTTAAGTGCAATACACAATGCATTTACTTTTTTTTCAGATACCTGCTTGGGGACTGGCTGTACATTTGTGGATCTACACTTTACATTCATATGTGGAATAACAACAGCTACTAAGATAGTAAGAGAAACCTGCCAAGTCATATGGAGTAAACTCAAGAGCAGAATAATTCCTACACCCACCAAAGAAGCGTGGTTAAAAATTGCTGACGGTTTCCAACAGCGAACCCACTTCCCTAACTGCATCGGGGCTATCGATGGAAAGCACGTTAGAATAATTAAACCAACAGAGAGTGAATCATTATTTTTTAACTACAAAAAATTTTTTTCTTTAAGTATCTTAGCAGTTGCGGATTTAAATTATGAATTTGTTTACGTTGATATAGGGTCATATGGAAGATCGTCAGATTCTACAATTTTTTCTAACTGCTTATTGTATCACAAGATGCAAAATAATGAGTTAGATATTCCAGACGGAAGATCTTTGACAAACACAGGAAATGCTCTTCCATTCGTTTTAATAGGAGATGAGGGATTCGCCCTATCAAATAATTTATTACGCCCCTATGCAAGAAAAAATTTAACTGAAAAGACAAAGTTTTTAACTATCGTCTGTCAAGTGCTAGAAGAACTGCAGAATGCGCATTTGGCATTCTGGCAAATAAATGGCGAGTATTTCACAGGCCATTAAATGTGTCAATTGATTTTGCAGAGGACATAGTCAATGCATGCTGTATTCTGCATAATATCGTACGATGTCGAGATGGGTATAATTATGATAACACTCTTACTTGTGAAGGTTTATACGACATACAGGCTTGCCACGATAGAAGCGGTAGATCCGTTAACACTACGCGCGAAGAATTTGCTAATTTCTTTTTATCCCCAGAAGGGCAAATTCCCTGGCAATGGAAACGAATCTAAACAGGCCTTGTATATGTATGTAAATATAATACTATTCCAAACAATAAAATATTCTATAGTACTTACCTATATCGTTTTTTTCCTTACTACTTAATTCCTGAAAGTTTTCGTGAAAAACTCCACATATTTTCTCACAAGCTTTCGTCTTTTGAATTCTACTACTGTATACATCACTTTTATAGTCCCAAATTGCAGGTTCTGCCTGAATTTCGGCAATAAACGTGTCCGTGTCAAACGGTTCCATCTCGAATACTACGACTTGACGGCGACAAGAAAGTGGTCGCCTTGCAAGTGGCCCGTGAAAAAAGGACCGCGCTGCAGTCGGCTTGTGGTTAGTGGACGGCTCACGGCGGCAGAAGTTTAACTGTGGTCGACAAAACACTCGTGTAAAAAGCACTAAACTTTTTCCACTGCCGTAAATGGAACTGCAAGCTGGCGACACTAGACCACTAACGAACCACTTTTTATCGTCGCTATCAACTTCAAAATGTGGCCCGTGGAAACACGGCCTTACTGATGAGCCTGACTTGCAGTCATTGGATGACAGAAGAGGGCTGTCAGATCTTGTCTCCATATATAAAGTAATAAATTGTCGACTGTCCACCCCTGATCAGTCAAATTCAGTTGATGATTGCAGTGCGTAAGTTAAGGGGAAATTGTGTATTTTTGTTGATTTACACAGAACTATCTATGATGCTCATTTACCACTGGTGAGGTCGTTGAACTTTATAAGCAATAGCCCTTCCATAAATCTGTTTAAAAGCTCGCTAACCACTAATATATTTGCTGTCTATTAATTAAGTGTGATAAATTGTATTTTTTTACTTATCATATTTTTTGATAATTTTTGACAGGTTGCCATGACATCGACAACAGTTTTCCGAGATTTTTTTTCCATGGTATCCTAGAAATTTGTTGACAATTGTTATATAGTCACGCATAGCACAGTAGCCGTATTAACACACAGTTAATTTAACGTATTTTATATATTTTTTTTAATAACTTAAGTTTAAATGACAATTCTTATGAAAATTTTTATATAGAAACTTAGTCAAGATCGCTAATTCAACATGTCCTTAAACTTATATAAAGTGTTTTATTTTACCAGAGTTTGAGGGAAATACATTCTTTAAAGTTTAATTTGGTAAAAGATAAAATAAAATTAATTTGGTAAAATATAAAATAAAAAAAGTTACGTTTTTCTATGTGATTTCAAACTTATTTAAAAAATAAAATTTACTATAAATTTAGCAACACACACTTAGTCAAAATCACTAATTCAACATATCTTTAATCTTATATAGTGTTTTATTTTACTGAAGTTCGAGGAAAATACATTTTTGCTTCCCTCGTAAAAGGGAATGTAATCGTGAAAAAATCACCCTCCGAGATTTTTTCAGATTTTTACGTTTCAGGGTCCCTAGATGCCGAAAAACATATTTTCTTAATTCCGTCTGTCTACCTGTCGATCTGTCGGTCTGTCTGTTCGAAGCATATCTGAAAAACTACTTATCCGATTGATTTCTAATTTTGGTCAAAAATTGAGGATCACCTGGTAACATTTTAGTAATGGCAAAACAAAATGGCGGCCTAGTAAAATGTTAAAACAAATATTACTAAAAAAGTGTTCTTCTCAAATTTTTAACAAAAATCAATTATTATGTAAGAATGAACTGGTAAAATTTTGGTACGAATCCAAGGTGGCGAAATAAAATGGCGGCTTAATAAAATATTTAAAAATTCAGCCTGAAAAAACTACTTCTTAGATTAATTTTGTGCAAGTGTTAACTGTAATACAGAAATAAACTGGTAAAGTTGTGGTACCAATTCAAAATGATGGAACAAAATGGCGGCCAAATAAAATTTAAAGAAACCAACGCAAAAAATTCTTATTTAACTGACTGCAGTTTTTGCAGATAACTTAAATGTGAATAGGGAACTGGTACGAATTAAACAGGATGTAACAAAATGGCGGTGTGTGTCAATGTAACAATTACATATCAAATTTATTTAACTCGTGCCCAAAAATCAAGTGTAGCATAGGCTGAAACTGGTAAAATATTAGTAGAAATGGTGCCCAATAAAAAAGTTTGAAAGGACAGTATATATGTTATTAAATAACACTTCACTCAGTGGCGGCTCGTGAGTATATTGAAGGGTGAGGCTACATGAGGTTAATTTTGTTTAAATGTGAATAAATTTCCACGTCACCCATGAGGTATTATTCTGCGACGCGTTGAACTTTTTTTTTAATGGAGGTCATCGCCAATAGCCCTACTAAACCATTAAAAACTAAAAAAATAAACTCTAAAAAAAGTAAATAAAAAGTAAACAAAACAAGTAAAATATGTACACCTATCACTAAAATATAGCGGTGATAGCGATAATAAAAACATAATTTAGTTTATTAAAACTTAAAATAAATAGTTGTATGAAATAAGATAAAAAAACTACTTTTTGTACATTAAATCTATACGTCTGTCTTTTAAGGTTGCAAATTTATCTATAATTTGGTCGTAAAAGTTTTGGTCTTCACTAAGTTCTGACAGTAATTCCTGCTCTATTGACATCATTGCTAAACCCGAAAGCCGTTTTTGTGTCATTGTGTTTCTTAGGTAGGTTTTGATCCGTTTAAGACATGAAAAATTTCGTTCGGCCGATACACTTGTTGCGGGAATAGTTAAAACTAAATTAAAAAGCTTATATGCCTCTGCAAAAATTGCTTTAAAATCTTTAAATAACAAAGCTAGACTTTTTTCGACATCTATATTTGAAAATTGTTCATCCCTATACAATACAGAAAGCTCATTCTTTAATCTATCTCTGTCAAAAATGTTTGGATAATTTTTTAATAAATTATTTAATAAGTCGTCTGGAAAGCATTTAACATATTCCGAATATTTTGTGCAATCGACTAAAGCAAAGAAATTTAAATTATTTAAATTTTCAAACCGCGTCCCTAATTGAAGAATTATACAATCTATTATTTCGAAATATAATATTTTATATTTAGTAAAAATATCAAAGTCGCTAGAACATTGCCCTCGACGTGTGTTAGTTGGCAGAATAGTGGCTTTTTTAGCAATATTGAAAAGTTCTTTGAAATGGTCCTCGTTTCTAAATTCAATAATTCGTTGCTTGGCAAGGTTTATTTGCGAAATGCAGTAATTTATATCTAAATGCTTTAACTGTAATATTTGAAACAGTACATCAGTGCAACTAAAAATTTGTTTATAAATATGCGTTAAAAGGCAAAATTCGAAATCATTAAAATGCTTTAGAAATCCTTTTGCACCATTAATAGATTCTGTTCCAGAACTTAAGTCATTAATAATAGTTTCAAATACTATAATTAAATTGTCCCATTCATTAGCCACTAAGTTTAAAATTTTAGACCGTGTATACCATCGCGTTTCTACAGCTCGCAGAATACTTTTACCTACTATCTGATTAAGCACAAAAGACCGTTTTGGTGATTGGTGGAAATAATTTGGTATTCCTAATAAAGTGGCGAAAAATATACAACTTTGGGTAATCAGTTTTGTTCCCTGTTGTAAAACTAGATTTAATCTGTGGGCGCAACAATGAGTAAACATAGCTAAAGGAGCAATAGATCTAACTTTTGTTTGAAGCCCATTTATTTCACCTGCCATAACACTAGCCCCATCGTAACACTGCGCGACCAATTTATTTTTAAAGTCATAAGGCTCTAAGCTGTTTTGTATTAAATGAAAAAGGCTCTCTGCTGTTCTACTATCGCTAACGTCAAAAAATCCTAAAAATCTTTCTTTTAAAGATCCGTTGGTCACATACCTAACTGTTATCGAACACTGTGATTTTTCTGTTATATCAGTACTATCATCCGCAATTACGCCAAAAAAACAACAATCGGTGTCATTTATTTCTTTTTTTATATATTCTTGAATATAGTCATGTATGCAACCAATTAGTTCATTTTGTATAGTCTTAGATTGTCCCGTAAAAATATTACTAAATTTAGCACAATGTTCAGTAAGTTCGGCATTTCTTTTTATTAAGCATGCAAATATTTCCTTAAAATTGCCACGGTTAAAAGAATCTGTTGTTTCATTATGGCCTCGAAATGCCAAGTCCTGTTTACCCAAAGTAATAGTAACATCAATTAAATAATTTAATAATAAACGGTTTTTTCGAACATTTTCATTATAAACAATTTTATTAAGACTTGCATTTTCTTGTAGTGCATCCGCAATAGTCGCCCTATTTTGCTCCAGTCTTGTAAGTGCTACCGAATTTTTAATATGCTCTCTTGAACTTTCATGCGATTTTACTGCTCGGGAAATTTTTTTAAATCCGAATATCCGGCCCCTGAACTCCAATTATTTTTGACGCAACCTAATAAAATACAAGGCCAACAATATAAGCTTTCTTTATAAATACTTCCGCATAGCTAAGATATTTGAAAAGTTCTTGAATATTTTTTACCTTGCCTCTTATCGTTAAATATTGCTAAAATTTTCGGCGTCGGACGGCTACCTAATATCTGTTTCTTTTCAGTTTCGCTTCTTCTTAAAAAAGGCGTTTCAATTAATGAAGCAATAATGTCGTGAATAGGATTCATTTCAAAAGCAAAAAGCAAATACAAAAAATGGAACGGTCCAACTTATTTATTCACCTTAAAAGACAGAACGCCCTCAATGAGCGATTATCGCAATCTATTTCCTATTTCTTTCTCAGCCGCACGCACCACGTAAAAAGAAGCCGTTGGAATATTTCGCTAGTCATGTGATTTAAATAACCAATAAAAGCATATCCAAGCTACAGATTTATCGCCTCAAGAATGCAATAGAAAACGCGTGCATCGGCAATCGTCATTTCGCTCTGTCGTAATCAGGTGACTCGCCGGCATCGGCACCGGCCGTTGATAAATAGGTCAGAAGTCGAAACAAGCTAAAATTATTTCGCCTCATTCGAGAGCACTTTCTTTAGGAACGGGTTTGCACGGATTGCACGGTCGGTTTTTTGATGTGGTCAGAATTTATTTTCTAAAATATTTATTATAGGATTATATTTTGTTTTTTTTAATGTTATTATGTTTTAAAACTGTTAAAAAGTATATTTCTATTTGGTAATAGATAAAAAGTTATATAAAAAAATTCTCTTTTCCTTTATTTTGGGGGAGGCGCGGCCTCAGAGGCCTACCCTGACGAGCCGCCACTGCTCTCAGTGAGCAAAATAGTTATTTATACTATAAGAGATGTAAGTAACATTTACTAGTCGAGGACGAGTTTGCGCCCGAGCGATAGCGAGGGCTGGCAAAAAAGTTTGAGACTGGTCAATATACTTACATCCCATATAGTATATAATATTTTCCCCGTCCCCGTATTGCATGTTTACAAGAAAATGCTGGATATATTTTTGGATTTTCATTATCATTACATTCGATAGGATTCTCATTAAATTATGAAGGCAGCCGTGATCCGTTGCCAGAGCAACATAAGCAGTTTTTATTTTGTCAACAACGTCAAGTTGACAATTCATAGCGAAAAGTTTAAAGAAGTCGAATTGTTTGATTCTGTGTGGACAAAATGGATGTTTTAGATATAGAAGAATCAGCGAATATTGCTTGTTTATCTCTACTACCGGAAAATAAAAAAAAGTATGAAGCAGCATACAAATCCTTTAAGAATTGGTACCAAAGGAACACGGCTAATGCAGTCTCAAAAACCTTGTTTTTGGCGTATTTCCACGAAAAAAGTGCTATAATGAAGTCCCCATCAAGCTTATGGTGTGAGTATTCGATGTTGAAGTCAACCCTTTTTATAGAGGAAAATATAGATATTTCTAAGTATCCAAAACTTCGAGCATTTTTGAAAAGAAAAAAATATGGTTATAGACCCAAAAAATCGAACGTGTTTAACAGGGAAGATGTGAATAAGTTCATGCTTGAAGCCCCCGATGATATGTACTTATTGATGAAGGTCGTAATGGTAATGGGAGTTGCTGGAGCGTACCGTTCTAATGAATTCTGTGAAATGAAAATGGTAAAAGTTTTTGTGCGGGTTTTACGTGGGTTTTCCTTTAGAAAATCTTCGGGAAAACCAACGCTAGGCCCAGTTGTGGACTGTGAATTTGAGGGAACACTGGTTTGATCTAGATCCGCGTCTGTATACTAATTTTGGATCTTGGTTTAAATATTTAAATGTAAATTATATATAAAAAATATATATTATTTAATGTCCTGAAACTTACCTCAATGGTTCATAATTTCAGGAATGGAAAAAGGGGAATCCGTAGAAACAAATTGTCCAATTAAGTATTCTGTATGTAGCGAAGTAATTTTAGGGAACGACTATATATCATGTTATAAGTACGAATAACGCGAAAAAATATTGGCTAGCCAAATCACTTTAGTAAATGAGTGCCGTCAGTACTATCGGGACACTGGTCGTTCGGTTTTCGGTAAATTTTATGACCTCTTCTCTCCGTATCTCGTTCAATCTCCATAAATTTGTAGAGGGACAAAAAGGGTCAAATAAGCAAAGGAATAGACCAGGAAGGATATAGGAAATGTATTGAGCGTGTCAAGACATTATTATAAAATGAAATTTTAGTGTGTAAAAGTAAATAATACTTTATTATACCAGGGCAGTCTAAAATTTAATGTATTGAAATATATATGTTGAAAAAGTAAATTAAGCCTAAGATATTAAACTATTTCCCAATTATAATTGATCAATTTTATAATTCATTTTAAATAAAAATTCCCACCTAAAAATGTAAACTAAAAGAAAGAAAATGGGAACGAACCAAATGGACAATGATAAAGTCAAGAAGTCATAATTGTGACCATTCCTGACTTCAAAAATGGAATGTTACGTACATTTACAGTGACAAAAAGTGACGACACTCAGGTTTGTCATTTCAAAATAATTCAAAAGTACATTGATACAAGATCCCACATGACGACTATTAATCCGCGCTTCTTTATGCGATATCAAAATGAAAAGTGCTTAAAGCAGCCTGTCGGAAAAAATACGTTTTCGTCAATTCCAAGTTATATTGGAAATTTCTAAAGTTTGAGTACTTCAAAATGCATACTGGACACTCTTTTAGAAGAACGTCGGCAACTTTATTAGCAAATACTGGAGTTGATGTATTAGCTATCAAGCGACATGGTGGATGGAAATCCGCTACTATTGCGGAAAGTTACGTAGCTACAAGCAGACAAAACTTTTTTAGAACAAATCAACATCGAAATATAACTTTCTTGCTTTTAAACATACAGTCGATAAAAAATAAAACAGACGATATGTTGCTGTTTTTAGACAGTGTAGATTATCCGGATGTAGTACTTTTGACCGAGCATTGGCTTGGCTGCAATGGGACAATAGCTTTAGACCACTATATTCTCTTAGCAAAATATTCTAGACCAAACACTACTTATGGCGGTACCCTGATATTATTGAAAAAAGACTTTCTTAAAGCAAATTCGTTTATGGACTTTGATAGATTTTGTGACATGCAGATTGAAAGAGAATTTGAATTTTCTATAATACATGACAACAAACTTAATACGTATATTATTTGTCTATATCGTTCTCCGAATACAGATGTAAATTTATTTATTTCTAGATTAGAGCAACTATTGTCGCGTTTTCCATTACACGCAAATATAATACTTGCTGGAGATTTTAATAATAATTTTATGAATAAAAATCAATCCGATGCTGATTACCAACCTATTAAACTTAACACTTAACAAAATAATTTGAATATGCATGTAAAGAACTTAAACAAAATAATTTGAATATGCATGTAAAGAAACCTACACGTATCTGTGCTCACTCAGCTTCTACTATTGACTATTTTTGTTCTAATGTTCTGCCTGATAATGTCATGTCCTCTGTTATAAGTGCTGGATTGTCAGACCATGAAGCTGTAGTTAGCAATGTATCCTTAATCATGTATAGACATAAACCGTTAAAAAGGCGTAGTAGACTTTTTACAAGGCGAAACTATGGTAGGTTCTTTCAACTTTGTAATGAGAAAAACTGGAGCATTGTTAGAAGCTCCGATGATCCACTTGCTACATTTCATCTTTGCCTAGTAAACATTTTTAATAAAGCTTTTCCTTTAAGAACAATTAAAAAAAGAAACCCCAAATCTTGGCTTACACGAGGTCTTAAGGTGTTAGCACATAATATGCGAATACATCACAAAATCCGCAAATACTGTCTGCATAGTGAAAGGTTTATGTCATATTACCGTACTTATCGAAAGGTTTATAGAGACACCATTAAGAGAGCAAAACAAAATTATTTTTCTATGAGAATAAATCAATCTAAAAACAAACAAAAAGAAAGCTGGAATATTATCAGCGAGCTGAGTGGGAGAGAGCAAGTGGCGAGTGAATGTGGTGTAAAGTGTGATGTCTTAAATCAGTTTTATTGTTCAATTTCCACAACGTTTACAGGAAGTATTACTTGTTCTACGGATGCTCTGGAATATAGATGAGTTAAAGAGAACGATATCTGACATTAGAAATGCAAATTCATCTGGGTGGGACAATATATCATTGAGGGTTATACGGGAATTACCAGATATCATGCTTCATGCTCTAGTAGGAGCCATTAATGTATCTTTTTCAACAGGAAACTTCCCCGAGTGCCTGAAAAGGGCAAAAGTTATGCCAATCTTTAAGGGTGGTGATCCTGAGGAACCCTCAAACCTTAGACCAATCTCCTTAATTCCCACATTGTCTAAAATAATTGTTAATTATTTGAATGACAACGGAATACTTAGTGCCTCTCAATTCGGTTTTCAGTCATCGAGGAATACCAATGATGCTATATACGAATTTTTGGAGAACCTGTACTTGGGTTTGAATGATGGTGAAGGAGCAGTGGCAGTGTTCTGCGATCTGTCCAAGGCATTTGATTGTGTAGATCGCGGAATACTGCTGAGCAAGCTGAAGATGTATGGTTTTGGTGACACAACAGTGTCTTGGTTTGCGTCATATCTGTCTCAGCGCGTACAGTCTGTGATAGTTAAAAATGAAGAATCAAACCTTCTAGCAATCGAGAGTGGTGTTCCCCAAGGATCAGTTTTGGGACCTTTATTATTCTTGCTTTACATGAATGATCTTGCTAGTGTAAACATAACAGGTAAAATCACAATGTTTGCTGATGACACGACAATACTTTGGCATCAGAAAAGTAAGGAACTTCTTGAGAATACGGTGGCTGAGGACTTGACAATAATCAAGGAGTGGTGTAATGCAAATCGCTTATCCCTTAACATATCGAAGACCAATCTAATGACCTTTAAATGCAGCTTAAGTGACGTTTACTTAGAATCTCAATTAATGTCCAATGTTCAGGTCAACAAATTTTTGTGGTTAATTATAGACAATAAATTGAGGTTTGATCAACATATAGAAAGCATTTGCACTAAAGTAGCGAAAGGCTGCTTTGCAGTGCGAGTTGTAGCACGCGAACTGGATTTCCCTACAGCAAAGAATGTATATTTTGCACTTGTGGAATCGCACTTCCGTTACATTTGTTTCTGGGGTTCTTGCGCTAGATATTTATTTAATTCTATCTTTATTCTTCAGAAGCGAGCACTACGAGCTTTATGTGGTGTAAAAAAACGGGAATCCTGCAGACTTTTATTTTGTAGTCATAAGATCCTTACACTTCCCAGTATCTTTATTTTGGAAACAATGTGCTTATCGCATAAAAAATTCGGGGATCAAATCAGTATCACGACTGGACCATATTTAATGCGTAGAACACATCAAATTCCTCTGCCAATACCCAATGCAGCACTTACCAAAAGATCGTTACTTTATAATAGCAGGAAGATTTTTAACCACCTTCCCATCCAATTGAGACAAATAGATAACTACAAATCTTTTAGAACACAAGTAAAAAACTTTCTGGTTGAAAGAGCCTATTATTCAGTAGACGAGTTTCTGGAATCCTCATTTTAAAGAAAAAATGTAAAAAAAAAACAAAAAAATATACATATATATTTATAATTGAATTTTATCGTTCTTGTATTCTATTGTTTTGTGTATATCACCGACCACATGACTTATATGTAGGTTAAGTTTCTTTTTGTTTAGTATTAGGATTTTAGCTTTGTCAATGAATTTTGTTTATGACAATAAAGCCATGTTTGAGTTTGAGTTTGAGTTTAGCTGAGAGCCTCAATAATAAAAAGGAAGTAGCGAATAAAATTTTATACAATAAGACTCAGCCAGAAGTCTCTTGCAGTGCTTCAACAGTGACAGAAACATTGGTTAGAAATGAAGGATCTGTGAAGTCAGAAAATGTAATACACATCGAGAAGAAACGAGAAAACGTGTTTCCAAATTTTGTTAATAATGTGAATAATTGTAATAATTGTACCATTAATATTAATTTCAATTATTATCACCGGATTTTTGTAATATGTTGATGAAATCAAAAATTAAAACTACTTATAATAATTTTAGATTAGTATTTCGCTAGGGATGTAAGTTGACTTACATCCTGTCGTTAAAGGCAACCAATACTTTGTTGAGTAAATTTCACTTACGTCTGTCAAGGCAGTGTCAAAATAGGTTGCTCACAATACAGGGAGGAGCAAAAAGTTATTATTTTAAATGTACACGATTACCCTAGAAATTGTTGTACCCGAACGACTGGAATTGGAAAGTCAACCGTTTTCAAATTATTACGGGAGAGAAAGGTAGCAGGTCAAGTGGAACCTTCCAAGAGAATTCCAGAAGACCAGCAAAACTCCTTGATGTGAACACCGACTGTGCAATTCGAAGGAAAGTTCACTATTTTTATTTTAAAAAAGAAATAACCTCTCTAGATAAAATTTTGATGGAGCTTGGCTAAGATGACAGTATTCCTCTGAGAATTAGAAAACTCTTATGGACAACTTTTAAAAAATATGGATTTTGCCTGGGAAAAGCATAACCGAAAAGCACGTTTACTGGAAAGCGATGAAATTGTTTACTGACGACGAAAATACTTGAGAAGTATGCATGGAGCGAAAGAAATTTTTTTATCTTGATACGATGTGGATCAATGAAGGTTATATAGTACAAAAAATGTGGCAAGACAAAAATATAACCAGGGCCCGCCAAGCTTTCATTGAAGACCCGTCAACGGGTATTAAAGTGCCTTCGGAACAAGGAAGAGGCTAATAATTGCACATATTGGAAGCCAAGAGAGATTTTTAAAAGAAGGTTTGCTAACGGCCGACGGGAGATTACCATGAAGACATGCATTCGGATGTTTTCGAAGACTATTTTGATAAAATGATAAAATATCTTCCGGCTGATTTGGTAGTGATTATGAATAACGCAAGTTATTATTTACGGCGCATAGAGAAGATACAAATTTCATCTTGGAGATAACAAGAAATTATCGACTGGCTAACGGCCAAAGATATTGAATTTGAACCCAATTTGATAAAGAAATAACTACTAGCTATAGCAAATTTATACAAAAACCGTTTTATGAAATATGCCGTGGAGGATATATCAGAAAAATATAATGTAACTGCGTTTACCGCCATATCATTGCGAATTAAATCCTATAGAACTTATATGGGCGCCAGTGAAAGGATTTGTAGGAAGACAAAACACGACATCGAAAATGAAAGATGTAAAGCTACTGTTTGATCAAGCCATTAAGGATGTGACACCAGAGAACTGGGGAAAAGCAGTCAAGCATGTGATCAAACAGGAGGAGAAAATGTAGGATCTTGACAACCTGATTGATCGACCTTTTAATTATAATGTCAAGAGGTGATGACAGTTCCTCAGATGACGAAGAATATAACCTATTAAAATTCAAATATATAATATTATTTTATCTATATATATATATATATATATATATATATATATATATATATATATATATATATATATATATAAGGTACCTGAGCCTAACAAGGCCCACCTTAATTTGGGTGCCCATATGACTGACTTATTTTGTCAAGAACTTTGTCAAAACTTTTATGCTATTATCAAACACATCTTTATATAAATTGTAGCCTCATTTTTGTTTCTATATTCATTATTAACTTTTTGTCGACATATTTTTTAAAAGTCTACATGCGGGCCTTATAATGACCTAGGGTTCTCAATACGGCCACGGTAGGTTACTTAATAAGGCCCAAGGTAAAGTAAGGCAAAACAATTTAACTTTACACAAATTTTTGTTTATTTACCATAAACTAGTAATAATATGAAAACTTAATATGATTATGAGTATGCTTTTTTTAACATAGATAGTTTTTTAAGTTAAAATTAAATTTCAAAAAAGTTACAAACACTTTTTTCCACTAAAGACGCATGTACTCAAGGTTAAAAAAAAGTAAAACTATTATCTTTAAAGGCATTTTTGTCTATTTAGCAAAAACTTATAATAATAAGTAAACTTAATATTGATTATGATTTTGTTTGAAAATAAAAATAAATGTCCAGTTAAAATTAAATAATAAAAAAAAAATCTTAAATGTCTGTTTTCCACTAAGGAGATGCACACGTAGGGCATATAAAGGATGGCTCCTTATCTTTTTTGTTTAGACCTACGCATTCTTCGTGTACATATCTTACACACATATTGCACAATCTCATGTCAGCAACCCTGTCTTCTTTACATTCATGACAATACCATGCCTCAATAACTTTTTTCTTCTTGGGTTGTTGCGGTTTGGTGCAGTCTTTTAAATAATTTTCTACTTTTTCTTTGAAATGATCTTTCGTCACCCGCTGGGCTCTATAATTTATTGATTTCTTTCTGGGCGTAATTTTCTTTACTTCAAGCTCTGGTGTAGGTAAAATGTTTTTAAAGTTAAGTTCTGGTTCTGCCTTCAAGAGTGGCGAATTTTCTTTAGCCACATGTAGATTACTAAAACTATCATCAGAAGTTGAATCCCTTACTGAATAGTCACTGTCACTATCTGAAGAAGAGTCGGAGCTGGACGTACAATTTCTTTTGGTTCTCTTTTTTTGAATTCCACTTGGTCCCGCCTGGTCTTCGCCTTGTGTAAGTTTGGTCCCATTACTCGTTTTCTTATTTATGTGCCGACGATCGTCGTGTCCTTTATTTTTGGGTTCTTCGATTTTATCTTTTAACAAACTTTTTGTGTTACTAGAATTTTGATCTTTTTTAGTTTCGACTTCAACTCTTCGCCTATTTGTAAGTTCAGATGAAGCAAAAACGTCATCAGGTAATATATTGGGGTCGAACGGGTAGATCCCAGTTGCGCGGAACCCAGATGATACATTTACTGGTGTTGCAGCTCGTGGCCATACTTTGCTAAATATAGTTGCAAAGTTGAGTTTTGTTATTCTATGATTTGGTTTGTTGGTCCAAAAGAGCATAACTTCATCATCCCAGTAACTCTCAAAAGGACCAAATACAGATTTATCCATCGGCTGTAACTGATGCGTTGTGTTACTGGGAAGACAGTAAAGTACAACGTCGTGTTTTTCCGCTGCCTCTACGATTGAATAATCTAAGTGAGAAGATGTTCCGTCAAAAATTAACAACACTTTTTCTTTTGGTTTAAAGATCGAAAAGTGCTCCAACCATTTTACAAAAGTGGTCGTTATCATGCTACCTTTTTCAGTCATCTTAAGAGTTGAACCAGGAGGTAAGTTTTCTGACCATTCTTGTTTTTCCCTTTTACCTTTCATTAATATCATTGGTGGGATGACCTGCCCTATTGCATTTCCGCACGCTACAATCGTAACATTTTCAGCATGTTCTTCAGCAATTATATGGACATTTGATGAACCCTTTTTCGTAAGTACATACGGTTGCTTATGCAAAGTAAGCCTGCATCCTTTTTCATCCATGTTGTAAATAAGATGAGGTTTACCCATAATTCCCATTTCTTCAAGAACAAGCCGAAGTTTTTCGAAATGGTCATTTACAATAAATCTATTAAGTTTCGGTGCCCTTGCAGCATTCATGTGTTGTGCCTTTCGCCTTGCCACCTCGGGATGTCGCTTCAAAAAAAGACGAAACCATTTTCTGCCTGCCATTCCTTTTGTTTCGGAAAATGGATGGGAAATTCTCAGTTCGTCACAATATGTAAATACTGATCTTCTTAGAAGTTTGGACGTCAAAGGCATGCCAACATCTGGCAATCTAAATATTCTTTGACAGAGGTCATTTTCTTGATCAAATGTGAGGACAGATGTGCGCCCTAATCTTTTATTCACGACCCCAGAAGAAATGTGATTTCGAAGAGTCCTCCTGGGAATCCCGTATGTAAGACTTGCAGTTCTTACCGAAGTCCCTTCGTGCACTGCCTCCATCGCTCTCTGAAGCTGTTCCTCCGACCAGCGCCCTCTTTTTTTTGAAGCTTCCATTCTCTGCAAATAAAAATACCTATATTAATTTAAATGAATGCCTACTTTACATTCGAAACATTTTATGTACGATATAAAATGGTATTTTAAACATAAATTCATATCAATTCTCCATAAAAGTAATTCATAAGTAAAAATTAACTTTAGAGGACACATTTTTGCAAGAACCTGTAACTCAAAAATAATAACAAGTGTAAAAATACATATACACGCGGATTTTTATATTTTTGATCGTAAAATATGTCATCAAATTTTCAATAATTTCTGAGAAAACATTTTAAGTTAAAATTGATTTAATTGTTTTTTTTTAAGTATTTTATTGCATTTTTTGTCCAGAAAAAAAAATATCCAAATAAGGTCCACTTATATACCTGGGCCTTATTTGGGCCATTTGCTCGGGCTTTAATAGGACCCCTCTAATTTATCATGTTTATGAGATAATAAAATACAAATTCACTAAAACAGAAATAGGTTTTTAATTAAAATTTTATACCAACTGAAACCTTAAACTATAAGCAATATATTAGAAATAAAATCAGTTTTCAAATACTTACCCAGAAAGAAATTTACGAGGAACACGTGAACTAGTATTTTAATACTATGACCGTCTACATTACACCTCAACAACATGCATTAAACTGGCGGGTTGCTAAATGAGAAAGCGAAGATTACAACCTTGACTGGTTCTCGGGATTCGTTCGTGTAACGAATGACGAAAAAACTACCACTTGGATTGAACAGTGTTGTCACTTTTAGGTGTGGGCCTTATTAGGACCTCTGGCCTTATTTGGCTTACCCACCTTATATATATATATATATATATATATATATATATATATATATATATATATATATATATATATATATATATATATATATATATATTATATTATATATATATATTATATATATATATATATATATATATATATATATATATATATATATATATATATTTTTATTTTAACAAAATAAAAATTCGTTAATTTAAATTCTTACTATTTCAGTGTTTATGAAGGGATAAGGTATAAATTTACCCACAACCAGGTGGTACTAACTGCACTTGATGAAAAGAGAGAATTTTGCAATAAAATCAATGCCAAACTATGGAAGTGGCATAAATTATTTATGGGTCACCCCGTAGTCCTTTTGCATACCTCATGAGGTTTTATTACTCTGTACATTTCTGAAACAGACTATAAAACTCTCATTTAAATATTTTTGACATTCAAATTATTACCTATTATTAAAGTTTTAGTTTAGAAAAGTACAATTTGTGTGAAATTTTCTTACTGAATCTCCCACGTGCTGAAAATTTTTGTTACACAATTGTTTTGAAAATTATGCGACTCGTGATTTTCAAAAAATCGCGTGCTCGAAAAGTGTCTGGTAATAATTCAAGCACTAGGGATATTACAAGTGAATATTGTACATTTTATAATGGGGTTTCCTAAAGATATAACAATAGGGGTTTCCCGTATAGTGATAATAAGTAAATAAAAATAAATAACCTGTATTAAAAAAATGGTCGTTTCTTTTATTCCCGAATTAAAACAAAAACACAATAAACGTCCCTAAAGCCCATCTAACCGCTTTCATTTGACAATTTGTATTAACAATTCGCACAACGTAAGCCACAAAACATGGCGGAACAATGACAATTATTAACAAACAAAAAATAACGATTCAGTACAAATAATGACCCGTGGACAATGCCCGGTTGATTGTATATGAATAATTTGATCATTACGCTTTCAGCGGACATTTTGTCGACTATTGTAAAAGTGGTGTTTGTTATTTTGGCGGCAAAAACCGCGCCATAATAGTTTTCCAGTTTAATTATGTCAACGTTACAGTGGTACAAAAAACAAAAAAAAACGATGCCGTGTTTTTATATCTAAATTTATTTATTTACCTATTATGTAAGAAGGGAGGTGGAGTTAAAATGGGGATGGGGGAAAAGTGGGGTTTATTTTAAAAACTTCTCAATGTATTTAAAAACTATATCTCGTTAAGAGTATTATTTCTTGAAATGCTCAGAGATCAGTCATATTATAGCAAAGAAAGACATTAAGAAAAAAATATTTGAAAACTCCTCAACAACTGATTTCTTTATTTATACGTAGTTAAAAAGGTTATTTTTCCAGTAGTCGTAGAATAGACTAAACCTTAAAATGTATTTTTTTTTTCATGTTAAATGGAACTCGATGAGATATTTCTAAAAGATTCTGCTTTACAGGGTGTCTCAAATTGGTTGACCCTAATGGAAAAATTTGAAACCATAAGAAATATTGAAATTCTGACACCTCATCCTCGAGTTGTTTTCTTCAGAAGGTTATAATAACCCCGAATTTGTATTTTTTTTAAATAGGACACCCTGTATTTTTATAGCTCATTAAATCCGGTATTTTTTTGCGGTTAAAACAGTGTAATTTATTTATTTATTTTTTTTAATACCAAAAAATAAGAAAAATCTTTTAATATATAAAAAATATTAGGGGGCCATGGAATTGTTAAATTAAATTAATAAATACATAAAATATTATTTTAAATTTTTTTTTATTCAGACTGGCATACATTTTCATCAGAATACATGTCACATCGTATCGCAATCAAGGAAGAAAATTTATTTAAAAAATGTAGTGTGCCATGGACGATAAACAAAATAACGACTTTTGTCTGTCAGATAAATTCAGATCTGTGATATCATTTGTCAGTGCAAATGTCAATTTACAATAATTAGTTTTCAAAAAAGTCTCTTCTTTTTCATATAAAATGCAGAGGCATGAGATTTTAAAAAATATAATATGTTAGAATGCTATATTGAAGCAAGCAGCCAAGCCTTAAGATGTTTCAACGCCTTGAGGACAATCTGATATATTTTGCAAATTTTGAAAGAATCAGGGCAAAAAAATGTCATAAAGAGAATAACAAAAATAACACAATAAATGTAATTGGATGTGTCAGTGCATATCCGAGTAGCGTTTCTCATGCGACAACTTTAAGAATTCTAAAGTAAAATAAAATTAAGCGTTATAGGGCAACAAAAACTCAGCTACTATACCCGGGAGATGCAGAAAGGAGGACACAATTCTGCGATTGGTACCTAGATAAACTTCATAAGGACAACCTTTTTGGCAATAATATTATATGGACCGATGATTCATGAATTACAAGTTCGGGAATTTTTCATATATAGATATAATAGATATATTAATTACCAATGGGCTGACTCAAACCCTCATCAGCAACTCAACCGGATTCACCAGGGTAGATTTGACTTCAATGTTTGGGTCGCATTGTTAGGCATTAGAGCTATTGGATATGAAGTTTATCAAGAAAGTTTAAATTCACAACGTTTCCTTAATATTTTGGAAAGAAATATTGCAACATATATAGATAATACCCCTCTGCTAGAACGAGAAAAACTTTATTTTCAACACGACGAAGCCGCAGCCCACAATGCTAGTGTAATAAGTGAGTACCTAAATATAATTTTGGGCAGCAATGGATCGGCAATGCAGGTACTATCAGATGGCCAGCTAGGTCACCTGATATCACCCCCTCGACTTTTTCTTTTAGGAATTTTTATAGAAAAACATGTATTTACATAGAACAATACAGAAGAACTTCGAGAGCATTTCAAAGCAGCTATGCGGCATGTAACTAACATATACATTCACAATGCAATTATGGGCGTTCAAAAACGGGTCGCGATAACCGTTATAACCTTCTGAAAAAAAGAACTCGAGGATGAGGTGTCAGAATTTTAATATCTCTTATGGTTTCCAATTTTTCCATTAGGGACAACCAATTTGTGACACCCTGTACAGGGTATCCCATTTATTAGAATTGTTGCATTTTCAGGCACCCCTCGTATCCCAGCTATCTAATAACTTATCAAACAGACAAAAACTGTACCTTTTATGATTTTTTCCGTAGAATTCAGTGCCGCTGTCAGAATAAGTATATGGGGTCAGGTCAAAAAGTTATCGGACCCTACTTCATTTTTTCAAATATTATTATTCTTTATGTTTATTAAAAATAATGTATGCTTTCCAAAAATGTATACATGTAAGCAGTTATTTAATTTTTTTTATTAAAATTTTCTTTTGTGTCCAGTTAGTAGGTACTAGGCTATGGTTAAAATGTATTAAAAACAAAATTCATGTAAGTAATTATTATACTAAAGATGTAATATTTTCAAAACTCCTTTGACCTTTTTGAATTCTCAAGTCTTAATTATTTATTACAGCATTTTAATTTAATTATGATAAAATTATTGAATTTTACTCAAAACAAAACATTTATTGTTCCATAATGTTCTGTGTTTTTAAAATTAATGTAACACAGAGGACCTCACTTGTTTTGTAAGTAATATTCATAATAATTTATATTAAAAAAAAAGAAATTTTTAAAATATGTTAACTGATGTGTTGTTATTATTATATTTTGTATATTTTTGCTCATTGTTGTACGCGGCTGTTTGTTAACAAGTGCAGCAATAACAAAAATACTGTGGCTCTCATACTCGGGGACGAAAATCTGGTGTGGGTCGTGTCATTTTAGGAAACCGTGTGTTTCGACCTTTCGGCGGACATATCTCGGAAACTATTAGAAATAGGGCATTGAATTCGATATGTATTTTTAGAGAAGACGTGGATTTTCAAATAAAACATTTTTCTGATCTCGGAAAAGTTGCAAGTTTCAACTTCGATGTAACACGGTTGAGGTCGCAATTTTAATTTTTTTGTGACGTATTGTTTTTGGTTAGATTTCGTTTGACGATTTTACGAATTTTTTGCGTTCGAAAAAAGGATGTTTTGGGCCGCTTATATCAACTACACAAAATTATATGTAGGGGGTGCACTAACAAGGAGAAGTTTGCACCAAGGTTCCCAAGAATGGATATATTTTTTAATAATATCCTATAAGTATTTCAAGGAAACCAATATATGTAAGTCCGTAGGGTATTTTTTTACTATACAATATATTTTTAGGTACACCGTGACCAAATTTCGAGTTTATAATTTTAAAGGTTAAATAACTGCAATTTTTTAAAGTTGATAACTTAAATTTCAACTTTAACCTCATTTTGCCGCTTACTGTGAATACCAATCGAAGCTGTAATAGCATTTTACTGTAACTACTTAGCAAGTGGGTGAAAATTCTATAGGTACCGATCCATATACAACGTTAAATGATAGGTGGCCTTGGCCTAGGATGATAATAAAATTTACAGAGATATTTGACATGTCAGTTGTGATAGATCTCACGGCTGAATTTTGCCAATATCTCTCTGATATTTTATCGCGTCGATTTATGTTTGTGCATTTACGCGTTAAAGAGAAATTTTTCGTTTGGTCGGAAAACTGGTTACGGCGCCGGAAAGTACTCAAAAAGGTACACAAAATGAACGGTTTAGGAAAGGTCTTGGAATATAAACAGAGGTGAAGTTTCCACAAGAAAACAGTGGAATATAAGAATATGGGGCGCATTCACCACATCGTCCAGTAATGTATTTGAAGAAAAACATATTGGTTTTATAGAAGAAATACGCATTAAAACAATATAAAAAGTAATTTTGAAAGGTCTCGGTAACCACACGATCATTTCAAAAAAAAACATGTAAATTGGTGAAGTACAACTCTTTCACAAAGGAACTGAAAAATCTGTGTTAGTGATTTGAATATATAGATTGTTTTGACACATTGAACTTTGACAGCGCTCATTGGCGTGCGAACCTAGGTTTGAAAAAATATTAGTTTTTTTTTATAGAAATCTTGATATTAGGTGTTCAGATTATTTGCTGCGTTTAGATTAACAAAAAAAATTTTTTTTTTGGCTTTTTCGCAACTGATTAAAACTATTTAAGTTAATTGAAGCAAATATTTAATAAAATTACATACCTCAACATGTAGACTAGTCTATCTACGGAATGTTTCGATACATAATACGAACAATATTATTTAAACAAGCATACGAAATTGTGTCATTTACCTCAAGTTTTTAATTTTAATTAGGTTCTTATTCAACATCATCAACAACCTCTCTATAACAAATTACAACAACACACACATCTTTATTGAATTTAGGAAAGAAAATTGCTTTAAGACCTGTTTTAAAATATATTCGAGTTTTTTTAAGGTTCTGTTATTGTGTTTGTTAATAATGTTTGTCATTAAAGTTATTAGTACAGCAATTTTCTTACTTAAAATCAATAGAAATGGTAAAAACAAACAAAAAATGTAAAATAGCTGTTTTTTGATAAAGGGAATGGCTTACGAAAATGTTGCCTTTGAAATGTAAAAAAATGCATTTTTATAATGAAAAATTTTGTTAAAACTTGGTATAGATGGGTTATAGATAATGCAGAATAAGAATCTAAGATCAACATTTCTATAAAAAAATTGCTATTATTTTGAGCTTGTTTTTCAAAATAACGGTATACATGTGTATATTTTTAGAGAGCCCACTAAATAAATATAAAAAAATATGTCCTATTTAAAAAATAAGTAGGGTCCGATAATTTTTTGATCTGACCACGTAAACTTATTCTGAAAGCGGCACTGAATTCTACGGAAAATGTCTATAAGGAACAGTTTTCTCCTTTTTGATAAATCATCAAATAGCTGAGATACGTGGTGCCTAAAAACGTAACATTTTAAAAGAGGCCCTGTATCTCAAAAACCAAAATGGCTATGAAAATTCTGCTGGAACCATATTTAGTTTCACAAAAAAAGTAGTTCACCGCAACCCTCTATCTTTAAAAATAATGGAGATACCTCGCAAAAGGGCCGAAAATGGGATGCCCTGTACAGAGTTTTTTAAATTGAAGGATAAAACTGAAGAACTTAATTTTTCGCCTTATTTTGGGACCCACAGTCAATATAAAAATGTATCCGCCAGGCCTTCGTTTTTGAGATATAGGGTGTCAAAATTTTATCTTTATTTTAGTTTTTTTCGTGGATCTCGTACATTTCTGAAGAGAGAGAGCGTTAGTTAGTTAGCAAATGCTACGGTTCTACATATTTAAAATTTTATCTTATTTTCCTCTGTTACTAAAATTTCACTGGTTACTAAAAATGCTGGATGTAATTTATTGGTTCATTTTAGGACTAAAAGCTGACATAAACAAGAAAGATCTAAATAAAAAAAATGAAATTTTAACTCCCTGTATCTCAAAAACTAAGGCTTTTCGAACACATATTTATGTAAACTTTTAGTTCTAACATGAACCAAAAAACTACATCCCGGATTTTTAGCAATCAAAATAAAATCAGAAAAAAACATACAATTTTAGACGCGTAGATCCTTAGCTTTTTGTTAACTAACGTCTAAACTGTTCAAAATATCGGATTAAAGCAAGAAACCAAGAAATGAGGAATCTGTTTTCTAATCGAAGACAGTCAGTGAGGTCGCAGTAAAAATTCGGGGGGGGGGGGGAGGGGAGTAGTAAAAGGGTTTTCGACCTAGATAAAAATACCCAGAAGATTTTTGTAAAATCTATTATAGCCATCGCGTAGATATTGCTTACAGTATAGTGTGTTTCAAATGTTCATGAAGAAACCTAAAAAAAAAATTAATTTTTTACACTTTGTACCTTAAAAACGAAGATCTTGCGGACACATGTTTATATGAACTTTAAGTCCTAAAATAAAGAAAAGTATTACATCCTTCATTTCTAGTCAACAATTAAAAAACGCCCTGTATACGATTTTAATTCGCGAGATGATCAATTTTAGTCAAACGATGTACGTAATTTCGATATTTTTAGACTTTATCAGGTCGCCATAGAATAGTCCCGTGTAGGCCAAAAGCACAAAATGGAATCACAAAAAAATATGTCGTAATGACGTCACACTTTTTTGAGCCACCCTGCATAATCAAAAATATGTTTCTAGAATGCACCCTAAAATACAGATAAAGTCAGGAGTTAACAATGTAATTCAATGCCGGTAGGTCTAGGTAGTTGTTTCTATGATTCCATTCCATGGAAAGGTTTCAATTCAGAAAATGGAATTTTGGAATATTTGAACTTTTTATTAGTCCGCCATTTTGTTTTGTCATATAGGAATCGCACTTAAATTTGACCAGTTTTTCAAGTGGCGTAGCTACCATATAACGGGAATAAGCATTGCTTAAGGGCCCAAGTCTTCAAGGGCCTAATGCCAACCAACAGCAGAGACTTTTTTTTAGTTTTCTGGGGTTTTGGGTAAAATTATAAGAAGATAAAAAAACTTGCTTTTGCCCGTTATTTTAAATTAACTCTACCCATTCGATTTGCTTAAGGGTCCATCTAGTTTTGCTCCGACGCTGAGTTTATTTCTGTTTTACACCTGATTTGTGTGAAAAGTTAATTGGATAAGTAGTATTTTTGTACTGAATTTCTAAACTTTTCATAAGGGGACCCAAGTCCATTTTATTATGCCATAATGGCTTCACTCGAAAATTGTACAAGTTTATGCCTATATGATACTTGATTTTTGCACATAATTTGAGGTCCATTCGATAAGTTTCTATCTTTTTTAGAAGTTGCCATTTTGTCCCGCCATATTATGTATCAAAATTTGAAGTCAATCGGATAAGTAGTTTACAGAGAGCCCGACAGACCGATTGAAATAGGAGAACATGATTTTTGGGGCCTGGAGACTCTAAAACGCAAAAAGCTGCAAAAATCTTGGAGAGTATTTTTTCACGATTACAATACATACTTGCTTTTTACGAGAGCAGTAAAAATGCAAGTTTTTAAATTCCAAGGGCAAACATCTCCTAAACAATAGCTCTTATTGCACTCTTTTTTGTTTCTTGATTATTTCGTTATTAAAAATTAATTGCTGAAAAGAAAATTTTCTTTTTTAAATACAATGAAGGTGCTAAAAATACCCAAAACATGAAAAATAGTGTTTTTTTTATAAAGGCAATGGTTTACCAAAATTTTGTTCTTGGAATTAAAAAAATCCATTTTAGGAAAATTTGGTCTAAAAGAGGAGTTCTCGACGATGCTGATGAAAATCCAAGATCAACATTTCCAATAAAAAAATTGACCTTTTATTTCTCCCCTAGGCTCACACGCCAAGTTAAGGGGGTCAAATCAATAACATTTTTAATACATATAGCCCCAAAATTTGAAACTAATTCTTGAGATACAGGGATGTACTTATGAAAAGTGGATCACACCGCATATCGGTTTACACAATAGGGCAAATTTCAGGTTATATTATAAAATATGTTGGCTTAAATAGATACGGATATTGTCTATAGTTGTGGTCAAGGCCGGCCAAGGTCGTACTGGAGCAATGTTAACTATAAAAATGTAGGGGGGAGCACTTAAGAAGTACCAAATACTCTCCAGTCGCTCTCGATCTGTGTTCTTTCCGGGTAGTGTTTAACGAGTGAACATCGTACAATAAAATGGTTAAGGGTTCCGAAATTAAAAAGGTTTTAAAAGTATTGCTTGTAAGTATTTCTGTACTGTACTTGTGCGATTATACGTAAAAAATGTAATAATTACAAGAAAAAAATTTAAAAATCTTATTCAATATTGACTTTCGATAGAAACTCTATATAAATTGGTCACAGAAATTTGAAAACAGAAAAGCATCTTATAAGATAACTGATAACAGACAAAAAGCAAATTTCAGCAATACGTTGCATCAAACATTTAATGAATTCCCTTATAAAATAAAAAACAAACATTATTTTAACACATTTCTTAAGAATGTAAAAAGACATTTTACTTTGGTGTTAGAATTACTTGTATGTTATTACTTTCAGACGGGGTGAAAAAAATTATTCGTAGTGTTATTGTTGTTGGTGTTGTTACAAATTACCAGATATTGTATTAAGTCTGAATAAAGCATCTCCTTATATGGATTAAAACAATTATTTCTAGGGTGGATTTTTTGATGTAGTTTAATTTCGTACATATTAATTTTTTCACTCTTAGAACAAAGTTTAAAGGTTCTGGCACTAGTTTTATTTAAAAAACTGTTTCGATGAACTAATTTTTTTTATATGATACACTATGGCTCGTTATTTAAAAAATAATGGGGGAATTATCGGACAGTTTTCGAGCTAGGGGGCAATTTTGGGGTACCTAGAAATATTAGAAATATATCTTAAATACAATTTTGGCCAACTTGCCTGAATTTTTGATGTATCAGATAACGCTAAGTAGAAATATTTTTTTTCTCAGAATTCGACTAAGGGAAAGAAAAAACAAAGTGCAGCAATATTATTCAAAAACAGTAAAATCTAGCAGATATTCGAATAAAAATTGAAGATGTAAAAAATTAATGATTTTTACAGTTATTTTTATCTTTTAAAAAATATAAACTTAATTTTCAAAATAAATATGTTAATTAAAAATTTATAATATTTTTTTTTCTATAACCAAAAGTTAATTTCCAGTATTTGTAATAATTGACCAAATTAAAACTAAATTGAAATTTTTAAAATAAAATGTTATAGATTTTTAATGATCAAATGAAAATGCATACATTTCCCTGAAAAAACAGTTTATATATATTTTTAATAGATTACTTGAAAAATTATTAATCTTTCAGCTTGCTATGAATTTTTAAAGATCGTCGTATTATCCCTTAACTGGTTGCCTCCCGAACTCTATTCATTTTAATAGTAGCAAAAAAGTATCTAGATCATTTTTGAACTTTTTTTTGAATAATACTGGAAACTTTTTTTTAACTTTAAAGGTTCATTCAACTAAACTAAAACGACATTTAAATATTGAAAATAAAACAGAAATACATTTACACACTGATGCATATTAAACAAACAGAATAATCCAAACTAAAAACCAAAAATCAGATTAAATTACTTTTTATGAGAAAATTAATGAATTATTTACGAAGACAAAGAGTTAAGCCTAATACACGCAGAATAAAATGTTAATCACCTTTGAAATGGAAACATTAAAAATAGTAAAAGTAAATTCAGTGTCTAAATATAAATGAAAAATATTATAGACTATATATATATATATATATATATATATATATATATATATATATATATATATATATATATATATATATATATATATAAACAGGGACCAGTGACGGACTGTCTACTCATTTTCAGGGTGGTGATGAAAAAAATATGATGACTAATTTCTGTTATTTAGCCCCTTTGAAGGTCCTTTTAGCATCCTATTGTGATTTAATATACAATTCTGTTGATATTAAATATAAAAAATATGATAATATTTGAAATTTTTCAAAATGTAAAAACAAAGCGGTTTTTTACTATCTTCTTCTAGCGACTCCAGTATATTCAATTTATGAACACAAATTCTTTGTGTACAATTTTAAAATTTTTTGTCAAATGTATTGGTGGTTGCATAATTGGATTCGGTTTTTCTCTTGATAAAATATCTAGTGCTGGTATTCTTTTTCAAAGTTATGTCCTATATAGGTAATCCTAGCTCTAAAATAGGTAAATTTCTTAACGGTTTAGATATTAGAATAGCATATAAAACCAATAATTCTTTAAGTACATTAAAGATAATAAAAGAAAATCTGATAAATGTGAACAATCATGTGTATATCAACTAAATTATGGAGATTGTGACAAAACGCATATGGGTGAAATAAGCAGGTATTTTTTTAAAATGAGAAGCGAGCACTATAAATGTTTCATCAAAAGAAAACCAGAATAAAATTATGAAAATCACTTAATTGAGACCGGTCATAGCTTTGATAAAAATTTTAAAATTTTACACAAAATATGTATCACATATTGAATATACTAGAATCTCTAGAATAAATAGGCTCAAACGTTCAAATTTTTTGTTAAACAATCAGGTAGAAGTCAATAACTCACCTCTGTTAAATATAAACTGCTGGAATTTCGAAGTGTAACAATGAAATGTTTACTGGATATTCAAAATGAAATGTTTTCAATAGGAATGAAGATTACGAGTTGCGGTTTTCGGCTTCTGTTTAATCAGTATCCATAGTATACAGCTAAATAAGGGCAGCCTCAGGACACAATAGCAACCGTCTTAAACAGGGGATTATATAAGACCCTGTCATTTCTTAAAAAGTTTCTTCGACCAGAATTCTTACTATAGAACATTTCTCTGTCTCTATGTGCAACCAAAATAATCTAGAGCTAGGTACAAAAGAACAATTTCTAGCGATTTTGAAATTCTTTCTTCGTTTCCGACATTCGGGGTTTTTTCGAAAAACTGATTTTTTAAAATAATCTGCTGATCAAAGCCCACTTGTGGTAATCAAAGGTATATCTATCCCATTATGAACAACATTAACACCCTTAAACTTTCGAACATGAATATTGTATACAGAGTACCAAAAACTAATAGGTGAAGGTTAAATAGTGATTTGTTGGGTTTGGTTTTTTTCGATCAATCTTGAATTCTCTCTTCTGGCTTCTAATGCCAGTTATGGTAATAACGGACATTTTTACCGAAACAGTTTTTTTTATATTTGAAACTTGCTCTCGTTCTTTCAGATATTGGCTTTAATTTAAAGCAGATTTTTTAATAAAAAATAAAAAATTGTCTTTGATCATTGCTATAATTCCCTTTTTCCCAATAAAATACAGGTTCACATGTTATTTATTATGTTAATACCGACTTACTTAAACTGTTTACCCATCATTTCGAATTAACTGAGAATATGTCCTAATAATACAGTGGGTAACAAAGGACTGGAATATTATCTACCTTGTGGAGCAGAAATTGTTAAAATTTAGAATCGGTTTTTGGTGCATTCTGTATACAATATTTATGGTGGATTACTTAAGGGTGCCAATTCTGTTTATAATCTGATAGACCATACTGAATCTGATTGCCATAAGAGGGCTTTGTTCAGCAGACCATTTAAAAAAAACAATTTTTCTAAAAAAACCCTATATGTCGGAAAGGAAGAATAAATTTCAAAACGCTGAAAATTGTTTTTTAGTACCTAGCTCTAGATTATTTTGGTTGCACAAAGAGAAAAAGAAATCTTCCACAGTAAGAGTTCTGGTCGAATAAACTTTTCAAAGAATGACAGGATCTTATAACACCCCGTATAAGAAAGTTGCGATGGAGTCCTGAGGCTGTCCTTATCAAGCTGCATACTCTAGGAGTTGGTTAAACAAAGGCCGAAAACCGTAACTCAAAATCGTTATCCGTATTGAAAATATTTCATTTTGGATTTCCAAAAAAAAATTTCTTGGTGCGCTTCGAAGTTCCAGCTGTGTATTTTAATAATTTTAGGTAGTTTAAGTTTATAGCTAATACTTAAAAATTCCCAGACTTTTATATTATTATAATTTCCGAAACGCTTTATTACAACTAGTTATTAAATATCCCTTTATTCTTTAAGTTTATAATTCAAGATGTAACGTCCGAAGAAGCTACAGTGTAGCGAAACATATTACTTGTTGAATATAGTGGAAGCATTTGTAAAAAATAGTTTTGTTTTAACATTTTATATAATTTAATTATGGATTTTCACCGAGTATCGGCTGATACAATCGTATTGCTAATACTTTTTGTAAATTTAGTCTTCCAACGCATATACTTCCTTTTTACGAAAGTAAAAAATCAGTAAAATAAATCGTCAAAAAATTAATATGCTTATATTTTTGTTTACACTCCATAAACATGGAAATAGATAGCAAATAATTTGTAATTGCATGGACTATTATTAACAAATTCTTCGGCAATCTCCTTAGATGTAGTAATACGTCATAAACGAAGATGTTATATATTTAGAATAGCCGAGTAAATAGTATTTCATGTCTTATTCGTGAGGTGACCCTGAAATTCCTCATTCTTTGGCGATCAACGAATAGGTGTTTTTCCCAATACATGCAATTCATTTCTAAAAGAATTTGCTTTGCATTTTTTACTGTTTGTTATTTACGCTGCGCTGAAATGTTTCGAACAAATAAATTGATTAAATTGTAGCACTTGGCATGTGTGGGTGTATTCTATTTTTATTTGTTTCATTAGAGGCATGTATTGTAATTGTGAAAAAAATCTCGTTCCGATATTTTTACAGGCTGATCTTTGAATCTTAGGGTGTCTAAAAGTCGAAAAATATATTCTTTTATTTCCGTCGGTCTGTCGTTCTGTTTATATGCGGTATAGTTCAAAAACTACTTATCTGATAAAATGACGGCCAAAAAGCAAGGATCATGTGGGAGGGGGTAACATTTTGGTAAAAATCCAACATAGGGAACAAAATTGTGGTCCCACAAAATCTTTAAAAAAATATTAAGAGGCTATACATACTGATCTGATTTTGCAGGACAATTAAGTGTGATAGAGAGATAAACCGAAAAATTCTATTATTAAACCTTCTTTTTAGGGCGGATAAAAGACGTAGTCAGTTGTTCCGTATATGACAACAAATAATGGTTTATTTATTTATTTATTACAAAGTAGGGGTACAAACAGATTGCAATCCACTAGAGTGCCCTCGATTCAATACAGATTTTTAGTGGGCACAAGTACTACAACTAAACATGATAAAATATAATAATATTCCAGTTTTAGTTTGTGGAATATATCCATACAGTATTTATTAAAAAAGCAAACCATTCTACCTAACGGAGAGTTTCGGCCATAGTTTGTGCTTCTAAAAGATACCGAAAAAAGCCTAGTAAAACTAAGCATTCTAGTACTGTTATGAAATTCCACTTGTCTGAATAACTGTAGCAAGGCCTTTCATCATCTCAAAGAAGGTCTGAAATAGTTCTTCTGCCTCAAAGAAGTAGAACGTTAAATTCTCGCAAAATCGAGACATAACTTATATATTTCGATATATTTTGTTTGAAGGCAGCAGATAATCTAGAATGCTCATTAAACATGACGGGGAGGCCTGGCGAGAACAAAACCAATTGGTTACTATAGAAACGTAATATTTGTTGTCGTTTGACAATTACCTACTAAAATATTATTTATTTATTATAGTAATTATAATAATTATTAACACACGAGGATTATTTGAATTTGTTTATTATCTATGGGGAATCTAACAGAGTTTTAACAAGAACATGCCGGATATTTACTGATAGATATCCAGATAAACAGAAACCGTCACCGAGCAGCGTTAAACAAATGTTGGAAAACTATAAAAATGTTGAAACCGTGAAGACACAAATTAATTAAAGAAAGCCTATTCCCATTATAGTCTAGTCTATACAAGAGCACAACTTATTTTTTCAATAAATGTTGAAAATGTCCACCTTGTACTTCCAAACATTTTTCGCGTCTCCGAATAAATCTCTCGTGGGTGGCCGCTCTAATTGAAGCTGGAGATAAACTTTCGAACGTGTCCCTTACCCTTGCCATACAGTCCTCTTTCGTTGTTACTGGATTAAAATAAACGATTCCTTTTATCGTTCCCCATATAAAATAGTGTAAGACTGTCAGATCGGGGGAACGAGGAGGCCACATGAAAGGTCGTAAAAAGTTAGTAACTGCAACGGTTCTTTGTAGTGGGGCGCCATCGTGTTGGTAGAAAATTTGACTATGTTCTGCCAAAGGTAAATTACTTAAATATTCGTTGTCCAACCCTTCAAGAATATTCAGATATCTTTCTCCTACAAAAGTTTAGAGACATAATTTTACGGAAAGAAATGTTTGATAATATTCATCGATTTATTGATTTAAGAAGAAACAAAATACATCAAAATTCAATTAATTTAATCTGAAGAGTGCTCAATAAAAAAAAGAGGGTTTAGTATTTTATGACTTTCTAAAGTACCCTGTATAAATAGCTTGTAAATATCTAACTAGAGATAACTTTTTTTTAGATATGATGTGTTACGGTATGTGGACTAATATTTGTATGAAGTAGTGTAGTGTGACCTGTATAAATAATTTAATTTAATTTATTTATGTAATAATATTTACTAAATGATTTATCTAATTTTGGATTGAGGCTAAACTGATAAAAAAATTATTGTAATATTACCTAAATGTATCATTTCTCATTAAAAAAGTCCTTGTGTTTAGGCAATGTATAACTTACCATTAAAATTTTCTTCGTAAAAATTCAGTTTTTTTATTCCATCGTTCCTTACTGCACAAAATACATTAAATTGCCAGGATTCTTGAAAGTTCCGCGATCTTACTGCATAAAGATTCGAATCACTCCAAAAATGGGAATTGTGTCTATTGAAAAGGCCATTTTTAGTAAATTTTGCTTCATCGGGCCAAATTATATTGTCCAAAAAATCTAGGGTTATCTTGTACGATTGTTAAAAGTTATGTTTTAACAGAATCCTGTGCATTGAGTTCCTCGAGATTCCTGATTGTCTTGCCACGTTTCTTAGCGATGTCATTCGATATGCTGCAAAATATCCCAGAATTGCAATCTCATCATTATCAACAATGGGCTTCCTCTTATTAATTTTTGCCTTGACGTTTCCAAAATTTTTATAGTTTTCCAACATTTGTTTAACGCTGTTCGGCGATGGTTTCTGTTTATCTAGATATCTATCAGCAAATATCTGGCATGTTCTTGTTAAAACTCTTTTAGATTCCCCATAAATAATAAACAAATTCAAATAATCCTCGTGTGTGTAATTTAATCGCCCCGGCACGATTATTAGTTTAATAATTATTATAATTACTATAATAAATAAATAATATTTTAGTAGGTAATTGTCAAGCGACAATAAATATTACGTTTCTATAGTAACCAATTGGTTTTGTTCTCGCCAGGCCTCCCTATCATGTCCAACTAACAAGAAAACTTAGAAGCCGTCTGGCATTATTAGAATAAAAAATGTTAAATCGTCAATAACTCAAAAACTACAAATGTTTGGAATAGCCAACTTTTTACAAAGTCATCCTTATTTTAAATGTTAAATAAGATAAAATTATAAAAATTAGGGGTTTCCATTTGAAAAAAGTACTTTTAACGATTTTTTAAAGTATATTTATAATGTCAGATTTTGATCACCCTATATTTATTTATTATAAAAATATCAGCACAGGACACTAAAGTGGATCCTTTTGGACAAAGAAGTCACTCGCAAATAAATAATAGAAACTTCGATAAGCAGATATTTATAGTTATATCTAGACCTGCAAACGTCATTTATTACATAAAATTCAAAATATCTCAAAAACAGTTCAACTTAGGTGTAGAATATTATACATGAAATATACCTAGAATTTTTCGAGGAATCCAAAAATTCCAGGGTATTCAATTAAAAAACAGAAAGTTGACGTCTACTTCCGGTATAACCGGAAGTGCCGCCATCTTGAAAATATTTTGCGCGAATTGCCCCCATCGACTTTCGTTATCTGCCAAAATTTCAAATTTTTCCAAAACCTACTTTCTAGAATCGATCGCCGCAGTTCATCGTGGGACACCCTATATATATATATATATATATATATATATATATATATATATATATATATATATATAATATATATATATATATATATATATATATATATATATATATATATATATATATATATATATATATTGATAAAATAAAATCAAACTGGAAAACCACGGAGTGTACAGTATTCCGTGCCAGGACTGTGAAAAGTTGTACGTAGGGCAAACTAACAGGCGAATATCAGCAAGAGTGGAAGAGCATAAACTCAGCATCAGAAATAAACAAACAACCTTAGCTTTATTCCTACATCATCAGGAAACCGGCCATAAAATTAATTTCGATGGGTGTAGGGAGATTGCCAATATAGAACATTATAAGACCAGAATAATCCGAGAAGCCATAGAAATTGAAAAACAAGGAGATTTGAATAAAAGTGACGAATCATTAAAACTACCAACAGTATGGAAGACAATAATCGACAAATCTAAAATCGCAAAAACTCAAGCGCAATTAGCGCAACAACAACAGCACCATCCGGAAAACATAAATAACGACCAACGCCTGCGCAGATATAACCTTCGGCCCAGAGTGGGGTATAAAAGGAAGCGTCGCAGTCACCAACACTTCAGTCTCTTCGAAAATGCCAAATGTGATTTTGGCGAAACATCAGCAAAACTGTTCTTTTACACTGTTTCTTGTACACCCGGAATGAAAACACAATATATATATATATATATATATATATATATATATATATACAGTGACCGTCTAAAGTCCGTTCCCCCCCTACTAATTTTTGAGCCAACTCGTATATCGCAGCGAAATTTGGAGGGCTTAAATAGGAAATGCAAAGCTATTTTTTTATGAAAAAATGATAAAAGTTATAAAATGGCGGCTACGCGCCATCTTGAATTAATATTTTAAATACAACACCCCGCATATTATTCCATTTTCAAAATCTGCTCATTATTCTTAACATTTTTCTCTAATACACTTTATTCCTAAATGTAATTGCTTTCGAAATAATGACGTTTGAAAATTGACATTTTGGTCATTTCAAATTCAATCAAAAATACGATTAGGTTTGCGTTGGAAACAAAATCGTTGTCGCGGTAACATCTTGATAACTAACTATCAAATAGTCCGTTGAGCATCTTAATTATTTTATGAAAAGTGTGACCATGGCTCGCAGTTTACACGATAAATTTGAAGCAGTTTTGATTTTTGGAGAAGCTGGAAGAAATTTTCATCTAGCAGTCCGTATGTTTAACGATAGATTTCCCGAAAACCCTATTTCGCGGTCATATTTGCGCAAACTTTTAAATAAGCTCCAAGCAACTGGTACGATGAAAGATGCTCCAAGATCAGGAAGACCACCTCTTTCAGAAGAAAAAAAAATTGAAATTGTTGCTGAAATGGTAATTAATCCTACTCAGTCGACGTCTGCAGTTGCTGAATCCTGCGAAGTAAGTTCGAAAAGTGTCCAAAGAGTCCTAAAAAATGAAAAATGTTATCCCTATAAAATGAAAATCCTGCATGCTCTCACGGAGGATGATCCAGACCGAAGGGTTGATTTTTATGAGTGGTTAACAAGAAAAATTGAAGGAGAACGATCCTTCCTAAAACGTGTATGTTTCTCAGATGAATGCACGTTTTTTCTTAATGGAAAAGTCAACAAACAGAACGTACGATACTGGAGCGATACTAATCCGCATATTTTTAGAGAAGGGCATACCCAGTTTCCTGAAAAAGTTAATTTTTGGGCGGGGATTTTGGGCAACTACGTTGTTGGACCGATTTTCATCAGAGGCAATCTTACAGGAGATCTTTACAGAAATCTTTTAGAAACTGAAATTGAACCTCGAATAAGACAAATTGTGTTAAACAATCAGGAACAGTTTAAAAATCGTGAAATCATATTTCAGCAGGACGGAGCACATCCCCATTTCTATCGCATGGCTAGAGAGTTTCTCGATACAAACTTTCCTGGGCGATGGATATGTCGCAGGGGAAGTACAGAATGGCCACCAAGATCTCCGGATCTTACCCCTCTAGATTTTTTCCTTTGGGGATATCTGAAGTTAAAAATCTAAGCCACTGAATGTCAAACAATAGAAGAGTTGGAACGCAGAATAAGTGAAGCATGTGAAGAAATAGATGAACAGACTTTCATCAACGTGAGAGAAGCTATTCATAATAGGGCACTTTATTATCAAGATTTAGGAGGGGGCCACATCGAACACTTGATAAAATAATTATTGTTGGGGTTAAATAAGTGTTATTCAAAAATAAATAAAATATTTTTTTACCAACTAATTTGTTTTCCTTGTGAATTTACAGAACAAATTCGTAACCTTCAAGATTTTCCGGTAAGTGGTACTGTTTATCCTTAAAATACTGTCTTTACGCCTCTTATTAGTCGAATTCATTAAAAGATTTAACTACAAATTAATTAAAAAATTTAGTTAGCAGAATTTTTTATCGAAAGTGAATAAAACCATTACTTCATTTTAAACTGGATTTTCAATTTTCAAACGTCATTATTTCGAAAACAATTACATTTAGGAATAAAGCGTATTAGAGGAAAATGTTAAGAGTAATGAGCAGATTTTGAAAATGGAATAATATGCGGGGTGTTGTATTTAAAATATTAATTGAAGATGGCGCGTAGCCGCCATTTTATAACTTTTAGCTATCATTTTTTCATAAAAAAATAGCTTCTCATCTCCTATTTAAGCCCTGCAAATTTCGTTGCGATAGACGAGTTGGCTCAAAAATTAGTAGGGGGGAACGGACTTTAGACGGTATATATATATATATATATATATATATATATATATATATATATATATATATATATATATATATATATATATATATATATATATATATATATATATATATATATACCAAACAATGTGTTTGAATAAACGGTTTTGGAAAAATACCCTCCGAAATCGATGGTTATTTAAAACTTCGGAATTCCGAACTCTATACGGGACATACCTTTCGACGCTCATCAGCAAATGCGTGGCCAATTGGGAAGCAGGAATCACCGACACAAAGCGCTTGGGAGGCGGAAAATCAACGACAGCAGCCGATAGTTACATCGACGAATCAACAACAAACAAAAGAGGGAAGAGGGCTATCCCACAAGATCTTAGATCCCAGCCCTGAAAAAACTGATGAAATACTAAGTTTCTCGAATTTTGGGTCCCACCCATCCCATTCCCTCACACTAATGGACCACGAACTAACATCTGTTTTCTCAGGAAATCAATTGCAATCAGCCATAAAATATTGTTTCGAACACGCACGGAAAATCACTTTACATACATGTTAAGAAAAAAAAAACATTACAGGTTTCTCTATATACAAAAAAGAATGCGTTTACAAAGTGTGTATTATAACTTTAGCGCTTGGTTTAGAGAAGCTCAGCATAGTTTTCTTTAATTTGGAACTCGTTTTTCTTAATAGCCAATTAATGTTTCTACCATTGCTAATCTAACAATTTATCATGGTAATAAATATAAACGATTCATTGTTTAAACATATATTTTTCAGTTCGTTGGATGTAAAATCGGAGAAATAATACTCATCTTTACTAGCCAAAATAACTGCTTTGTTTTTCCAGTTCAACATCTTTAATGTATGTTAGTTATGCAAAATAAAATGCAGTATTATTATCAATGACAATAATTTCCAATGCAACCACTCCATGCAAAGATAGAGACAGGGGGACTATTTAAATGGTTTAAGGGGAAGTTGGCTAGTACTTAAGAAGGTTAGGAAGTTAAATATTTGCATAAATTATGTAAACATTTAACCCAAAAATTAGGCTAAATTTTCAAACATTTTATTAAGCCGCCATTTTGTTCCGCAATCTTGGATTAGTACCATAATTTTACTAGTTCATCTCTATATCACAATTTGAAATTAATCCATTAAGTAGTATTTCAGGCTGAATTTTTAAATATTCTATTAAACCGCCATCTTGGATTCGTATAAAATTCTTACCAGTTGTTTCCGACATAATATTTACTTTTTGCTCAAAATTTGAGGTAAATTGGAGAAGTAGTTTTTTACTAACAATTTTTTTAACATTTTACTACTTCGCCGTTTTGTTGTGCCATATTGGATTTTTTCCAAAATGTTACCAGGTCCTCCTATAACCCTTAAGTTTTGAGCAAAATTTGTAATTCTGGTAATTCGTTTTTCAGCTATGCCGCGAACAAACCAACCGATAGACAGACAGACAGACCGACGGAATTGACAAAATATGTTTTTCGGCTTCTAGGGTTCCTGAAATTACAAGATCTGAAAAATTGGGTGATTTTGTCATGATTACAATACTTTCCTTTTACGAGAGAAGTGAAGGGGAATAGTAAAGTGGGGCCCAATTTACTTTAGTACATAGTCATTTAGTAACACGTACAGGGTCTTTCCTCATATATTGACCCCCCCCTAGAAGAGTTATTTTAAGAGAAACAAAAAAATATCAAATACAAAAGTTTTAGGGATTTCCTTGAAATTTTTGAATCTGATGTCAAAAATTTTTTTTTTCATCCGTAAATGTCAAATTTTGACAGATGGTCATTTTTTTCTTATGGAACACCCTGTATATGAATTGACAGTTAAAAAGAGCAAAATTTTCTGATTTCAAATATATATGTTTAATATGTTTAAATAAAGCGTTATTGAAATATCGGGCTCTAAACATAAAAATAATAACACATTCAAAATATCATGGTAGGCGCTGCATTGTGAATATTCGACATTTATTAAAAAGCAATTGTATCAGACGCCATTATTATTTACTGTTAGTTGGCTTTTAATTGTCAAAAAATGCCGTACAGCGAGGGAGAAAAGTGCGATATAATTCGTTTATATTATAAAAATAATAATAATGCCAATGCCGCAAGGGCGGAATATCATCGCACGTTTCCTTTACGCCCCACTCCAGCAAAGAATACTTTTAAAAACGTGGAACAAGCATTGCGCACAACAAAGACTTTAGTAAGAAAACGTCGGACAGTTGTGGCCAATCAAGACGAAGAACTAAACATTTTATTATATTTCGAAGGTTAGATCTTTTTATTTCTCAAATTTCATATAAAAAAAAATTATTTCTTTCTAGAAAACCCTAATAATTCAATAGAACATGCCAAAAATTTCTTCGGTCGGTCTGCCAAAAAAATTTACTCAACTTTAAAAAAGTATAAGTATTATGCTTATAGAACATTGCCTGTTCAATATTTAAGTGAAGAGCAAAAAAATAAAAGAGTGGCATTTTGTCAAGAGATGCTAGTGTTGAAGGGAGATGATAGAAATTTTTTTAAGAAAGTTCTGTGGTCCGATGAGTGCACTTTTACAACGGCAGGGGTATATAACCGCAAAAATGTTAGGTATTGGGCTTCAACTAACCCCCGAATAACCAGGGAAATTAAATTTCAAGGACGGCAGTCCCTTCATGTATGGTGTGGTATTTTAAGTGACCAAATTATTGGCCCTATTTTTTACGTTGAAAACCTGTCCGGGCAAAAATATTTGGAGATGCTCACCAACGAAATTGAAGAGAGGCTGGACGATCTACCCCTAAGGCAGTATAATCAAATAGTGTGGCATCAAGATGGCGCCCCACCACATGATGTATTGCCAGTTATAAGATTTTTAAATCAAAAATATAATTTATGGATTGGACGTACTGGGCCAATTGGTTGGCCACCGAACAGCCCAGACCTGACGCCTCTGGATTCGTTTCTGTGGGGTTACCTTCAAAACAAGGTTTATGAGCGGGGAAATGAAAACGTCGAGAGGCTCCGCAGAAAAATCATCGCCGCTATAAATGATCTCAATTTTAATAATATACAGTTTATATTTAATACTATACAAAAAATTGAACAAGACTATACAAATTGCATTAATAATAATGGAGGTCATGTTGAGAACCTATAAGGTATAATTATTAAATTTGAAGTTAATTAACAGGAAACTTTTTTGCCTTGGATTTTTGGATTTGTTTGTTGTTTATATTAATTTGTTTTAAAATATATAATTTCTTCCTCGCTGTACGGCATTTTTGACAAGTAAGACCCACTAACAGTAAATAATAATGGCGTCTGATTCAATTATTTTTTAATAAATGTCAAATATTCACAATGCATCGCCTACCATGATATTTTGAATGTGTTATTATTTTGATGTTTAGAGCCCGATATTTCAATAACGCCTTATTTAAACATATTAAACATATAAAAATGACCATCTGTCGGACATTGACATTTACGGATGAAAAAAAAATTTTTGACATCAGATTCAAAAATTTCAAGGAAATCCCTAAAACTTTTGTATTTGATATTTTTTTGTATCTCTTGAAATAACTCTTCTAGGGGGGGGGGGGTCAATATATGAGGAAAGACCCTGTACAGGGTGGCCATTTTATGGTGATACAGTACGTTATCTAGAAAATGGTAATATTTACGACAAAAAGTTAAATGCAAGAGTTGTTTGGATTCAATTAAATTTTTATTTTATTTCACTTTTGCTTATACAGGATGTTTCGTTTTGACGTGACACATGTCAACTTTCTTAATTTAAATGGGATACCCTATATATTATTACATATTTCGATTCTACTCTTAATTTGCGAAAGTTTTTATAATAACATCTATATTTGAATTATTTATAGTTTTTGAGTAAATTGAGTTTTTAGAATTTCTTTTTAAAAAAACATATTTTTTTTTAAAAAAATTTTACGTATAAAACTTTAATGGAACTGACTAATATCCTAAACATACATTACTAAGGGTTCAATTCAACGAGTTTCCATGCTGGTCTTACCAATCAATATACAGGGTGTTAAAAATGGAGAGCAAAACAAACAGAACTTTATATGTAAAAATCTCCTGTTTTTCAAATGGAACACTATATATTTTTATTTCATCTGATTCAGCGTTCAATTACCTATCATTACTGATATATATGTCCTATACCTAAAATGAACAGTTTCGATTTTATTAGCCGTTTTCTGATTTGACTGATGAAGTGGGCTAAAATAAAAATGTCGTAAACTAAGCCTTATTCTCATTTCCTTAACACAGATAGCGACTATAAATAATGTTAGAAAATACAAATAAAAGTGAAATATTATGTAATTTACGTTCTTATTATTTAATGTTTACGAAAATAAGGGAGAGACAAAAAAATATCTTGTGCCACACGGTATAACTAATAACTAACTGAGTATTAAACATGATTAAAACAGATTATAAAAAATTTCAATATGGCCACCGTCCATTGCGATACATGAAGTGTAAATAACCTCCATTTTTCGAACAGCGTTCCTTACCAAATTAGATGCATTAAAATTATTGATCTCTTCCCTGATTTTTATTTTTAACTCATTTCTATTATTAAATCTATTTTTATAAACTTTATTTTTTAGTTCACACCACCAAAATAAGTCTAAAGGGCTTAAATCAGAGCTTCGTGGTGGCCAGGATATTAAACCATGTCTTCCTATCCACAATGGAAAATGTTGACTAAGGAAATTTACTACCGGTGCAACCGTGTGGTAAGGGGCGCTATCCTGATGAAAAATGATATTTTCTCGAATATTTGCTGGCAAGTCGTTGATAAGGGGCATGATTTCATTCCTAAGCAGCTCCAAGTATCTTTCGCCATTTAACGACCTGTCAAAAAATATTGGTCCGATATACGGTCGCAAATAATTCCGCACCACACATTTACGGTTTGACGGCCTTGTTTTTTAATTACTTTTATTAGATGTTTATTAGTTTGAGACCAGTAATAAGTGTTTTTCCGATTAAAAATACCCGCCGTATTAAATGAGGCCTCATCAGTCCAAAGCACTTTTGAAAAAAACACATTTTCGAACTGCCTGTCCATAATATCACAACAAAAAGTCAACCTTTCATTAAAGTTAAAGTAATTGTGATAATAATTGAGTTGGAAGAAATTTATAAGGATGATCACCATTCACCTGCAGTGTTTTTTGAATACTTCCTCTACTGACACCCGCAATGTCTCTGTCAGCATCTCTTTGGGATCTTTCATCATCTCCCTCGAAATAAAGTAAAATCCCCAGTTGTTTTTCCTCAGTGAGGACAAAATTGGGACGATTTTTCTTAGAGTTTTTAAGGACACCATTTTCCAAATCACGCACAATTCGAAAAAATATAGTCCTGGAGGGAACTCGATTATTAGGATATTCCCTCGAATATTCTCTAAGGGCTAACCCTGGACTTTTATTATTTTTATGAAACAGTTGTATAATTTCAAACGTTCATCTAAACTATATAAAGCCATTTTTTAACAAATTTCGCAGCAAAAATTTGACAAAAACGACAAACAGAGCAAATGTCAACTTAAGTCAACAATTGCATTAGGTTATTTCCTAAGCCTACCTTGATTTTTTTAGTTTCTGATCTCATTTACTGGCAAAATTCCGGGATAAATCAGAAAACGGCTAATAAAATCGAAACTGTTCATTTTAGGTATAGGACATATATATGAGTAATGATAGGTAATTGAACGCTGAATCAGATGAAATAAAAATATACAGGGTGTTCCATTTGAAAAACAGGAGATTTTTACATTTAAAGTTCTGTTTGTTTTGCTCTCCATTTTTAACACCCTGTATATTAATTGGTAAGACCAGCATGGAAACTCGTTGAATTGAACCCTTCGTATTGTATGTTTAGGATATTAGTCAGTTCCATTAAACTTTTATAGGTAACCATTTTTTTTTTAAAATATGTTATTTTAAAAAAAATTCTAAAAGCTCAATTTATTCAAAAACGATAAAGAATTCAAATATAGATGTTATTATAAAAACTTTCGCAAATTAACAGTAGAATCGAAACATGTAATAATATATAGGATGTCCCATTTAAATTAAGAAAGTTGACATGTGTCACGTCAGAACGAAACACCCTGTATAAGCAAAAGTGAAATAAAATAAAAATTTAATTGAATCCAAACAACTTTTGTATTTAACTTTTTGTCGTACCTATTACCGTTTTCTAGATAAGGTACTGTATCACCATAAAAGGGCCACCCTGTACACAGTATGTCCGTGGATGGACTTTACAAGATATGTAATGGACTAAGAATTAGACTTGAAAGATACGAAAAAAGTCGCTCTCGATAAAAGTTTCTGCTTGAAAAATAAATAAGGTTCGCTTTATCAGAAATTTAATTTTTTATACGGTGGACATAAAAAATACAAAAATGTTATTTTGCCTTAGAGTAAAAATGTCTCATTTTCTCAAGATACGAAAAGAAATCACTTTTGATATATTATTTCGTTTCAAAAATGAATCGGATTCGCGTTATTAAAAATTTAATTACAAAAATACAAAAATTTTCGTTTTGCGTCAAAAAGGAAACCTCGTTTAGAATTTTCTCTCAAAAGTACAAATATTAAATATGCTTTGAATTAAACCCCAAGCAGAAATATAAGATTTAAAATTATCAGTTTTGTCACATTACTTTTTAAAGTCCCAAATATTCTCAAGCAGTACTTTAATCAGACTACCTCCTAGTTTATAAAAATAATTATGAAACTTAACGGCTATTCCAAGTTTTTTTAGGATCATGATTATCGATTTCCAGTTTATGTTTAAAGTATGTTTCCTTAGATCTCCGAATTCTGTGAAACCTGTCCCTAGTCCTAATAGATAAAAGAAGACCAGATGTAATCCATTGTTTAAGACGTATTTTTTTATTAGGAATAAGCTTTGTAGTATTAGCTGCAGTAGTATGAGTTATGAGTTTTTAAGACATCGAAAAACAATTCAGAAGCACTATTAGAATTTTGGTTTAGCAAGATGAATTCCCAACTTTCATTTTCAAGGGAACTCTTAATTTTTTTGTAGTCAATATTTTTTGTAGTTTTTATAACTTTTTTGGCACATGAACTGTCTATACCATCATTCCCTAGGTTTATATTAAATAAAAGTGAATGATGGTCAGAGACAGAACTGTTGTAATTAGATTGTTCTTTAGACGTTTCTTAGAATTCATGAAATATATTATTTAATGTAAAATAGTGCTTATCAAAATGTTTTCTCTACTGAGCAAAGAATTTTTATGATAAAATATGGCGAGACATTTGAAGGAGTACCAGTAATTCGGATGGTAAACTGCAACGGGATAAAATATTTTATTAGACCGCCATTTTGTTTTGCCATTTTGGATTCATACGAAAAACCACTAAATAATTTTTCAGACTGAATTTTTAATATTTGTATTAAGTCGCCATGTTGATCCGCCATCTTCAATTCGTACCAAAAATACCAGTTGTTTTCAATATAATACTTTATTTTTTGTGTAAAATTTGAGATAAATTGGATAAGTAGATTTATAGTAATATATGTTTCAATATTTCACTAGGCCTCCATTTTGTTTCACCGTATTGGATTTCTACCAAAATGTTGAGTTGAAATTGAGAAAACATGTCGCAGGGACATTTTTTCACAATTACAATACTTTCCTTTTACAAGAGAAGTAAAAATCGGTAAATATCTTTTATTAGGAATAATCAAGGATGACCCTTACGAATTGAAAGATAACTCAGTACGGTAAACTGGGGTTACTTTGACATACTTTTGGAGTTTTTTTAGCGCACTTTTTTAGATACATGTTAAACAGCCATTTTTTTTAACCTCATATGAACAATTCATCTTTTGGCTTTAATTTCGCCAAGTTTTTAAAATACCTTCTTATAATAAAAAAAAAGAAGCAAAATTGATGTCAAAGTAACCCCGCGTATGGAGCTTCTTTGACATGCCGATATATTTCTTTCTAAATGAAAGTAAACCGAAGCAGGGTTACTTTAACACCCCAGTATGATATATTTTTGTACATACAGTGTGTATCAGCCAAATGGAATAAATTCGATAATAAATAAATGGGGGCATGTTCGGAAAAACGCTTGGACCCATCGATTGGTATTTTTAGTTGCTCATTTTCTCCAATAAAAACTTTTTATACAGGGTGTGTCCTGTAACAGTGGCCAATGCCAACTTTCTTATTTCAAATGCAACACCCCGGATATTATTTAATTTTTGGATTCTTTAGGAGATTCTAAACATATTTTATGTTCAATGTCCTATACCTATCTTCAACTATTTCGGCAATATTAAGTGTTTTCAAATTTATTGCAAAAATTAAGATTAAAAAAATTAAATTATTTATTTCTTCATAATGTATAAACAAAAGTAAAAAGTTAATTTAGGAACTGTTGAATATGCTCGCCGCGAACGTCTTGGCAAATTCCTAATCTTAAATAGAAATTTCTTCTAACGTTATTTAGCATCTCAGGCGTGACCGATCTAATCGCAAGCGTTATTCGTCTTCTTAAGTCAGCTAAGTCGAGGGGTTTAGTTTTGTATACAACATTTTTAATATGTCCCCATAAGAAAAAGTCTAATGGCGTCAGATCAGGGGATCGCGCTGGCCATTCTATCGGTCCTCGTCTCCCTATCCACCGATTTGGAAATATTCCGTTGAGGTACTGCCGGACATTAATTTGGTAATGGGGCGGTGCTCCATCTTGCTGAAACCATATCATATTCGCTGGAACTTGTGGGTTTGCTGGATCCGGATACAAATTTGTCAAAGTTGGCACGACATTATTTTGGAACAGTGCTAAATAATTATCGCCATTCAAATTGCCGTCAATGAAAAAGGGGCCTATGATATGATCCCTAACAATTCCTGCCCAAACATTAACCTTTTCAGGATATTGAGTATGTTCTTCGCTGATCCAGTGAGGATTTTCCCTAGACCAATAGCGGCAATTTTGACGATTTACATGACCGTGAAGTGTAAAGGTGCACTCATCCGAAAACAAAACATGTTCTAATTGAATAACATTGTTATCTAACATAGCCATCATTTGTTCACAAAAATAAGTTCTCCTATCATAATCGTCTTCCATGAGCTCCTGAGTTGGTATCACTTTATAGGGATGCATTTTATTTTCTTTTAATGTTCGAATAATCGACGAATGGCTAATATCGAACATTGCGGCGGCTTGTCGACTAGAAATATGTGGGTTTTCCTCAAACTCAAGCATAATATCCAATTTAGTATCATCATTTATTGAATTGGCAGCTGCTTTTTTATCTGCCTCACATGTCCAAGCTCGCGAAACTGCTTTTCTATTTTACTAATTGTCCCTTGGGATATATGCGGCAAATTTGGAAATTTTTCTTGAAATAAGCGAGCAACTTCCACTTGTGTTCGTGTGTTATCTCCATAACCAATCATTTGTAGAATTGTTATTTTATGCATTTCTGTTAAATGAACCATTTTTCTGATATTAGGTATTATGCAGTTAACGAAATTCAAAAAACTATGACACTGACACTGACAACTACTGTCTTGCAATGAGAAAGGCCAGGCATTTTACACAAAAGTAAACAAAACTGGCTCTTTTTGTTCCATATCAATAAAAAGGAACGCTAAAATGGTTTTTGCTTACATTCTTAATATGAAGACCTAAATGGTAAATAAGTATTGAGTGTGTTCTAGCGAATTTTTGTAATCAGATAAATAGTTCAGTAACCAGAGCCACTTTCGTGAATAATAATAAATTCGAAATAAATAAAATAAAAATAAATTTGAAAACACTTAATATTGCCGAAATAGTTGAAGATAGGTATAGGACATTGAACATAAAATATGTTTATGAATCTCCTAAAGAATCCAAAAATTAAATAATATCCGGGGTGTTGCATTTGAAATAAGAAAGTTGGCATTGACTACTGTTACAGGACACACCCTGTATAAAAAGTTTTTATTGGAGAAAATGAGCAACTAAAAATACCAATCGACGGGTCCAAGCGTTTTTCCGAACACGCCCCCATTTATTTATTATCGAATTTATTCCATTTGGCTGATACACACTGTATACATTATTTGAATTGCTTTAGCTAAAAGAGAAAACAAATACATATTTTAAATATTTTTATTAATTGTAATAAATTTCAAACAAAGCACATTTTACCTATGAGTTAAAAAATAAAATGGACTTAAAGAAAAGTAAAAATAAAACATAAAATTGTTTTTTAGGCTTCATCCTCCCACCTTGGATATTCGTACCATTTAATTTTAGACCCTTTGTTGCAAAGTCCACACACCCAGCCTTGGCCACACATTGGATCCATTGTTGTATTGCATAATAAAAAAGAAAATGGCATTCACATATTTTCATTTCTTATGGTGGAAGCAAGGTTATGCAAGTGAGACGTTTTTGTCGGAGGACCACCAGGATGTTGTTTCAGCTGGCACATGCTCGTTCGGTGGACTTTCAGGAGCTTTAGGAATTTCAGATTGATTTAATCGAGTGTCCAGTGAAATTTGTGTGCCTGGTTTTGAGATGACCTTTTTGCTTCTTCTTTGTCGAATTTGATCTTCATTCTATACTCTTGATTCCTTTAAAAATTCTAATAAACTGACTGACTTCTGACGGTAGTTTGTTAATAACGACTTCAGGGTCAAATGGGTAAAGACTAGTCTCTCTAAAGGCGTTTTGAAGATGGGTTTGTATGGTTGGATGAATGGCTTTTCACAATCTACTCAAAAGTAATGGAAACTGCTCCTTAGGGATACGCCAACCTCCAGAGGCTGTAGGAGATGCGTAGAGTTAGGCGAAAAAGCCGCAAATTAAATGTTGCTTTACTTGGTTGGCAACCCTAATGACTTCAGGCGAAAAGTGGGATGCAAGATTGTCACCTAATACCACAACAACTTCGTTTCCGATTCTGTTTGCATTTATGTATGGTAAGAGAATTTTAAAAAACTACATTTCGAAAATATTTATATCAAACCATTCTGATTCGTTGTGATAGTAAACAGTGGCTTGTGGCCCTTCCTTTGTCCATTTTTCATACAGGTTTTTTGATTTGTATACAACCATGGGCGGTATTAAGACACCTTCTGCTGTTCAAAAAAACCTCACACTCACTGATGTTCGCGAGAGCTCTCTAATACGTTGTACTTGCGAAGGTCGAGCTGTACCGGGTGAGTCAACGATTGAAAAAAGTAAATTTACGTTGAACAGGTACAATTTGGAAACAAACTGTTTATTCTATGGGATACATATGTAAATCGCGCTCATTCTAAAAATATTTTGAATTATACGGGGTGCGTCAAAAAAGTAGAGCTACTAAAAGTTGTATTTTTTTATATTTGACTAGATTTTTAAATTCTACGTAAAATTCTAACACTTTTTTTATAACATGTTATATGACTAAAATTGATACTTTCTTAAATATTTGGCTTTAAACGAAAAAAAATATAAATTTGATGCATATCTATGATTAGCAATATAACGCCTAGTTGTGCCACTAAAAAAAAAAAATTCTGCTTCTGCACAAAATAGGCATGGAATAAAGAACTGCTTTCATAATATTGAAGATATTACATACAGGGTGTCCAAATTTAAATGCCAAACTTTAACATATTTAAAGAAATTTATTTCAGTTTTTTTAAATTGAACCCCCTGCATATTTTTATTTATTCTTTTTAAGTATAAAAAATCTACAACTTTTATTACATATATTATATATCTATCTTCAATAGTTTTCGAATTATTTTCAAATTCCCTTTTTTTGCGTAATTTAGAAAATTACCAACTCGATCAAAGTAGCCATAGTAGCTGTCAGTAAAACAGAAGTAGTTAATATGAATACAATAGTTTATTATCTAAAATTTATCCAATGAAAATCTAGATAATATAATAATTTGTTAATAAAATTGCTACAAAAAAAACGATCTAATAACCTTAAGATTTTAACATCAGAATCTACAGTAAGCAAGACTACAAGAAAATATAAACATCACCCATTTCATATTACATTAAACCAAGAGTTAGACGCTGAAGATTTTAAAATCCGTGTTAAGTTTTGTAACCCAGTGATAAGGCGAGTAGGGCCATTTCCGAACTTTTTAGACAATATTTTGTTTTTGGAATGAATCTTACATTTCAAAGCAAAGGATCCGTGAACTGGCATAATATTATAAATATTCAAAAATTGTGTTGAAAGAGAGCTCTACTCGTCTAATTTCCAAATAAGTAAATACACTTACACACAGTACACAAACTATAAGCGTCCGCCTTCACGAATACACGTGTTGAACCTTTTAATAATATTTTGCCTAGTTTGAACTAGCATGTCTGGTGATATAGTGGCGCATACATCCCTGATTCGTTACTGCATGTTCTCCCTTGCTGTAGGTTTTTGGGTGTAAACACGATCTTTAATATAACCCCACAAGAACAAATCTAAAGGAGTTATATCGGAAGATCTGAGTGGCCATTCGATAAAACCGCTACGATCAATCCATTTTTGATTAAAATTAGCACCCAAAAATTCACGAACGTCTCGATGGTAATAAGTAGCTGCACCGTCTTGCTGCAGCCACATATCTCTTCTTTTTTCTATGCTGAGTGGTTTGAGAAGAATAGGCAGCTCAACGTTAATTAAGTGGTTCATTAAAAAAATACGGATCTATAATATGGTTTCCAATGATTCCACACCAAACATTTAATGACCAGTGATTTTGATGTTGTACTTCTCGTACCCAGTGGGGATTTGTTATTACATAATAATGCATATTATGCCCGTTTACAGTTCCAATGCTTCTAAATGTAGCTTCATCGGAAAACATTATATTCGCTAAAAAGTCCGGATATGCTTCTATTCGTCTTATCATTAAGTTGCAAAAGTTAACAAGCCTTTCAAAATCTTCATCTTTTAACTCTTGGTGTAATTCCATATGATATGGATGATATTTATATCTTCTTGTGGTCCTGCTTACTGTAGATTGTGATGTCTCAGTTAAACTAGCAAGTTGTCGACTACTTAAACTGGGATTTTCTTCTATATGAAGTAGAATTTCCAACTCTTTATCTTGATTTGTAGCAATTTTATTGACAACTGTTCTCTTTGAATATGCCACATTGCACTAGCATCAAATCTCTCCATGAAATTTTGAAAGGCCACTTTAGAAGGCGCGCGTCGATCCGGATATTTTGCTTCATATAACCTTGGCCAGAAGCCAATTTTTTTGAGCTTCACCCAATATATAGACCATCTGTATCACTTCATTTTGCGAAAAATTCATTTTAAATCAGACGAGAATACGAAAGACGAAATACAATGCACTAACAACAACACGTTTTTGACATTTTATACATTTAGTCGCCAGTTGCTATAGACTGTTTTTTCCATGGCTACTTCGATTGATCGAGCTGTTGGAAAACTATTGAAGATAGGTATATAATATGTTTAATAAGAGTTGTAGATTTTTTTATTCTTAACAAGACTAAATAAGAATATACAGGAGGTTAGTTCCATTTTAAAAAACTGAAATAAATTTGTTAAAATATGTTAAATTTGGACACCCTGTATGTGATATCTTCAATATTTCGAAAGCAGTCTTTTATTCCATGCTTATTTTGTACAGAAGCAAAATATTTTATTTTTAGTGGCACAACTAGGCGTTATATTGCTAATCATAAGCGTGCATCAAATTTAATTTTTTTTTGTTTAAAGCTAAATATTTAAGAAAGTATCAATTTTAGCCATATAACATGTTATACAAAACAGTGTTATGTAGAATTTAAAAATCAAGTTAAATATAGGGTGTCCCATTTAAAAAAATATAACTTTTAGTTGCCCTACTTTTCTCACGCACCCCGTATAATTTAAAATATTTTTAAAATAAGCACGACTTACATATATATCCCACAGCATAAATAGTTTGTTTCCAGATTTTTACCTGTTCGACGTAAATTTACTTTTTCCAATCGTTGACTCACCCTGTACATAAAACTTGACGCATATTTTCATTAAAATCTGAGGGCGTCCAACTGATGCCCCTTGTCTTTTGATATTTGTAGCGAGGCGGTTACTGAGTCCATTTCTTTTCGCGAATGCTTCTACAAAATCGAAACCCGGTATATTGTTGTTCGATTGTGAAATAACTCCGCCTTGTTTGTTTACAAATTTTTTTACCACGTTTCGTATGTCGATTTGGTCATTGAAAAACCCAGTCGCTGACGGTACCCAATGTATCCACAACTAATGTTTCTTCTTCTGGGTATAAAACACTTGGTTGACCCGGTTTGTCCTTATGCCTTCGATGTATTTTATTTAAGAGCGCAGCCTTTTGTAATAATTTACCACTTTTTACTTCCTCTAACGCCTTATTTAATTAAATCTTTCTCACGATAACTTATATTTGCGAGCACCTAACTTTTTCTTATAATATCGCATGGTCACTGCCGTTATATGTTATTCACTTGAAAATAATAATAAATACTATAACCTCAAATTTCGTTTAAAATCAGCTGGTATTAAAGTAGCCCCAAAATGTGTCAAACTAACCCTGAAAGTCAAAATATCCCCGGTTTACGGTAATTTTGGGCAAAACTTAAAAAAATGAATAAGTAGTTTTTTATACTGATTTCTTTAAAATTTTACCAGAACGCCATTTTGTCTCGTCATGTTAATCACATTTAATTTATGTACAAAATGAAGTCTATTGAATAAGATTTTTTTTACTCTTATTTTTTAAGCATTTTATTTGGCCGCCATCTTGAATTCGTTCCAAAAATTTACCAGCTCATCTCTATATCACACCCAAATCTTGTGCGAAATTCAAATTATTCTATAATAAGTAGTTTTCGTTTTTTCTAACTGTTTTTTAAACATTTTATTAGATCGCCATTTTGTTTCGCCATCTTGGTTTCGTACCAAAATTTTACCAGTTTTTTCTCTGTCATATTTTAAGTAAAGTAGTTTTTTATTAAAATTTTTTTCACTTGGCCGCCATTTTGTTTCGGCAAATTGAATTTTTATCAAAATATTACCAGGTCATCCCCATATGCCCCTTAATTTTTGACCAACATTTGAAGTTAATCGGGTAAGCAGTTTTTTAGCTACGCCGCGAACAGACAGACAGACAGACGGGCCGACGGAATTGAGAAAACATGTTTTTCGTCATCTAGGGACCCTGAAATGTGAAGATCTGAAATATCTCGTGATTTTTTTACGATTAAAATATTTCCAGCATATTATTCAAAAGTAAATATTTGAACGTAAAATTAATTTTTTTATGGGAAAACGGCAAATAATATTACCAACATATTATTCTAAACTTACTGCTGCGGTTGCCTTAACGACTCCACGCCCTGTATTAAAGGTTGTGAAGTCGAAGTATCCGTCGAGATTCTCCATATATCGAAATATGCATTTGCACTTCACAGTATCTTTATAGAGAACGCGGTAACACATAACACTTACAATATAATGGAAACTGCCGTGCTTTGAATTGTTGTAAAGTTTGCAGCGCCATACCTCGGGCCGTTGAAAAAGTTACGAGATGCCTAACTTTTTTTTCTACAGTGAACTGTACAAACCGGAGGCAGCGATAGCGCCATCTATCGCGAATTTTTAAAACTAAACGCGCGCGCCCAATTCAAATAATTTTTAGATTTGGTGGACCTAAAGAAAAAATGGCCTTCATTTATGTATCACCCTCTTACTTTGTAGTGTATTAATTTATTAGTACTCTTTTGACAATACATGGCAAAATAAAAATGACCAAATCTGGGAAATATATACAGATATTTTTTTTAAATTGAAAGTTTTCTGTTTTCAAATGTAACCAATAAAATTAAATCTATTTTTAAAAAATCGGATAATTCTTTAAAAATATGGTTCAAACGCCGGTTTTTTTAATTTTCGAGATAAGGCACAAAATTCCTAGGGAAAAAGAAATAGTCATATACAGTATTTTCGTCTCAACTTGATGCTGTATCCTGACTTACCCTTAAATTCAAAAAACTAATTTAGGTTTAAATTATAAAAACAAAAAATTATGGCATAATTTTCAAAATTTGTTTTTATTTTAAAAAGTGCATCTATAAAGAGAAAACATTCGAATTAAAAAAATATATATTCATATCTTTCCTAAGTTTCGTTCTTTTTACTAACGCTGTATTAATTAGCATTTGGTAATAAGATAATACACTACAAAGATACAGGGTGATACATAAATGAAGGCCGTTTTTCCTTTAGGTCCACCAAATGTCTCACTGCAAAAAAAAAATCTCCTACTCCATAAGAAAATAAATACTCATTTTCCTTAAAATCTTGACTGTTTTATTTCAAAATTACAATTTGTACTCACAATAAAAAATTAGAAGTCTTTTAAAATGTATATAAGTAGTGGTCATGTACTTCATTAATAAAAATGTTATCTGATACAATAAATGCTCTAGGGATTATCAATTTTTAACTTTAAATTTAAGTCGATACATTATAAAAAAATACCTTGTTGTGCACCATTTATCACTATTATTATTATTTTATTATTTCTACACCTAGATCTTGTAAAATTTTCACTACAGATAGATAGAACTATTAAACAAAACTAAAATTTATTTATTTGTAAATACGCACTTACACTTACATGAATAAACAAGTGAACTACAAATGGTACAAGATACAAAGTATAAAATCCAATATAAGCACAAAAAAAAAGAACAAAAGAAAGAAATGTTATAAATAAATAACAATAACATGTCTCAGCTTTGTTTTGTTTTAACTCCAAAATTAATTATAATACGTAAATACATAATGGTTAATTTTGAGAAATGTAGGGTATATATATTATCAAGAACAATATTGATAATAATACACCCTACTGGATGGATTTCAGATTTTTTACAAGGAAGGCGCTTCCAAGTTCGATTCAATAGATGTCTGTCGGAGAGCTATGATGTATTGAATAGAGTACCCCAAGGTTTTGGGACTACTGCTGTTCATAATATATATCTTGGACATATCTGAAAACCTACAACACATAAACATATAATGAGATATATATATGCTAACACATTATTTTTAATATTTTCAGTAAATGCAGAAAGCAACTTTTTCACATAAATTTATCTGACATACCCAAAAATGGATTGTTTAAAAGAAATTCTGTTGCATTAAATATAGTATTTTGATCTAGAAAAGACCAGGACTGACTTATTGTTAGAGGAACCAACTCAACACACAGTCAAAAAATTCTTAAGTTACATTTTATAGCATCCACATGATATATGTAATTTTCCTATTAAACAAAGATTTAAGGTAAGACGAAAGTGAATTTATCATTCTCTAGAGTTTTTGGCTTTATATTCCACTTTAAAAAACCTTTGTTGTATATAAAAATAAATTTACTTTCTTTTGTGATGTCCAATAATCCCAAAAAAAAAAATCTTTATTATAGCTCTAGCAGACTTCACTATCCCATGTATTATGTGTGATGTACCCTAAATGTAATGCATGAATTGCATTGAACTGTGTCAAATAAACACTATATTTAAAAATAATTTCTATTAGAAAAAAAGCTTCTTACATTCTTTAAGGGTATGTAGGTCCGACGAGTAGAATTTTGCGAATTCATGTTTTTGAAAATTCAAGAGGACGCTCAATTCCTTTCAAAAATATTTTGGACCGATGAAGCGAAATTTTCTAGAGAAGGAATAACAAATAGAAGAAGCGAACATTTCTGGGCAGCAGAAAATCCGCACGCTTTACGCGAAACGCATTCTCAAAAGAGGTTTAGCTTCAATGTTTTCGTATAGTATTAAATGATCAGGTGCGGTACTGTATTTATGAAGACAATTTAAACAGTGATAAGTATTTGGAAATTCTACGAGGGACGGTTTCTGAATTTATTGAAGAAATTCCTATTGGTGAGCTGCAAAATTATTGGTATCAACTAGATGGGGCACCAGCACATAATTCCGCTGCAGTTTATCTCCAATTATCTCGAATTTTTGAAGATCGCTGGATTGGTCCCAATGGTCCTTGGAGATGGCCCTCGCGATCGCCTGATTTAACACCCCTAGACTTTTATTTATGGAGATTTATCAAAGGTAAAGTCTATGCTTCCCCAGTAAATAACCAACAAGATTTACTGGACAGGATACGAACAGCTTTTGCCGAATTAGAAAACGGACAAATTCAACGGGCCACAGCAACTGTACAAAGAAGAATTGAAATGTGTCTTCAAATGAACGGACAGCATATAGAACATTTGTTATAATTCAGTTTTATTATTTTATTTATTTATTGTTGATTGTTAGATTGCTATAATTTTTAAGTTCACTAAAACAAGTTTAGAACAGTCTCGAACTTAGTAGATATGGTTAAAAATAATGTAAACAATTTATTACATTTTTTATAACTTTAACTTTTCCGAAACGAAAAAATTTCGTTTCAATCCTCTTCAATTTTCTCTTGTTCATTGGCGATAAATGAGGATGTTTTTCATTAAAAACATGGCACGTTCTCTCCAATATTTAGTAACATTCTCCGCGAATATAAAATAAATTGAGAATGTCAGCTTTTGATTGTTATTTTATTTTAATTTAAAAGTTTCAAATCAGCTGTCATGTTGAATAGAAAAGCACAACAATTGTTTTTCCATGGCTTACTACGACGGGAAGGTGTAAGCATTTAGCAAATACATATGATAGTTTAGTAAAAACCTGATTTTTTCGAAAATGGTTACGAATAGGTATAGGGAACCTTAATACAGTTCGATAGAAAATTAAATTCTACATTTGATAGTGCATAAAGTTAGAGGATGTCCCATTTAAAAAAACGGACTTTAGCGGCTTTGAAAATGTGAATGTTTGCCGCTGAATTTAGGACACCCTGTATAAAAATAGACAAATTCAATAAAAAAATAGAAACTTAAGATTATTTACCGATCGTCTGCAAAATATGAAGATTATATCTTCAAAACTTACAAAAATATGAGATTTCAAAATTTGGTACCCCGAAGGCTCATTTTTGGTTCAAGGTCAAGTATCTTAAGAACGCTTGAACCTAGCTATAGGACATGCTACATAAAATAGCATTAACATTCTCCGTAGGATCCAAAAATATCATAAAATACAGGGTGTTCCATTTAAAATAAGCAAGTTGATACCAACTTCCGATTAAACCGGAAGTGACAGGAAGTTGGAAATATTTCAAAAAAGAAGTGCCCCTTGACCTTACCTTAATCCCAAAATTTGAAATTTTTATCTAAATGGCATCATCAAAAACTTTTAATGAACGGGTTGCGTGAATAACCCTGTATACTGTGGTACTGCCACGGTCGTTATTATATCGCTACAATAAACGACCTCTTGCTAGCAGCTCATCTGAAGACGCTCGCGACGCGACCGTGCATGGTACTCCTAGGTGGTCGTCCATCAAAGTAATAGCCGCGCTCGATGATGCTTTACTTTGATTATCGTTGAATATAATTAAAATGTTATTTAAAATATTATGTACCTAACTCGACAAGGTTTAAGTGCCAATAGAGTTGTTTTTAAGTTTTAAGTACCAAAACACATATGAGGTTTCTCTTATTTTTTTATTTAACCAAAAAAAAAAAACTTATAAAAAACAATTAGAAGTTTTTTGGAATTCCTACTCTTCGTATAATAAACAACTTTCAATTATTTTTAAAAGTCTCTAAATAAAAACGTTGATTTTGGGTTTTTACAGTATCTGCTCTTCTCTGGACACATGTCGACGGCTCTGGCACAGTTAATTCTGAACGATCCCGTACATTCCAGAGTCATAGCTGCCCGGAAAGGCGACCCTCCTCCATGTGAAGCCCAACCAGGACAGACATTTTGCGAACATGTCAAAAATTATCCTTAGTAAGTAAACAAATAACATTTCTACGTAGGGCAGGATAAACAAAAACATCCATCAAAGCGCAATAAAAAGGTGAAGAAGAATCAGAATTCTGAAAAATTTACAAATTTGAAAAAATATATAATGTATATGTTTTTTTATTATTTTTTGCTTGCTTTTTTATTGCTCTTTCCTTGTTTTCCTATCCTTTTTCTTTCTATTTTTCTGTCTAGAGTATATGTTCAAAATTTTGATTCCCATAACTGATGTTGGAGATTCTTGTTTTAGAAATATGTCCTTTTCCTCAACTATTTTTATTTAGATTTCTGATCAGAATTTGAAGTCAAGTAAGTAGTTTTTGAACTAAGCCGCTTACAGGCGTACCTACAGTATCTAGGAACTCTAAAACTCAAGAATCTGCAAAAAAATCTCGAAAGTTGATTCTTTACGTCTACAACACTTATTCTATTAACGTCTTATTCCTAATTAATTGCTAGGAATAATTAAAATTTTACTAAAATCCATAATAAAAATGGATAAAAATGCGCTCTCACACATCTTTATCAAAAGTTCTTGACCGGAAAAGATATATGTATAATAGCAGAAATATATAATTTCTGCAGGTGCAAAACGGCCTACAAGAAGAATTGCTTTCGATTATGTCACAGGGTACCCTCCTGCGATCATGATTTCTAGGCCTCTACCCTCATCAGGCAGGCTTGTACCCAGGGAGATCTGAAATAACAGATTGCTCGATATGACAAAATCGAAAACGAAACGTCTATCATACTGAAACAGTACTACAAGTTAAATAAAAAAATAAAATCCATAAAGTGATGGTTTCATCATAATTATTACGCAAATTTAGGAAACTGAAAAGAGGACCTTTTAATCCTTTCACTTATCAAATGATTTTTAATACATTTTATTATATGAACCACATCAAATATAAAAAATATCTTTCTAGATGAATCACATGGGTGTTGTGCAAAAGGCTGTAAAACATTGTTTTCTGAAAACATTGAAAATGTTTTTGGATTTATAGCATTACTGTCTGATATTACACATATTACTTTAAAACCTTGTTTTTCAACCTCCTTAATAACATTAGTAACAAGTTCTTTTAACTGGATTGCTGTCAAGTTATTTACTAACATCTCTATGTTTTGATAGAATACTTGATGTCATGAAAACCTGTACAATTTTGGCAGCTTTGGAAGGATCAGTTTTATTAATGATTAAGTTCTGGAACAGAATCTATTAATGGTGCAAAAGGATTTCTAAAGCATTTTAATGATTTCGAATTTTGCCTTTTAACGCATATTTATAAACAAATTTTTAGTTGCACTGATGTACTGTTTCAAATATTACAGTTAAAGCATTTAGATATAAATTACTGCATTTCGCAAATAAACTTTGCCAAGCAACGAATTATTGAATTTAGGAACGAGGACCATTTCAAAGAACTTTTCAATATTGCTAAAAAAGCCACTATTCTGCCAACTAACACACGTCGAGGGCAATGTTCTAGCGACTTTGATATTTTTACTAAATATAAAATATTATATTTCGAAATAATAGATTGTATAATTCTTCAATTAGGGACGCGGTTTGAAAATTTAAATAATTTAAATTTCTTTGCTTTAGTCGATTGCACAAAATATTTATGTTAAATGCTTTCCAGACGACCTATTAAATAATTTATTAAAAAATTATCCAAACATTTTTGACAGAGATAGATTAAAGAATGAGCTTTCTGTATTGTATAGGGATGAACAATTTTCAAATTTAGATGTCGAAAAAAGTCTAGCTTTGTTATTTAAAGATTTTAAAGCAATTTTTGCGGAAGCATATAAGCTTTTTAATTTAGTTTTAACTATTCCCGCAACAAGTGTATGGACCGAACGAAATTTTTCATGTCTTAAACGGATCAAAACCTACCTAAGAAACACAATGACACAAGAACGGCTTTCGGGTTTAGCAATGATGTCAATAGAGCAGGAATTACTGTCAGAACTTAGTGAAGACCAAAACTTTTACGACCAAATTATAGATAAATTTGCAACCTTAAAAGACAGACGTATAGATTTAATGTACAAAAAGTAGTTTTTTTTTTCTTATTTCATACAACTATTTATTTTATGTTTTAATAAACTAAATTATGTTTTTATTATCGCAATCACCGCTATATTTTAGTGATAGGTGTACATATTTTACTTGTTTTGTTTACTTTTTATTTACTTTATTTAGAGTTTATTTTTTTAGTTTTTAATGGTTTAGTAGGGCTATTGGCGATGACATCCATTAAAAAAAAAAGGTCAACGCGTCGCAGAATAATACCTCATGGGTGACGTGGAAATTTATTCACATTTAAACAAAATTAACCTCATGTAGCCTCACCCTTCAATATACTCACGAGCCGCCACTGCCTTCTTCACCTCTATAATTTGATCTGCAGCCACTTACACTGCATTTCCTTGGCATCTAGAAAATAATAAAGTATAAACTTAGAAAATGAGTTAAATACAGTTGCAGAATAATGTTTGATAGCCAAATTTTAAAAAGTACTAAACCATATTATATATTTAAAAAAATATACGCTATTTATTACCTGTAATCTAGAAGATTGCCTTTTTAAATTAAACGCATATAATTATAATTATAATACAAATTTTTCACTAAGAATTATTCAAAATAAACAGATGATGTCGGTTAATCAGATTAGTAAGGTTAAAATGTTAAAAAGCAAGGTTAAAAAGCAACGCAATGTTGGGTTTCAGATGCACATGACTTTTATGACCCAGGAATTTTTCTTGATATAAATTATAACCAATTATTACCAATTGTCTCTACAATTTGTTATCAAAGCCTACTTTCCATAAATAAAAAAAACCTGCTCATATAAGCCAATAAAACAGTAATTCTGAAATTTTGCGATCTGTGTCCCTACCTATTTTTTATTAAAACAAAAATAGTTGGAAAAAATGTGAAGATAGGTGTCAAAAAATCCATGTCACAGCATTCGGCTAGAAAAGGTTTAACTATTTTGACTGAATGATTTCAGTTGTTTCTTGGAAATAAAAACAAAAGGTGTAGTGTGTCAGGCCTTTATCTAGACACTGAATTATACTTTTAATGTTAATTTAAAAAAGTATCGTTACTTATTTGAAATGTTCGATAGAATTCAAGAGCAAGAATGTCATTTTAAAGAACTACTAAAACGTATCCTAATAGGATATAAATCGAAATGTTTGCGAGTTTCATTAAAAAAATAAACAAAGTGCTTCCTTTATTTGCCGTTTCGTTGGGTTGCTTGACGAAAACTCGATCGGTAACGTCACAGTGCCGCCCGCGCCGTATTAATTTTCGAAACAATGTCTCCTGCGCCGCCATTTTCAAAACAAATTTTTTGTGATAAGTCATTGAAAAATATATACAGGTTTCCTTTTAAAATTCTCGACCTAGGTCTACTTCCGGTTACACCGGAAGCGATATTCAATTGTTTTTCCGCGGAATGTATGGGTCCTAAGTCCTAAATAACAAAACTAACTTAAAAAGCAGCTGAATGACGCTTATGGCCAATAATTTCGTTGTTATTAAATATTCAAAATACTGTGACATTTTTGTGTCAAAATTGCAATATCCAATTTATCAAATGATATTTTCTTTACATAAAAATTAATATATCCAAAGTACTCTTGAGCATAAGAACCAATATTTACATACGTTACTAAATATCTTTTAAGTTCATTTAAATAACAAAATAATTTGGCAATAATGTACAGTTTAAAAAAAAATCGGCAATTAGGCTATAATACGTTTTTAGGTTCAAACAATATCTAGAGATCCATGATATATAAAGGCTTTATTTTGACACATTGTTGAACTCTTAAGAATGTCATAATATATCAAGATAAACTAATAAATATAGGGAGCCTCATTTGAAAACCACAAGTTAAAAGCAGACATTTGGAAATAAAAGAAGATATGGCAACGCTGATATTAAAGAAATCAAAATTATGTCCTATTTATATTGGCAAAGAGACGGTGAACCACTTATCTTTGGCACCCGGTACATAAAAAATCCAAGGGGAACAATAGACCGTTTTCACGAAAATTTCCGGTCGACTGGGTCCACTATAAAATTTTTTTAATACATTGCAATTTTTTGATTTATGTGACATATTTAATTATACATTTCAAAAGATGACCAGTGTGCTGTGTAAATTACTGAAAGTACCGTTCAAGTCTTCACATTCCAACGTTTTGTTCATATAAATTCAAGACACGTACAGGGAAAACCCTCTACTAAAACAATAAAAGAGTGAAAGTAATCCATTCCTGCGGTATTTATTTCAAAAATGTCTAATTAAAATTAAAATTGCAAAATTTTTTAACGGGTTTCAAATTTCAAAGGAATTTCCACATAATATTTTTTTAAGGAATGTCGTTGTCTGCGTTAGAAAAAGATAATTTTATTCATTGATTGACACATGATTAGCGTATAAATCATATTTCTGGATATTAATTACCATAATATTTAGAATTATATGCCCATTCATATGCAAAATGGGCTATTGTTTACATTATATCGAATAATTTTGAAATTGGAATTACCCGATCTGCGATTTGGAAACGGAAGCCTTTTTAATTTATTCATTTAGTTCGCCGATAGAACAATTAATAGTTTAAATTATAGAGATATTTTGAATTTAGTGTACCGCGGTCAAATTATGCACTTCGAATATGTTTATTGGCGTTATTACAAAATAATATGCATTACACAAGAAAAAATTGATAAATTTCCTTTACCCGGAACTTCCCTTTATAATTTTTGTTCCTTCTGTTAGGAATAGTAAAATGTGGCCCAGTTTAGTTCAGTACATAGTCACAGTATATATATGTGTGTTACATATACTGTCTTATGTCATCATATTGAATTCCAACTAATACTTTACCAGTTTCTTTCTACCTATGTCACACTACTAAAATAAATTCAATAAGTATATTTCACATTGACACGATACCGCCATCTTGTTACGTCATGTCGAATTCAAACCAGTTTATCCTATTTTCACACTCAATCTTTCTGCAGAATTTAAAATCAATTGAACAAGGTCTTTTTACGTCCATTTTAAAAAAAATATATTTGATCGCCATTTTGTTTCGCCATCTTAAATTCGTACCACAACTTTACCAGTTTATCTCTACATCGCACTTAATTAATTCTTGCACAAAAATTGAAATTAATTTAATAAGTAGTATCTTCAAGCTGATTTTTAAATATTTTATTAGGACACCATTTTGTTTTGCTATCTTGGACTCATATCAAAAAGGAACAGTTCATTCCTATTCCTATTATTTTATTTGTTGTAATAGTTTGCCGCTTCACCTATAAAATGCGCCAGATAAGCGGTACGGAAAATTAATCGAGGATTTAGTAAATTTCGTCCTGGTCCACTTGTAGCTAGAAGGTTCTAGATATTTCCAATTGCGCCTCTACATTTCGAGCATTTGTTTTCATTTCTATATAAATGCGTTGCGTTGAATTTGAATTATTATTTCGAAGTAAGATGGCGAGCAAAAGAGGAAAAACAATTCGAAGCGGTGCACGTGAAGTTATTGCGAGCGTTATAGAGGCCTGTACTAGAGAAGCTGAAAATAATAGTTTGACTATTCCAATTCAAAATCGAACAGAATGCGCTGCATTTTACACTGGTGTTTCGGAAAGTAGTTTAAGAAAAATTCAAAGAGAACATAATGATCGCTCATGTTCTACTTCACCTTTAATATCTCCTGGTAAAAAAAGACCCCGATTATCATACAAAGATAAAATTGACGATGGTGATTTTCAAGTAATTCGACGAACAATAGAGGATTTTTATATAAACTTGAAGAAGGTTCCGACCTGCAAACCCCTACTTCATGCTGTAAAGAACAAAATAGATTTTCCGTACGGGTATAAAACCTTAAAACAGCTTTTATGATGAAATGGTTTTGTTTGGCCCAAGTGCCAAAATAAACGAAAATTGCTCATTACCAAATATTTTTCACTGGCGGGTGAAATATCTATCAACTGTAAGGCAATATAGGCAAGAAGGACGCAATATTGTGTATCTAGACGAAACCTGGGTAGATAATGATATGATAGTGAACAAATGCTCTCAAAGTGAAAGTGTTACAGGTGTTGTTCAGGGAATTCGCTCTAGTAGTCGCTTTATTAAAATTCATGCTGGTTCAGAAGCCGGATTTGTTCCAGGTGCTGCTTTGGTTTTTTGCTCGGGACTAACAACCGGAGACTATCATGGACAAATGAATAGAAATAATTTTGAAAAGTGGTTGTTCGAGAAGCTTCTATCTAACATTCCTCCCAAATCAGTCGTGGTAATGGATAATGCGTCTTATCACTCTCACGTAGAAGATAAAGTGCCAACTAAATACTCTACAAAAGCTCATATGATATTGTCGCTTAAATCGAACAATCTTGTATGTTATCCAACATGGAGAAAATATCAATTATATGAAGTAATTTCAGCCAACAAGCCTAGAGAAAAAAGGTATAAAATTGACGGTCTTTTACGTAACCTCGGTCATACACATTTAAGGCTGCCTCCATACATGTGTGACCTCAACCCTATTGAATTTTCATGGGCAGGAGCAAAAAAATATATTCGAAAGCGCAACACCGTTGAACTTTCAATTAAAGACTTAAATAAAATAACATTAGAAGCGATTGACTCAATATCGTCTGAAAATTGGAAATCGTATGTTAAACATGTTCCTTCTATTGAAGATAAATACTGGGAAGTAGATGGCAAAATTGAAACGGTTATTGATGATTTAGTTATCACACTGGGATCTTCAAGTAGTGACGACGAAACCTCATCATTTTCAGAGAAAGACAACGATTTAGAAGGAATCGAGCCATTAGAATCACAGCCGTCAACCTCAAAAATGGCTTAGTTATTTTCATATATTGTGTAAAATTGTTCATAAAGTAGCTGTCAATAAACTGCTTCAAAATAATTAATTTTCTGTTCAATACCGGGTGTCAAAAAATATCTAATATTGCAATTAATATTTGTAAAACTACAGAACTCATATTTTTCCAAAATTAACACATCAATGTAGTTATAGTGGGGGAGCGAGCAATGATTTTAGTGAACAAAATTTATTAAAATTTTAACTTATGCAGTTCGACTTTGGGCTATTCGGGTATGCTAAAAGTGACCGTTTGTCTCCGTCTGTCATATTACTTTGTACAGGGGGCGTCATTGTGAAGTACTATACAGGGCTTTTCCTAATTGCATGCTAATGTTAAAGGGGGGTGAGAATCCTCATTCTGATGCTTTTATGCATAAAAGGGTATTTTTTATTAACAATCAATTTTTGGAATTTCTACCTGTGGCGTGCATATGTAATTAACCTGGGTAAATCCGTATGCTCCTTAATGTATAGAAGACGTGTATCAAATTTCATGCAGTTATCTACAATAGCATCAGAATTGGGATGAAAAAAATTCCTGTATCTCAAAAGTTGAGACTTTTAGGACATAAAAACACCACCTTTAACATCAACACGCAATTAGGAAACGCCCTGTATAGTACTTCACAATGACGGCTCCTGTATAAAGTAATATGATAAACGGAGACAGACGGCCCCTTTTGGCATACCCGAGTAGCCCAAAGTTGAACTGCATAAATTAAAATTTTGATAAATCTCTTTTACTGGATCTGATGCTGGCTGCTCTTGTAAAATCTGGACTTGTAAATGGTGTATCACTATACTGGGTGGTCCAATAATAGTGGACGTAGGAAGTAGCCCGGGAACCGTTAATGACAGAACTCAAGAAAAAATATATTTATAGGTAAATCGATCAAGAAAAATCAAAATTAAATCATTTTAAAATTCGAAAGTTCGTCGTTTTTGGAACACAAAAGATATATAGAAGTGCGGTACAAGGATCATTACATTATTTAATTATCTGAAGTGCGTATAGTCAAAAAGGAGTGCCATATTATTTGAAGAACGACGGGACACCACTGGTTTAAAGAGATTCTTGGCCGACCGTCCTAAACCGATTCACTCCGCACGGTTTTCTTTCGTGTCCTGCACTTTAGTTTTTAAACTATGCCGCGAACTGAGAAACAGACTGACAGAATTGATAAAACATATTTTTTTGGCATCTAGGAACGATAAAACGTGAAGATTTGTAAAACCTGAAAGGGTGATTTTTTCACGATTACAAACCTTTTATTTGGCTATCGTCTTGAATTAGTAACACAAGTTTTACTCATTGATGCCTATATCACAATTAGTTATGACACACAATTTGAAATCAATCCATTTGGTAGGTTTTTCAGGCTGAATTTTTAAATAATTTATTATGCTGCTGTTTTGTTCTGCCAACTTAACCATTTGTCTGACCATCTCTTACAGGAACTAAACATAAATTTGAATCATGTCCTTACCGAAAATAAAGCCCCGGGTAAAAGACGGCAAAGAGCAATGACAGAAAACAGCCTTGTAAATCTCAAATACAAACTACGGCATGAGACATGGAACAGCGACGATGCTGTCGATATAGACTCGGCTTTTAATGCTTTCCTGCACAAAAAAAGTGGCACTACGAACATGAGTGTCCAATGAGACAAATAAAAGAGCAAAAAAAACAAAACTGGTACAATGACGAACTAAAATGGGAAAAGGACAATCTACACGATCTTTACTTACTTGCGATGCGAACAAAGGATATACAAACTTTAGAATACTATAAAGTCCGAAAAAAGCAATACAGGAAAAACATCAAAGAGGCAAAAATAAGATCTAACAAGAACAAAATCGAAAATACAGTCAATCGCCCAAAGGAAATATGGTCCATCATCAATGAAGAAATGGGAAGAAAAAAACAGCCTAAGCCTATAGAACTGCAAGTCGAAGATGTACTAATAACTGACCAACAAAAAGTGGCTGATAAGTTTGGAGATTTCTTTTCCACAGTGGCGGAAACAAAAATCAAAGACCATTTTGGTCACAATTCTACCACACCACCCACGACTAGCAAACCTCAACTAAACTCTATCTTCCTTGAAGCTACAACAAAAAAGGAAGTTATGAAGATTATCAGAGGCCTAAAAAATAAAAAATCGGTTGGCGTCGATGAAATTCCTGTGAGAGTGGTTAAAGCTGTGGCGGAGGAAATAGCTGAACCAATTAAAACATTAATAAATGCTGCAATGATGACGGGAACCTTTCCATCGGCCTTGAAAATAGCAAAAGTCATTCCAATATTTAAAAAAGGAGACCCACACAGCTTTGAAAATTATAGACCCGTGTCCATTCTTAGCGTCTTCTCAAACTTATCAGCAACAATCAACATGGATTTAGAATGGAGAGGTCAACTGAAACAGCGGCTGTGGAGTTGATAGATTTCATCTATAAAGAACTAGATTTGGGCAAAGTGGTTGCTGCAGTTTTCTTTGATCTGTCGAGAGTATTCGACACGCTTAATCTGGATTTTGCTCGACAAAAACTGTACAGCTTGGGAATACGGGGAAGAGCATTGTCGATTGTAATGGCATTCTTAGGGAATAGGAAGCTTATGGTGAGTGTAAATGGATCAGAGTCTGAACAATATAATATCAATATAGGAGCAGCACAGGGTTTAATACTAGCACCACTGATATTTATCATGTTTATTAATGACCTAGTACTCCCAGGGAAAACAATTAAATTTGCTGACGATACATCAGTAGCAGTATCAGCAAATGATGAAGAGTCACTCATCAACGAGATCGCTATAGTACACAAGAGCATGAGTGAATGGTGTACAAAAAACCATCTTATACTAAATTCAGACAAAACAGTGAACGTCCATTTTTACAATAATCATCCAAGAGCCAACATTGTGGATGCTGCTGAATGTACAAAGTTTCTGGGTACTTATGTAGACAACAAAACAAACTGGGACCTACAAATAAATCATGTGTGCTCCTGGCTCAGCAAGGCCTACTATGCTCTACTTAAAATGAAGCACACCATCCCAGCAGACACATTATTCACCATCTATTATGCAATGGCGTATCACTACTTGTCCTACAATATACTGCTGTGGGGACAGAGCACTCAGATCAACAGAGTGTTCATATGCTAGAAGAGGATCATTCGTTTGATGTTTGGGCTTGAGCCTCTGGAGACATGTAAAGAAACCTTTAAAGGCTTTAAAATACTCACCGTCACAACACAACAACGCTCCTTATAATTTAAATGAATACCTCAGGAAATAAAATACAAAGACAGTCTGTTCAAAAATTTTGTTTTGTTTGTGTTAACACATCTATATGTATATCTATGGTTTCGTTATTTATGCGTTTATTTATCTATATGTTGCATGTTTTATTTTATTTTATTTTATTTTTATTTTATTCTATTTTTAATCTACTTAATGCAATGCTGTTAATTTTAATTTATATTTAATGTTTTATACTTGACTTTTCTAATGTCATGTAACATGATCCTTGTAGAAATAAACATATTTGAATTTGAATTTGAAATTTGAATTTGAATTCGTACAAAAATTTTACCACTGGATTGATTCGGCTGACACTTGGTGGAAATTCATAATTTAGATTTATGGTACTAAGTAAAAACAAAACAATTTTTACTTAAAACTTCCGCTATATTAAAAAGAAAATACCTTTTATGACAACGCCAACACTGTGGCTTCTTCAGATGATACATTAGAATGAAGTAAAATATTTTATACCTAGTGTACAATGGATTTTTTCCATGTTTACCTTTTTTAACAAAACATATTTAATAGAGGCCAATTGCTTAGATCAGTTTGATCGGAAAGTAATAATCCTGGGTGTTTAGGTTTATTTATTTCTAAAGATTCTAGAAAATTCAATTTTATGCCTTTTTTTTCTGTATGTAAAACTTTAAAATTGTTATTAAAATGATTAAATATATTTTGTTAAAATAGATTTAGATAAACATGGAAAAAACCCATTGTACACTAGGTATAAAATATTTTACTTCATTCTAGTTGTATCATCTCCAGAATCCACAGTGTTGGCGAAACATGTCATGAAAGGTATTTTCTTTTAATATAGTGGAAGTTTTAAGTAAAAATTGTTTTGTTTTTACTTAGTAACATAAATCTAAAATTTTACCAGTTGATTCCAACATAATACTTGTTTGTGCAAAATTTGATATAAATAATTGTATAAGCAGTTTTTAATAATAATTTTTTTAACTTTTCTTTAGGCCGCCATTTTGTTTCGCCATATTGGATTTTTACCAAAATATTACCAGATCATCCTCATATGTCTCTTAGTTTTTTTTTTATCAAAATTTGAACTCAATCGGATAAGTAGTTTTTAAGCTATGCTGCAAACTAACAGACACACCGACAAACAGATTTTATAAAACATATTTTTTGGCATCTAGGACGCTAAAATGTGAAGATAAATAAAATTTGAGCGGTTGATTTTTTCACGATTACAAACATTTTATTTGGACATCATTTTGTTCGGCCATCTTGAATTAGTACCACAATTGTACTAGGTGACCCCTATACCTCTATTAGTTATGGCACACAATCTGAAATCAATACATTAAGTAGCTTTTTCAAGCTGAATTTTTAACCCCCGTATTCACTGAAAAGGTTTAAGAGCTAAACCAGGTCTAGTTGCCATGGTCCTTAAAACTCATAGTTCGCCAGTTATGTTTCGCTTATGTCACTGTCATTTTGTAATTGTGACATTTAGAAAAAATGTTTGTTCAATTGTTAAAAACGTCATCTTATACCTACAACTGTCAAGTTAGACCTCGTCTAAATTTAAACCTCTTTAGTGAATACCGGTGTAAATGTTTTATTAAGTCGCCATTTTGTTCCGCCATCTTGAATTCATACCAAAATTTCACCAGTTGATTCCAATATAATATTTGATGTTTGTGCAAAATTTAAAATAAAACGAATACGTAGTTTTTAATAATATAGTTTTAACATTTTACTAGGCCGCCATTCCGGATTTTTAACAAAATAATATGATCCCTACATGGCCCTCAATTTTAGATCAAATTTTGAGGTTAATCGGGTAAGTAGTCTTTAAGATATGCCGCGAACTGACAGACAGATAGACCGACCGACGGAATTGCTAAAACATATTTTAAATTTTTATTACATCTTGAATAAGTACCACAATTTTACTAGTTGATGCCTATACCACAATTAGTTATGACACACAATTTGAAATCAATCCATTAATCAATTTTTTTAAGCTTACTTTTAAATATTTTATTAAGCAGCCATTTTGTTCCGCCTTCTTGGATTTCTGCCAAAATGTTACCCGTTGATTCCAACATGATACTTGATGTTTTAACAAAATTTGAGATAAATTGGATAAGTAGTTTTTTTATATAGATTTACCTCGGAACTTTGCTCGAAATGAATCCTTTCATTTCTACTTTCCTCTTACAAGGGAAGTATTGTGATCCTTAAAGCATCACCCTCGGAGATTTTTGCTGATCTTCGCTCGCGTTTTAGGGTCTCTGGACCTCGAACTCCCATTTTCCTCAGTCTGTTGCACTCAGTGGCGCAACTACGGGGGGGCTAGGGGGAGCTTAGCCCCCCCCCCCGACCCCAAAATTAACCCCCCCCCGCCAGGCGATTGGCGAGGGCCAACCAAAACACTTAAAATGCATTTTGTTTGTAAAAATGGGTAAAAAGGTATTCTTCCGTAGCATAGTTTATTTTTCTCTTGCATCATCCGTTTTTTAGTTAAGAAATAAACATAAGTTTTTTTCTAATTTAGAATCTTGTATACTTTTGACCTTACGAAAACGTAAAGCGCGCTTATTTTAAAGTTATGGATCATAAAACTTTGAGAAATAGTGAAAAGTGTAAGCGATATTTTTAAGGGGTTTAAAGGAGTAAAAAAAAACATATTTTGATTACCCAAAATCGATAATAGTCAAACTGAAAACAGAAATGTTCTAACATTGAAAAATCATTGATGTAGATACTTAATATTTCTCGACTATATATATTTAAAATAAAATTGAGGTGATATTCCAAAAAACGGCGAACTTCTATTATTTAATTTTTTGTATCAAAACCATGTTTGCCTTCCAAGTAGCACAAATCAGCTGATGAGCTTTTTTGCTTAACAGTTATCCATAAAAAAGACATAAAAACCAGAGATTTGTCAAATTTTGGCAAATGATTCTTGATTTGGTTTCTAGCCATGAAAGCTCGCTTCAAATTAGAGTTTTTGGCTTTAAAAGTAGCAGTTTTTAATATAGATAGGCTATAGCATAATGACTTGGCCAAAAAATATTTTTTATAGGATTATTAAACATCCAACTTTATTTTTGTAATATTGGACGGCCAAAAAGTAGAAATATCTGTCAATTTTGTTGCCACAACGTAACTAGATATATTCTAGTAGGTATTGAAGTTAAATTATAGTAAGCATAACTGTTTAAATAACAGAATATGGCACTTTTAATCAATAGAAATCGAGGTCAGAATATAATCAATAAGTAGGCATTTTTCCCAAATGCCAACCAAACATATTTTAGCAAGTATTTAAGTTTAATTATAGTAATAATAGGTATATAAGAATGTCACATTTAATTTAAGACAACACAAATTGAGAGGAAAAAATATGGCTTTTATTACCACATTTTTGTTTCAAAATTAAACTAAAATTGGGTGGTTTTATTTCTCTTATTTTTGCTTTAATATTGCCAAAAAATAAAACTATACTTAACCAAACTGAAGATTTATTTAGAAAAACGAAATATAAATTATTTACCATACAACATGTCTAATAAAAAGATTAAATATTTCACCACATATTATAGAAAAACGCGGACTTGGGGTAATCGTCGTTTTTTAGCGAGTACTAAAGGCAAACCAAATAGGCATGTTTCTTTGCAAAATTTTAATAATTGTTGCTACATTCGAAAATTATTCCCATTTGATAAATATTTGCTTACAAGGTGGCCAATTTCAAGGAATATTTGCTTAAAAAATAACCCAAAACTTTTTATGATCCGACATGATAGAAATTAAAATTAAACTAATTTCCTAGCAGCTATTACTTGACCACTTTAAACAAACATATTCTTTCTACCAATAAAAACGTATTTTCATGCATGTTTTTTTACGTTAGGGACTCTTTAATGAATTTTCTTTGTAAATTAAATCTCCAAAAAAAAACTGTAGAAAACGAAATGATTAGTTTCAAGAAGGGGCGCGTGTTTTACATGCCTATCTTAGATTATTTTAACAGTAAAAGTTCCTACGCAAGTGTTTTTTGTCCCCACCAACCGTCAAATGAATATTTTACACATAATAAGTCATAGTGTACAGGGTGGCCCACATAAGATGACCCACTACCTTATCTCAATCTGTACGAGATAGGGAAAAAAGTTTTATACAAAAGTTTCTTAGGTTTATCTAGATTTTTTAAATATTATATTTTTATATATATAGGGTGTATCATTTTGCGTTGACAGATGTCAACTTTGTTATTTTAAATGGAACACCCTGTATATTATTATGGATTTGAATAGCTCTCTTAGAGACGATTTCAACGATGTATTATAAGATGGGTCTACGAGGCACCGTTTCGGAGATATTTACGATCATCTTCAATTTTTGACATACTTTCAACTTGTTGTATCTCTGGTATTTATCAACTTTTTTGTTTCATTTTTGTGCAGGAAAAAACATAATTTTATGCTTTATTGGACGTGTAGGTAAAAATATTGAAATTGAAAAAAAAATGTTACAGTGTTGTCACGTTTTGCGTACCATCAGTTTTCTCAAGATTTTTAAATGCAACCCCCTATATTTTATAACGGATTTAAATAGAGCACCGAAAGACGATTTCAACGATATATTATAACATAGGTTTACAAGTCACGGTTCCCGAGTTTTGGGGATTTTCTTCAGGAATCAATTTTAATATTAAACAATTTTTACTAAAACATAATATAAACTATTAAACGTGACATGACATGAACGAAGACAACAAAATTAATATTATATGCTAAAGAATATCTAAATTAGATTTTCTAATCGCTTTGAATAATTATTACCACGCCGTTTTCCAGATCAAACGTAAAACTCTCTAAAAATCAGTTAAATACATAATGTGTATTTTTGTTAAAATAGTGTGAATCTATTTAAAAATAGTTCTTTATGTTTCCTTCCCATATACTAAATAAGCCTTATCAATGTTATGATTAGCGATTACCGAAACAGACGGCCAATGCGACTGTGTCGATAATGGTGCCGCAAAATGTCTTTGCTTACTAATCATTTTTGTTGTTTCGTTTTTATATAGAGCGTCTGAAAGTCAGTAGGGATGGCAAATTTTCGTAAACCATCGATACATCGACATCGACAGACATCGATACATGATACATCGATGGCATCGATACATCGAAGTAAAAACATCGATGTTTCCGATTTCCGATATATCGAAATTTTTTCACTATTTCATTTTAAAAAATAATCATCTCCTTAGACTTTAAATATGAAACAAGTTGGTAGGTAGTAGGTACTATATATTACAGAAACAAAACAAAAAGTAACAATAAACAAATAAAATAGAACAAAAAATCTTAATAACAGTAAAAACGAGCTAGACTGGTGCCGTCGGCACATAATAAATTAACACCAATATTCATCTGGAATTGAGCCCAAAAAAACTAAGAGAGAAAGGGCAGAACCTAACAGTCTATTTCGTGTTTGAGAAATTGTTGATCCCGCTTTGGAAAACAGCCGTTCGGAAGGCACGGATGTTCCTACTGGAGATAAATACTTTCTTGCAATTTTATATAGATTTGGATAGGTATGCTGGTATTTTTCCCAAATTCAAGGGGATTTTGTTCAAGGTTTATGACGGGATTGTTTAAATATAGAGAAAATTCTGAAACATCTCTTTCCGTGGTCTTCCTTTTGCTGTTTTTAGCGGTCGCTAGTTGTTTATGGACACTCCATATATCAAGTTCATCAGAATTACCTGGTTCTTCATCTAAGGTCTCCACTTCATCTGCTACCGAATCTTGCCCTTTTCTTATGATCTCTTCTACCAATTTATTTATGTGCATTGTTGTTTTTCCCAAAGCTGGGGCGTCGGAATGGTGAATAGCCTTGAACCGTGGATCCAAAAGGGTGCCGATAGAAAGGAGGTGGGCGTTTTCAATCTTGCCAAACCATTTTATGACTTCTGCCGTTAAAGAGGCTTTCAATTTGTTTCCAAATTCATTTTGGGGCTCTATTTTATTTAAGTTCGTTTTTAAACAATTTGCCATTGGTATGATTTTGCTGATGGTGACATAGTTTTCTCCTGATGCTTCCACAGTAATTTTTTCAAATATTCTTAGCATACTTATAATCTCCTTGAGGGCTGCAACTTCCAATGCTGATAACATTGGTGGGGAATTCGGTTTACTTAATAAGATATCGTTGATATCAGGAAGAAGTATTATGAATCGCTCGCACATATAGAACGTCGAATTCCATCTAGTTTTAACATCCAGTTTCACTTTTCTCATATCACCTTCTCTAATACCCCTATCTCTTTGCTTCTTGCGCAGCTCATCACTCGCTTTAGTACTTCTTTTGAAGAATAAAACTATATCTCTTACTTTGCTAATGAGATCTTCAACTCCAGATGATCGTAAACCATTTTCAACCGTTAAATTTAAAGTATGCGCAAAACAGCTTATATGTTTATTATTGCCAAAAATTATGTTAATGGCTTTGAGCATCTTGGCATCATTATCAGTGACAGTGGCAACTACTTTTTCTTGCTCAATTCCCCACTTCTCCATAATACGTATTAACGTTTCTGCCAAATATTCCCCCGTATGCGATTCTGATAGTTCTTCTGTTTCAATTGCAACAGAAAACATTTTAGTGCTTTGTAAAAAATGTATAGTAACGCCTAAAAAACTTTTCATAGACATTGTCTCAGTCCAGACGTCGGTGGTAAGTGTTATATCTGACGCCTGTTTAATAGCTTTTTTAAAACTTTCTGCTATTACATCATACTTATTAAATATCATCTTTTTAATGGTGTTTCTGGATGGAGTTTTATATAATGGCGCCAAAACTTTTAACAATTTTTTATTTATCCCTCGGAGTCAACGGTGGAAAATGGAAGATTATCTTTGCAGATATAAAAAATCAACGCGTTGGTTATTTTTACGTAGTCTTTTCCTCCATCTAAAATACAAACATTACAATCATTAGGTTTTTAATATTTTCATTGGATTTTTTTTTTTGACAAAATAGTGAACGGAAAACGTCTGGCGTCCGGGGCGTCACAAACGACGGGATCCTATAAACCTTTACAAATTCTCTCTTACAAAAATATATTATAAATAGTTTTTATAGGTATTTTCATTGTTTATAAAAAATAATACTGTGTTTTGAGCAAATTTCCAACTTTAGTAATATTATTGTAAGATATGTAAGTACGTAAGTATGTAAGTAAGATATGCTGCAAAGAAATTAACTGAAGAACGTCCACCGTCCTTGTAACGACAAGACTGTGTTAGATAGTGTGGTTTTAAGTGTATATTTTCTATAGATATTTTTAGAGAAACTGTATTGCGTGTGTTGCTATATGGCTTACCAGCAAAACTTCTTATGTTTGAAAAAGTTCTTGTTATCGTGGCCTGCGCTGTGGGTGTATTCTCTCTAGGAATTGGGGAATTTCCTCTAGATATCTGAAAAATTCATATCATTAAATAATTTTAGGTACCTACGTACCCATTTTTTTTAGTATTATTTCATAAGTTAAAAAGTCTCAAAATATTACTCGTAATGACATGAAATAATATTTTATTAAATTGAGTGTAAGAGTAAAATTGAGTAATATTTTTACCAAAAAAATGGAGCTGGTTTGTGACCCTGATTCTTCAGCATTAGAGACTGCTGAGCTTGTGCTGGCATTGCTGGCAATAGGAGATAATGGTCTGGATTGTGAAGTGGATGGTTGTGATTCCACCAGTTCTTCTACTTCTCTTAAATCTATGCTATTGTTGCTATCACTATCATTTGTGCCTTTAGTTTTCTTGGAGCCCTTATGCTAAAATATGTTCATCATTACTAGATACCTACATAAAATCAAGCGTGGAGCGCAATCACATAATATTAACTCAAATAGAAAGTTGTGTAACTGATGATTCAGTAGGTTTTGCTACTTAAAATATTATACATTTTCTATTTATTGTTCCTCCTATTATTACTCTTACCTCTTTTGAAGGGTAGGATTTATCCAGATTATGAGTTTTGATATGACATTTCAAATTTGAGGTGTTTCCTGAAGTCTTGATAACCCTCCCACAAACTCTACACTTAGCTTCACTTTTGCTGATTTTTTCGTAGTATCTCCATAGATCACTTTTAGGAGGCATGATTACTGATTTACTTGTAAAATCTTAAACATTAGGTGTATTTTAATAAGAACAAACAGTCCAAACACACTACACTACACAGAATCACAGAAAGCCGCCGCTTTTTATAACAGAGGTGAATAGGTTACTTTTCTGTAAAATGTTAAAATCTTAATCAATATTATCCCGATTCGGACTTTCCCAGACGCCAGAGGCTAGAGTGAAGAGTGATGCATAAAATACCTAACGAAACAAATTCCACTAAAATATTTTTCATTTCCTGCTGGAGATATATTTATCCTTTATTAACTAGTATTACCAAATAGAGAAGAATAACAAATACCTCCATTATAACCGTACGGATACGGTTGGCAATATGCTTTTTTCACCCAAGGTTGCGTTCATAATTTACGCCCGACTTGCCGACATCGTCGAAACACTTGTTGTCCTTATCTAATAACAAATCGGCGCCGCACCGCCGCACCGTTCCTTTGGCGTTAAGTCAAGCTCGATCCGTCAACCTGGTTTGCCCGGTTATTGGCGGTTATACGGTTATACGCGAAAAAATCTTGCTGAACTATGTCAACTATGGCCTGTTACTAATAGAATAATTTGTCAAGAAGCAATCTTAAATTTGCTTGAAAACATCGGAAAATAGATTCCAATGACATCGATGTATCGATACATCGCATTACAATACATCGATGTGGAAACATCGATGTTTTTAGTTCGATGTATCGATGTTTTCAAAACATGGATGTATCGTTGCCATCTCTAAAAGTCAGTCGAGTAATAAACGTCATCAAGCTAAGTATTGGCTTCGTGTTTTTTCTCTCACAATTATTTACCAACCTTTCCACAACCCTATCAACAATTTTAAGTAGGCTGTGCTTCAAAACCATGGAAACAAACGAAATATTATTTGCATGAAATTTGACAGCTTGGTTGCATTTCTTGATTAAATTAGTAAATTTAAGAAATAATTATGTCGAACTACACTATTCAACAACGTTTAAATTTATGTGAGTGCTTCATTAGAAACAATAAGAGTCCCGCACTAGCGTTAAGGGAGTATAGAAGACTGTATCCAAATAGCAGAATTCCAAGTAAGAAAATCTTCGTAAGAATTACACGAGATCTGGAAAATGGCGTTGTGATAAACAATAAAAGAAACCGGCCTAGGACAGTTCTTACAGAAGAAAATCAACTTGATGTTCTTTTATATTTTGAGGAAAGCAATGAAAATTCCCAAAGGGATGCCGCACGGGACATACCACATATTAGCCGAGCAAGTATTCAGAGAACACTTAATATCAACGATTACCATCCTTTCAAATTCACTCCGGTACAAGAGCTATCCATAGCTGATTTTGACAACAGAGCTACTTTTTGCATGGATATGATGGACCGCCACTTTGATCAACCGGTTTTTGACAAAATTCTTTTCACTGACGAAGCAATTTTCAACACCGCGGGAATATTTAACCGAAAGAACTGCCACTACTGGTCAAGGCAAAATCAACATAAAATCAAAGCCATCAGAAAGCAGGGACATCAAAGTGTATATGTTTGGTGCGGAATAATAAAGGACCGAGTGATTGGACCGGTTTTTTATGATAGGACTCTTAACGGACAGAGATACCACAGTTTGTTGCAAAATGAAATACAACCTCTTATTAATGAATTACTGGATGAAATTAAAGATGGTCTTGTATTTCAACAAGACAGTGCGCCGTACCATACCGTAAGACCTGTAATTGAATGGTTAAATGAAAGATTTCCAATGTGGATTGGCAGATTTGGGTCAATACCCTGGCCAGCTCGGAGTCCCGATTTAACTCCACTAGATTTTTTTTTATGGGGAAATATTAAAGACAAAGTTTATAAGAATAAAGTTAATAACGTAGACGATTTAAGGGGGAGAATAATGGAAGAGATCCATTTGATCAATGAGAGTGGAGCAGTTCGTAGGGCAATAAAAAAATTAGACATTATTTATACAACATGTATAGCATAAGAAGGTGGTTATATAGAAAATTTAATTTAAGTAATGTTTATTTTTTGTCTTTGTTCTTGTTATGTCATGTTTAATAGTTTATGTTATGTTTAGTAAAAATTGTTTAATATTAAAATTGATTCCTGAAGAAAATCCACGAAACTCGGGAACCGTGACTTGTAAACCTATGTTATAATATATCGTTGAAATCGTCTTTCGATGCTCTATTTAAATCCGTTATAAAATATAGGGGGTTGCATTTAAAAATCTTGAGAAAACTGATGGTACGCAAAACGTGACGACACTGTAACATTTTTTTTCAATTTCAATATTTTTACCTACACGTCCAATAAAGCATAAAATTATGTTTTTTCCTGCACAAAAATGAAACAAAAAAGTTGATAAATACCACAGATACAACAAGTTGAAAGTATGTCAAAAATTGAAGATGATCGTAAATATCTCCGAAACGGTGCCTCGTAGACCCATCTTATAATACATCGTTGAAATCGTCTCTAAGAGAGCTATTCAAATCCATAATAATATATAGGGTGTTCCATTTAAAATAACAAAGTTGACATCTGTTGTTGACAATGTCTAGTTGCGCCACTGGTTGCACTATAGGAACCCTCCGTTCAAGAGCGTAACAAAAATGGTTGTGACGAAACACGTAATTTCGAAAAACTGTTGATTTTTTACATACTAGAATAAAATGCTTTTTCTGTATAATAGCTCCAGATAAACCTACATCTGGGCATATCTCTAAATTCTTTATTTCAGTTTATGTTACTTTAGTTGACTTTCAGATATTACACTTCGATCTTTTTATGTTCTTCAAACTATGGTGTTAGTTTGACTCACAAGCTTGTGTATAGATTATAACTTGATTATATATTTTTGGAAAGCTAGAGATATGTCATTTATTATGCTGAAATTAATTTTTTGCTTTTATTAAACGATTAAATTATAATTTTTTATTGTGAGGATAGGCCATATTTTCATTTTTTCAAAATGACACACCCTGTATATATAAAAATACAATATTTAAAAAATTTAGATAAACCCAAGAAACTTTTGTATAAAACTTTTTTCCCTATCTCGTACAGATTATGAGATAAGGTAGTGGGTCATCTTATGTGGGCCACCCTGTACGTATTTCTACGAAACCATGATTTGTTATGTTTGCATTTCCTCTTGGCTCATACATTCTTACACTGATTGGCTCTGTTTATATTATTTCTACATAATTTGAAACAAATGATGATTTATCATATAAATGAAGAAAAGGCAAAAAATGAGAAATTATTTAGGTAAATTTCGGAAAAAACGTTACTCAAATTTCGGCTGAAAAACAAATCAGAATTCAGCTAAAAACGCTCGATTTTAAAGTCAAAAAGTAGCTAATAAACCTAACCGTAAAATCAAAAGAGTGGGTCGTATAATTGCCAGTTGGCCATTTTTACCCCATTATGGCCAAATTATTATTCCCTACTTTTGCCATATTTCCGTCTTTATACTGTAATAGAACTGTTAGTTTTGGCTAGCCATTTTAGTTAATTAGCCAGAGATATTAGCAAATATCACAGCATTTTAGCCCATATATGATTATATGTGCTACTTGGGCTGGTGTACAGGGTAGACAAAGAAATAGGAGGCACTTTGACAGGTTTCCTGTTAACAGGTCGAGTAAAAGATATATCATGTTATACAGGACAAGTGATAACTCTGAACTCCCTAAAATTTTTATATACGAGTTTCATCGTCCTATGTAACTTTAAATCGTAATTTATTTAAAAATATATATTTTTTGACAGCTGATATTAATCAAATCGTATATAGCCGAAACATAAACACTTACACAATATCGGGTAAAATTAGTTTTATCCTATAATCAATATTATCTTATAAGTGTCAGGGCTTTAGCCCCCCAAAAGTCGATGTCTAGTTGCGCCACTGGTTGCACTATAGGAATCCTCCGTTCAAGAGCGTAACAAAAATGGTTGTGACGAAACACGTAATTTCGAAAAACTGTTGATTTTTTACATACTAGAATAAAATGCTTTTTCTGTATAATAGCTCCAGATAAACCTACATCTGGGCATATCTCTAAATTCTTTATTTCAGTTTATGTTACTTTAGTTGACTTTCAGATATTACACTTCGATCTTTTTATGTTCTTCAAACTATGGTGTTAGTTTGACTCACAAGCTTGTGTATACATTATAACTTGATTATATATTTTTGGAAAGCTAGAGATATGTCATTTATTATGCTGAAATTAATTTTTTGCTTTTATTAAACAATTAAATTATAATTTTTTATTGTGAGTCCATATTTTCATTTTTTTTTTCTATTCAATCGGAGTTTTCCTTGTTGCCGAAGGCTGCCGATGTTGAGTGCCTCATTAAAATAGATTCCCAAACTACTCATTATTGAGACCAACAAATAAAAACTTGTGCATATTTGCGTAAAAAAATATTATACAAGGCAAATTTTCATTGTTTGAAAATGTATGAGTATGGTTTATTTTTCTATAAATTAATGGGTAATGATGATGAAAAAATAGTTATTTTGATAAGTAGTTTTAGGCTACATGCCAGAAAATGCGAAAAAAATATTCCAAAATGTATTTTTATGATAACACAGAGTAACAAAATGAAAACAAAAATTTGGTGTCGGAAATCTAACATCTGATTTTAGATGTTTTTAATGTGCTGATTCCAAAAATGCCACCAGATTTTTTTCTATCAGCTCTAGTTTTTGAGATACAGGTTACAGGTTAATTGATATTTTTTTGTGATAAAGGAAAACAAATAAAGAGATAAATATATACTTAATCGTCAAAATAGAAATTTCCCAGAATCTAATTAATCAAATGGATACCTGGAATTGTCCCTGACCCAATGTTCCTATACTAGGAACTACTCAATACACTGCTCTTAATTACTTTTATACCTGTAATTGCCTATGACCCGATCCTTCTATACCTGCTTGGCTGTATTCGATTTAGTATATTACTGAGTTTTCCCAAGTAACGTTGTGCTATCATTTTGTGTAAATTTTGGTCGTTTTGTAGTATCAAGACACTAAACTGAAACAATGGCATCCACAAGCAGACGTACCTGTGTAAATCATCCCGATGTTTTTTGTTATGTGTGTCGTGAATACACTTTGAAAGAGAGCAGAAAAACGATTTCTGACTTTGTGAAAAGAGCTTATCTTGCCTATTTTGGCGTTCATTTAGGAGATCATGATAAATCTTGGGCCCCACGTTTCATATGTAAAACATGTATTGAACATTTGCGACATTGGACAACTGGAAAGAGGAAGTGCCTAAAGTTTGGTGTACCAATGGTTTGGAGAGAACCGCGAAACCATCATGACGATTGTTATTTTTGTCTCGTTAATATTAAAGGCATACATAGAAACAATAGACACAAATGGACATATGCTGATCTAGATTCTGCAAGAAGGCCTGTATGGCATTCGGAAGAAATACCCGTTCCTACATTCAGCAGTCTACCCGAACTGACAGAAGATGATACAGAAACATCAACGTCTGACGAAGTTCAAAGAATTCAATCAGAAAACGATAGCGAATTTGAAGCAGATTTAGCAACTCCGCAGTATTTCAATCAAGAAGTACTAAACGATCTTATAAAAGACCTGAATCTCTCAAAGGAATCCGCTGAATTACTTGCATCCAGATTAAAAGAAAAAATCTACTTTGTCCAGGTACTAATATTACATTTTATCGTAAAAGAGATAAGGATCTGCTGCCTTTTTTCGCTCAGGAAAATGACTTGGTATTCTGTAACAATATAAAAGGGCTCTTAGAAAAAATGGGTTTGCCTGAATACACTCCAGATGATTGGCGCCTTTTTATTGACAGTTCAAAACGTAGTTTAAAATGTGTTCTTTTACATAACGGTAACAAATATTGCTCAATTCCTATTGGTCAGTCTACTACCATGAAGGAAGAACATGAAACAATTGCGTTAGTTTTGAGAAAAATTAAATACGAAGAACATCAGTGGGCAATTTGTGTTGATTTAAAAATGTTTAACTTCCTCCTTGGACAGCAGAGTGGTTATACAAAATATCCTTGTTTTTTGTGCCTTTGGGACAGCAGAGCTAAAAATGAGCACTGGGTTAACAAAAATTGGCGTTCAAGAGACGTCATGATTCAAGGAAAACAAAACGTGATCAACGAACCTTTGGTTTCAAGAGAAAAAATCTTACTTCCGCCCTTCCATATCAAGCTAGGCCTAATGAAGAAATTTGTGAAGGCTTTAAATCGAGATGGAAATTGTTTTGGGTATTTGTCACGTAAATTTCCTGGCATTAGCACGAAAAAACACAATTCACCACATCAATGAACGGGACTGAATCTAACGCTTGATGTTCATTTGTTCAAGTAGTACAAAATTTTCTTGGCAATCATAAAGCAGAGAATTACGTAGAATTAGTAGAAACAATGTTTTCAAATTTTAATATTCTCTGCTGTAACATGAGTATAAAAGTTCACTACCTCCACAGCCACCTAGATCGTTTTCCAGAAACCTTAGGTGATTGTAGTGAAGAACAGGGGGAAAAATTCCATCAGGATATTAAAACTATGGAAGATCGTTATCAAGAACGATGGGATAGCCACATGATGGCGGACTACTGCTGGAGCCTTCAGCGAGACTGCCCTAGTAAACTCAATTCTAGAAAGTCGTATAAAAGAAAATTTTTGTATGATTAGTGACTAATGTAATTATGTAAATTAAGTTTTTGAAATAAATACTTAAAACTATGTGTCTGTTTTTTTAACTGGCAATATTAGTAATAGTTATAACGTAAAATATATACACAACTTTAAACTAGATCTGATAGACAAAATCTGAGAACTTTTTTACATTCTGCATCCAAAAATTACCCAGGAACAGTTAAAAAATCGCTGGCACCAAAATGTGTGTTGGCCTGTGTAATAAACTGTCTTGCGATTACAGTAACCATCAAAATGATAAAACTGTCTGTATGTTATACTTGCATAAGGTTAACTGATACTGACAACAATAATGTTTGCCTTTGTTGATTAGAATAACAATTTAAACTTAACAAGATCATTGTGGTTTTTACTAGACACTAAGTCTGCAGTGCTCAAAGACCATTCAGCTATTGCTTTACCTTTAAAGTAATCAAATCCTTTGCGCTATGGTAATAAGCATTTTTGCACAAAATATTAAATCTGAAAATCTTAGCTTTTTGTAGAGATATAATAATTATAATAATGACAACTATTTTAGAAACGGGCGACAGTTAATACTAATTAAATAAAAACAGTTTTGTAAAAATGGGTACAAACCTTATATTTTTGGAATTGGAGAGTCAAATGTTTGAAGTCCATGCAAAATATACAGTGTGTCCTAATGGAAGTAATTTGTTATTAACTGTGTATGTAACAACCTTACAACTTCCATATTTAAAGATTGGTTTTTCTCTTATAGGCATCTCTCATACATAATGACACTAAACATCGCTGAAGAACCTGTATGTTTTTTTGGATATTAAGGCTACTTTATTTTTGACGTTTTTTTAAATTATGAATGTTTCTATGCATTAGCTTTGTAAATTTACAAAAAATATTATGGCTCTTTATATTAAATAATGTAGTTACTGTTGGAATTTTTAGCTTAAAGTTGGTTTCTTATTTATATCAAATATCAACAAACTGTTCATTTAAAATTGAGAAATCACCTAGAAAAACATCGTAGATTTATATATGGCAGATAGAAGCAGCTGAAACTGAGGCGACCTAGTAAAACATGTATGTAATCTGAGATAAAATGTCATTCAAAGCTAGCAAGTATTCATTTTTTTTTGAACCACGTATAATTATAGATATCGTAATTTTTTAACTTTCGAGGGTAACTAGAACTAAAATCTCTTGAGTTCGAAAGTATAGTTTTAGTCATGTTATATTATGATTCATTTTATATTATTAGAAAAATAAAGATGTTTTTGTTTGATATTTTTTAACAAAATAATTCAAAGTAATATGTCAAGAAATAAAGAAGTTATCCATTTTTAATACCGAACGCACCGTTTGTCGGTCTGTTAGGCTGTCGTTTAGTCTGTACGAAGCATAGTTTAAAAACTACTTACTATATGACTTTAAATTTTGGTCAAAAATCAATGGTTATACGGGAATGAAGTGGTTACATTTTGGTAAAAGTCTAATATGGCGGAACAAAATGGCGGCCCTACAAAAAACAAACAAAACATTACCCTGCTTATGGAATGGACTTTAAAATTTGTCCAAAAATAAAGTGTGCTATGGGGGTAAAGTGGTAAACTATTTATCTAATTGACTAGAAATTTTGCTGTTGAACAGGGATATAGTTGTAAATTTTCATTACAAACCCTGTATGGGAAAACAAAATGGCAGTCTAATAAAATGTTTAAATATAGGATTTGTATAAAGTTATTATCAAATAATTATACGCATATATAGAATGTGTATTGAAAGTAGTTGAATTCTATATCAGGGAAGCTGTGGGTAAAGGAGAAATTACCAATGTTTTAAGACTTATGAAAGATAGAGAAATACAATTTGAATACCTATGTACTGTACATCATTACGTGCTGAAAGAAGGGTTCATAACAAGGCATGTACAACTAGTATCAAAAATTTTGGAAATTTACGACAACTGTCGCCGGATTTATGATAGATTTTGTTAGAGCATTAGTTTTAATTTTGTGTCAGTTTTCACATTTAGGTGGCATATATTCATCAACAATCATGGAGATAACTAAAAACGGCAAAATTATCCCGAGATAAGATAGTTAAGATTATTATGATGGAATTGAATTAAAAAAAAAAGAAAAACTACATAGTTTTCGAAATTTCGCACCATATTATATAACACCCTGTAAACCAGGCAGTGATAATTTTAATGCAAATATACTTATACTAGCCTCTGACTTAAACAATGCGATAATAACTTATTCAACCAAATATATTCGATTTTTAAAAGAGTAATACAATTTTTATAATTGCTTGCAATTGATCAATATTGTATATTATTCAATATTAATACTTATTTTCCAGTGAACTAATACTTAATGCCATTAGACACTCAAACATGGATATTAAGAGAATGCTAGTAGACGAATCCAGAGACGATGGGCCAGATTTTGGTTTCAGCCATTCGGGACAAAAAGGGGAGATAATAGACAGGGAAATTGATCCATCATTGCCGCAAGTTCTGGAAGACCGGCGTCTTTTAGGTAAATATATCAATTATTATTATTAATATCTATTGAGACGGGCGCCGTTACATAAGAACGAGGGGCTGCCACCGCTATTCCCCCAGCCCCTCCTGGTTTTATACAACGGGCATTAATCGCTAAAGTTACACATACGATATATGCCTTAAAATTTTCTTTCATTCATTTACTCAGTTTTTGTAATTTTAATTTCTATGTGGATGATGTTCAGTTGTATCTATCTTTTATTCGCAGATATTGATCGGTTTTACACCATTTAACCCTAATTATGGGTCTTTTTTTGGGTAATCAAAATCAGATATGACAGGTTTCTCGTTTCAAATTCATTTTTAAACAGTAAAAAATAATAATGTTTGGTGGAATTATTTCAAATTTGGTCTCCGGACGCGATCACAATTTTCAGAGATTTTTAACTTATTTATTCAACATAATACGTACAGAGTAAAAACTCCCAACTGTACAATTATTAAAAGTCCTAAATTAATAGCTATTATTCACACATTATTATTGTAGTTCCTCATAAGCCTATCACGTAAGGCATTTTTATATATGCCTTATAAAATTCAAAATGTTACAACGTACTAAACGTTGTAACATTTTGAATTTTGAAAAATGTGCCGTTTACACAAAAAGCAAAATGCAGGTTTTTAATTCGAGCAAGTTTAATTCGTTTGGCATAAGTTAGGTCCATCTATAGATATATTAACTTAATTAAAATAAATTTTACAGATTTGTTTTGGAGTATTTCTAATCGTTTTATACGTCAGTTATAACTAAGACACCAAACAATACTGTTCAGTATTGTTTGGTAAGTAAGTATTTTTAACTGAATTTGAATTGAAACGCAAAACCTTAGGAGTTAGATACATTAATATGTAAACAATTCAAATCACACCCGTTAATTAAATTATTAAGATCGTTCTGGACAGTTACACAGTTCTCGAATCTTCTAACAGCATAATACAATTTTAATAATAAAAATATATTGGCCTTTAATGGGAACCCTGTGTCATTTTTGACGTGACGATTACTTCTCGGGACATTATACTTCGACGTCTTACGCACTGCTTGTGGTTCTTGGGATATGAGCTGATCCATTGAATATATTACCCAGTAACGCCCATAGCGGAACTTTTTGCAATAAGAAATTCAGGACACACTGGATCAAAGGCCTTTGCAAGATCGGTATATACCCCTTTAAGTATCCCTGAAAGCCACCCAGGTTAGTAGCAATAGATCTTCCTTGTGATTTTGGTGACAGGCGATGCTTAAAGGTCTCAAAATATTCTTCTATTATACTGGATTAGAGTAACAGGGTAGTGTGTGTAATCTTCTGGATTTCTTGAAGACCTGTACTTTTGTTACATCTTATTTCTTTTTTTCAATGTTTCCTTTGATCTCCTTGTATACCATACAGTGTATTTTTATTCTCTTTATAGGCCTCAACGAATAACACAGGTCTGCGACAAAAAAGCTGTGTGGTAATGTTCAATTGATTTCCATGTATTTTGTTGTGCTAAACACGGAAAAAATATTTAAAAAAATAATCGACAGGATATTTAGCAAATGCAAAGTTCTTATAGTAATGAGTACATTTTTATAATTTTCTCGTTTTTTTATATCTTAAAGGCTTAAATCAACTTTAGGTCATAATTACTAGGAGTTATTTGTAATTATTACATTAAAATTTATACAAGCCAATTCCAAGTAAAGCACTTCCAATGCAACAATTATAAACATTTTCCTACCTAAACGTGCGAGTCTGTGCCAGGTAATCAGTACGTGTTAGCTCGTTTTGCGGTAAATATACAGTTATAAAGCAACAACTGAATATTACTGACTTTGTAAAAAAATATCTTTCCCATACTTCGGCTTAAAATTGGGGGATAAAGATAAAGTTTGCACATCTCATAAAGTGCATAAACGTTGTGTTGAAGACGCTCGAAATTGGTGTCAAAGGTAAGAAAAAAGGTTTCTGTCATGGGCATCCTATGGTATGGAGCGAGCAAAATAGTTATAACGACTATTGTTATTTTTGTTCATGCGATGTGAAAGGGTATAACTGAAAATCGAAGCGTTCCATTTCATGCCCCAATCTTTAGTCAACGATTTGTCCTGTTCCCCATGGCACAGAAATTCTAGTGCCCAAAGCCCCTGCTACCTTGAAAGAGATTCCAAGTTCCGACGAAGAGATGCCTGAACAAGATGACGAGTCAAGTTCTGACTATGAAAATGATTTAAGTCCAAAATTGTTTTCCCAGGGAGAGATGAATGATTTGGTGAGAGACTTGAATCTTCCCAAAGATGCTGTCGAGTTACTTGGATCGAGGCACAAAAGCAGAAATGTATTGTAGCCAGGGGTGTTCTCTTCATGGTTCCGATATCACGAAAAGGAGTTCGTTCTTTGTTTTGCCCAGGAGGACGAGTTGGTTTATTGCCCTAATGTTGAAAATTTGATGAACAAATTTAAAAATTCTTCACAATGGCGTATTTTTATAGATTCCTTAAAAAGGAGTCTTACAGCTGTTTGCATCACAAGGGCGATTATTATACCTCCATTCCTATAGATCAGTCCGTACACCTCAAGGAAACTTACGAGAACTGAGAATTCGTCCTTCGGAAACTGAAATATAAAGACTAGGGTTGGCAAATGTGTAACTTGGGCAACAAGCTGGCTATACCAAGTACCCTTGTTTTCTGCGCTTAGGGGATAGTTGAGACAGACAAAATCACTGGACTATGAAGAGTTGGCCTCCGAGAGAGCTCAAAGTTGGTGAAAAGAATGTCCTCTGAGTAACATTGGTAGTTCGCCATAAAGTTCCTTTACCACCTCTCCACATAGAGTTGGGATTGAAGAAGCAATTAGTAAAATCACTTTCACGAGATGGACATTCAAATACTTGGCCACCAAGTTTCCAGGCCCCTCGGATGCAAAATTAAAGGAAGGTGTGTTCTTCGGACAATAGATATGTTTTAGTCCTAAGCCCTCCGACGTTCGGTAGTACTCAGAGATGGTTCCAAGTTGATGTGCTACAGACGAAGTCGTGCTCTTTGATGGAATACATTGTTTTATTATATTATACTAAGACATTTTATGTACAATATTTAAAAAACATGTCACTAATTCCGTTTTAGTTTGAAATTTACTGCCATATCTGTAGGTGGTAATAAGTGGTACAAAGACAGAATTTTGGCTTGCAAAGGAAATGACAGACAGACAGACGGAAGGGTGACAATTTTGAAAAAAAATCAGGCTTTCATATACACTCTGTATAAAATGGTAGTCATGGAAACTATGAAGTGTGATTAAAAAAAATTAAACTAGAAGAATTGCCTAACCACCATGCTGAAAAATTATGTAACTTTTAATTATACCAAAAATATTGTTTGGTGCCCTTGATGTGTCCAGCAGTTTCATTTGGAATAATTTAATATAAAAAATTGTAATCTTGGTGTAACAGTAAACATTGTATTAGTATTGTTATTATTTTTATTATTAGTATTATCACAGCGCTCCTGTATCTGATGTCAACCTTTAAATTTCTCAAACGGCGCCCTCGTCTACTGATATTTTAACATCGCATTAAATTCATGTCATGCCACGTTATCATTCCATTATTTCCATCAAATATATCTTAGTGTAGTGTATCGAGTTCATCTGGATTACATATTCATATGTTCATTTTCGTGCTGAAATATAACAAATCTGATATTACTCATCTTTATCATCTTCCATCTCATTTGTGCTTATTAACTGAAGTAAGTATTGTGTTTAAGCTCTAAATTTAAATTTTTACGTTTTATACTATTTTGATCACGTGCTAATATAACATTTTTTTGTAGGTTTTTTTGGAGAAAATTTAGAGGAAAATCCTTCACACGGTAAAGATTTTCACCGGAGAATTAGAAGATACTTGAAATTGTGATAATGATATTATTGTTAAATATATATATTTTGTTTTAGTAATAGGCCACTTATTTATTTTTTCCTAATAATGATACCAATAAATGATAAAACGGAACTTTTCTTAAAGAGTTTATACAAGCAACTTTTCATTAAGTGCAGTTAGTATCACCCGGTTTTGGGACAATTTTTCCGTTTTGCCTATTGCTATCCATTCATAAACACTGAAAATGAACAAAGAAACAAACAAACAAACAAAAGTATGCTTTATTGCCGCAGAAAAATTTTACAATTTTATGGACAAAGCAAAATATACCTAAAAATAAGACATATCAAAACATTAATCGAAAATAATATCGACAGGTCAGTGCTTTTTTTTTAAAATGTAAATTATCAATTTACCAAATCGTAAAACACACGTTAGAATATAGCATAACATTGCAAACAGTAAATGAATCATGATAACCTTATAAAAGTAAACAAACACACATGTACGAGGTGAATAATTTCGATGACATTGAAATCAAAATTGCAACTATGCGACCTTAAAGTCTATGTTATTATAGTTATACAAATAATTGTGATGTTAAACAGAAGGTATATTGAACTAGTGTAGAATGTAGTATACAAAAAGAATTAAATTGTTTTTAATCCAATACCTAACAAAAATAATTAAGTTTTAAGTGAATGTTCGACAGTTCTTTTCCCTATATAATGATTTACAAAATTCTATGCTACGAGTTAGGACATGACTCACAAAAGATTTAAGTAAACAAGCGAGTTTAGTGACAATTTAAAGAGACTTACTCACTGAAAAAAAAATCATTAACGCTGTAAAATGTAACACTCAATGAGGTATGCTTTGGTGTTTTTTCGAAATTGTGCAAGCATAGGGATAGATTTTAAATGTACTGGCAGATTATTGTAAAGTTTTATGGCGTTGTAAATAATTGATTTTTTTATTAATTCTGTGGAAGGAATGGGAAGATAAATATCATGCCTAGAGTTTCTGGTAGGGTATACATGTTGTGGCCTTTCTGGGAGGGTGTTTATATGTTTTCTCAGCAAACATACCGTTTCCAAAATAAATAATGCAGGAATGTTAATATTTCATGTTTTTTGAAATAGTATTGGCAGTGAGCTCTATTATTTAGACCAAACAAATAACGAATGGCTCTCTTTTGAAGCATAAAAATACTACGAAATTGCTCGGTGGTACAGTAGCCCCAAAAGGGAAGGCCATAGCGTGTGTTGGGATTCAAATAAAGAGAAATAAGTAAGTCTGGCAGAAGGAACGTCTAGTTCTTTTGAAACTGATCGAATGGCGAAGCAGGCGGTAGAAAGTTTTTTAGTTAAGGTGTCAATATGATTAGACCATTTTAGGTTGTTATTTATATTTAAACCCAGGAATTTAACCGACTCTACGTATTCAATATTGCTTTTATGTACCTGAAGTGGTTGTAAAGTTCCCTTATAAGATAACGCCACCGTTTTATCGACGTTAAAACAAAGCATATTGGAATCGGACCAAGCCTTAATTATAACCAAGTCTTTGGAGATACTAGAGTGTAAAGACGTTGTATCAAAATCACTCCATGTTATGCTTGTGTCATCAGCAAAAAGGGAGATTCTTCCATTAATTTTAAGGTTCGTGATATCATTAATGTATAACAAAAAAAGAATAGGTCCCAAGACTGAACCTTGAGGGACTCCACTTGTAATCAACTTACAATCATAATCGGAACCATTAGCCCTTACAAGTTGTTGCCTTTTCCCAAGATAAGATTTGAACCAATTTAAAGTGTCCAGTACCACGAATTCCATAAAAATTTAGTTTGTTTATCAGAATTTCATGACTAACACAATCAAAGGCTTTCGCATAGTCACAAAAAACTGAGGCAGTTGGGTGGTTGTTATTGAGAGATAAGTAGACGCCTCTAAGCAACGTGAACATGGCGTCACTGGTTTTGTTGGGTAGAAATCCGCTGCTCTTGATATTATCTGATGTTTCAGGAGAAATGGCATAAGACGGTTCTTCAGTAGACTTTCGATGATTTTTGATAGCACTGGTAGTAGTGCAATTGGGCGATAATTGCACAAGAGTTAGTTTTTTCGCCGCCTTTATGAAGTGGAATAATTATAGCTGTTTTAAGGCAATCAGGGAATACACCTTTTATAAAGGACTCATTTATTAATGTTGTAAGGGCCTCTATGACTGGGAGTGACAAGTTCAGGAATATTCTAATTGATAGGCCATCAGTGCTACACGAAGATTTACTTTTGATATTATTTATTACCTTCAATAGTTCAGTGTTGCTAACGGGACTTAAGAAAAAGCTATCAGCTAAATTTTTTGAAGGAGGGAGAAACGAAAGAGGGTCCAAACTTGGCGAGATACTAGAGGTAACATTTTTGCTTACATTAATAAAATAATCATTTAGATCATTAGCCATCTGGCAAGATCTGAGTCACAGGGTTTGATTTGTTTCTGAGGTTATTGATGATGGACCAGGTTTCTTTTGAAACGTTATTAGAGTTTGTTAGACGTTTTCGGTAGTGTAATTTTTTTGCTGACTTAATAAGAGTAGTGTAGATCCTCCTATAATTAGAGATATAGTCGAGAATAAGAAAGGAGTCGGTGAATTTTTTTATATATGAGAGCGAGCGCATATTTTTAGCAGAAATTCGTATTCCTTTCGTGGTCCACGGTTTATGCCGCTTAGGTTTGATATTCTTAAGCGGGAAGGCCTTGTTAAAAGCACTTAAAGTTTTATTTAAAAAAGTTCTGAAGTTTGTGTTGACATTATCAGATTCAAAATTCCAATTGGTGTTAAAGCAAATATTATGAAATACTGAGAAATTTGCGGCCGAGAAAATTCTGCCCCGATGGCGAGATCTTGGTAAGAGCCTAATAGGTAAACTAAACCTGGAAATTACCGCCTCGTGATCGGAAAGACCTGAGTTATAGACCTGTGATTGCACCTCTGATGGAGAAAAATCAGACGCCATGTAATCGATGATAGAAGAAAAGTTTTTTGAAATTCTAGTTGGCGAGGATACATGCATTGAAAGACCGAAAGAGTCGAATATAGAAATTATGGCACAAACAGTAGCATAGTCAATATTAAAGTCCCCGCATAGAATTTTTTTACCTTTAATCGGTAGACTGTCTAGCAAACTTACTATGCTACTCCAAAGTTGTGCGTGCGGCTGGATAATGGAAAGAATTTGATTTTTTTTTATTTTAACAAAATAAAAATTATACATAATATGTATATAATATATATAGATAAAATAAGTATTATAATATATTATTATACAACAACTGAATTATGATACGTTATATTCTTCGTCATCTGAGGAACTGTCATCACCTCTTGATATTATGGTCGACCGTCTGATCGATCAGGTTGTCAAGATCCCACATTTTCTCCTCTTGTTTAATCACATGCTGGACTGCTTTTCGCCAGTTCTCTGGTTTTACTTCCTTAACGGCTTGATCAAACAGTAGCTTAACAATTAAGAAATCATGGTTCTTGGGATTAGACTGGGTCAAATTGGAATTACTATCCTATGTTTCACCTTCGATTGCACGAGGCATCTCAAGGGATCTTTACTCCACGAGATCTGAACACTGAAGAGCTCGAAGAGATTCAGGCGGGCTTTTATACCCGACTTGTGCTCGCCGAACCGTGACCCTGTGTTAAGATCGGTTTCCACGTGTGATGTAGACCGTAACCCGTATCTCTATTGAGATTTTTTGTATGTTTAAATATTTCAATAGATTCTCTAATTTTTCCTTTATAAAAAACTGGAACCGATGCTAGAACCTTGGTTTCCTTTACATTTATGAAATGGCCAGTGTTATGCTGGTGTTCAGCTACAGCAGATTGAACAATTTGTTTCTTTTTAATACATCGTTCATATTCCTTAAGTCTAGTTGATATTGAGCGTCCTGTTTCTACCATATACACTTCTCCACAGGAGCAAGGAATTTTATATACTCCTTCTGTTTGGAAAGGTACAAGATCTTTCGGGGATCGCAAGCATTGTCCAGTCTTCTTACGTGTATTGAAGATTGTACGTACGTTGGACCGCCGAAGTATTCGTCCTATTTTGTTTGTAGTGCTATGTATGTAGGGAAGAACAACGCTACCTAATGGTGGCTCTTTATCATTCTCCTTTAGCGGAGTTGGTTTACTCTGTCTTTTAATTGAACGCGTAATATCTTCAGTGCAGTAGCCATTCCCTCTGAGAGCTTCGGTCAGTTTCGATGTTTCCGATGTTAAAGAATCTTGATCAGAAATCGAAATAGCTCTGAATACTAGTGAGTTAATAACCGATTTCTTTTGTGCTGGATGATGATGATGTAGTAATTTAGGTTCAACCCTTAAGGTTACGTCAATGATACGACTTGTTCGTTCTATGAATTGGTTTTATTCTAATTGATATTATACATTACAAAATCATGCAATAGACAAGTTCATTGCTTTGCCAGCAATTGCTGACACAGCTGACCTACATTATGTTGTTAGTTCAATACACTTTATTGTTCAATAACTATAATATACAGGGTGATGCAACTCCATACTACATCTCCCCGTATGACCTTAAAAAATCTTCTCCAATTATTCCACTGGTATGACATGGTAATGTCTCGAATATATAACATTTTACTCTAAACTGTACACTTCCTACATACAGGTTTAAAAAACTATAACCTATGGAAATTAATTTACCTACTATGCCATTTATTTCTAATTTTTCTTTGAACAAGGGTATGGTTGAGTCTAAATCTGACAGTTTAATTGCGCTTAAAGTAGCTCCGGAATCTACGGTAAAGTTCACTTTTTTACTATTTACATAAAAAGATACCGCATTAGAGCATGTGTCCGAATATGTAAATATTTGTTTACTACATTTTTCATTTTTAGGGACGAAAAAAGGTTTCCCCGCTTGACGGCGAGTTATCTCCGTCACCTACATTTAACACTTGCTCAGCAAAATTAATGTTGTTATTCCGTCGAATTCCTCTAGACCCGTGTCGCGTAAACGACCGGCCTTGCTGACCACGAAAATTATTGTTGTTACCTCGGTTAAAATTGTTATTATATCTTGGAAAACGCTGATTATTACGATTACTAAAATTCATTATATTATTAAAGCTGTTATTATTATGCTGTCTTGAAAATGTTTGTGCCCTATTATTAAAACTCCTATGAAAATTTCTGCTATAATTTGCTCTCCCCTATGATTTAAATTAAAAATTTGGGGATTATCTGATGGTTGAAAAGAATTTGATTCATCTTGTGCCTCTCTTATGGCATCTTTTAAAAACTCGAAATTTCTTGACGATATAATTGTACTGAGTCTTTGATTTTTAAGGCCATTTGCAAACCTTTTTATTGCTGTTTTTTCGTTAATAGGCCTTAAAATGTCATAGACTTCAGGGTCGTCGTTTGTTTGTGAAATTGTTAAATCGACAAAAATGTCCTCAAGCTCTTTGCCAAATTCTTCGATAGATTTATTATTTTGTCTGATAGAAAATAATTTTGTTTGAAGGGCAGTACTTGATTTTTGGGTCAAAAGATAAGTTTTTATGTCGGTTATAAGGGTTGCAAGAGACGCATAAGTAGATTTTAGCCTTAATTTCGCGTTACCTGAGAGCCTAGTTTTCAAAATAAATTTTATTAAATGTGGTTTATCGTCATCTTTAAGAATAGAATTATAAAATTCCGCTGATTCAATCAAATTTTTTATAGTTTCTTCCGATCCGTTTAATACAGGTAAAAGGTTAGATGCTACTGTTAAATCAAAAGACGACATATTTTCACTGGAATTAACACTTTTTTGTTGACTAAACGCTAAGATTTCCTTATATACTATCTTTATTTTTGAAACAATATTCTTAAGAACTAAAATATCGCTGTCATCTAATTCTGAATCGTTAATTTTCTTATTTATAACATAAATTTCCCCTTCTAGCTTGCTATAAATAATTTTAGCTTCATCGATTCTTTTTTCTGTTATAGGCAATTTTCGCCTTTCGTAACTTGATTTTACTAAATTATTCTTAATTACAGTTAAGGAGCTGAGAATTTCTTTAGCTTATCTCCCATAAGAAACTATATTAGAACTTATTATTATCATTTTTTATTAATAAAATGCGTATAACGAGTCCTTACTTCCTGATAACGATTACTAAGTTTAACTATTTATCTAATAAAAAAATCCTACAAAATAACAGAATAATATCACCACTTACATGTAGAACTTAGCGTTAATTTAGTTTATATTATGTATGCATAATTATTGTTTCTTCGTATCTTTAGCCATATTATTCCATATGCAATTACTGCTTTTTCCATTATTTTCCATATCCATACATTAACTTGTGTATACCTAAAAGAGAACCCTAAAATTTTAATCCTTTTCCTCTTGGTTCAAGCCTTCAGTGGATCTGAACAAAACTTCTTTGTTTTTACTTCTCGCCTAATTGTCTTTTTCAACCCTTTTTTGCATCGTTTTATTGCTAGATATGTTACACTTGCCAGTAACGCTGAGATCAATATAATTAAAAGGTACTCGGAAAGAGAAAATCCCTTATTTTATTTGGTTATTTCTCCCCTTGAATCTCCATTCGACGCCTGGTTTATAACAATTTCTTCTTTCTAAAAATAGTAATCCAGAGGGCTGGCAGGATCGCCATGTAGTAATTTAGGTTCAACCCTTAAGGTTACGTCAATGATACGACTTGTTCGTTCTATGAATTGGTTTTATTCTAATTGATATTATACATTACAAAATCATGCAATAGACAAGTTCATTGCTTTGCCAGCAATTGCTGACACAGCTGACCTACATTATGTTGTTAGTTCAATACACTTTATTGTTCAATAGTTATAATATACAGGGTGATGCAACTCCATACTACAATGAGAATTTGCTTTTAAGTATCTATTTGTATGCGTCGGTTTTCTATAAACAGAATGGCCTAATGTACCATTTTCCTTCCTTTGAACACATACATCTAGAAAGGGAATTGTTCCATTAGATTCAATTTCCATCGTGAATTTGATATTATGATGTTGCTGATTAAGGTGGTCCAGAAATACGAGGAGATTATCCTGTCCATGAGGCCAAATAACAAAAGTATCGTCTACATATCTAAACCAATGCTTCGGTTTTAGTGGAGCGGATGTTAGAGCAATATCCTCAAAGGCTTCCATAAAGATATTCGCTACCACAGGTGATAGAGGAGATTCCATAGCTGCCTTTGAAGTTTGTTCATAAAAAGTTCCTTGAAAAATAAAATAAGCAGATGTAAGACAAGCTTCCACTAGGTCTATTAAGTTCTTATCAAGATTATTGTTATCCAGTATGTCTGAGTGATTCTACATCGAAACTGACCAAAATATCTTCGGGATCCAACTGGATGTCTTGAGTTTTTCCATGAAATATGCAGAGTTTTTAATAAAAGAATCTGTTTTTCCAGTGAATGGATTAAGAAAATTTGAAAGATATTTACCTAGTTTGTATGTGGGCGAGTCTATTGCACTGACGATCGGTCGAAGTGGTACGTTGTCCTTGTGTATCTTCGGAAGACCGTAGAACCTGGGCGTCTTGGAGCTGCTTGGTTTTAGTGATTTTTTCTCCGCTGGTGGTAGACTTGATGTGTTGATCAAATTGGTAATGCGTGTTGTTATCCAAAAGTTGAGGCCTTTTCCACATATTCTGTTCTGTCCATGACGACTGTGGCGTTGCCTTTATCTGCTGGTATAATAAATAAACAATTAGGTATATTAAAAGTCCTGGTTAAATTAAAAGTCAGTCAGACAAAAACACATTCTGTACACTGCACATAAACTCTTTAATATACTTCTATGTTAATATTAATTTAATTGAAATTACCCAAATCATCGCGAAGTAATCGATGTACAGGGTGGGCCGTTTATCTTGGGACACCCCTTTTTATCAGAAACGGTGGGTTTTAGGAAAAAAATTTAAATACAAAATTTCTTGGATTCAATTGTGTTTTTCATTTTTTCAATTTTTATATATACAGTGTGTTTCGTTTTGCATGGAGAGGTATCAACTTTCAAATTTTAAATGCAACACCCTGTATATTAATAAAATTTTAAATAGCTCTCTCAAAGACCATGTGAATGGTGTATAAAGTATGGGACTATGATGCACTGTTTCGAACTTATCGTCAATTTTTGACATATTTTCAACCCGGTGTAATAATCTTATCTATTACCTTTTTCAATTGGTTCTCATGCAGTAGGAAAGACCAATTGATGAATTATCTTTTTCTGTATTCGAAAGGCTATAATATTTCAAAAATGTGACAATGTTGCCAAAATTGACGTTCCATTAATTTTCTCAACTATTTTAAATGCAACACCCTGTATATTATATCGCATTTGAATAGGGTATTAAGACCTTTCTAACGATGTCTAATACTATGGGTCTGAGATTCACAGTTTCGGACTTATGGAGAATTGTCTTCAGGAATATCCTTATAATATTGATTTTTTCATTTTTTTTTAAATGCGTATATTATGTCGAATTTAAATAGACCAATAAAAGCCCTTTCCAAAGATGTAAAATATTATGGGTATAAGAGTCACCGTTTCGGACCTATTCAATATTATGCGTTATCTTACATAATATTACTCGTCTTCATTGTTTGACGTATTTCACACCAGCAAATTTAAGATTTTTAAGGCTGCAATTGCCCCAACTATCATTTCCACAATAAATATTCGAAGAATAAAGTTATTTGGAGATGAAAATGCTGGTCCTTAGCTAAGTTAGAGAAATCTACCTGGACAACAGAATTAAAAACTAAATTAAATTTATGTTTTATATAATATCTAGTACCCATCCATCAAAATAAGAAAAAATATAGGTACGATATTACTAAATTTTGTGAATAGCTATTTTGCTCAATATATGGTAATTATATTAAAAACAATACGAATTACTATTTAACTCTACATCATGAGTCAGCGGTTCATCTTTTCGGAGGTATAGACTAGTATCTTCAGTATTCTTGAATAAACATTTTATTAAGAACATTATTTACAAATTACAAAAGAATCAATTAATAGAATTCACAAAGAAAACCTAATTATGTCAACAAGTTTAGACAAATAGCTACGGAACAAAAAAACAAAGAAAATAAACCAAATATAGCTAACTATTGCAAGTATTTTTCTATATGCCACCATTTTGAGCAATGCACGTGGTGTAAAGAGTTTCTAAATGTGTTATAGCATTTTTGACACTTTCTGTTCCATTCCGAAATTGAACTCTCTCCCGAATGCGAAAATAATATAATTCATTCGTCATTTGAAGGTTTAATAAATGCCCTTTTCAACAAGGCCAAAATCGTCAAGATCCGTTAGTTACTATCTAAGTTATGTCCGTTTTAAAAATCAAACATTTATCCTTTCACCCACCCTTTATTTAAACAGCTAGAGATAAAACCCTAAATAAAGATTATTCGCAATTTAGCAGAGATTAATATAAAGTCAATTTTGACATACCTTCACTGGGTGAATTTCTGAGCAAATCAGCTTTTCCTAATGACTACGCGTATTGCGCCCTCTAGCATCGTGGGATAAACGGTCTCCGAGAAACAACCGGCCTCCTTTCTTAGTTGTACACCCGGTATATACATAGGGTCGGATTGATAACTTACTCTATTTTTGAAGTCTGTTGATGTCATGATCATGTTTTCTCGATTCAGTCGGTTTGTTCACGGAATATCTAAAAAGCTACTTACCAAATTGACTTCAAATTTTGGCTAATATTAAGGGTCACATGGAGTTAAAATGGCGGCCCAGTGAAATGTTAAAAAAATATTACTAAACAAACTACTTATCTAATGTACCTCAAATTTTGCAAAAAGTCAAGTATTACTTAAGAATTAACTGGTAAAATTTTAGATGGCGAAACAAAATGGCAGCTTAATAAAATGTTTATAAAATGCTATTTTGAAATATAATGGTAATTTGTAGAAAATTTCCTGGAGGAGGAAGAATTTCGGGACTCGCAAGGCGATTCGCTTGATATTACGCATGAAGATATTTTAAAAAGGTATTTATTAAAACCTTATTAGAAGACAGTACATATATAAATTTAGAAAAAACAGTACAGCTCAGTGTCAGTGGCGGCTTGCAGGTGAAAAAGTAAGTGAAGTGGAAATGAAGGAAGAAAATATCGCAATATTTTTTTTTCCGGAATTTTTTTATAAGTGGAGGGGGTAGAATATTTTTTACGACTTTTTGTATACTAAATCATCCTGATAAAGTGGATGAGTTGCTCTAATCTCCTCCAGAAATTCCTTTTGAATTGAAATATTGCCAAGAGAAGTAAGTCTTTCTTGAGATATTGTATTTCTTAAATAAGTTTTTACATATTTGAAGAAAGAAAAACTTCTTTCCACTGCAGCACTTGTCGACGGTATTGTCAAAATAAGGGAAAACAATTTATTTGCTTCGGTAAAAATATATTTATTTTCATTATTTTTTTTTCACTTGCTCTTGCAGCGATTTATTCCAATAAAGGCCGTTTTACATGCTGCAATTCTTCTTTGCAATATGCAATAGTCTTGAACAAAGGCATGCGCAGTTTGACAAAAGGTACAAATGTCTTGCCACTGCGCATGCTTTTGTTTAAGACTATTGCAACTTGCAAGAAAGAATTGCAGCATGTAAAACGGCCTTTACTCTCATTGAAAAAAATAAGAGCAAGCTCATTTTTAAGTCGTTGACTTTTTGAAAATATTTCCCCCTATAACAGTAACAAATTTTCAAACGGGCCAGTATCAAAATTTAAACTATATTCGGAAAATTTAGCAGAACCCGCCAAACATGAAAATGTAAGTTTTTCACAGTCTTGAAATCTTAGTGTCATTTACATTAAAATATGGTCCAATATTTCATAAAAAAGGGTTCTATACTTAGCCCTAATTTCTTCAGGTGAAAGTTTAGCAAGCTCACGTTTGTAATGATTTCAAATATGGTATTAAAAAAATCTGTAACAGAATTTTATATTAGAGAAAAATGTCATTAAACACTAATTCCAGAAACGTGAATTCAAAATCGTTCATCTCACCTAAAAATCCTTTCGCAAGGCGGACTGATTTTTCATCAGATTTGTCACAGTTTGTAATAAATTGAAAGACGTCTTTTAATTTATTCCAGTCTTGAATAATCACATTTACTAACTTCGAATTTGAAGTTGTAACAACACCATAAATAAATATAGCACAAAACAGTCAAACTGCAAACGAACTTACCGGTTGCAGCCAAATCTGCGAAAATGAAAGTAAACAACCACCACAAACTGAACGACACGTGGGTGTAGTGTACTGCGCCTGCAATTCACCGAGAGCGTTGTAACATTAAACTGGTAAACATTATTCTTCCATGCACTCGACGTCATCGCGTACGCGTTGTCATGGCAACATAGTAGGAAAATTGCAAACTAAATATAGCACCTCCAGCAACGTCCAAGCGGTTGGCGCCATTGTTATAGTTGTTATGATAAAGTTCGATTGAAAGTTTTAAAAAGACATGCCGCCAACGGTCAAGTAAAATATTTATTCGAGATGTACAGTTTATTTTTTACCAATTAGGTGAATAAATAAATGTAAAAACTAAAATTTTAAGAGATATATAATAAATATAGTTAGATGTATGCTTGTTTATTTTTCCTGGTGAAGTAGCACTTCACCTTTTTCACCTGAATAGCCGCCACTGCTCAGTGTTAACATTACATAATTCATTCAATAAAAGTTTAAACTGCTAAGTCATAGTGTTAACTAATTAGATAAACTATTGTTTTTATATTTCAGCCTTATTAGGGCATTTACCGAAAACACCAACAGGTCACAGTCCACTCTTGTTCGTCGAAAAAGGCAAGCCCTGAATAATTTGCAACCTGGTCCTCCGCTATGTAAATACACTTCTAGATACGTTTATCCAAAAGCCGCGATGTGTGCCAGTACCGGCGAATGGATGTACGTGGTTAATGTAAATGGTGCCACCGAAAATCTCTCTCAAATGATTAAAGCAGAGATTTGCAGGTAAGTAAATATCTAGGAATGAAAAAGGCGCACAAACTCACATGCTTAACCCGTAACTGCAGACTTGGAAACATTTTGATCCTTCGATGGTCCCAAATCTTTCCTACCTCAATTATTTAGTACCATTGCAGTCAAAAAACGCTGACACAAGAAATAAATTCAATATATGTTGTTCCTAGACTATTAGGAAAACTTTTTGAAACGGTGCATGACTATTAATCTAATTGAGTGCTATGGATGATGAAGGTTTTTCAAAATGCACTGGAGCATTCTACTTTTGAAAAGATTTTCTTGTATTTTTTCTTATTGATTCTTATCTTGATCTTATTCTTGATATCTATTAAATTAATATCTAAGTTGATAACATATTCTTTCAGTTCTCTTTTGAAAGTTATGAAATTGGCTAAATAAAGGAGACACATTTTTATGATTTCTTTGACCCACCGTTTTCTCACAAAAAGGCAGCTGCACATTTCCGTGTGCTCTATTTCTAGTATTGTAATTGTGGTTTATTTCTAAAAGTTCTTGTCTGTTTTTATGCTGATGTAAGAGTATTTTAAAATAGAACAATTTTCGAATACAAAGGACTTTTGCTTCTGTAAATAAGTTTATAGATGAATGCAGCAAAGGTTTTGCTAATATTATCTTTAAAATTCTTTTCTGAATTGCTTCAAGTTTTCTTAAATAAATATTTAGGACACCTCCCCACCCCAGCAACCCATACGAAATTCTCGATTCTACAAGTGCATAATATAACATGTATAAAATTTGTATATTTAATACTTTTTTTAACGCAGAGAACTTGGGTATTAAAGTTCTTAACGTACAGGGTGTCCGGATTTGGTTGCAAAAGCAGGGTATCTCGCTTATTTTTAAAGATAGAACCTTGCGGTTTTCACGAACCTGAGCTAATTTTTTGTGAAACTCATGAAGCCGTAAACAAAATTTTCATAGCCTTCTTCTTTTATGAGATACAGGGCGAAACAGAAAATTTTGCATTTTGGAACCCCACTCGTATCTCGGTTATGCTTTAACTTAACGCAAAGGGAAAAATTGCTGCTTATGCAGTTTTTTACGCTAGATCCAGTGGTATATATATATATATATATATATATATATATATATATATATATAGATATATACAAGCTAAAACAACAAACAGTAAAAAGGTTTCTCATAAAATTTGTCTAGCTTATAATAGACCTTTTAACTAGTAACTTGTGAGCTTGTTTCTTAAATATTTTCAAGTTAGTTGATTCCTTAATATAGCTAGGGAGGTGATTATATAACTTTATGCCCTCATAAATTATTAATGTTTTCACAAGATTGTAGAGGGTATTGGGAGATGCAAATTTAGATGCTAAAGTGTAATCTATCTAGGATTCTCAACCATAAATGTATATTTATCAACAAATACTAGGCAGAGGGTTTCTTTTTAAATATATCCAAATAAGGATTGTTTTTTTTCTAGCATTGGTATCGATGGAAGTCCGTGCATGGGCGATTGCTCCCTAAACAGTTTGCCGTTTGGAACAACATCTCGCTGCGAACAGCATTACATTCAAAAAAGGTTGATTACGCTGTCCGCAACTGGGACTCATGTAAGTTTATTTATTTTTTATTTAATTTCCGATGATCTAAAATGGAAACTTTTACGGTGCGCAGGTCAAAAAAATCACAACTGAGACTAATTCTCTAGACTCTCTATATCTCTATGTATCGGATATCCACCAAAACATAATACCCGTATCCATATTGGTCCATCCATAGATAAGGTCTTCAAAACGTTGTCCATTAACTCCATGGCACAAAAGAATTCTGTTATGAAGCTTTTATAAATACCACGAGGAAATATCGTTTAAAAATGATTTTTCACTACGTTTCTGGGCAGTGGCGCAACTAGACACTGACTTTTGGGGGGTTCAAGCCCCGACATTTATAAGATAATATTGATTTGAGGATAAAACCAATTTTAAAGAAACGATGATTTTTTGGACATTATATTTTTTCCAAGGTAATAATGCCATGCAAATTTTCGTGTTAACTTTATCTTAATCTTAACACTACAATGTATACAAAAAATTAAGTAAATTTGCCGTATTTTACCGTTTTTCGAAATATTACCTTTTTTAATTTTAAATATGTATAATCGAAATAAAATAAGAATCTACGCCAAGGACTTTTTTAATGTTATACTTACCCCAACTATATCTATTTTCAGTTTGACTATAATTGATTTTATTTTGATGATTTTGATAATTTGACGATAATCGAAACATAAATTATTACGGTTTTGCACTTTTAAAAAAACGAATTTCTACGCCCATGCCATTCTAAATCTAAATTGTTGAGACACGTTTCTAATCTATTTCTTGGTACAAGTTTGAAAGGAATTAAAATGCGTTCTCAAAAAATAAAATATTTACGGTTTTGTACCCTCAAAAAATCTACGACCATGGCATCCTAAATCTAAATTGTTAAGACACGGTTCTTATCTATTTCTTGGTACAAGTTTAAAACGAATTAAAATTTTACCAGTTCATCCCGTTTTGAGTAATATTTTTTTTACCATTTATTAGGCCGAATTTTATCGTACGGCTGCAATTTAATTATAAACTCTCGATCTTATCTAAGTTTTTATGTCTCTTTTTATTTTTTAGACCATGACAGCTGTCAAGATATATATATATATATATATATATATATATATATATATATATTTTTTTTTAATAAATTACGACACTTAAATTTACATAGAACGATGAAACCCGTATATAAAAATTTTAAGGAGTTCAAAAGTTACCCACTTCTTCTCTATAACATAATATATGCTTTACTTGACCTATTAACTGAAAACCTGCCAATGTGCCTCCTCCTTTTTGGTCTACCCCGTATAATGAACAAACATTATTTTGATACAAAAAATTAAATAAATAACTTTGGGAAGTTTCGCCGTTTTTTGGAATATCACCTCAATTTTATATTAAATATGTATACTCGAGACAAATTAAATATCTACGTCAATGGCTTCTCTTATTTTTCAATGTTAGAACATTTACCCCACCTATTTCTGTTTTCAGTGTGACTATTATCGGTTTTGCGCCCTAAAAAGATGATTTCTATTTTTACTCTTTTATACCCCTTTCTCAAACTTGTAGATTCCATAACTTCAAAATAAGCGCGCTCGCCGATCGTCGATTGGCCTCGACACTGCTGTCTTTCCCCCTTGAGCGAAAACTCGTAACCTGGTCCCCATATACGAACTTAAACATTTTGAATGTTAACAATGTTTCAAACACCCTCACACCTGCATGATTTTCTACATTCGAAAGGCCGTTTGACATGCTGCAATTCTTCTTTGCAATATGCAATAGTCTTGAACAAAGGCATGCGCAGTTTGACAAAAGATACAAATGTCTTGCCACTGCGCATGCTTTTGTTCAAGACTATTGCAACTTGCAAGAAAGAATTGCAGCATGTAAAACGGCCTTAAGAGCCAGTAAATTTCGTTTTCGTAAGTCTCCAATTCAATTGGTCAAAAGTATACGAGGTGTTAAAAATTAGAAGAAAAAGGAGGATGCAAGAGAAAAATAAACTACGCTACGGAAGAATACCTTTTTACCCATTTTTACAAACAAAATGGTGTTTAAGTGTTATTTTTAAAAAAATATAGAAGGCGTTGGAACACAATAAGATATATTCTTTTCAAGTTTTTACCTTACCTATGTCGTAAGTATTAACTATTGTAACAGCAAAATCAAAAGTATCTCAGAAAACAAACTTAAAAACATTACTCAAAGGTGCACCGCCACAAAATGAGAACCTGACGATCACACAACATCACATGTTTTGGTTGGCTTCCCCTAGCCCCCCCTAGTTGCGCCGCTGTTTCCGGGTAAACCAGAAGTATCCTAATATATATATATATATATATATATATATATATATATATATATACATATATATATATATATATATATATATATATATATATATATATATATATATATATATATATATATATATATATATATATATATATATATATATATATATATATATATATATATATATATATACATATATATATATATATATATATATATATATATATATATATATATATATATATATATATATATATATATATATATATATATATATATATATATATATATATATATATATATATATATATATATATATATATATATATATATATATATATGTGTCTATGGCAATCAGTTCCACAATTTTTGTTCAATGAAACATTTACCTCAACCACATTTGTTTTCAACCCTAATTTTTGTAAATATGTTGAGTGAGGCCTTTAGTTTATGAATAAAGGAGCGCAACAGCCCCCCTCCTTTCCGGCCACCAGTATTAATGCCACTAATGGTGGCTACTCCGTTCACACTTTCAGTTAAAAAAGCAGGTTTAGATATTAATGACATTAGTGCGATTAATAAGAACATGACAAATATATCGTCCCCTATCTCACGTAAAGACGTAACTGACAAAAATCGAAAAAATGAGTTACACCACTTGAGACTTCCCTACAGACACAACTTTTATTTCACGAAGTGCCGTAACTGTATCACGGCAGTGATGGTGTTTGAATTCGATGTATCTGACAACACATCTCGTACAAGCGTAGGTGCAGTTACGCCCCTTCGTGAGAATGAAATTTATTTGCTACGCTTGAAAAAGGGAGCTGACGTATCTACAGCACACGCGGTCATACAGCGACAGACTAGATTCTAACTTCAAAATTTAGTAAATTGTGGTTGGAAATCTGTATTCACAAAGACACTAAGAAAGACCACAAAGAAAGACACATCTCGCAGACTCAAGACCATAACTTACACTCTAACCATAGACAAAAAACCAGTTGTTGTCTGTAAGAAACTAGTTCTATCGACTTTTGGTATCAGTGAAAGAATGTTTCGATCTGCGCTGGTTAAAATAAACAAAGTAGGTGTAATGGAAAAGGATAAGAGGGGTGGCCCACAAAGAAGCAAGGAAATTAAGGAGATGGAAGCAAATATAAGATTCAAAATTAAGAAGCATATTAATATATTTCCAAAAGTTGAATCACACTTTTATAGAGGCAAAACTTCTGAGATGTATCTCCCTCGAGACCTCTCCTTGCCTAAAATGTGTTTTATGTTTCTTGAAGTTCTTTAGTCGCAAGTAAGTAAACTTAAATGTAGCTATAATATGTACATACAGGAGTTTTCAAAGAGTAAAACTTATCCTTTTTGACTCCCAAAAGAGACCAATGTTTTCGTTGCCTTACGTATTTGGAAAGAGGTGCGTAAGCTAAAGAAAACCTGAAAATCCGATACGATTCACACATTGTTGAAAAAACGGGAGTTAGGCAAAAGAAAGCAGCAGCAACAAAAGATACAAAAATATTGTGCGGTGTTTTTGATTTGAACAAGTTATCTACGTCCCAATCTCGAAATAAAGCAGCGCCGTTTTTTATAAATCCTGATTGTCAACTTCTAATTTCACGTTTTATGATGTAGCGAGTAAAGATTGTTTTTGTTATGTTTGGAACGAATCTGTTAGCAAACGTGGATCTTCTGAGATTGCCTCATGCCTGTTTAAAGTTTTAGAGGAGTATAACCAAAAGTCAAGTTTCTGTTTATTTGCTGATGGCTGCTATGGATAGAACAAACACAGCATTATTGCTGCAACGTTACTTTATTCTTTATCAAAACTGGACAACACACAAAATGGCTACCAATATTAGATTTGTTAACAGACATGTAAAAAATGTATTTCCTTACTTCAAGTTTTGATTAAAATATGATTTACCCGAACTACCTGATGTATATTTTCATAATAATAACCTCGCCTACAAAACAGTACTGTATGACGTATCCAATATGTCAATAAACAAAAATCTCACAAAATGACGTATCTACATATTTTTCAAAAAAACTCAAAAACTTAAAAAAAATTTGCTATCAAACAATTAAATAAGATAACTACATATAAATGCCCCTTAACCTCAGAATTTCCCATCAGTTTGATCATAGTTATAAAAACTACAACAAGTTTAATACATGTAATTTTTTATTTTCTTCTCTCCTAAAAAATTTACAAAATGCGAGTTACGCCAGTACGTGAGATAGGGAACGAATAGATATCTACACAACAAAGGACGTGGCAAAAAAGTCCGAGACTGGTCAAGAGTATTACATCCCGAGTTGTGTATTATATTGTTTCTGCTCCTGATTTCTAATTTTCAAAAAAATTATTAGGTAAATAAAAAAGAGTAATTGTATACTGAAAGTGCATTTTTATTTTTTTCAGATAGTCACGGAGATGTTCTGGTTGCCTAGCTGCTGCGTCTGTAAAACATTTAAAATAACACCTTAACATCGAAATCAACATAAAAATGTTTTATTAATATCAAAATATGAATTACAAGAGTGACAAGATTTTATCGAGTATGACAAAAGTAATCTGAACGTGTATTACTTTATATATTTTCCTTGTTTTTAGATAAATATAAATATTAAAATAAACCGTGTGTATTGGATAAACATGGATACAAGCCGATAGCTATTTTATTTCTCAATGGATTCTTTTCGTTTTTGGTGTGATTATGTGGAGTTAAAAGCTGCATGTTTTGCTTTACCTCATAAGTGCACGTTTTTATGAGAGCGGAAATATATATATATATATATATATATATATATATATATATATATATATATATATATATATATACAGGGTGATTCATGAGGAAGTGTCAATACTTCAGGTACATATTCAGCACCAAAAAATTAACATAAAAGTCTATATAAATAAGTGTCCGCAAGGCCTTAGTTCTCGAGATACAGGGTGTTAAAGTTTTTATTTAATTTTCCTATTTTTTAAATAAAATCTATGATAATGTAAATATTGGAGTGAAAATTGATATACGGGGGTTTTTTTGGTATGACAAATTCGACTCTAATATTAGTATTGCTCTTACTTGTAGGGGGCGCCACCTACATGTCTTTCTACTCCTTCCAACAATCACAACTTTTTGGTACAGTCTTGTATTACATTTTTGAGTAAAACAAATTATTCCCTTGCCATTTCTACGTCAAAAAGGTAAACCTGTTAAAAGTGGATACGAGCAACCGTTTTCGAGATATTTGGATTTAAAACAATTTCGGCGCATGTAATTTTTTATCGCAAAATTTTAAAAGTTTGTTATTTTGTCCAAATTTAAACGCATCTTGGAACAAAAGCTTTGAAATGAAAGACTATCAGAATTTTTTGAGGTGTGTATTCAGTGCCTCAGATATAAACTAAACAAAAGGTATTTGATTTTTATTAAAATTGTTATTATTAAGTTGTTTTTAATAAAATCTAGGTTACGTTTTATAATTTTCAAAAAATTCCACCATTTGCTTCTAAGGTCAGCTCTATGGTGTATAGCTCGGGTTGCTCTGTGGATACATTCGGGCGCATTTCTTAGTGTTTGTGCTGCGTTTGTTATCCGATCCAATAATGCTTCTCTTGTATTTACTTTAATGGAATATACCAGTGATTTGAACCATCCCCAAAGACAATAACCCAAAAAATTAAAGTCTGGCGATCTAGGTGGCCAATTAAACGGACCTCCCCGGCCAATCCATCGATTTGGAAAGTTTTGGTTTAAAAAATCTCTTACAAGTAAACTGCAGTGTGCAGGGGCTCCATCATGCTGCACATACATGTTTTGTCTTACATTAAGGGGAACATCTAATAGATTTCGCAAGTGATTTTCAAGAAAGTTTAAATATTTTTCTCCTGTAAGACTACCGTCGATTATAAATGGACCAATTAAATGACCATTTAACATTCCACACTACACATTAATGTTAAATTTATGTTGGAAATTATGTTCTACTATAGCGTGAGGATTTTCATAGGACCACCGGTGTTCATTGTGAAGATTATTTATACCATCATGCGTGAATTGTGCTTCATCGGTGAACAAAACATACCTATACAACCTTCGATCTTCACTAATCCAGTTACAGAATTGCATTCTCAACTCAAAATCACCCTCCGGCAAATGTTGAGCCCGTTGTAAATGAAATGGGTATAAACAATTAATGTGAAGATTTCTCCAAGCAGACGATTGTGTAATTTGATAAGTATCTGCAATCCGCCTAGTGCTTAGGCTTGGATCATTTTCGACGGCATTGAGTATAGTCTCTTCTACTTCAACGTTGGGTCCCGATTCCCTTTCAGATACAATTTTCGGACTTGGAAACATCCCAGATTCTCCAGCAGTAGTAAAAACTTGAACTTGAAAAACTCTTCTATCTGGCACCCTTCTATCTGGAAAACGACGCTGGTACTCCGCGACTGCTTGAATTGCGACCCCATTGCAGAAGCCATAGACTAATATCATATCTGCATATTCACGATGTGAGAATATCACAGGCATAATGACTTATTTAGATCTAAAGTTTCTTAAATGATTATTGTCAGATAATAAAAGTTATGAACAGAAATTGACAGTGACAAAATTTGATCTTATTATTAACTGACATTACTATTGCTAAGTAACAGGAAAAACGATGAGAACACCAACCAGCAGTTGTTCTGTCAGGCAAGGCACACTTCTATTTTTTTACAATACATGCATACTTTATGTGATATTTGATTTGATAAAAAAATCACATGCGCCGAAACTTTTTTAAATCCAAATATCTCGAAAACGGTTGTTCGTATCCACTTTTAACAGGTATACCTTTCTGACGTAGAAATGGCCAGGGAATAATTTGTTTTGCCAAAAATGTAATACAAGACTGTACCAAAAAGTCGTGATTGTTCGAAGAATTAGAAAGACATGTAGGTGGCGCCCCCTACAAGTAAGAGCAATACTAATATTAGATTCGAATTTGTCATACCAAAAAACCCCCGTATATCAATTTTCACTCCATTATTTACATTATCATAGGTTGTATTTACAAAATAGGAAAATTAAATAAAAATTTTAACACTTATTTATGTTTATTTTTTGGTCCTGAATATGTACCTGAAGACATTTCCTCATAAATCACCCTGTATATATATGTATATATACCGGGTGGTTTTTTAGTGAGGGAAAGTCAAATATCTCTGTTGTTATGGGAAATAGAAAAAACTTTTTCATACGAAAGTTCTAAGGCTTAGAGAGGTGTACATGCTTAAAATATTTTATTGTATACAGGGTGTTCTATAAAAGCGTGACAACAAAAAGGGTATTTTTTTAAATAGAAACCGATTTCTTTAAGAGCAGAACTGAAATCAGCGTAAACGACTGCGTATAATACACTAATTTAATTTGACCACCGTTGCGGCGTTGCCAAGCTATTCAAATTTCCTTAGAAAATTCAGAAGAAACATGTTACACAAAATTTCGTTAAAAAATTATCTGTTTAAACTTGGTAATAATATTTTATGGTCCTTTAATCATCATGGATGATGCAATAATTGTGTAATAGAAATTTGGCCACAACTTATAAGGAGGTTTTTTTACGACGGTCCCAACATAGTAACTTGTTTTGTAATAAAACTCCATTTTTTAAAATGAAACGCCTTGTATATTAATAGGCCATCTTGTAATTACGTTTCCAAAATGAGTCTTTTGACAATTTATTAGTTTTTCTGTAATAATATCGGTATCTTTTTATTCATATTGGGGTTCTTCATATTGGGCTCATTTTGTATACTTCTTTCACATATCCCCATAAAAAGAAGTCCATTTTGGTTAAATATGGAGAGCGAGTTGCCCATCCACGTAAACTCCCTCTTCCAATTCATCTGTTAGGAAATTCACGGTTTCAGTGGTCATGAATAGCGGCAGTGTGGTGGACTGGAGCTCCATCCTGTAAATACCACATGTTATTTTTAATATTAGCAGGTAAATTGTTTAACAAGCGCGGTAACTCATTTTGTAAAAACTGTAGATACACTGTGCTTGACAGTTTTTTTCGAAAAAATAAGGACCAACGACAAAATTTTCCACTATTCCACCTTACACATTCAAGGACCATCTAGTTTGTACACTGTACATTGTTTATTGAAACATTAGTTTGAATATTATAGTAAAAAGAAATGCCGCTGAAATTAAGCAAAGAAGATAAAATTGAAATAATTTTAATTGTCGGAGAAAATTATAAAACATTTCGAGAAGCTGCAGACCTTTTTAACAACAGACACCCCGATAAAATTATACATTTCACAACAGTGGGGAATATTCTAATTAAATTCAAGACTTTTGGAAATGTAGAACCTCGACAAGCCTTACAACTTTCGTATGAAAAAGTTTTTTCTATTTCCCATAACAACAGAGATATTGAAAAAAAAAAGATAAAATTGTAATATTATATATATATATATATATATATATATATATATATATATATATATATATATATATAACATATATATATAGATATATATATATATATATATATATATATATATATATATATAAAATATATATATATATATATATATATATATATATATATATATATATATATATATATATATATATATATATATATATATATATATATATATATATATATATATATATATATATATATATATATATATATATATATATATATATATATATATATATATATATATATATATATATATATATATATATATATATATATATATATATAATATATATATATATATATATATATATATATATATATATATATACAGTGTGTCTAGTTAAGTTCTCTAGATATGGGAAACTTTTTTATTAGTAATTTTACGGAAAAAAGTTACTCTTTATAAAAAGTTCTGCTTTCTGCCAAATTAATATTAAAATATTCCAAAAATCGAAATTGACTTAAGAGAAAAGTACCTTTAATTTTAATTTTACAGCAAAATGTAGTACAAAATTTACTTAGAATAAATAAACATATCTAGCACTATCTGAAATCACTTCTTAAGGAATGTAAAACTTTGGCATTTTACTGGCAAGTCCAGTTTCCTACTTTTGTTGCTACCTACATACCAGCAAAATTTCCTTATTTATCGATTGTTGATAATGGCATTGTCACTGCCATTGTCAACCACAATATTGTATTACTTTATTGAAACATCAGTTTGAATATTATAGTAAAAAGAAATGCCGCTGAAATTAAGTAAAGAAGATAAAATTGAAATAATTTTAATTGTCGGAGAAAATTATAAAACATTTCGAGAAGCTGCAGACCTTTTTAACAACAGACACCCCGATAAAATTATACATTTCACAACAGTGGGGAATATTCTAATTAAATTCAAGACTTTTGGAAATGTAGAAAATAACTTCACTAATTTTAATTCTAATAAACATTACATGTAAATAACTTAATTAACAATAAAAACTAACTGTTCCGTCACTGCACATTTGCCTCAACATATCCACCATCCATTATATTCTTTGCTTAATTTCAGCGGCATTTCTTTTTACTATAATATTCAAACTAATGTTTCAATAAAGTAATACAATATTGTCAATTTCGATTTTTTGGAATTTTTGACCACCCTGTATATGCAATCTCAAGTTTGAATATTTTAATATTATTTTGGCAGACAATAAAAAAGTTTCCCATATGCAAATAGACACACTGTAATATATATATATATATATATATATATATATATATATATATATATATATATATATATATATATATATATATATATATATATATATATAATTATATATATATATATATATATATAGCAACACACACCAAAAATCAAAAGAATCTCTTAAAAACTAACCGAGATATCAGCTTGTGTTCATGTTGAGTGAGACACTCTTTATATAATTCAATATAAATAATCCAAGAATTTAAATTGAAGCTAGGAACTTTTGACTTGGAAAAACTATTCATCAAAAAATTATTACGTTCATTAGTGTCACAGCCCACTCCAGATCAGGCTATGAACAACAATCTGGCAACAGCGCGACGGGTTGATTACGCAAGTGCACTGACTGTTTCACCCGACGTTGTTTTTACGTCCTTTTTTTTGGACAAAATATGTTTAATCATTTTGTGATGATTAGTGACTGAAAACGTATATTTATGCAATATGAAAAGCGTAATTTTTTCTTATAATAGATGCCTTACCTACTGAGTAATTTAACTTGGTACTTACCTAGGTAATATAAAATCTGCAATAGGTATCCCCTGGATAGGTTCATAATAAAAGTTTAAAAATGCATGCCATAATAAAAAAACAGCTTGGAGTCGGCGTTCTTTTTCGCTATTAGTGTTTCAGAGCAAAACCCAGTCTAGATCTAATTCGGTACAGCTGTTTCCGTTATGTTCTTGGATTCCAAAAAATGAAAATGTGTCCTGACCCTGAGTTATTGTTAAATATGTGCTTCAGTATAATTTGTTTTCAGTTATAATAACCTCATCAAAGCTTATATAATAATTACACACCCCTAAAATTTTATGTTTACCAAACTCAAACTATATCCTAATTTTTCAGTTGTAAATTTGTCTGGCAGTAAATACGACATTGAACATTTTTTAAACGAATCCTCAATTATTTCCAGCAATACAGTTGTTTTCCGTCGAAGCGTATTATAAATACCATTTGTTAACTGACCACTGTTATCAAGGTTATGCCATAATAATGTAATGAACTACTTTACTACATTCTTATTAGTTCACTACCTAGTACAAAATAAACAACACGTTATCAAAAAAAATATAACATCATATAACAGAATAAAATTAACCATAACAAAACGATAGGCCCAGCAAGGCTATCTGAAGTATCGCACGTTATATTTAGTTTGAAAAAGAAATGTTTTAAAGTGATTACCGCTAATACTTAAATCTGTCTTTGTATCCAGACTTACCACAGTCTTTTTTTTGACAAGCGAAAATATATCTACAAAAAAACTTAATTTATTCGTTGCTGCATATATCCGAAACAATCGCGAGAACAGCCATTTTATATATTGATTCCAACCACGCAAGCGACGTCGCCAGACTTACTATTTCATGGTTTGTTCTGCAGTCGGCCGTATTAGTGTATTGGTGTATATAAGATTTACTTATCCAATAACGAATCCAGGAATAATAATAACAATAGTTTCTAGGAACAATGGTTATTTGTTATTTTATTAGTTTAAACCAGTGGTGTATATAAGGAGAGGGTTTGGAAGTTAGATCCCCCCAGATCTACTTTTATTTAAAGTAGAATGATGGAAATGATATAACATAAGGCCCTTTTTCGAGATTGGCGGATAACCCCCCCCCCCCCAGAGACAGTTTCACCTATAGTTAAAATAAAGTAATGACTTTTTTTTTGTTCATATTATTTACGTTCAAATAGGTAAAAAACAATAACTGAAGGCTTTTTTTATGGTTGTTGAAAATTTTCGTCTTCTCAACCCCCCCAGAAGCAATATCTATATACGCCACTGGTTTGAACAATACCCTTTCAACCTCAATTTCGCCCTTGTCTACGTCGAGCCAGAGGTCTCGTATTACTATTATTCTTTTCAAAAACCTCTTGTACTTTTGGCTTATCCATTTTATAATAATAAAATAATTCAAATTACACTGATAGAATATGATACCTGCTACAATGTACAGGTGTAGCAATGGGTTGAAATAAAATACGTAACTACATTACGTATTCCAGAATTAAATTTACTTATTTTGATATTGAATTTTTTTTTTCGGAAATCGAATCTACTTTTTCCGAAATTAAATATACTATATACGAAATTTAATGTACGGGGTAGCCAACTAAGAATGGACGCCGGCCATAACTCGCTAACCGTTAATCATATAACTTGGGGGAAAAAAAATTATTAGCTAAATCGACTAAGAGAAATCGCTGGAAAATATTTTGAAGTTCCGCATATGGCCGCTAGGGGGCGCAACTGTTATGGTCAATCAGAAAAAGGGCTGTTTCTTAAAAAATATTCATGTAAAGGTATATTATAAATACTGCCATCGTAAAGAGTAGAAAAATTGTGATTTTTTTGTTAAGGATATTTTGCTCTATCTCGTAAAATGTAGTGGTGGGGGAAGGTCAAACATGTTTTTATTTAAATGTCCATAACTCCGTTATAAGTCAACGGAATTGAACAAACTAGGTCTCGTTTAAAAGAGCCCATCTTAACTAATAATCTGATGTAAAAAAAAAATCCGATTTGATTTCGCCGTGGTAACTAGAGGGCGCTGATTGACATCACAACAATTATTACGCATTATTTTGAAAATTTTAAATAGCACGCTATATCTCTTTTAACACAATTTAATAGAGGAGGAAATTCTCAATAAGTCAGTGCAAATTTCAGCTTCCTAACTTTTTTCAAACCGGAAATATAAATAAAACAAATATTAGGGCGCTGGGTACGCAACATCTCCCTAATCTGTATGGACATAGCCTACATCACAATAATTCAGTAATAATACCACAGATAATATTCAACGCAAATCGCTAAAAATTATACTAATGTTCTGAAATAACCACCAGGTGGCGCAGTAGACGTTAATAAGCATAGTTTTACTCGCAATTTTACTTTTCTCTATATTTTTTTGTAGTTTACTCTATTTTCAGTAAGTTAGATATTATAAGGTAATAAATAAGAAAAATCCTAATATATTCGACCGTTGCAAATCTCCGTCTTTCTTAAAATCGACAATTTATGCACAAGAATAACAATAAACTAAAAACATAGATAAATAATAATTCCTTAGCAATTTTCTGCTACATCAAGCAAAAAAAATAGTAGGCTGTGAAAACAAAATTGAAAGTAATACGTCAAAAAATAAACAATAGTTTCTTGTCAGTGCCTTTTAGTTGCTATTTATCGTTCTTGAATTTCCTAATAGTATTGCTATCATTTCGCGTTTTTGTCCGAGATTTTCGTGTTTTTTGAGTTTTTCTAGTTGCTGTTGTTCATGTTATTGTTGTAGTTCGTATTTTTCTTGTTCAAGATTTGTTATTGTTCGTGTTGCGTTGTGTTAAGAACAAAATGATTTATACAAATCAAGAACTATCGACATGATAGGTGTTTATTTTGAATGTTTGAGAAATGCTACGGTTGCTGCAAGAGTATATGCGCAGGAATATCCGCAGAGACGCCACCCAAGTAAAAAGGTTTTTCTTCGAGTGATCCAACGTTTGCGAACCACTGGAAACGTGCATATTCCCGTATACCGCAGACAACGCAGAGGACGCACCGAAGAGAATGTAATTAATGTGCTAGCGTATATCGAGTTTAATCCTCAACTAAGTACTCGAATTATTGCGCTAGACCTAGGAGTAACGCGAACCACTGTTCAAAATATACTCAAAGAGCACAGCTAAGCAACGACATTGCAAATATAAACTGGACATATTTTTTAACAAAAGTCACGTGATTCTGATGTCACATAGGTCTTTAAGCCTAGAAAACCAATAATTTCCTGGAACATCAATTAAATATCTTCATCTTGTTTTAGGTTACATCCATATCACTTAGTGCTGCATCAGGAATTGACTGCTGCAGATTTTGATCACAGACTAAACCATTGTCACTGGCTTTTGGGTGTAATGAGGGAAGATCGGCAATTTCTGAGACGAATATTGTGGACCGATGAGGCTACCTTCCAGAGCGATGGACGTGTCAATCTTCACAATACACATTATTGGTCCAGAACAAATCCACATTGGATGCGCGAAGTCCAGCACCAAGGCCGTTGGTCTGTAAATTGTTGGGCAGGGATTTTAGGCGGACGAATTATCGGACCATTTTTTTTCGATAATCCATTGAATGGTGAGAGATATCTAAGATTTTTAAGGGAGGAATTGCCGATTTTGTTGGAGGACGTACCTCTGAACGTCCGACAACGATTGGTATACCAGCACGATGGTTGTCCAGCGCACTTCGTCGTCAACGTTCGGGAATTTTTAGATGCCCACTATCCTGGCCGATGGATAGGGCGAGGCGGCACCCTTCCATGGCCAGCTAGGTCACCCGACCTAACGTGTTTAGATTTTTATTTATGGGGTCGAGTGAAAGATTTAGTTTTTGCCACCAGACCCACTACACGGGAAAATATGATTCAGCGAATAAGAGACTGTATAAATACTATTTCAGTTGGTGAACTGGAGGCTGCAGTTTTATCCACGCGAGATAGGATGCATAAGTGCATCGAAAACGATGGCCGACAATTTGAACATTTAGGGCGGCATTAATTGAATTATATTTTTATTATCGTTTCTTTCACACGTTCCATTTAAATGGCTTTCATTTCCCATTATAATGAAAATTTAATATTGCACTTATTGACTCCTACTGCGCCACCTGGTGGTTATTTCAGAACATTAGTATAATTTTTAGCGATTTGCGTTGAATATTATCTGTGGTATTATTACTGAATTATTGTGATGTAGGCTATATCCATACAGATTAGGGAGATGTTGCGTACCCAGCGCCCTAATATTTGTTTTATTTATATTTCCGGTTTGAAAAAAGTTAGGAAGCTGAAATTTGCACTGACTTATTGAGAATTTCCACCTCTATTAAATTGTGTTAAAAGAGATATAGCGTGCTATTTAAAATTTTCAAAATAATGCGTAATAATTGTTGTGATGTCAATCAGCGCCCTCTAGTTACCACTGCGAAATCAAATCGGATTTTTTTTTACATCAGATTATTAGTTAAGATGGGCTCTTTTAAACGAGACCTAGTTTGTTCAATTCCGTTGACTTATAACGGAGTTATGGACATTTAAATAAAAACATGTTTGACCTTCCCCCACCACTACATTTTACGAGATAGAGCAAAATATCCTTAACAAAAAAATCACAATTTTTCTACTCTTTACGATGGCAGTATTTATAATATACCTTTACATGAATATTTTTTAAGAAACAGCCCTTTTTCTGATTGACCATAACAGTTGCGCCCCCTAGCGGCCATATGCGGAACTTCAAAATATTTTCCAGCGATTTCTCTTAGTCGATTTAGCTAATAATTTTTTTTCCCCCAAGTTATATGATTAACGGTTAGCGAGTTATGGCCGGCGTCCATTCTTAGTTGGCCACCCGGTACATCATCCGAAAATGAGGTTGAAAAGTTTTAGTTAACATTAAAATTATTTAAAAATGCAAATACGTATACTATAGTATATTAATTAATACCTTCTATTTCATCGGACGTAATAATAATAACTCTAGTTACTATAGAACTGGATATCAATTAGTCAAATTTGACCAAATTAATTCCTCTATATTAGATTATCTTATTTTAAACACAAAATGACTGATGAAGTTAATGATAACTAGTGATATTTTATTAATTTTGAAAATGTAGTTCCTATAAAACTTCTTTTTATTCTACCTGACCAAATCACTATAACCTATTAGCATAGAAAATCGATATAAATTAGTCAAATTTAACCAGATTATTTACTCTATATTAGATTAACCCAATAAAAATACTGATAAAGTTAGATTTAATTAGTAATATTTTTTTAAGTTTAAAAATGTAATTCTCACTAAAATGAGTTGTAAAATGTAGATTTCATTGTTATAATTTAGGCAGTTTCGATTCTGCATGTTGTACGCATTCACTATAACCCTAGTTATGATAGTACTCGGTATAAGTTAGTCAATTTTATCAAAATTATTTAGTGTATGTTATATTAATCTAATTAAAAAATCTCAATGACTGATGTATTAATTTTAGATAGTAATATTTATGTATATAATCCTGAAGCTCCTAGGTGGAGCATATGGCCTCCAGAAAAGAGCGCCATCTAACTCTGTTGTTGACCCTAATTTCATTTTGGATGGTTCTTCTCGAGATGAGGCATCGCGCCGTTCGTCTTGAGCTCTATGAGTTCCATTCCAATGCTTGCTTGGCAACGCTGTTCGAAGTACTTGCCCAATCCATTTCCATAGCTGAACTCTTCGACTTCATCGATTGGCTCGTTGTTGATGCACAAATGTTCGTTGTTGGTGCTTTCAATGCTCATTGATTTGGTTTTACCGACGCTAATTTCGTGTCCGGTTTGCTTAGCAATACAAGACAATATGTCTAATTTATTCTGCACATCTTTAAAAGTACTTGATAGGAAACAAATGTCATCAGCGTAGTCTAAGTCCCTCTACCTGTAGAACCACAAGGTATGCTTCGCCGTTGGTCATCAACTTTTTTCATGAGCCAGTCAAGAACCATACTAAACAACATCGGTGATACTAAACAACCTTGTTTTACTCCAGATTTGACTTGTCAGTTATTTTACCTCTATGTATTATCCCGCAAGTGGATTCCCTATAGACTTCTCTAATGATGTTTAAAATTGTTAGTGGAAATCCCACAGTTTTCAATGTATTCCACTTGATGCTTATGTCTGTCAAATACACGTATAAAGTCTATGAAAGGTATGGTAGCAATTGAAATTCTGTGGACTATTCGGTTATTATTTTCAAGGTGTTCTGAAACCTGTTTGCTCGGGTTTTAGACGAGCTTCTATAGTGTTACCAATTCTACGTAATAATATTTGAGAGAGAATTTTATTTTAGATGTTAAGCAGGGTGATACTCCTTTTTTGGTAGTTTAATGATCAGACCTTCAGTGCATGACGTTAGGTATTTGTTTCATGTATGTTTTAGATGTTCTCAAATAAATTGCCGAACTGTTCTCCATCGTTGAAGTTAATGGTCAACCGAAAAGACTAGGGTATTGTTTTTTGGTGATTGAATATAGCTCTCTGGTATTTTGAGATTGTGCCGCTCTTTCTGCTTGTTTGGCAAGATCGTTTCTGTTCTGTTGTTGCTGTCCGATAAGTATTATGTGTTTCCTGTTGCTCGTCACTTGCAGCGTTCGTCCCAAAAAAGCTTTTAAGGAAGTAATCTTCTCCAAGCTATCGATATGGCTATGTGGCTGATTTGATTCTATGTATTGTGGTCAGGGAAGTTCAGGTCACTTTATGAATGGCCTTAGGTGGAAATAGAAAACCACCAAAATGGGGTTGTTCGCTTGACAGAAGTTAATCAGTAGATCACCGTTTTCGTTCTTCACTCCTCGTCCATGTTTGTTCGTTATGGTTTCAAGTGCCTCGTTATTTGAGCTGATTTTCGCCCTTAGATCTCCTAGTATATCCACTGGGAATGCTTAAATAGGTTGAAAAAATCTTTTCATAAAAGTTTTTCTTTTTTTACCAGATATGACGGTCCTGTAGGTGTAGTTCAGTGCTGTAGACTCACCAAAATGGCTTAAAAATGTACATCTCTATGTTATAATTTAAAAAGTACTATATTATCTGAGGTAGTCAATCACTATAACCCTAGTTTCGATAGAACTCGATATAAGTTTCAAATTTAACGAAATGACTGATACTGTTAGTTTTAACAAGTTATATTTTATTACTTTAATAATGTAGTTCTTATAAGATTGACTTAAAAATGTAAATTCCTGTCATAATTTACAAAAGCACCTTCTGTTTTGTCTGACATAATCACTGTATCCTTAGCTACGATAGAATTCGATATAAATTAGTCAAATTTACCCATACCATTTAATCTACATTAAATCTATTTAGTTAAAATGAACATTGACTGATAACATTAACACATTTTATAGTTGTAGTAAAACAGTTCCTACTAAATGGCTTAAAATGTAAATTATATAACAGTAACATAAACCCTAGTTATGTTTAAATAAAAAAAAATAGTTGAAAAATTGTTTTTATTTTACTACGTGTCTGCCCAGATTTATTATCCTATCTAAAAGTGCCAACGACTGTTGTTTCCACCGTTTTTTTAAAACTACTCCAGAGGCATTTATTATCGAGCGAGATGAGATCAAGGTCTTGTCTCGTCTCGACGTAGTCTAGACTCCTCTCGACACACCATCCAATCTCGACACTCGAAACGCGACGAACGAGAATGAAGGGGTCTACACGAGACGAAATTCACGTCTCGTATCGACTTTTAGTAATAGAAACCCTCACCTTATGGATATAAATATATACGTCTTTCTACTTCTGTCAAAGGATATTATTGTTTCAATAAATTATTTATTATTTATTTTACTAAAATGTTGCAATTGCAATTTATTAAAATGTTGCATTGCCATTGCCAATTTACTAAAATGTTGCATTGCCATTGCCAAAATTTACCAAATTTTGGATTGTCTCTAAAACATCAGTGTTTTTTAGAAAATGAAATGACTCATATATATTTTTTAATTATTATACTTTGGTTTAAACATATTTTAATATTAATAATAAACATAATAATACCAATTTATTAACTACATTATACTGGGTTATTCACGCAACCCGTTCATTAAAAGTTTTTGATGATGCCATTTAGATAAAAATTTCAAATTTTGGGATTAAGATAAGGTCAAGTAGTACTTCTTTTTTGAAATATTTTCAACTTCCTGTCACTTCCGGTTTAACCGGAAGTTGCTATCAACTTGCTTACTTTAAATAGAACACCCTGTATTTGATGATATTTTTGGATTCTACGGAGAATTTTAATTCTATTTTATGTAGCATGTCCTATACCCAGGTTCAAGCGTTCTTAAGATATTTGACCTTGAACCGAAAATGAGCCTTAGGGGTACCAAATTTTAAAATCTCATATTTTTGTAAGTTTTGAAGATATAATCTTCATTATTGCAGACGATCGGTAAATAATCTTAGGTTTCTATATTTTTTATTGAATTTGTCTATTTTTATACAGGGTGTCCTAAATTCAGCGGCAAACATTCACATTTTCAAAGCCGCTAAAGCCCGTTTTTTTAAATGGGACACCCTATAACTTTATGCACCATCAAATGTAGAATTTCATTTTCTATCGAACTGTATTAAGGTTCCCTATACCTATTCGTAACCATTTTCGAAATAATTGAGTTTTATAAAAATATGGTATGTATTTGCTTAAATGTTTACATGTTCCAATGGTGAGCCACGGAAATACAATTGAGATCCAATATCCAATATGACAGATGATTAGTATGCCTTATTTATCGAAAGCTGTCAGTGATAAACTAAATCTTCTAAATTGAAATGGAAGAATACTCAAACGCTGATATTCTCAATCTATTTTACATTCATGGAGAATGTTATAAAATTTTGGAGAGAACGTGTCGTGTGAATGAACGCCACCCTTATTTGCCGCCAATGAACAAGTCAAAATTCAAGAGGATTGAAACGAATTTTTTGCGTTTTAGCAAGGTTAAAGTTACAAAAAATGTTCCGAAACCGGTGACAAATGCCGAGGATAACGTAATAAACACATTAGCTTATTTTCACGCAAACGCGCAAAGTTTAATACCGTCTGCAGAAAACGATTTGGGAATTTCTTCTTCATCTGTCCAAAGAATCTTGAGCGAATATCATATGCACCCTTATTCCTTCCAAAACGTGCAAGCCTTGAGACCTGGTGATGACGTCCGACGAGTAGAATTTTGCGAATTCATGTTTTTGAAAATTCAAGAGGACCCTCAATTTTTTTCAAAAATATTTTGGACCGATGAAGGGAAATTTTCTAGAGAAGGAATAACAAATAGAAGAAACGAACATTTCTGGGCAGCAGAAAATCCGCACGCTTTACGCGATACGCATTCTCAAGAGAGGTTTAGCTTCAATGTTTTCGGTATAGTATTAAATGATCAGATGCGGTATTGTATTTATGAAGACAATTTAAACAGTGATAAGTATTTGGAAATTCTACGAGGGACGGTTTCTGAATTTATAGAAGAAATTCCTATTGGTGAGCTGCAAAATTATTGGTATCAATTAGATGGGGCACCAGCACATAATTCCTGCAGTTTATCTCCAATTATCTCGAATTTTTGAAGATCGCTGGATTGGTCCCAATGGCCCTTGGAGATGGTCCCCGCGATCGCCTGATTTGACACCCCTAGACTTTTATTTATGGGGATTTATCAAAGGTAAAGTCTATGCTTCCCCAGTAAATAACCAATAAGATTTACTGGACTGGATACGAACAGCTTTTGCCGAATTAGAAAACGGACAAATTCAACGGGCCACAGCAACTGTACAAAGAAGAATTGAAATGTGTCTTCAAATGACCGGACAGCATATAGAACATTTGTTATAATTCAATTTTATTATTTTATTTATTTATTGTTGATTGTTAGATTGCTATAATTTTTAAAGTTCACTAGAACAAGTTTAGAACAGTCTCGAACTTAGTAGATATGGTTAAAAATAACGTAAACCACTTATGACATTTTTTATAACTTTAACTTTTCCGAAACGAAAAAATTTCGTTTCAATCCTCTTCAATTTTCTCTTGTTCATTGGCGATAAATGAGGATGTTTTTCATCAAACACATGGGACGTTCTCTCCAATATTTTGTAACATTCTCCGCAAATATAAAATAAATTGAGAATATCAGTTTTTGAGTGTTATTTTATTTTAATTTAAAAGTTTCAAATCAGCTGCCATGTTGAATAGAAAAGCACAACAATTGTTTTTCCATGGCTTACTACGGGAAGGTGTAAACATTTAGCAAATACATATGATAGTTTAAGAAAAACCTGATTATTTCGAAAATGGTTACGAATACGTATAGGGAACCTTAATACAGTTCGATAGAAAATTAAATTCTACATTTGAAAGTGCATAAAATTATAGGGTGTCCCATTTAAAAAAAACGGACTGAAAATGTGAATGTTTGCCGCTGAATTTAGGACACCTGTATAAAAATAGACAAATTAAATAAAAAAAATAGAAACATAAGATTATTTACCGATCGTCTGCAAAATATGAAGATTATATCTTCAAAACTTACAAAAACATGAGATTTTAAAATTTGGTACCCCGAAGGCTCATATTTGGTTCAAGATCAAGTATCTTAAGAACGCTTGAACCTAGCTATAGGACATGCTACATAAAATAGCACTAAAATTATCCGTAGAATCCAAAAATATCATAAAATACAGGGTGTTCCATTTAAAATAAGCAAGTTGATACCAACTTCCGGTTAAACCCAAAGTGACAGGAAGTTGAAAATATTTCAAAAAAGAAGTACCCCTTAACCTTACCCTAATCCCGAAATTTGAAATTTTTATCTAAATGGCATCATCAAAAATTTTTAATGAACGTGTTGCGTGGATAACCCTGTATACAGGCGCACGATCAATAATTATCACTTAATTTTTGGCTCATTAATGTTTCTGTGGGTAGGATGCCTCAAAACAATATTAACAACAATAATAATTATATAAACGGAAATGCATGAATAGTTTTGTGAATAGTGAATAGTGAAATTTAGAAGTCTAATAATATCCACCAAATGTTAATAATTTTTCACAGCCCATTTTTGATACCTCTTCTGTACACTTAATAATTTAAAATTCCCTTGATATATTCTAGAGTTATTTCTTCTCTTGAAGCAGAATGTAGTAGCTATTTAAAACGGAGTTCTCTCTAGACTTTAAAACATATATTTTAAACAATTTTAAGAAATTTAGTTATTTACCTATTTAAAATATTTTTGAAAAATTACAAAAAAAATCTAGCATTAATCGAAAAAATTTCAGGTGTTTGTCATTATTTATGTTCATTTTATGGGTTAAAGTGTGGATTGAATTTACGTGAGTCAAAAATTTTTCGAGCTCCGCATGACCATGTTGCCAGATGATAAATATGTCATCCACATAACGAATCCATAATTTGGGCTTTAAACTTGCTTTCTCAAGAGCTTCTTTCTCGAAGTATATCATAAATAAATTCGCGACTACTGGTGATAGCGAGGACCCCATTGGAGCACCATCCATTTGTTTATACATTTGCCCGTTGAATGTAAAATAAGTATTTTTGAGGCAATGCTCCGAGAGTTGTATTATTAATACTTATTTTTCATTCAACAGGCAAGTGTATAAACAAATGGATGGTGCTCCAATGGGGTCCTCGCTATCACCAGTAGTCGTGAATTTATTTATGATATAATTCGAGAAAGAAGCTCTTGAGAAAGCAAGTTTAAAGCCCAAATTATGGATTCGTTATGTGGATGACATATTTATTATCTGGAAACATGGTCATGCAGAACACGAAAAATTTCTGACTCACGTAAATTCAATCTACCCCAGAATACAATTTACTCTAGAGTTAGACGAAAACAACAAACTACCATTTTTAGATGTTTTGGTCACAAAACTGCATAACGGACATTTCGAATACACCGTGCATAGAAAACCAACACATACAGACAGATATTTAAATGCAAAATCACATCATCACCCAGTACAAATTCAAGCTGTGGCAAATACCCTAATATCCAGATCCGTGCGATTAACTGAAACACAGACGAGATAAAACGAACTTAAGGTAATATCTAGTGCTTTAAAGAAAAATGGCTACACAAATCGCACCATAGAGAAAGTTATTAATGCCCAGGTTTCCCGAACAACGAACAACAAAAATTATAAACTGGGAAAGCAAAGAGTAGTCTTACCATATGTAAAAAGCACAACAGACAGAATCGGAAGAATTCTTAGGAAACACAACATACAAACGATACACAAGCCACAAACAACTATAGGTAAACTACTTGGAAACCCATAAGGCAAAATGAAACTAGAAAACCACGGAGTATACAATATTCCGTGCCAGGACTGTGAAAAGTTGTACGTGGGGCAAACTAACAGGCGAATATCAGCAAGAGTGGAAGAGCATAAACTCATCAGAAATAAACAAACAACCTCAGCTTTATTCCTACATCATCAGGAAACCGGACATAAAATAAATTTCGATGGGTGTAAGGAGATTGCCAATATAGAACATTATAAGACCAGAATAATACGAGAAGCCATAGAAATTGAAAAACAGGGTGATTTGAATAAAAGGGACGAATCATTAAAACTACCAACAGTATGGAAGACAATAATCGACAAATCTAAAATCGCAAAAACTCAAGCACAATTAGCGCAACAACAACAGCACCATCCGGAAAACATAAATAATGACCAACGCCAGCGCAGATATAACCTTCGGCCCCGAGTGGGGGTATAAAAGGAAGCGTTGCAGTCACCAACACTTCAGTCTCTATTCGGACGCGAGAAAGAAAGCTTCGAAAATGCCAAATATGATTTTGGCGAAACGTCAGCAAAACTGTTCTTTTCAGAACGACAGTAGTGAACGAATGTACACCCGGAATGAAAACACATTGTATTTTTCCATCCGTGAAGAAGTAAAAATCAACATATATATATATATATATATATATATATATATATATATATATATATATATGGTTATATATATATATATATATATATATATATATATATTTATATATATATATATATATATATATATATATATATATATATATATATATATATATATATATATATATACATATACATATATATATATATATATATATATATATATACATATACATATATATTTATATATATATATATATATATATATATATATATATATATATATATATATATATATATATATATATATATATATATATATATATATATATATATATATATATATATATATATATATATATATATATATATATATATATATATATATATATATATATATTACGGCATATATTTTTGGTTTTTTATTGGTATTTTGCCATTAAAAGAAGTTCCAGTTTTAGCAAATTGGGTAAAGGATTTTTTTTTGTTTTATTAGCCATTCATAAATATCACTTTTCTTTCAGGATGAAGTAGGTTGTTTATTTAAGATTCTTGAATGATAAGATGCTTTGTCCAGAATGATTAAAGATGAAGCATCTAAATTTGGAATCAGTTGTTCTTTTAACCACTATTCAAACAGTTCAAAGTTCATATTATTATGGTAGTCCATACTTTTGGATGTTGAAGAAAACAGTAAACTTGCACCTGGGAGAAATCCTGTTGAAGAACCTGCATGCAAAATGATGAGCCATTTTCCCGTCCTACATCCCTTTTTTCTCTTGACACTTTTTACAGACTCGTCCTGCCAAAATTGCGAACCACTTCCATTAGAAAATATCCAAGTCTCATCTAAAAATACCCCTTTTCTAAATTTTGAATTAACATTTTCCGTGTATTTCTTTAAAAACTGGATAAGCTGACTTGCTAAATGTGGCAACTGGCATAAAAATCTTCGATTACACTTCTTTTTATATCGAAAACCCAACATTTTTATTAATTTTGACAACGATTTTAGTCAAATTTCCAATATGCCTCGATTTTTTAAAGCTTCTTTTAAAACTTGAAGGGTTATATTAGTTTTTAATGTATATAAATCGTAAATTGCATTACGAACATCCATTTTTACAGTGTCACTTATGTCTTCTGTCTTTGGCTTTTTTCGTGTACATTTCTTAATCTTCTTCGGTAGTAAATTATGCTTTTTTTCATGCAAAATTTTCTGCACAGTCCTTATACCGCCTTGGCCGGTGAATTTTCATTTTCGTAATATTTTATTAGATTTATTACCATTTTTTTCGCTTGTGGTTGCAGAAAACCCGAAAATTGTTTTCTGAAGTGACATCGGTCAAAGATTTTTGCAACTGCTGGTATTTATATATTTATCCTCTTTTTCATATGAAAATATCATAGGTCTATCTAATTCATCGTCCAGATTTTATGCGGAGGATATGATTACACCTAATAAAAGAAAAACAAACTTAAGAAGTTTGTCGTTGATAAATCGTATGACCCACACGATAACACTGCTTTTCAGTTCATATTACACACATAAAAAACATGGCTTAAAACGGGAGCCTCCTCCTGTTTTGAAGTGGGTTCAAAGTAATATTAAATTATATTTGTATTTATTGAAAAATAAAGAAATGTGAATCATTATAGTTATTATATCGTCAATTTAAAAAATATCCTGTTTTGTGTTCACAAATAATGGTATTATATTCCTTTATCCTAATAGTGTGGCTGTTTTAAACGATAAGACCACTGAAACTGTATATTTGCACAAAATTACACAATATGAGTATAAAAGGCAGAAAAATATCTTTTAAGAAATTCAAGAAAGAGCCGTCGGATTTTCCCTAAGCTATTTTGTTTGCTGATACAGTGGCATACTCCAATAAGAATGATCACACGGCACACAGTCGGATCTATTCAAAATCCAATATACCATTTGAAAGGATTTTCTTAGAAAATGCGATCGTCTCTTTGCGTGCCCTCACAAATCCTGAAAATACGAGCATTCGCTGAAGAATTCAGCATACGTGGGAACACTACAGTTTTTTTTTATTTATACGCCATAATGGAATTGAATGAGGCGCTTTTTGCGGAATATTCGTTTATTTATAGATGTGTCTTCTTAATCTACAAACTAGAAGTTATAAATGCAAACAAGTCGGTACCCGAAACTTTTCTCATTATGAATCTTTCCTTTTATTAGGAATACTGAAGTGTGACCCAATTTAGTTCACTACACAGTCGTTTAGTAACACACACACACATATATATATATATATATATATATATATATATATATATATATATATATATATATAAATCACTTTCTTGCCAAATTACTTTTTTAAAAAATTATTTTATTACTCAAAAATAATACAAATTAAAATATATACATTTGAACTTGCAAAGAGTAACGTTTTTACAAAATGAATTCGAGCTAGACTGAACTGTACTGAACTTTATACAAAGAAAAATAACTATTTATATGTTTCGTTATGCTGACTCAGTGGGAACTGTTTACTTCGTTCTTGAACACTTGGGTCAGGACGTGGGTTCTGCTGATGAAGCTTTCTTGGTATAGACTGGTTTTTGTAAACAAGTAACACCTGCTGTTTATGAGAATAGGATGATCTACGTTGTTGACTGATATATGATACTTTGTTATTGAGATAAGCTTGGCTTTCTGAATAACTGCGTTGGCGGGTGATAGCTGATAGTCTGGGAACCAAGGTTAGCATAACTTGTATGATGGAATAGCTGGTGAGAATAGATATAACATATATATATATATATATATATATATATATATATATATATATATATATATATATATATATATATATATATATATATATATATATCTATTCTCACCAGCTAGTTCATCATACAAGTTATGCCAACCTTGGTTCCCAGACTATCAGATATCACCCGCCAACGCAGTATTCAGAAGCCGAGCTTATCTCAATAACAAAAGTATCATATATCAGCAGGTGCCACTTGTTTACGAAAACAAGTCTATACCAAGAAAGCTTCATCAGCAGAACCCACGTCCTGACCCAAGTGTTCAAGAAAGAAGTAAACAGTTCCCACTGAGTCAGCATAACGAAACATATAAATAGTTATTTTCTTTGTATACAGTTTAGTTCAGTAAAGTTCAGTCTAGCTTCTCATTTGTTAAACGTCACGCTGTAATTTTGCAAGTTCAAATGTATATATTTTAATTTGTATTTTTCAAGTAATAAAATAATTTTTTAAAAAGTAATTTCGCAAGAAAGTGATTTAACAAACTGGCGCAGTCGGTAGGATCTGAAAACGTCTAACAGAACACGAAGCCCTTGTGCACTCTCACTGTCGACGGAGGATCCCAATCCATTGTTCAGAAGAACCTGTGAAAACCAAGAAAAATACAAGAAGTACTGAAACTCAAGAAAAGCAGAGAAAATCACGACCCGACGTCACCAACTCGCAGTCAATCTACGGATTAGGAACACCTAGTGAAACCCCTGGTAGAATTTGCTGCAGAGAACACGACGAAGTCTGATGTTTCTACTAGTAACGTAAGACTGAATCATCTCGTTATTAATTTTCTTTATATTTTTCAATTTTCCAAAATATTGAATTTTTTATTCAAATTTAAGGAAATTGTTCGATTTTTCAATTTTGATATTTAGTTAACGAAAAACTGAATTCAAAAACAAGTTTCAAAAATACAAAAGAATATTTTAATTTCAAATTTTGATTATACAGTTAATCAAATTTCAGACAAACAAAACAAAACCACTTGAATTTTGTAGATTTTAGTATTGCTTTAATTTACGTTGATTTGTGTACTACTTTACGTACTGCCAATCAACCTAAATTCTTAATTTTAAGTTCGTATCCTTTATATAATATTGTGTGCCTATATTTGATAATATTGTGTGCCTATATTATTTTATTTTGATATATTGATATATTGAGCAACCATGACTGATAACGGAATACAAAATGTCCCTGAGACACCCGAAATTGAACCATATAAACTATCTGAAATATTTTCAATAATTCCTGAATACGATGGTGATCAAATTTTTCTCCAAACATTTCTCAATGCTTGTGATTGTGCTTACAATATGTCTACACGCGATCAAAAAGATTTATTAGTAATCCACATAAAAAATAAATTACGTGCAAGAGCAGCGCAGCTAATAAGCTCTCGCAACCCTATTTCTTATTTAGAAATAAAACAACTTTTAAATTCTCACTTTGGAGATACGCGAGACTTGTCTTCTTTAATACAAGACTTACAACGTATTAAACAATTACCAAATGAAAGTCCTTTAACCTTTCTCAACCGACTTCAAGTGCTAAATGCAAAAATGCACGCTAATATACAAAAGTCTAATCTCACCCCACAACAAAAACAAGCTCAAATAACTCTAATCGAATCCATGTCCCTGAGTACCCTCTTAACTGGTCTTGAACCCCGTATTGGACATATAATTCGTGCCAGTAACCCAAGAGATCTTCTTGAAGCTCAAATACGTATTCGACGTGAACTTCAATTGTCTTATTTTGAATCTCAAAAAGTTTCAAAACCAAACCCACCAAAGCCATTCAACCAATCTTTGAAAAAAACAAACTTTCAAACACAAAAATGTTTTAAATGCGGACGTACTGGTCATTCAGCAAATCAATGCCATGCCAATAACGGACAACCACGTCCCAATTTTTCCCAAAGCTCAAATTTTCAGCGACCCCAGTTTGCCCCGCAAACAAATTCTCTTCAGTCACAAAGACCAAACATGCAACAACAAAGAAGCCCAAATACGCAAACCCCAAATATGACAAATAATCAATCAAATCAAAATAATTTCCAACGTCAACCGAATTCTAATTATTCTCGACCCTCAGTAATTCACAAAAATCCCAATTTTAAAGCTCACTTAGTTAGCACAGATAATAATCAAGAAAAATATTTTAATGACTATTATCAAGACTATCAACAAGATTATCAACAAGATTACCAAGATCCCTCATACTTTTCTTATGAAGACACCTCTACTTTATTCGAAAATGAATACGACAATTTTTATGAGAATCCAGATCCCAATTTAAACTTTAACGAATCAATCGAAAACGATCAAAATTTTCCAATCGAGGAAAATCAAAATTTTCTTTTATCCCCAGATCAAAACCATCCACCCAATCAAGAAATAGATCAAATACAAGCCCAAATAGAAACTCTCACGCTAGACGATATGAATCCCTCACTCAATTTCCCCGAACAACGATTTCTTTAAATCCTTTTCTTGCGATAAATCCTAAAAATCTTTACTATATCAAAGACGCAACAAATACTTTCAAACTACTCATAGATTCTGGTGCAGGTATTTCAATTTTCAAAGAAAATACAGTAAGGAACTTTCCAAATCGTTTCCCCGAAAATGCAACAATTCAAGGCATTACCGAACAAAAACTTTTAATAACTGAATCAACTTTGATAAATTTTAACAACGGTGACCCTCACAAAGTCTATATTTATAATTTAGACATTGATTTTGACGGAATTCTAGGTCTTGACTTCCTAGAACACTACGAATGTACATTCGATTTAAAAAATAAACAACTTATTAACAATTTTAAAACACTACCATTGTATAAAGTTGAAGACAATTATTCTTCAACAAAACTCGAAACATACGAGGCAAATAAAAATAAAATAACTATACAAGGTAGAATGGAACAAGTTTTTAAATTAAAATGTCATCTAATCAATACTGATGCTATTTTATACCGAAAAGAAATAGAAAAAGTACATATCCCTAATGCCCTTGTCCATGTCAATCAAAACGGTGAATTTTTGACAACAATTATCAATGCGAATGCAATTCCAAAAACAATTGATTTCTCAAATATCGAAATAGAACCATTTTCGATACACACACTTCTTAATTTCAATTTTCCCGAATCTTCCGAATTTCAAACTTTAAATAGAATCCCGACTATTAGATCCCAGCTTAGACTTGACCATTTAAACGAAGAAGAAAAAGAATTAATCACAAATCTTTGTGTCAATTTTGAAGACATTTTTTATCTAGAAGGTGACAACCTTTCCTTCACAAGTGAAATTAAACATAAGATAGACACGAATAATACAAAACCCATTTTTACTAAATCTTATAGATATCCCCAAATACATAAACAAGAGGTTAAAACGCAAGTAAACAATATGTTACAACAAGGTATAATTAGACCATCAATTTCTCCCTGGTCATCTCCCGTTTGGGTTGTACCGAAAAAAATCGACTCTAGTAATAAACAAAAATGGAGAATCGTAATAGATTATAGAAAACTGAATGAATCCACTGTTAATGATAAATATCCACTTCCTAATATCTCAGATTTACTTGACCAACTTGGACAGTGTCAATATTTCACGACTCTTGATCTCGCTTCTGGTTTCCATCAGATAGAGATAGATCCCAAAGATATTTCAAAAACAGCGTTCTCAGTAGAAAACGGTCATTATGAATTTAAACGAATGCCCTTCGGACTAAAGAATGCCCCATCTACATTCCAACGTGTAATGGACAATATTCTTTTAGGAATCTTAAATGAACGATGTCTTGTCTATATGGACGATATTATAGTCTATTCCGCTACAATTGATGAACATATCCAACGATTACGCGAAGTTTTCAAAAGACTAAGAAAAGCTAATCTTAAAATACAACCAGACAAATGCGAATTTTTACGCAAAGAAGTAGCATATCTTGGACACGTAATAACTAAAGACGGTGTTAAAACGAATCCAACAAAAATTGAATGTATCCAAAATTTTCCCCAACCAAAAAATCCTAAGGATATAAAATCTTTCCTTGGCTTAGCAGGCTATTATCGACGATTCATTCCTAATTTTGCGAAAATTTCTAAACCACTTACTCGTCTACTCAAAAAAGAAATAAAATTTGACTTTGATTCTGATTGCAAAGAATCTTTTGATGAACTGAAAAAATTGCTAATTTCTGACCCAATTCTTATATACCCAAATTTTAACGAACCATTTCTTTTAACCACAGATGCTAGTGCTTTTGCAATAGGCGCTGTGTTATCACAAGGACCTGTAGGAAAAGATTTACCAATTGGCTATGCATCTAGAACCTTATGTAAAGCCGAAACAAATTATTCAACTATTGAACGTGAACTCCTTGCAATTGTATGGGCAGTAAAACATTTTCGCCCGTATCTTTTTGGCAGAAAATTTAAACTAATTACAGACCACCGCCCTCTTACTTGGCTTTTTTCAATTAAAGACCCAGGTAGTAGACTCGCACGCTGGAGACTTAAACTCGAAGAATATGAGTATGAAATAATTTACAAACCCGGCAAGATTAATAAAAACGCAGACGCATTATCAAGAATTAAAATTAATCATTTTAATCAATGCGCAAAATTCCAATCAAAACTTTCTATTTTTGCGACAAATCAAGACGATGACGAAAATTATAATAACTCAAATTTAAATTTCGATGATGAAAAAATAACTGAAGATTACAACACATTTGCTAATATGTACGAAACAAAATCTTTAATTGATTATTCAAAAATTGAAACTTCAAATGAACAACTTCTAAATAAACCACATAAAAACATAATAACCTTTTTTCAACAAAAGAATTTAGGAGAATTACAACATGAAATATTAGAAGACATTTTTGAAGAAAATGCAGATTTTTCAATGCAAAGACTAAATATTTTCTCTAGTAAAACAGTCAAAAATCGGAAATATTACATAATTCCTTTGTTACTCGACCCAGAAAATATAGTCCAACATCTTTTCTATATTATTTATACAGGACAAAACGAATTTGACCTTTTGTCAACATATTTTCTCGAAAATAAAATAGACCTTCCTATTCTTGAAATATTTTCTTTTATCTTTGCAGACAAAGATATTAAAATATGTATTTGTCAAAATATTGTAACCATCCCAGATAAAGACCAAATACCAATTATATTGGAACAATACCATTTAGGCAAAAGTAATTTACACCGCGGAATTAATGAAACTTTAAGACGCATCAAAGAAAAATATAATTGGCCCAAAATGATTAAAGATGTAGAAAACTTTATAAAAAGTTGTGAAACATGTCAAAAAATTAAAATATGCCGAAAAAATTTAAGCAACCCTTTAGTGCTAACAGAAACACCGAAAACACCATTTGAACGAATAAATATTGATATATTTGAATATCCATCTAAAAACTATGCTTTGACAATACGAGACGAACTTACTAAATTTACCCAAGCTTATCCAATTGAAGATAAAACGGCAAAAACTATCGTTAATACTATTATTTTATTTTTCCAACATTATGGTACCCCACTACGAATCCATTGTGATTATGGCCGTGAATTTAATAATACATTAATGAAAGACCTATGTGAACTATACGACATAAAAATAACATTTTCAAGTGTAGGTCATCCCCAATCAAACGGCTCTTTAGAAAGATTTCACGCTACACTTAGCGAAATGATAAGAGCTAATCAAACCGAAAACCCACATGAACATCCGTTCAACGTACTTCCGTATGCTGTTATTTGTTACAATAACACGAAAAATAAAACCCACGGTTTTACGCCCTTTGAACTAATTTTCGGACATACTTCTTCTAGACCCCCTGAAACCCTATATAATGAGAAAAACCTCATATCAAAATAGATACGTGATTTAAACAATCGTATGCAATTCCTTTATAAATCTGCTCGTAATAAAACGAAACAACAAAAAGAAAAAGCAAAAGAACGTTTCGATCAACATGTTGCCAAACATCCTTATGATTATAAAATAGGTGAAAAAGTATATGTACGTGAATCCCAAATTAAAGATAAGGCTCAAAACAAATTTAATGGCCCTTTCGAAATTCTCGAAATTTACCAAAACTCAGCCCTTTTATTAAATCCCAATTCTAAACAAAAATCTAAAATAAATTTTGATAGATTAAAACCATACTACGAGCAAATTTCTCTTCCAGGACCATCCTCGGACTGTCATCAGTCGTCCAGTCCCAATACTCCATAAGTCCAATTAACAACACGATAGGAGTCTTCTTTCATGAAGAAGCAAAAATAAGAATATCTAATGATAAATGGACATTACTTGTATATAAAGATTTAGAACCAATTAAGGATACAATTGTAAATAATGATAGAATTTTAGAAAACCTTATTAATAATATTAATGAAGACGTACCACGAATGAAAGCATTTAAATCTGAAGTACTAACACATATTAGTCTCCTTAGACAAATATCAGGAGCTGTAAATCAAAAATATACAGAAATAATGGCAGATACTAAAAAATATATTTTTAGAGAAAAACGTGGAATTTTTAATGGTATAGGAACATTTTGGAAAGCAATTACAGGAAACTTAGATGCTTCCGATGGCGAATATTTTAATGACTGTATAGAAAAAATAACACATGATGAATATCAAATCGAAAATCTTCTTAAAAATCAAATTTCAGTAACTACCTCAGTAATAAAAGAATTTAATTCAACTATTCAGAAACTTAAAATTGACGAAGAAACATTCAATAATGACATAATAGAAATACGAAAATCAATACTGGATATTTCTGACGATCTGAAATATTATTCCTCTCAAATAGAAATATTAAATATTTGCGAACTATTAATGGAAAGCTATTCATTTCTTGAAAATTCCTTGAATGATATTATAAATTCAATTGTTTTCGCCCGTTTACGAATTTTACACAGTTCGATTATTACACCTTTTGACCTAATAGAATCACTAAAGCACATATCTCAATCATTGCAGAGAAATAATTTACCTTTGCTAATTCACCCTTCAAGTGTGGCTCAATATCTCGAAATCATAGAACTAAAGGCATATCAATATGATTCAAAAGTAATTTTTGTTCTCGAAATCCCATTAGTAGATCCAGAAAAATATATTCTCTTTCACTTATATCCAATACCAATTTTGGATAATCGAACAGGCCTTCACCACATTCTTTCAATAACAAATAATTTAATTGCGCGAAACGATGATTCATTATTATACATCACAATTCGCAACTTGGAATCATGCAAATCTTTGAGCAGCCGAACACTAATATGTTCCAACATCCTGCCATATCCAATAGACAGTGATGCTGTTTGTGAAGCCCAGTTACTACGATTAATCAATCGCCTTCCAAGAACGTGCCAAGTTTCAGTTATCCTAGCCAAAGACTATCATGTGCAAGAACTTAACCAAAACTCCTGGTTAGTTGCCGTTGCAGACCCTTTACCTGTGACCATTAAATGTGGTTCCAGAGACGTTGTTACCCAAACAATCAGTACCAACGCCATAATCAAACTCCAACCAGAGTGTAGTGCATTTATTGGCAGCACCAAAGTTCTAGCGAAGAAATTTGTAAATACCTATGACAATGTTACCTACAGCAACGTTCCAATCCAAATTCCATTTGATTGCTGCAGTCATTACCCTGAAAAGATTCACATACCAGACTTGAAGCCTCTTCAGTTACACCACATTGATACAGAAAATTTAAATATAGCTCAACATAAATTAAATGAATATTCTGATCAGTTGGACAGACTAATCAATCAACCATTCGTAAAGAAACATATCGGTTGGTTTACGATCCTGACCATAACTCTGATCATCAGTCTAATTATCCTGTATATATTTTGTAAATGTTATAGAAGAAAACCTAAAAACCTCAGTATTGGAATTGTCAATGCCAATAGTGATGACTACCCACCTTCTCCACCAAGGTCCAGAACAAATTTCGTACAATGGAGAAGAATATTTCCAAAAAAGCGACCAAATATACGTGTTGGTGAACCAACAGAAGAATCTGAAGAAATAGAACTTAACCTGAACAAACATTCAGCTTGAAAGTTGCTTCCACGCATCAACTTTCATCTTGATGGGGGAGTTGTTATATCTATTCTCACCAACTAGTTCATCATACAAGTTATGCCAACCTTGGTTCCCAGACTATCAGATATCACCCGCCAACGCAGTATTCAGAAGCCGAGCTTATCTCAATAACAAAAGTATCATATATCAGCAGGTGCCACTTGTTTACGAAAACAAGTCTATACCAAGAAAGCTTCATCAGCAGAACCCACGTCCTGACCCAAGTGTTCAAGAAAGAAGTAAACAGTTCCCACTGAGTCAGCATAACGAAACATATAAATAGTTATTTTCTTTGTATACAGTTTAGTTCAGTAAAGTTCAGTCTAGCTTCTCATTTGTTAAACGTCACGCTGTAATTTTGCAAGTTCAAATGTATATATTTTAATTTGTATTTTTCAAGTAATAAAATAATTTTTTAAAAAGTAATTTCGCAAGAAAGTGATTTAACATATATATATATATATATCTGCAAATAATGGATTTTTTTAGGATTCGGTCCATGTAATGATACCAGTGTCAAGAAAAACTACACTAGCTAAGTTTCATGTTTTTATTGACGTATCGGCTGGTTAAACCAAGCCTTTTTCGAAAAATACTGAAAAGAAAAGAAACAAAGAACAGACTTGTCGGGGAATTTTATCTTTAATAATACATGAAAACCTAACATAATTACTCGCCCTAAGTATATAGTGATAATGCTAAAACATTAATCTATTGCTAGTAGAAGCTTGTGGAACTTCATGTCATTAAAATTTATTAAAAAGACGGAACAACACATTAAGATTTTTCCGATCACAAATTAATACTGCACTGCACCAATATATCAAAGGACGACGCGACGGTAAAATAAAGTAAAGTGGGGACTAAGGCGAGCAGAGGTGCATGAAATTCAGTAGTATTTTTAACTTTTTTTTATTATTTTAGTTTATGAGATATGCATCTTGTTTTTGTTGATTTTAGTAGAAGCTGATTTATTTCTTTTAGGTTGTTAATTAATGAGGTTATGATACATTTTGTTTAGATTTTTAGTATCGGTTTTTGCGTTTACACGCTGTGGATTTTTTTGTATGTAGATCGGTTCATACAGCTCTCGTTTTCTTGAATTTGTTTTAGTCTTAAGTATTTTTGTTTCTTCGTAGTGGAATGTGTGGTTTTTTTACAGTCATGTGGTTTGAAAGAGCACTTTTCTTTTGTTTGTCGTATTTGTGACCGTTCAGTCTATTTTTTAAATATTGGCTAGTTTGACCTATATAGTATGGTCTAAGAAACTTCTACCTAAACTATATATACATATATATATATATATATATATATATATATATATATATATATATATATATATATATATATATATATATATATATATATGTATGTAGGAATAACTTGTTTTTCTTGGACCTTCCTTTATATATGATTACTTTTTATTTTCTTGGGTTAGGGTCCTCGTGAATTAAATTAACACGTTTCGTTTGACAGAACTCATGTTACAAAGTTTTGACGTTTCGATCAATTTGGTGATCTTCATCAGAATACAATTTTTGGTCTATAAAGAAATTTAAAAAATCAATTCGATGTCTTACCTCATTAAAACCAAAATCCGAAGATTATGTCAATATAAGACAATACAACATTTTTAAAAATTCTACACTAAGTTTGTACATATATAAACTAACAAACACGAAAACAACGAAAACGACTACTGACTTATTTTACCATGTTCTGAAAGAGAGAAAATTATATCTATTAAGGGGTTCAACTCAGTTTCTTAATTTATGTATTACTTAATAAGATTATGATATATTTTACTGCGTTGTTTTGTATCGGTTTTTGCATTTATAGAGTGTTTATTTTTTTGTATCTCTATCATTTCGTGGAATTCTCTTCTTTTTTGATGGTGCTCGGATTTTAAAATTTTAACATTGTCAAATTCGAAAGAATGTTTGCTTTCACTAGTATGTCTTGTTAATGCCGTCGTGTTCTTTTTGTCATATTTGTGTCCTTGTATTCTATTTTTTAAGTACTGACTGGTCTGTCCAATGTATACACCATTGCAATTCTTACAAGGGATCTCATATACTATATGTGTTCTTTTTTCTTTTGCAGTTTTTGATTTTAGTTTACTGAAGTTGTTCTTTAGGAGGTTATGACCCTTATGGCTGACTGTAATGTCGTGTTTTTTAAATACATGTTGTAAACTTTCCGATATTTTTGGTATATATGGTAACGATATGTAGTTGGTGTTATTTTTATTAGGTCTCATGTTTTTGTTAGAGGGGTGGTTATTGTTATATTTATAAAAAAAAGTTATAAAATTTAATGGATCCTTTTTTTAAAAATGCTGTTAATAATTTTTTGAGGATCGTTGTTTATCTCTAAGGCTTGTTTTGCTTTTTTAATGGATTTTTCCCTGTATTCAGGATCCTATAGTTTTATAGCTCTGTCTGCAAGATCTATGACGACTGATTTTTTTTGGCACAGAGGGTGCTGGGAGTCAAAATGTAAATATCGAGAGGACCAAGTGTCTTTAGTGTACTAATCTATATATATATATATATATATATATATATATATATATATATATATATATATATATATATATATATATATATATATATATATATATATATATATCGAGTAGTGGCGGCTCGTGGATTGAAGAACGGGTGAAGCGCAGCGTAGCTAGGTGCATAGCGCCGCAAACGAAAATTTTTCGGGGTGTCACGCCCAAAATGACTTGACTTGACTTTCCTGTTTATCCTGTTACATAACAGGACGTATTGGCTTTGCTACAAGGCAGTCGCCAGATTGCTCTCCGCCCGGGGCTTAGTCAGAGCTGGGGTAACCCTCCCAGATTATTTACATCTTATTCCAGTTTGGAGACGTTATCGGTAGGATGTCCGGATGGCGAGTCTTAAACTCCCGAACACCCTGAATCTTTAAAATACTCCTTAATTTTTTTTCTTTTAATTTATGAAATGCATCTTGGCTTCCACTAGGTGCCCCTTGAGAGTACTACTGATATCAAGAGATGACCCTTTCTTTCAAGCTATCCCATTACCCCTCCCACTCCCGCCACATAGCGGCCATTACGTTAATATTCTTTGTAGAACTGCGACAGACGAACGGGATAGAATGCAGGAACAACTAGGCCTTACATGTTCACAGCGTTTGCTCCCTTTCTAGCGGGGTCGTTAGTTTCCACACTGAGCAGTTGAGTCTCCCGTTTCCCCCCAAAATAAAGCAGCAGAACCGAACACGTGGAACCAATTATGTTAATAACACAGAGGTCTGCCTTCGACGAGACGAACCTGAAGACTGCACTCCCAAAATGGCTATTTTTTTAATACTTAGGGGAAATAATATGAATTTATAAGATTGAAAATATATTTTTTTGTTATTAAAAACAGTTATGTAGGTAAGCTAATTTCGATTCGATTCGATCGATGCAAAACTGCTTCCGCCTCCAATGATCCGGACGCACTAATTTACATTAATTCTATAACAAGTGAACAAGCGCCTGCAGCTTGCAGCAGCAGTTTTATGCCGCTCCCGTCTCTATTTGACTTACGGATATTCACCATTGCGTTGCCATAGCAACTGCCGTAAACAAATCTAAACGGGAAAGCCGGGATCCGGAATTTGTTACTGCTTATTGTGAATATTGTGATTAATTAACGGGTCGCTCTTAGGAAAAGGTGCTCAGCGCGCTACGTTTTTAAGTCATTGTCAGTTTTTGAGTATATAGCGCCCTAGTTTTGATAGAAAATAATGGTAGAACGGAAGCTTTCACGGGTTTGGTCAATTAAGAAATCATGGTTCTTGGGATTAGACCATATCAAATTGGAATTATTATACGTTTCGCCTTCGATTGCACGAGATCTTCAGGTCTTTACTCACGTGTCTGAACACTGAATGAGCTCGAAGAGATTCAGGCGGGCTTTTATAGCCGACTTGTGCTCGCCGAACCGTAACCCTGTGTTAAGATCGGTTTCCACGTGTGATGTAGACCGTAAACCGTACCTTTATTGACATTTTTTGTATGTTTAAATATTTCAATAGATTCTCTAACTTTTCGTTTATAAAAATCTGGAAGCAATGCTAGAACCTTGGTTTCCTTTACATTTGTGAAATGGCCAGTGTGATGCTGGTGTTCAGCTACAGCAGATTGAACAATTTGTTTCTTTTTAATACATCGTTCATGCTCCTTAAGTCTAGTTGATATTGAGCATCCTGTTTCTCCCACATACACTTCTCTACAGGAGCAAGGAATTTTATATACTCCTTCTGTTTGGAAAGCTACAAGATCTTTCGGGGATCGCAAGCATTGTCCAATCTTCTTATGTGTATTGAAGATTGTACGTATGTTAGACCGCCGAAGTAATCGTCCTATTTTGTCTGTAGTGCCATGTATGTAGGGAAGAACAACACTACCTAATGGTGGCTCTTTATCATTCTCCTTTGACGGAGTTGGTTTACTATGTCTTTTAATTGAACGCGTAATATCTTCAGTGCAATAGCCATTCCCTCTCAGAGCTTCGGTCAGTTTCGATGTTTCCGATGTTAAAGAATCTTGATCAGAAATCGAAATAGCTCTGAATACTAGTGAGTTAATAACTGATTTCTTTTGTGCTGGATGGTGATGAGAATTTGCGTTTAAGGATCTATTTGTATGCGTCGGTTTTCTATACACAGAATGTCCTAATGTACCATTTTCCTTCCTTTGAACACATTCATCTAGAAAGAGAATTGTTCCATTAGATTCAATTTCCATCGTGAATTTGATATTATGATGTTGCTGATTAAGGTGGTCCAGAAATATGAAGAGATTATCCTGTCCATGAGGCCAAACAACAAAAGTCTCATCTACATATCTAAACCAGTGCTTCGGTTTTAGTCGAGCGGATGTTAGAGCACTATACTCAAAGGCTTCCATAAAGATATTCGCTACCACAGGTGATAGAGGAGTTCCCATAGCTGCCCCTGAAGTTTGCTCACAAAAAGTTCCCTGAAAAATGAAATAAGTAGATGTAAGACAAGCTTCCACTAGGTCTATTAAATTCTTATCAAGATTATTGATCATTAGAAATTGAGTCGTTGACAGGAACATTTGTGTAAAGTGATTCTACATCGAAACTGACCAAGATATCTTTTCGGGATCCAACTGGATTGTCTTGAGTTTTTCCACGAAATGTGCAGAGTTTTTAATAAAATAATCTGTTTTTCCAGTAAATGGATTAAGAAAATTTGAAAGATATTTACCTAGTTTGTATGTGGGCGAGTCTATTGCACTGACAATCAGTCGAAGTGGTACGTCGTCCTTGTGTATCTTCGGAATACCGTAGAACCTGGGAGTCTTGGAGCTGCTTGGTTTTAATGATTTTTTCTCCGCTGGTGGTAGACTGGATGAGTTGATCAAATTGGTAATGCGTCTTTCTATACTACTTGTGGGGTCTGCCTGGATAACCTTAAAGTTGTTGTTGTCCAAAAGTTGAGTAACCTTTTCCACATATTCTGTTCTGTCCATGACAACTGTGGCAAACAAACAAAAGTTGCCGTTATCTGCTGGAAAAATTTTACAATTTTATGGTTTTCAAAACAAAATATACCTAAAAATAAGTTCAAAACATTAATCGTTTAATTTCGACAGGTCTTGCTTTTTTAAAAAATGTAAATTATCAATTTACCAAATCGTAAAACACACATTAGAATATAACATAACATTGCAAACCGTAAATGAATCATGATAACCTCATAAAAGTAAACAAACACACATGTACGAGGTGAATAATTTCGATGACATTGAAATCAAAATTGCAACTATGCGACCTTAAACTCTATGTTATTATAGTTATACAAATAATTGTGATGTTAAACAGAAGGTATATTGAACTAGTGTAGAATGTAGTTTACAAAAAGAATTAAATTGTTTTTAATCCAATACCTAACAAAAATAATTAAGTTTTAAGTGAATGTTCGACAGTTCTTTTCCCTATATAATGATTTACAAAATTCTATGCTACGAGTTAGGACATGACTCACAAAAGATTTAAGTAAACAAGCGAGTTTAGTGACAATTTAAAGAGACCTACTCACTGAAAAAAAAAATCATTAACGTCTCTCAATGAGGTATGCTTTGGTGTTTTTTCGAAATTGTGCAAGCATATACCATAGATTTTAAATGTACTGGCAGATTGTTGTAAAGTTTTATGGCGTTGTAAATAATTGATTTTTTTATTAATTCTGTGGAAGGAATGGGAAGATAAATATCATGCCTAGAGTTTCTGGTAGGGTATACATGTTGTGGCCTTTCTAACATACCGTTTCCAAAATAAATAATGCAGGAAGGGTTAATATTTCATGTTTTTTGAAATAGTATTGGCAGTGAGCTCTATTATTTAGACCAAACAAATAACGAATGGCTCTCTTTTGAAGCATAAAAATACTACGAAATTGCTCGGTGGTACAGCAGCCCCAAAAGGGAAGGCCATAGCGGAGGTGGGATTCAATAAAGAGAAATAAGTAAGTCTGGCAGAAGGAACGTCTAGTTCTTTTGAAACTGATCGAATGGCGAAGCAGGCGGTAGAAAGTTTTTTAGTTAAGGTGTCAATATGATTAGGCCATTTTAGGTTGCTATTTATATTTAAGCCCAGGAATTTAACCGACTCTACGTATTCAATATTGCTGTTATGTACCTGAAGTGGTTGTAAAGTTCCCTTATAAGATAACGCCACCGTTTTATTGACGTTAAAACAAAGCATATTGGAATCGGACCAAGCCTTAATTATAACCAAGTCTTTGGAGATACTAGAGTGTAAAGACGTATCAAAATCACTCCATGTTATGCTTGTGTCATCAGCAAAAAGGGAGATTCTTCCATTAATTTTAAGGTTCGTGATATCATTAATGTATAACAAAAAAAGAATAGGTCCCAAGACTAAACCTTGAGGGACTCCACTTGTAATCAACTTACAATCAGAATCGGAACCATTAGCCCTTACAAGTTGTTGCCTTTTTCCAAGATAAGATTTGAACCAATTTAAAGAAGTACCACGAATTCCATAAAAATTTAGTTTGTTTATCAGAATTTCATGACTAACACAATCAAAGGCTTTCGCATAGTCACAAAAAACTGAGGCAGTTGGGTATTGTTATTGAGAGATAAGTAGACGCCTCTAAGCAACGTGAACATGGCGTCACTGGTGCTCTTGTTGGGTAGAAATCCGAACTGCTCCGGGGATATTATCTGATGTTTCAGGAGAAATGGCATAAGACGGTTCTTCAGTAGCCTTTCGATGATTTTTGATAATAGTTGCAATGATAATTGCAAGAGTTAGTTTTTTCGCCGCCTTTATGAAGTGGAATAATTATAGCTGTTTTGAGGCAATCAGGGAATACACCTTTTATAAAGGACTCATTTATTAATGTTGTAAGGGCCTCTATGACTGGGAGTGGCAAGTTCAGGAATATTCTAATTGATAGGCCATCAGTGCTACACGAAGATTTACTTTTGATATTATGTATTACCTTCAATAGTTCAGTGTTGCTAACGGGACTTAAGAAAAAGCTATCAGCTAAATTTTTTGAAGGAGGGAGAAACTTCAAGAGGGTCCAAACTTGGCGAATATAAAGGTAACATTTTTGCTTACATTAATAAAATAATCATTTAGATCATTAGCCCCTGGCAAGATCTGACAACTGTGGCGTTGCCGTTATCTGCTGGAAGTACCAGAATGTTTGCGTCTTCGTTTAAGGTTTTCATTGCTGTTTTTTCGGCTGCGGAGATGTTCGACTTCGGTGGTTTTGAGTTTTTAATGATCTTCGCTGTCTTATATCTGACTTCATCGGCTTGTTCCACTGGTAATCTTCTGATTGCTGCTTCAACAGAAGATACTATGTCTTCTACGGGAATGCTACTCGGTGCTATTGCGAAGTTTTGGCCCTTGGAAGGAACATGAACGATGTATTAAAAAGAAACAAATTGTTCAATCTGCTGTAGCTGAACACCAGCATAATACTGGCCATTTCATAAATGTAAAGGAAACGAAGTTTTTAGCATCGGTTCTAGATTTTTATAAACGAAAGAGAATCTATTGAAATATTTAAACATACAAAAAATTTCAATAGAGATACGGGTTACGGTCTACATCACACGTGGAAACCGATCTTAACATAGGGTCACGGTTCGGCGAGCACAAGTCGGGTATAAAAGCCCGGAATATGAAATAGCGATTTGGGTCATCAGCCGATCTCTTCTCATAATCGATCGGTCGCGGCATCACGGAAGTTCAATTGTTCAGAGGTCGCGCGATACTATCGATTACTCGATATTGTTTCGGATGTTTTTATTCGATGAAAATTGATTTATATACTGTTTTTTGTAACATATATTTTTTTTATTTTTATGATCCATGTGTGAGTTGAAAATATACAGGAAATAAAATGTTGGTAGTGACTAGTGCAAAAAAATAAACAACTAAAAAGTGCTTACGAACTTAATTTTGCAAAAATAACCAATTTCAAGGTGGTCTATGTTTGAGTTGTGAATGTAGATAAAATAAAATGTCGCTAGTGCATAAAATTAAACAACTAAAGAGTGTTAACGAACTTAATTTTGAGAAAATAACCGAATTCGAGGTAAGTGATCGCAATTTGCCAAAACTTAGTATACGACAAACTAGTAAAGACAAAAATAAAGAGGTTCATAGAAACTTTCGCAAAAGTATGTACGATTTAGCTAACTGGATATGTGGTTGTGAGATCTCTAACTCATTTTGTTGTTATGTTTGTTTGTTGTTTTCTAAGGACTCGTCGGACTCATTATGGTGAAAAAACCGGTGTTAAAGTCTTAAAATACTTAAAAGATAGGAAAACATGCGTTTTCTGCAGATCACATGAAATGTTCGGTGAACTATGCTACGATCGGAAGTGTTGATATTCGCACTCAGCTAGACACAGCTTATAGAAAATCCCTTAGAGATTTTAATGAAAATGTATCCAAAAATCGTTATATTTTAAACAAAATTATAGATTGTGTAAAATTTTGTGGGGCATTCGCGCTGGTTCTACGTCACCATAATGAAACGACTTTGTCTGAAAATACAGGGATTTTTCGTGGGCTTATAAATTTTGTTGAGGAGTTGATAGACTATCCGCTTAGCAATGTTAATATCGAGAAATCGTTTATAAAAGGAATGTACGTGCAATTTTAACGAACGTGTCATTCAGCATTTTTCCAATTCTAAAGAACGAAGAGTGGACCTGAACTTGAAGAGAATTTAAAGCTCAATTTAAGAATAAGATTTTTTTTTATTTTAAATATGCCTATTTTTAAATTTGTTATTGACCTCCAATATAATTCACCACGAGCCGCCACTGCTTGATTTGTACGCATAATTTAAAATAAATTCAATAAGTAGTTTTTGCATTGACACATACCATCATTTTGTTACGTCATGCTGAATTCATATCAGTATATCCCTATACCACGTTTAATTTATCTGCTAAATTGAAAGGCAATTGAAAAAGATTTTTTTACCTTATTTTTTTTTTATTTTCATTTGGCCGCCATTTTGGTTTCGGCATCTTAAATTCGTACCACAACTTTACCAGTTTATCTCTATATCACACTTAATCCTAAAAGTAGTTTTTTCAAGGTGATTTTTTAATTATTTTATTAATCCATCATTTTGTTTCACTATATTGAATTCATACCAAAACGTTACTAGTTCATTCCTATGTGAATCAGGTAAATTGGATAATTAGTTTCTAAGTATTAATTTGTTAACGATTCACTAAGCCGACGTCTTGTTCTGGTATATTGAATTTTTAGCAAAATATTATCAATTCTTCCCCATATGACTGATATATATCATATCGAATTGATAAAACATATTTTTTTGTCATCTAGCTACCAGTTGATTCCTACATAATAATTTATATTTCGTGCAAATTTTTGCACAAAAAGCAAGGGAAGAAAACATGAGTTTTGCCCAACCTTTACTAGAGACTGTCAAGAAGACATCCAAAAAGATCGGAGTGTCTACATTTTCCTTTTCTCTTCTATGTGCCTATGCATAGCCAGTATGCTTATGTTCATAATAAGGAGTGGACAACATAAAGAATAGATGGCTGGAAAGTGTGTTTCCTGAGCATAGCTTCTTATATTTCAGGAGAATCTAGTACGTCCTGAGTGACTTCGACCTCAGAAATTATCAGTCTCATGTTAAAAAGGTTAGTTGAAAAGCAGCATAGTTTTGGTTTTCAGAACAAACTCTAAACACCACTCCCACTTCCAAAGGGTGGGGATGATGGCAACACTCGCTTAATACTGAATACTGCCTTTGAGCACTTCCTGCACTTCTTTCGCATTTTCGTTAGCAGTCACTAACATTTTCTGGGTCGTATCATATTGATAACATGATGAAACATCACAAATCAACCATTCTCACATGCAAGACCTAAGTACAAAGACTTCACCTTCCACCGTTCCACGTCAATCGAGAGATAACTTCACGGTGGTCCGCAACGAAATTTTTCAAATCGGGACTTATGAACTTCCCATCCCAATCATCATCCATGAAGAATGCACCTCCAGCCACCGTTAGACGTCAATATGGAATCTACAAGCTCAAGCAGTATAAACTGTACGTTACGATCACGTAATTTACGCACAGTCTGGGTACAATATACAGCCATTTTCGAGCTACCTCTCGTGTTCAGTGGGGTGAATAACGTGATCATGGCTTTTTTGGCCTCAATTGACGTGGAGCGGTGTCTCTGTACACAGGTTTTGCATGTGAGAATGGTGGAATTGTGACGTCTCATCATGTCGACAATCTGACAGGACACAGAAAATGTTAGTGACTGCGGACGAAAATGAGGAAGAAGTGCGGGAAGTGCTCGAAGGAAGTACTCAGTATTAGGCGAGTGTTGCCATCACAGCTGATAATACATCGGTTTTGGCGATGTGTCTTCCTCACTATTCACTAAGTGGGAGTGATGTATACAATTATTGGAGATTTTGGTGTGAAAACCAAAACAAAACTGTATTTCAACTAATCTTGAAGGCAACAGCGGTGAAAATAAAAAATAGAAATTATGTTTATGATAAATACAGCTTTAGAGAATTGACTTTTTCGCTGAATGTGGCTCCCCGTGCAAAACATTAGTCTCAAAGCGCAGAATATGGTACTAGTTAGACTAAATATGTTATGTTATCACTGATCCGGGTGTTTCTCCTCATTAAGGTCTTTCGTGTTTAGAGAATCGTATTGCGAGAGTGTATATCCCAAGTAAATATGGAACTTGGTATATGCACTACTTACCTCCATCTCTCCTTTCAGTTAGGTTACTCCGTGAATATATGAGTCGTGAGAAGGTTTTTGGCAGTTAATATTCGAAATAACGCTATTTATAAAGGTTTCAAAGTTATCAATCTTAGACATGTCTTATTTCATTTTTGAGAGACTTTGGATTACAAAAAATGTTAAGAGCTCTGTAAAAAAGGATTGTTAATATTTTTTTTACGTGTTGTCCTAGAACAGTTGGATCTTTGGTTGAGGTAATGTCCTGTTTTAATTCTACTTAGGAAACATATTTAATTGGCCCTTCAGGTTTACTTTGACTAACGAATTTATATAGTTTAAGTTTTTATTTGACTTGAAAATGTCTTCCTTTTTAGCTAAGAAACATTATACAATCTTTCAAAATTGAATCTAATAACCCAAGTTGCGATGAATCCTACAATAAATACAGGGAACTTATTGGATATTTTAGTTGTTTTGCTTACAACCATTCAGTAACCAATATAAGTAATCGAATCCGCATCGATTTAATATTCCTTTTACTGTTCTTTCACATTCTTAAATAGTAATGTCAATCAACATAAATGTCGCTATTAGTTGGACCCTATGCTTTCACTGTGCCGGAACCTGCTCTTGGAATTGCTCCGTCAGCTGTTAAGGCTAGGATTAAGAATCGCACTGTCGAGGAATTCCGTGCTGAATGGCACGAGCTAGCAGGACTCAGACAGTCTAAGGTCTTCATATAAGGCTCTTATAGCCGTTCTGAGTCTAATAGACTTCTAAATCTAAACAGAAGGCAACTTAGAACTATTACCGGGGTCCTAACTGGACACTGGCTAGTGAAATATTACTTGCATAAGATTGGACTCGACAACGATCCATACTGCAGGTTTTGTGCTAAGGTAGACGAAACTACCGAGCATCTAGTCTGTCGATGTGACGCCTTAGTCAACGCCAGACTGCTTTGCTTGGGTGACACCAAATCCATACAAATTAATCTCTTGGCAGACTCGTTATCTGATCCGATGAATCTTGTTTTTCAAGTGCAGGAATTTTTAATCACCAAAATACAAGAAACTGATGGAAAATGTTCAATTTAATTTAATTTTCCGAAATCTGTAAAGAAGACCTATGATTATTTTGAACGCTATTATAAGAATAATGAAAATGTGCCAATTTTGTATACGGGAAAATGGCCGTCATTTTGAAAACACTTTTTGAAACTAATTAATATTATTAACACCTTGCCTCATAATGTTCAAATATTTACAGTCAAAATACCAGCTAATGCTAAACCTATACGAGAGACAGAAGACTCTTTACTTTTCCAAAATTCAGTTTCTCTTTTGTTTTTCCTTACTTAAGTTTTAAGTATGATAGGTAATTATTGTTTAGCTTTGAGTAAAATTCATCAATTTTATCATATTTTAGTTAAATCCTGTAAAAAATAATTAGAAGTTGAGAATTAAAAAAAAGAAAGTATTACATATTTAATATAATAATTACTTACGTTTCTAATACATTTTATCAAAATGATCTTGTCGAAGTACACATGAAAAAGCTCGTAAGCATATCGATTACTGCAGAAATACAAGGGAGAATATCTGAGAAGTTTCGAGTTGTGTTGAAAAAAAACATATATAAACTTGTATTATATGTAATTTTAAATTTCCAAAGATGTCAGGCTATTTAGAGTGTTTAAATTACCACCCGGTGCATTATTTATGTTGATTTACGTAGCATTGTCGTTTATGTTCCATTTCTAATTTTATATTTCACCAAAAAAGTTTTAAACAAACTTTTAATGTTGACCCTATTATTTCAACAATATTTAGGGAGCTATTCAAAGTTTTCATTGCTATCGTATTTCTAAGACAAGACATGTTGGCAACATCAGTTAAAAGTTACCTCATTATAAAGAAATATGGTCCAGCATTTTGTAAAATCTTTGCTACTTTGTTGAGGTTGTAAAAGAACGAAAGGCAATTTCTTTGGCCGCTTAAATTTTAATGGAGAGGATCAAATATCTATCTATACAAAATTGGTTTATTTAACATTAGAATGAACTTGAGATTTTCCGATTATGCGACACAGTTTCTGGAAATTTCGTAAAATAATACAGCTTATCAAAAATGAAAGTAATTCAAACATATTTAAGTTCTTTTTTATTTCTAACGTATCTTATTTTGTCAAATTTAGCTTGGCGTTTTTCCTTGTCAAATAAATGCGTGGTTTTTGAAAAAGTTGTAAAATCGTTTTAAGAGCTTAATTTAGTTATTTTGTTTATGGGAGAGAACTAGCATTTATCTACCTCGTTGTATTATAAAACAGCTCTAATCTTAACACGGCACAGATGTTGAAAAAACGAGTATATTTCAACTTTATGGTGTCCGGATTTGGTTGCAAAAGCAGGGTATCTCGCTTATTTTTAAAGATAGAACCTTGCGGTTTTCACGAACCTGAGAGATGAGATACAGGGCGAAATACAAAATTTTGCATTTTGGGACCCCCCTCGTATCTCGGTTATCCTTTAACTTAACGCAAAGGGAAAAATTGCTGCTTATGCAGTTTTTTACGCTGGATCCAGTGGCGTAGTCATATTTTTCATTTGAGTTGTTATTTTTTAGATATGACCCAAAGTTGTGTTTTTTTAAATAGGACACCCTATATATTTGTCAAAATTGTCTCAAAAATATATAATAGTATGGGTCTATTTTAGTAAACAACAACAAAAAACCCTAATTTTTATAATTATCATCCCAAATTTTGCAGTAGGCCATGCAAAACAATGCTGCCTTTTATTTAAAGTCGTTAACAATATCTACATCCTAACAATAAATCAAAATAAATATGTAATTAAATCTATGTATCAAAATATGTATTGATAATTTCGCACCAAAAAAGTACCACCTACCTAGATTTATGTAACACAAGAACAAAACAGTAATAAATTATTATGTAACAAGCCTTTCAGCAAAAATCAACTGTCGTATAAGAACTACAGTAACCAAGGAAATCAAAAGAACTGTTCAAACTGATTTCCATTTTGTTCTATGCATGCTTCGCACAATTTTCGTATTCGTTTTAGGGAATTAAGCAAAATAACGGGATGATTTTGTAAATAGCGAAAATTTTCTCTTATTGCATTTCCTAAATCTTGGACATTATCATAGTGGTCTTTGTAAATGCTATTTTCCAGATTTCCCAATAGAAAGAAATCTAAAATCGACAAATCTGGGGACCTAGGGGGTCATCTTATAGGTCCATTTGTTCCGATCCATTGATTGGTAAAATTATTGTCCAGAAATAATCTCGTCATTCCAGAATTGTGTGTAGGCGCACTAGAGCTAGAGCGCTAGAGGAACATTGTCAAGTAATTCAGGTATAGCTGCCTCTAAAATTTCTATATAGCGATTGGCTGTTAGATTTCCCTCAAATATATAAAATTTTATATGTGTTCCTAATATGAAGCAGGACACATTTAGACCAAACCTGCCCTGCTGTCTTCTGGGAAATATTTGGTGTTGATTTTCCTGGGACCAGAATCTACTATTGTGCCTATTGAGTATACCAGAATTACTGAAATTTGCTTCGTCTGACCTTATAACCTTCCTTTCAAAATCTCTAACCATATCGCATCTTTCTCGAAACCCGACGCTCTGCATCCCCTGGCTGTAAGTGCTGGACGAGACTAAATTTGTATGGGTGGTATTTGTGCTCTTTTAGAATTTCTTAAACTCTAGTTTTTAGAATCCCTATGCTCTTTTCACTGGCCCTACAAGAGTTTGTAGGATAAGCTTCTGCATTAGCCAAAACCGAAATTTCCTCAGCATACCGATTTTCGTTATTATATGTTTTCGTACGAGGTTTGATAAATGATCAGTGATTAAGTAAATTCTTTTTTATCCGATAAAAAGTGGATATATTATCCTTTTCTGGATATCTAAATAGTAATAATAGCAATAGTATTTCAACATACCTAAAAATTGACTATTTACCTGTTAAAATACATCTCAGAAGCCGCTTCAACATTTTCATTACTTAATATAAAACAAGCTAACATATCGTACTTTTCATAATGTTCGAAAGTTTGGTTTTCTTCCATAATAATACAAATATATTTTTACACAATAAATAAATACAAAAAACTAGCTTATATACGCGTACAAAATTGGGAAATGTCATTTGCTTCCAAGAAAACAAAAGAAAACGGCATCGTTTTGCATGGCCTACTGCAAAATTTGGGATGATAATTATAAAAATTAGGATTTTTGTTGTTGTTTATTAAAATAGACCCATACTATTATATATTTTTGAGAATCTTTTAAAAGGACAAATCAATTTCTGGACAAATATACAGGGTGTCCTATTTAAAAAAACACAACTTTGGGTCATATCTAAAAAATAACTCAAATAAAAAATATGACTACGCCACTAGATCCAGCGTAAAAAACTGCATAAACAGCAATTTTTCCCTTTGCGTTAAGTTAAAGGATAACCGGGATACGAGGGGGGTCCCAAAATGCAAAATTTTGTATTTCGCCCTGTATCTCATAAACGAAGAAGGCTATGAAAATTTTGTTTACGGCTTTATGAGTTTCACAAAAAATTAGCTCAGGTTCTTGAAAACCGCAAGGTTCTATCTTTAAAAATAAGCGAGATACCCTGCTTTTGCAACCAAATCAGGACACCCTGTACACCATTGTAAACTTTTTATTCTGTGATGAGGGCTTTGTTTTAGTAAAAATTATTGGTTTACGTCGAATATGAGCAATTCTATAAAAATGACTTTTGAAAAACTTTACAATTTTTGGGAAAACTCAAAAAAGAAAAGATATGTAATAAAACTGAGAAACTTGATTTTTTTATTTCCCTCGAAAAATGGAAGTATTATAATAGCGAAAAAATCACCCTCCGAGATTTTTTCAGATCTTTACGTTTCAGGGTCCTTAAAAACATGTTTTCTCATTGGTAAAAAAACGAATTAATCGGTTGACTTTTTGGTCAAAATTTAAAGGATAACCTGGAAACATTTTGGTAAACATCTAATATGGCAAAACAAAATGGCAGCCTAGCGAAATATTAAAAAAATTATTACTAAAAAGCTGCTTATCCAATTTATCTAAAATTTTGCACAAAAATCAAATATTATGTACGAAACAACTGTTAAAATTTTGGTACAAATCCAGAAAAGAACGGGGGCTTAATAAAATTATTAAAAATTCAGCCTGAAAAACTACCTAGAGGATTAATTTGAAATTGTGTGTCATAACTAATTACCATATAGATATGAACTCGTAAAAATGCGGTACTAAGTCAAGATAGCGGAACAAAATGGCGGTCAAATAAAATGTTTGTAATCGTAAAAAACATTATCACGCTTTAGCGTCTTTAGATGCCAAAAAATATGGGAAAGTGTGGTTCGAATTCAAGATCGCGAAACAAAATGGCGGCAAAATATGGTAATGGTGAAAAAATCACCCTCCGAGATTTTTTCGGATCTTTACGTTTCAGGGCCCATAGATGCCGAAGCACATATTTTCTGAATTCCTTCGGCCTGTCTAAGCGTCTGCCTACTCACGGCATAGCTAAAAATTAATTACCCGATTTACTTTAAATATTGGTCAAAAATTAAAGGTGATATAGCGATGACTTGGTAACATCTTGGTAAAAATCCAATATGGCGAAACGAAATGGCGGCCTAGTGAAATGTTAAAAAATATTAATACAATACAACTTATCTAATTTATCTCAAATATTGCACAAAAATGTATTATAACTTAGGAAGCAACTGGTAAAAACGACTTAGTGGACTGATTTTAAATTATATGCCATAACTAATCCAATATCCCGGAACAAGATGACGGCCTAGTGAATCGCAGTGGCGGCTTGACCATGAAATCAAATGGTGAATGTTCTCACAAAAAAAAAAACAGGAGAAAATTAGAAAATATATTTAAATTATATTTCTTGTAAATCACTTTTTTCATTCTAAAATATTCTAAACTATTCCTAGAAATCTTCAATTTCTCCAATCCCTGCTTAAAAACGTCTTATTTTACCCATTTTCTGTACTACCGGTCAAAATTGCATTTTGCAGGACTCCAGCCGCTGCGGCTCGAGGCACCATCAAGCAAGATATACTACATATATGAAATATAATGGATTAAAGTGCGATAGAAATAGTCGATTTTGGCCACTGACCGCGTCAATGTATTTAGATCTTTAAGAAGGATGTCCGATGTATTTTTAGTTTAATCGTTGTCCTGACTCGTTGGTGGATAGATATGCAGCGATAGCAGCTGTTTGAGGCGTAGCGCGAAATTTATGTAGATAATAATTTTATAATTATGGATGAACGATGAACTGTTGTTGATTGATTCTAGAGTTGATTTTTTAAAACGTAGGAATTGAACGAAAACACGAAACCGTGTTTAGTTCGTGAAATCGTGCCGTTAAAAAAACAATTGCTTAAATTTCAAAAAACGTTTAGCGTGTAAGGAGATTGGTCGGCCTTTGCCAGAATTAAAGCTAAAACAAGGACTCAAGATAAAAACCAGAGCGTACATCGATATTTTAATTATATTTGGTTAACATTATTATTTAAGTGTGTCTTTTAAATCATACCTTGGAAAATTTGTTTTAAGAACATTGACTGGATTTTTAATGAAATATCACTCGAATACCACCTGTTTAAAAAGGCAAGGGTAAGTTCATTTTAACATAATTTGTTTTTATTTCTAGCTTGATTTTTCTTTAGATAACTAAAAATACTGGTACGATCTGGTAACATTTTAGTATGAATTCGAAAGAGCAAAACAAAATGGCGGCCTAATAAAATATTTTAAAAAAACAGGTCGTAAAAACTGCTTATTAAATTAATTTCAAATTTGGTAAAATTGTGGTAGAAATGCTTTGGGAAAAATGAAATGGCGGCCAAATGAAATTTTTAAAAAATCAGCGTAAAAAAGTCTTATTCAAATTTAACAGAAAAAGATAATGAATGTGATTAGGGATAAACTGGTACGAACTCAACATGCCTTAATAAAATTATTGAACTTATTCTAAATTATGCCCAAAAATTAAATGTGGTAAAGGTAGAAAGAAACTGGTAAAATACACTCAATAAAAATGTTAAAAAAAACAGTATTTATATGTTACTAAATGACTATATACTGAACTAAATTGGATCACATTTTACTATTCCTAATAAAAGCAAAGATTTATAAGAAGGGATGACCCGAAGAACCGGAAGAAAAAGGAATTTTACGATTTTTTTTAGTTACCTTCTAAAAATATATATTAGAAGACAAAACGTATTTGTAGAAGACTGAAAGTCATGAATATTGGAGAATAGAACATGCTTCTGTTGTACGCCGCGGCGCCGTTTGTAAAAAAATCACTTATTAGTTTGTAAAAAATTGACTTCACTTTATTCACTAAGAATTTTTCTGTTAAATTCTGGAAATGCGTGCCGTGCCGATACCTCTTTTGGTTCTTTACTTCAAATGTACCCTAAAAAAAGCTAACGATCCACAAAATAAAACACTTTATATAATATTAAAGATATGTTGAATTAGTGATCTTGAATAAATTCGTGTTACTAAATTAATACAAACTTTTATTTTCATAATAATTTGATGTATTTGAGAAATTAAAGTTTATTGTAGTTTATAAGTAATTAGTTAATTCAATTCCGGGAGAAACAAAAAAAAACTTACTGAAGGTTTATATAACACTGAAGGTATTAGGGGTTCGATTATGTATAATAATCCCAGACCTAACCAGTATTGGATACTCAACCATTAAGCAGTGGCTGCTCTTCCATAGGGGCATTTGGTTAATGACCCCCAAAAATATTTCAGAAAATAAATTATTCATTTGACCATCCCTCCTAATAGTTGTAATAAAACGCGAACCTTGGGAAAAGTTAAATACGCTACACTATTAGCCGCGCGCGGCGGTTCGAATGGTCTCGTTGCGTTCCTTAGGCATAATAAAATACGCTATACTAAGCTAGGCTGGGCAGTCCGAATTGCCCTGATTACCTGAAAGCTTGACGAAAGTACCCGAAGATTTCGCAACTACCGAGCGGCAGCCGAACGTGATAGGAAATGGAATATGAAATCGCGATTTGGGTCATCAGCCGGTCTCTTCTCAGAATTTGATCGATCTGTCACGACATCACGTTGGCATGCGGAAGTTCAATTGTTTAGAGGTTGCGCGATCGATATTCTAACTCGATATTGTTTCGGACCTTTTTAATCGATGAAAATTGATTTATATTTGTTTTGTATATGTATTTTTTTAATTTTATGATCCATGTGTGAGTTGGAAATATACAGGAAATAAAATGTTGGTAGTGACTAGTGCAAAAAATAAACAACTAAAAATAACCAATTTCAAGGTGGTGTATGTTTGAGTTGTGAATGTAGATGAAAATATCGGTCGTGCAAAAAATTAAACAACTAAAGAATGCCAACGAACTTAATTTTGAGAAAATAACCTAATTCAAGGTAAGTGTTCGCAATTTGCCAGAACTTAGTATACGACAACTAGTAAAGACAAAAATAAAGAGGCTCATCGAAACTTTCGCAAAAGTATGTACGATTTAGCTAACTATTTATATATGTAGTTGTGAAGTCTCTAACTCATTTTACTGTTTGTTTGTTGTTTTCTGAGGACTCGTCGGACTCATTATAGTGCAAATCCGGTGTTAAAGACTTAAACACAAAAAACAAAAAACATGCGTTTTCTGCAGATCACATGAAATGTTCGGTGAACTATGCTACAGTCGGAAGTGTTGATATTTGCACTCAGCTAGACACAGCTTATAGAAAATCCCTTAGAGATTTTAATGAACATGTATCCAAAAATCTTTATATTTTAAACAAAATTATAGATTGTGTAAAATTTTGTAGGGTATTCGAGCTGGCACTACGTGGCCATGATGAAACGGCTTTGCCTGAAAATCCAGGGTTTTTTCGGGGGCTTATAAATTTTGTTGAGGAGTTGGGCCAAGATAGACTAATATAAGATATTTATTTTTATTTTAAGTATGCCTATTTTTAAGTTTGTTATTGACCTCCCAATATAATTCACCACGAGCCGCCACTGCCATTAAGTAGTGCAGTTTAACCTTTTAGTCAGGGTAGGTACCACAGATAAAATTGCAAGAATTCTGCGGAGATCCAACATTTGCACAATGTTTAGTGTGTGTAAAAAGATTTGGCAATGCTTTAGGTCACCAAAAAATATAATTTCATTGTAATCAGGAGGAGTTTATAATAATTAATTAAATTATTCCTTTTTCCTGCGGTAAAGTATATATATGTGAAACTGGACGATCTGAGTCTACTAGACTTAAGAACATGAAAGATGTATCAGTAACAAACAAATTGTTCAATCCGCTGTCGCTGAACACCAGCACTCAACTCTCTCAAGGGTTCTTGCATCAGTCTCGGTTATTAAAAACGAAATATTAGAGAATTAATTGAAACTATCAAGCTCCCTGAAAATTTTAATAGAGACGCGGGCTACCTGCATCATGCGTGGAAACCAATGATCACAGTGAGTCACGCGTCAATGCAAGGTATATGTCTGGTATAAATACCGGAACTCTGCTCATCGGAGCTCATTCAATATTTTGATTTTGTGCAGTGAAGATGCCTCGTGCTATCGCAGGCGAAATGTCTTAATATAATTCCATAATGACACGATCTAAACCCAAGAACCATGATTTCTTAAGTAATAAACCAATTTATTATCTCTAATTTAACTGACTTTGACATAATGTCATTATTGGTCAATAATAAATTAGTCGGACAATAAATACGTTAGCTGTGTGTTAAGTTAACTCGCGACTTATGTCCAAAAATTTCCAGTGTAATCACCTCCAGGGGAAATAGTTGTCGTTGCCATGGCGACGTGTCAAAATAGACGCTCTCCATTGGTCAAAGATATTAGGTGTGAAATTTTCACTTATAATCTCCCTAGTGCTTGAATAATAAATACGTTTTCGATTATTAACTCGAGTACATGGCAAGAAAATTTCGTACAAGATAAGAAAAAAAACATTAAAAGTGACGTTTTGGTGAAAATATAAGTAAATTATTTTGTTGGCAATGTTTACTTTTTGAAAATTAAAAAGGTCTCTGGAATAAAACTGGGTTTTCCGATTTAAACAATTTCCATAAAGCTGTAAAAAGACACATTATGTCCAAAGTAGAAAGAAGGAGGAACTTTTCAAGATTTACTTAGTTTATAATGGCTAAATATGATGATTGCTTAAAAAATCATTTAGAGCAGTCTAGCCTTTTTCGCGGAACGTCGAATCGAATCCAAAATGATTTAATTTCCGCTGTTGCAACCATTATTCTTAAAAGAATTAAGCAGGAGATTGGCGAGGCGCGGTTCATTGCTATTGTTCTGGACAGAACAACTAATATCACTAATTTTAGCCAATTATCTATAGTAATACGCTACGTTAAAACAGACGGAAGTATTCAAGAGCGATTTTTAGGTTTTAAGAATGTGTCCGAAATTCATACAGCAGATGCATTATATACCGTAGTTTATAACGTTACTAAAGAAATTACTGGAGAGAAAAAATTAATTGCTCAAAGCTATGATGGAGCTGCAGTGATGGCAGGACAATTAGGGGGTCTGCAAGCTGAAGTTCGAGAAAGTTTCCCAAGTGCTGTGTTTGTCCATTGTTTTGCTCATAAATTAAATTTAGTTTTCTCCCAGTTCATCAATCACATTAAAGAGTGTGAAGTATTTTTCGTTAGTTTAAGTGGCATTTTTTTCCAAGTCAACAAAATGTATACAAGCTTTGGACTCCATTGTCCACAAACGATTGCTCAAAGTAGCTCCTGCTAGGTGGAACTATAATGGAAGACTTGTGTTAATAGTATCTGAAAATCGTGAATCACTGATTAAACTATTTGAGAATATAATAGAAAATAATGAAACGTGGGACTCAGGAGCAATAAATAGTTCGAGGGGATTTTTGGACTGTTTGAAACGAGATTTTAATTTTAATTTTTAAATATTTTCAGAAATATTTCCATTCTCGGATAATGTTTTTAATATGTTACAAACTAAAACAAATGATATTGCTTTTTGCCTAAAGAAAGTGGATGATTTTAACTCCATGTAAAAAAGAGATGACTTTGAACTATTTTGGGAGAAAACGATAACGTTAAATGTAGAGCCACAAGCCAAGAGTCTTCGAACAGATAAGGTGGGAGATGATGAAATAATCGATCAAATTCAGCAACAAATAAACTATAGATTTAACGATTTAATTGATTTTAAATTCGTCGAGCTCTGCAATTTTAATGCATTTAAAGGAAAAACTTTTCCAGAAGATGCGTTTAAATCTCTTCTTCTTCATTATGACCAGTTCTTGTGTTGTGAGTGTTACTGCGATCTGAACTAAAAGTGATTTACAAAACTGATGACATTAGCGCAAGAAATAACGCTAAGGAACTAATGCAATTTCTAAAAGACAAGGAGCTGGAAGATGCCTACACCGAAGTGTCAAAATTGTGTGAATTAGTATTGACAATACCTGCCACAATTTCATCAGTAGAACGCAATTTTTCAACACTTAAACGTATAAAAAATTTCGCGATAAATTAAACGGGGATGGATAGACTTCCGAATACATCGCTGTTGTCAATTGAAAATAAACTTCTCCAAAATATGTCGGAGCATCGACGTTTTTATGATGACGTTATTGACGAATTTGCAAAAAATGATCGAAGAATCGAATAACATTACAAATAGGTAAGTTTCTAAAAATTGATTTCCTTTCTTAAAATTTCGCCGCACGCCCCTTTTTCTACTTATTAATTTCAGTCAGGTCGACGAAAATTTCTGGAAATTTTGTTGGTTGCTATGGTAACGAGTTTGAATAACAATATCTGATTGGTTACAAAATGGCGATATGAAAATTTCACCAAAACTTTTGAGAAATTCGTTATAAACACGTAAGATTAGTTTATAGTTTGCCCTTGATAACGACTAGCTAGAAGGTCTGCTATACTAGTCAAATCATTGTGAAAACAAGGAGTCCGACAAGTAATTTTTGATAATCATACATTGTGTACCATTTTCAAAGAATTATACTTGATTACTAAAAATAAAGAAATACATTTAAATGGTCTATAAAGTCCAATATAATGACACTTTTATTCGTCGAAAAGCGGCGATAATTTCGAAGAAAGCGGAATAGTCTTCCATTATATTTTTATTCAGCTCGCACAATGGCGACATCGAAAAGGGTTACGGGAGAAGCGGAAATCATAGAAAAAGTGACAAAGAGCAAGGCGCTTCCAGAATAGAATAGAGCGATATCTGAGTGGTCTTTAGGGCCCATTCACGAAGTTCTATGGCGGAGTTGTCCGTTCTTGCTATTCGGGCACAATTCATACAATCGGGCTTATTATTATCGACTTTGAACGGATTGAGATAATGCGGGCCGTTTTCCGAGAATTGTGCAAGGTCTCGTGATTGCCCTTACAGGCGCCTAACATTTTTTTACTCTTGCTTTACAGGTACTAATCAAATTATGATTATCATAACATTTTTTCTATGTTTATTACGTGCAAAATAATATTTGGGATTCTATCTATATTTTTAAGCCCAATAAACACTTTTCCGAGGTTCAAAAATATATTGAACGAAATATATAATAAAATTCCGGGCAGAATGAAGAAAACGATTTTTATTTTAAATAAATTTATTTAAGATTGTGAACAGGCTAAAGGTTGGAGATGTTTCAAAATTTAAAAAGAAACCAGCATCTATGCATGACAAAATATATGGCCGTGATATTCTTAATATATGAGATGTGAGATGTTCATACAATAATACTAGTGTCATTGATATATAATTTATATAATAATAATATATATGATATAAAATTTTTTACTTCCCTCCTACAAGGGAAGTATTGTAATTATTAGAAAACCTTCCTCCGAGATTTTTTTAAATCTTCACTTTTTTTCTCAATTCCGTCGATCCGTCTGTGTGTTCGCGGCATAGCTAAAAAACTACTTATCCGATTGACAAAATTTGGTGAAAAATTAAGAGGTCATATGGCGATGATCTAGTAACATTTTGGTAAAAATCCAATATGGCAAAACAAAATGGCGGCCTAGTGAAATGTTAAAAAGATTATTACTAAAAAACTGTTTATTCTACGAAAGCGTAGAAGGGCCACAATTTTTTTATTTTTATTTTTGTAACAAATTCCGACCTCTTCCGACATCTATCTTGTTCGGAATTCCGACATCTTCCGATCTTGGAATTCCGACTTCTCTCTCGGAATTCCGACTTCTAACTCGGAATTTCTAATTCCGACTCTGCGTTGTAATTAATACACGACTGCTTATAAGCGCAATCACTTATTTATACTCTTTTAACGTCAAACGAAGCGATCATTGTAAATGAAATTAATATTTTAATTATAGGGATCAGGATGAAGCTAAGTCAAACTACAAGAAATGTATTAACTGGGCATAAAGTCCAAATTAAAAAATAATGACTGGGTCGGTTCCGATGGCTTGAATATGGTTGACATGAAAAATAAAATCTTGTACTTTGCTTTATCTTTTTCATAGATAGTAGAAATAATAAAACGGCATTTAGTAAGAACATCTGATCCATATTATGTTAAAAAGATGCAATAGCATACAGGGGTGCACGCATTTTCAGATATATATATATATATATATATATATATATATTTTTTTTTTTTTTTCAGATTTTAATATATGCAATGTAGTGTGGGGGCATATGTCTCCTCGCTCTTCATCAAGGCTTATCGTCTTTACTCCCAAGTATTGTTCTTTTCTTTTCCCAATTTACCAACTATTTACTATTATACATAAAATTTAAACATAATTATTATTGTTTTTCTTTTAGAAAAAAAGAAATATATTTATTTTTATTTATTGTTTAAAAAAATATCTTTTTTTTTGAGTAAATAACTAGCACCTATAAAAGGTTTATGCATCCTCTATTAAAGTAACTTATATTTCGTTAAACGATTATTCATTAACCTTTATTTTTCAATTTCGTTATTATTCATTCAGATTAAATTTCATCAAAGTATAAAAGATTTTAGGTTGACTTTTTCAAGTAAGAACAGGAACATAACTAATCAGTTACATTCTATGGATGATACAAAGTATAATAACTAAAACGAAGTCAGAAAAACCAAATTTCCCAGATACCTGTCAGTTAAAATATTATTCGAGTAAATTTACTTGTTTTAAAACGCTTTTATCAGTTTCATTTGATTTTCACCCACTTTATTACGCCAGATTACAATCGACGACCATGCAATGATTTGAAAAGTTTGTCCCATTATCCTGAACAAGATCATCAGGTTTGAAACATTTTATCTCGGATAGGGACCGTGGGAAATGGCTAGTATATAAGAGCAAGGCAGCAGGCGCGCAAATTACCCATTTTCGGCACGGGTAGATAGCGAAAAAAAATAAATTATAGTTTGACAAAACTAAAAAACACGCTCTAATAGTAAACGGAACTAAAAAGAAAAAAAAATATTGGTAATTAAATTAAAAGAATTTTACCTACTTTACTAAATTTAATTTGAATTTTCTACGCTTTCCGAAACCTGCTGCTACATTAATTCATAATATATATTATTTCCAGACATCGGGGTAACAGCCCCCTATAAATATTTTGGCTTGCACTACGATCCGAGGGAGTCTACTTAGGGTAAAATATACTTTTTTTCTTATTTATTAAAACCTATTTAAGTTATCTACTCTTTAGAGATTCGCTGCACTTTTTATTTATACTTGATATTGATTATAGATATGTTGGTAAAAGCATAAATAGTTTGGCTTGGTCCATGGTGTCGCTACAAGGAATAGAATTTAATAATTTATTTATTTTTTCCTCGTTTATTAAAAAAATTTTATCTTCTACATTTTCAGGGGTTAGATTTTATCATACTAGATAGTATTTCTAGAAATTTTTAGCAATTAATATTTTACATAAGTCATAAATGTCTTTATCATAAGGATAATTATTAAATGTGCAGTCACTGGAGAACGCATCCAAAGCAAAAATTGGAACATTTATGTGAAAACACTGCTATAAGTCAAAATTCCGAGTTAGAAGCCGGAATTCCGAGACAGAAGTCGGAATTCCGAAATATAAGTCGGAATTCCGAGATAGAAGTCGGAATTTCGAGATAGAGGTCGGAATTCCGAGACCGAAGTCGGAATTCCGAGATAGAAGTTGGAATTCCGAGATATAAGGCGGAATTCCGAGATAGAAGTCGGAATTCCGAGTTAGAAGTTGGAATTCCGAGATAGAAGTCGGAATTTGTTACAAAAAAAAATTGTGGCACTTCTACGCTTTCGTATTATTCAGCTTTTCTCAATTTTTTCACAAAAAGAAAGTATTCTGAAGGAATTAATTGGGAAAATTTTGGAACTAATCGAAGATGGCGGATCAAAATGGCGGTTTAATAAAATATTTAAAGATTCATTCTGAAAAAATTACTTAATTGATTGATTTCAAACTGTGTGCTATAATTATTTGTGGTATAGATGATGAACTAGAAAAATTGTCGTACTAATTTAAGATGGTGAAACAAAATGGGGGCAAATAAAATGTTTGCAATCGTGAAAACAACTATTCGCCCCAATTTTACATATTTTCACATTTTAGCGACCCCAGATGTCAAAAAAATGTTTTATTAATTCCGTTGGTCCGTCTGTCGGTCTGTCAGTTCGCGGCATAAAAAATATTGATCAGATTGACTTCAAATTTTAGTTACACATTCTGGGTCATATGGGGAAGACCTTGTAATATTTTGGTAAAAATGTAATATACCTGAACAAGATGGCGTAAAACGTTAAAAAATATTACCAAAAAAAACTAATTATTCACTTTACCTCATATTTTGCACAAAAATCAGGTGATACAGAGAACTGAACTGGTAATATTTGGGTATGTATCCAAGATAGCAAAACAAAATGGCGGCTTAGTAAAATATTTAAAAAATCAGCCCGAAAGAAGTACTTTTTAGGTTAATTTCAAATTTTGTGCAAGCATTAAATGTGATATAGAGAGATAATTCAATATAATGGAACAAAATGATGCTCAATAAATGTTTAAAAAGGCAGTATATATTTTTTTTATCAAAGTTTGAAGATGGGCATTTCAAATACGATATATCGCTATGCGGTTTTTGGGATTCATTTGAACGATCTATTGGGTACGTGCTCCTACTTGCATACATCGTACATAGAGGGCGTGAAATAAACCCCCGCATTTTTGCAAAATTTATTAAATTCTCAAAATATCTTTTAATTAATTAACAAAATACCAAAAAAAACAGTTTCTATCGATTTACATCGTTTATACGAAAATTTTGACATTTTTATACAAGTGGAGCATAACTTAACAACTTGCATACAAAACAAATCTGAATCATCTAATTTACGATCACCCACCGTTATCATTAGTATTAGAAAGTATGGATACAGGGTGTGACAAAAGTTAGCTAGAATTTACCAAACTTGCACAATTTAATTTATTCTATAGATTTTACTACAATTCGCTTTTGGAGTCACGTCTGATTTAGATAATTATTATATACAAGCTGTTATAAAACTTTTGTGAACTATTGACTTTTTTGTAGAAACGATTTTTTCATTTTTACTCTAGCCGTTTTACTGGTGTCATAAATATGTTTCCACAAAGCCTTTGTTTTTGATATACAGGGTGTTAAAGTTTTATTTTTTTCATGGACTTCGCTAATTTCTCGACATTCAAATATGATACACTGTATGCTGTTAGCAGTGCCTTCGAAATGACTACAATACGTTTTAGAAGAGGAGAAGACTGACCTTTTGCCCGCCAAATGCAGAAAGCTATATGAAAATACCTATAAAGACTATGCTGAGAAGAATATCGCTGGAAGTAGAGCCATAAAAGCGTATTAGCGTATTTTAATGAAAAAGTAAAACGAAATAGGCCATCTTCCCTTTGGAGTTTTGTGTGTGTGAGTTAAGTTCATTTGGCACTAGAATAAACCAACTGGCCAGCATTCCCTTTGGAGTTAGACCATAATGAATTTAACTAACAACATCGGCATTAATAAAAAAAAAACAAAAAAGTCTAACATTTTAAGCAAAGAAGATATTGAAACATTTCTAATGAATGCTCCTGACGAAATATTTTTGATGATAAAAAATTCCTTGATTTTTACTTCCCTCGTATAAGGATAGTATTGTAATCGTGAAAAATCACCCTCCGAGATTTTTTCAGGCACGTTACATGTTTTCCCAATTCCGTCGGTTTCAAAATGGCGGCCTAGTGAAAATGTTAAAAAAATTAGTACTAAAAAACTACTTCAAAATACAAGAGTTCTAACCACACTACACCACAACTTGTTACGTTCTGGACGCGCGTTCCGCTAACCAAGTTAGCATCATCAGCAGATGATATAAACTAAAGTAACTTATACTAACCGAGACTATTTATAGGTATATGTGGTCACACTTGGTTGCGCCCGACTGCACCGTTGTCAAGTAGACAATAGACGGGACTATAGGGAATAGGCCCTCTGTCTTTATTTAGTGCTTTCTTACCACATTTAACTATTTCTATGCTCTCAAATGCATCCAATAATCTATTATTAGATACTTTTGAATCAACTTAAGATTATTTATTCCTATTCGGTGATTGTTTTCCAAAGCATGTTGGCCAACGCTTGACTTTTCTGTTCTTCCGTATCTTAAATGTGCCATGTGTTCTTTAAAACGAATGTTTATGGAGCGTTTAGTTTGCCCAATATATTTTAGATCGCAGTCATTACAGCTAATTTCGTAGATGCCATTCCTCCCCCTCAAGTCGACTTTGTCTTTGGGGTTTCCAAGGAGATTTTTCAAACTCTTCTCCATTTTGTAGGCTAGTCCTAGTGTATCCATACCACTAGCTTTAGAATACCTAAACGAACTACTTGAAATCAATAATTTGAAGAAAGAAATTATTGATGAACATTTACTTCTCACAAAATTATGTATGAATCAAAATTTTTTTCAGTTCAACAATAAATATTATAAACAACTTGAGGGATCTGCGATGGGCAGTTCCTTGCAAATTTGTTTATGGATAGATTAGAAACCCAATTCAAAAAAGAACTCAAGTATTTCCCAAGGGTGTGGTATAGATACGTAGACGATATATTTGCTATTTTTGATACTAAAACAGAAAATTTGGACACTTTCTTAGAAACATTAAACAATAAATATCCTTCCATTAATTTTACGTACGAAAAGAAGAACAATGGGCAATTACCTTTTCTCGACACGTTAGTTATTAGAAATAACAATAAATTAGAATATGATATTTATAGGAAATTTACTAATAGTGATAGGTATATAACATCCGACTCACTTCATTGCCCTCAATACAAAATGGCAGCATTCCATTTCTTAACTCACAGGTTAGTCAATTCTCCATTAAGTAAAGAACGTTTTAACAATGAAATATAGCTAAAAGTAATGGATATAATGATAATTTTGTATATAAATTAGTAAATAGATATAAGCATAAGAAAAAGATGCCACTACTCTTCAAACACCTGAGGCTTCCAATAAATTCATAGTAATCACATATGATCCCAGATAAACGAGAGGTCTAGAAAAAGTATTTAAAAATGTGGGTTTTAGAGTAGCCTACAAAACGGAGAACAGTTTGAAAAATCTCCTTGGAAACCCCAAAGACAAAGTTCAGTTGAGGGAGAGGAGTGGCATCTATGAAATTAGCTGTAATGACTGCGATCTAAAATATATTGGGCAAACCAAACGCTACATAAACATTCGTTTTAAAGAACACATGGCACATTTAAGATACGGAAGAACAGAAAAGTCAAGCGTTGCCCAACATGCTTTGGAAAACAATCACCGAATAGGAATAAATAATCTTAAGTTGATTAAAAATGTATCTAATAATCGATTATTGGATGCATTTTTTATAGAAATAGTTAAATGTGGTAAGAAAGCACTAAATAAAGAAAAACTTGACAACGGTGCAGTCGGGTGCAACCAAGTGTGACCACATTTACCTATAAATAGTCTCGGTTAGTATGTTACTTTAGTTTATATCATCTGCTGATGATGCACACAATTGGTTAGCGAAACGCGCGTCCAGAACGTAACAAGTTGTGGTGTAGTGTGGTTAGAACTCTTGTATTTTGATCTATCTTCCACCACAGGTTCCAGTGAAAAAACTACTTATCTAATTTATCTCAAATATTGCACAAAAATCAAGTATTATATAGAAATCAACTGGTAAAATTTTGGTACGAATTCAAGATGGCGGAACAAAATGGATATAATAAAATATTTGAAAATTCAGCCTGAAAAAACTACTTATGAAATTGATTTCAAATTGTGTGCCATAAATAATTGTAGTATAGAGATAAACTAGTAAAACTTTTTTTTTACATATTTTCAGGTTTTCGCGTCCCGTATTAGCGTTAACAGATGGACTTCAAACTTTAGGCAAAATTAAAGTTCTTATAGGGATGATCTGGTAATATTTTGGTAAAAATCTAATATGCCGGAACAAGATGGCGGTCTTCCGAGTTTTTCAGATCTTTACATTTTAGGGTACCTAGATGCCGAAAAACATTTTTCCCAATTCCATCGGCCTGTCTGTCTGTCTGTCGGTCTGACTTTTCGCGGAATATCTAAAAAACTACTTTCCCCATTGACAAATTTTAGCAAAAAAATTATGAGTCAAATATTTTTATTAATTCCGTCCGTCCGTCAGTCAATTCGAGGCGTCGCTAAAAAAGTACTCATCATAGTGACTTCAAATTTTAATTAAAAATTAAGGGTCATATGGGGATGACCTGGTAATATTTTGTTAAAAATTAAATATGCCGGTACAAAATGGCGGCCTAGTGAAAGGTTAAAAAATTATTACTAAAAAAACTAATTATCTAATTTCCTCAAACTTTGCACAAACATCAAGTGTTACATAGGAATGAACGGGTAAATTTTTGGTACGAATTTGAGATAACAAAACAAAATGGCGGTTTAATACGATATTTAAAAACTCGACCTGAAAAAAACTACTCATTAGATTAATTTCAAATTCTGTGCAAGATAATTTGGTAAAGTTGTGGTAGGAAGTTAAGATGGAGGAACAAAATGGCGGCCGAATATTTTATTAATCAACGTAAAAAAAGTTTATTTAGCTGACTTTAAATTTAGCAGAAAAATTATATGTGATATAGGGATAAACTGATACGAATTCGACATGACGTAACAAAATGGCGGTATGTGTCAGTGTAAAAACTACTTATTGAATTTATTTTAAATAATGCCCAAAAATCAAGTGTGTCATAAGTAGAAACTGATAAAATATTCGTAGGAATCCAATATGATGGAACAAAAATATTTGAAAAGGTAATATATATGTGTTATAGATGACTATGTACTAAACTAAACTGAATTACACTTTACTATTCTTAATAAAAGGCAAGATTCATAACGAGGGAAGTCCTGGGTAAAGAAAATTTATCGATTTTTGGAATATGTGGTACCACCAGGCGTGAGGGAGGAACTTTATAAACTCGAGTCATTCAGGACCTCCAAGATTCTCTTTTTGTATTCATAAAGGTATCTAAAACCAAGGTAGATCGTATGTTCTTGTTAGTAGATGGAAAAGAATCCTTGCCCAATTTTATTGAGCTTTATAGAAAATGTTTGGCTCTAAGACCAAATCACACCGAACATAAACGATGTTTTGTGTCTTAAAAGAACGATAAGTGCTCTATGCAAGTTATAGGTAAAAGCACACATGCTCCGAAAAATTGCTAAATTAGGTAGGTAGCTGAAGGATATATCGAAAATACCAAAATTTCCAAAGAAAAGATTGTTAAAAAAATATTATCAGTTGCAAGTTGTGAGGCTTCCACATCTTCATTTCATTGGGGTATCAAACCAAGCAACCAGTTTTCCATATCTTATCATCGGAGTATAAGTGGCGACACTTCCACATCTTTATATGATAGCACACTTGAAAATCAGTTACAGTGGAGCGAAAATCGCCTAATGTTGCTAGAAAAACGCATCCACCTCTCAGTACCGTTAATTGTTGAACTGCATCTTTAATTTTTATTATGAATAATGTTAACCGTATAAAAATTGTAAAAACTAAAATCTGTTTCTTTGTTATCAATTTTACGAAAAGAAATAAAAAATAACATTCTTAGGTATACAAAACTGCATTATTTTAAAGTAGCCCTCGACCGTTAAAGTGCTACTTTTCGCTCTCAAACACTAAAATAATTTATTGACAAAAATTTAAAAATTATGGTCCAAACAATGTATATTATATACATCTGAGTTAGTATAACTATCAGCATGGCATAAGGGAATACAAATTTTGAAAATTATTTTTTTTGTATTCCTGTGAAATAACGTAATAAAACTTAAACACATTATTACTCTATTAATTTTTTTTATCACTACGGCATGGGGGCATTTTTTTAAATGCCAACAAAATAAATATCTATTATATATTGAATATTAAAATAAATCATGGTTCTTGAGATTCGACCGTGTCAAATTGAACTTTCTATCTTCAGTGATTTTGTACTCCACGAGATCTGAACATTGAATGAGATCGTAGAAATTCAGGCGGGCCCATATACCACACTTGTGCTCGCCGAATCCTGACACTGTGTTAAGATCGGTTTCCACGTGTGATGTAGACCGTAACCCGTATCTCTATTGAATGTTTTTTGTATGTTTAAAAATTTCAATAGATTCTCTAATTTCTCGTTTATAAAAACCCGGAACCGATGCTAAAACCTTGGTTTCCTTTACATTTATAACACGGCCAGTGGTATGCTGGTGTTCAGCTACAGCATACTGAAAATTTTGATTCTTTATAATACATCGTTCATGTTCCTTAAGTGTAGTAGATATTGAGCGTCGTCACATATACTTCTTCACAGGAGCAAGGAATTTTATATACTCCTGTTTGGTTTGAAAAGGTATAACATCTTTCGGAGATCACAAACATTGTCCAATCTTCTTATGTGTATTGAAGATTGTGCGTATGTTGGACCGCCAAAGTAACCGTCCTATTTTGTTTATATTGCCATGTATGTAAGGAAGAACAATACTACTTAAACCTTCACATTGGCTCCTTATCATTTTACCTCAGCGCAGTTGGCTTACTAAATCTTTTAACTGAACGCGTAATATTTTCAGAGCAATAACCATTCCAGGGGCGTGCGGTGAAATTTTAAGAAAGGGAAGCAATTTTTAGAAACTTACCTATTTGTAATGTAATTCGATTCTTCAATCATTTTTTGCAAATGCGTCAATAACGTCATCATAAAAATGTCGATGCTCCGATATATTTTAGAGAAGTTTATTTTTAATGGACAACACCGACGTATGCGAAAGTTTCTCCTGCCCCGTTGAATTTCTCACAAAATTTTGTATATGCTTAAGTGTTGAAAAATTGCGTTCTACTGATGAACTTGTGGCAGGTGTTGTCAATACTAATTCACACAATTTTGACACTTCGGTGTAGGCATCTTCCAGCTCCTTGTCTTTTAAAAATGGCTTTAGTTCCTTAGCATTATTTTTTGCGCTAATGTCATCAGTTTGGTAAATCACATTTAATTCAGATCGCAGTAACACTCGGTCGAACAACTGGCCATAATGAAGAAGAAGAGATTTAAACGCATCTTCTGGAAAAATGTTTCCTTTAAATGCATCAAAATTGCAGAGCTCGAGAAATTTAAAATCATTTAAACCGTTAAATCTATAGTTTATTTGTTGCTGAATTTGATCCCTTATTTCATAAAAGATGCGTCTGTATGATGTCTGAACATCTCCTACCTTGTCTGTTCGAAGACGCTTGGCTTGTGGCTCTACATTTAACGTCATCATTTTCTCCGAAAATAGGTCAAAGTCATCTCTGTTTTGGCTTAACATGGACTTAAAATCATCCACTTTTTTTAAGCAAAAAGCAATATCATTTGTTTTAGTTTGTAATATATTAAAAACATTGTCCGAGAATGGAAATATTTCTGAAAATATGTTCAACAAATAATTAAAATTAAAATCTCGTTTCAAACAGTCCAAAACCCCCTCGAACTATTTATTGCTTCTGAGTCCCAGTGATTCACGATTTTCAGATACTGTTAACACAAGTTTTCTGTTAGACTTCCACCTAGTAGGAGCTAATTTAGGCAATCGTTTGTGGACAATGGAGTCCAAAGCTTGTGTACGTTTTGTTGACTTGGAAAAAAAGCAGCCATGCCACTTAAAGTAACGAAAAATACTTTACACTCTTTAATGTGATTGATGGACTGGGATAAAACTAAATTTAATTTATGAGCAAAACAATGGACAAACACAGCTTAGCTTGCAGACCCCCTAATTGTTCTGCCATCACTGCAGCTCCATCGTAGCTTTGAGCAACTAATTTTTTCTCTCCATTAATTTTTTTAATAACGTTATAAACTACGGTATATAATGCATCTGCTGTACGATTCTTGGACACATTCTTAAAAACTAAAAATCGCTCTTGAATACTTCCGTCTGTTTTAACGTAGCGTATTACTATAGATAATTGGCTAAAATTAGTGATATCAGTTGTTTCGTCCAGAGCAATAGCAATGAACCGCGCCTCGTCAATCTCCTGCTTAATTCTTTTTAAAATAATGGTTGCAAGAGCGGAAATTAAATCATTCTGGATTCGATTTGACGTTCCGCGAAAAACGCTAGACTGCTCTGAATGATTTTTTAAGCAATCATCATATTTAGCCATTAAATTAAAATTTAATGGCTAAATAAATTAAGTAAATCTTGAAAATTTCCTCTATTTGAAGAGACCCTTATTTCGTCATGCCCTCTAAATCCCAATTCGTGCTGTCCGAGACATCGATAAGTCTTCTTAATATTTGCCTATTTTTATCGACTAGTTCGTTGTGTTTGCGGTGACTAATTTCCAACTGTTTATTAAGGGCGTCTTCAATTCCGGTTTTGCCGAAGACTTCTTTTATGACGGCCTGCAAATGCACTTTGAACATTATGTGTCTTTTTACAGCTTTATGGAAATTGTTTAAATCGGAAAAACCAGTTTTATTCCAGAGACCTTTTTTATTTTCAAAAAGCATGGCCAACAAAATAATTTACTTATATTTTCACACCCTGTTAGCCATTTAAATTGTTCGTATTGTTTTTCTAGATAAAAATGTCTAATACAGTTTTTTATATTTGTGGTTAAATTTTTCATAGGCGGTTTTGCCCTTCCTTTGGAAATTATTTGAAGCTTATCAGCGAAGTTTAATGTTGAAAATTCCTTTATTCTTAAGACACACACCATACATTCACACACACTCTTCTTACTAAATTCTCCAACATTTTCAACGTTATTACCGACAGCCGAAGTTGACGGTATTTGCATATCCACGTCCGTATTATTGTCTTGTCTGTAGGCTTATTCGTAAATTATAACTTAACATGTTATCAAATATAATTGTTAGTACAAATTGAATTAAACATTTTATCTCACCAATTTTGCGGCCATATAAACTCGAACAAGAGAAAACTGCAACAACAATGGTATCTTCTTCTTGAATATATATTTATTTTTATTTCAGGTGGTTTATTTAAATAAAAGATTTGGTTTTTAAAAACAACTTAAAAAAACTATTAACAAAAATAAAGTAAGTGAAATGCTGTACAAAAATAATACTTAAACCTAATAACAAAAAATGTATTTAAATCTAGGAAATGAGGGAATTATCTTTAAATCCCTAACTTTAGTACAAAGGAAAAGAAAAGAAAAATCTTTAAATAAAACGTAAATTTAACTCTAGAAAACCAGTTACTCCCCAGATAAAACATAGGATAAAAATAAAATATCTTTGAAAATCCCTTAAATTTAATATCCCACTGTATACGTAAAGCCCCATAAACCACCACAAAAGAAGTATTTAAGATCAAATATAAGACACAAAACTCTGACACAGACTGACTTTTTGTCTTCCCGTAAAATACAAAGTTAGCTCAGCTATTACCAGATCCACCCTTTAGAGCTATCCCCCTCTTTGATGTTATTCAGTCAGTTATTGTCAGGACGAAACGAATAAAGCTGTGAATGGACAAGCTTAAGTTTCTACTCTACACTTTAAGTTCGGAACTTCGTCATAGAGACACGAGGTGTCACCCATGATAATAAAAAATGATTAAATCGATTAAAACAATATTCCCTTCAATTCTTAGTCCTAAGATTATGTATATAATTTAATATATATGCCTATACTAACTTATCCACATTATGGGTCCGAAAAGTCATGGCGAAAAAAAGGCACGGGAAAATTATGCCCCAGGAATATAGCTTTTCGGTAATGTTCCTATTACAAAGTACTCTATTGTATGTTTAACATAATAAATTTACCATTTATTATCACTGCAACGAACCAAATAAAATGTTTCAATTAATATTTGCATCAAGTTAAATTAAACGTGCCAAAGAAAGATTCCCAGGAGACAGGGGTCATATGGAACTATAAACCCACGAAAAGGAAGGCACAAATTGTAACCTTTTAAGAAAGCTTATCCATAAATCTGTCTATAGTCTAAAATATAGCGTTTGAGATATATGATACTTTATTTAGAGTTTAAAATTCTCGAAACTAATATTAGATAAATCCTCTTATAATTCCTTTGAAATAATTAAGCCTGTTTAAGCGTCAACGTGAGCACAAACAGTTTCGGTAAAATATTGTTTGAATTATATTTAGAATATATAAAAAATATATACTCTATAGCCTATTCTGTTACAAAACAAAGAACCTACTCCAACGATAGCTTCCGCCCCCACTTAAAGCACGCGACTGAAATACAAAAATTGCAAACAGCCGGTGGAAAGTTCAATAACCTCAGGCTCGATTCACAGGTAATCAAGCATACAGGACCTGGCTCCAGAGAAGCTAGCGACCCGCATAGGTTTTATTCGATTCTATTGCTCGGTCGGAGTCAAGGCCGCATTTATTATGGGCTTGATAATTAAGATAATATTTTAGCATTTTTAATATAAACTAAATTAATGGTTTCCTATTTCAAAAATTACATTTTAGAAGATGTTTTGTAATTTTTTTTGGGGAAGCACTGCTTCCCTTGCTTCCATGGACTGCACGCCCTGAACCATTCCCTTTCAGAACTTCGGTCAATTTTGATGTTTTCGATGTCAAGGCATCTTGATCAGAAATCGAAATGGCTCTTAATACTACTGAGTTAATAACCGATATCTATTTGTATGCGTCGGTTTCCTATAAACGAAAGGTTCTAATGTACCATTTTCCTTCCTTTGAACAAATCCATCTAAAAAGGGGATCGTTCCATTAGATTCAATTCCATTGTGAATTTAATATTATGATGTTGATTAAGATGGTCCAGAAATATGACGAGATTATCCTGTATATAAGGCCAAACAAGAATAGTATCATCTACATATCTGAACCAGTGTTTTGATTTTAGTGGAGCGGATGTTAAAGCTGATTTTATAAACGTAAAATTAGAGGATTTATTGAAATTTTTAAACATACAAAGAAATTCAATAAAGATACGGTTTACGGTCTACATTAGACGTGAAATCCGACCTTAACACAGCATCACGGTTCGGCGAGCACAAGTCAGGTATAAAAGCCGATCTGAATCTCTCTGAGGTCGGACAAATCAAAATTTTTGAGTCTTCGTGCTCAGAAACTAGATCTTGCTCACAGAAACCCTTAGAGTGTCAATAAGAGGCCAACAAAAAACCCCAAGAAGAAGACTCCCAGGTACTTGAGGTAAAAAAAGAGGAACCCAGGTACCGCTTCGGCGTGAGCTGCAGTTTAACCTGAGGTAAAAGAACACCCCGCCTCAGCCCCAATACTGCAGGATCACGGAACAGCAGTGTCGTTGAGGGCCCAGAAGAGGACCCAGAAATGAAGACTACCAGGCGTACTGGACGGAGGGACACTGGCAACGGCAGACTGAACCACGGGATAGTAGGACGTAGGCAGCGGCAAACCGGACAGACGAAAGGAGGACAGCAGAGAAATATCTCAACCTGGTAAGACGACACTTTTCATTATTAATAATTTCTTTTATTTCAGATGACAACAAGTACTGAGAGGTGGCAAAAACATCCTGCCAAGTGAGGACCTCCCACCACGCCACAGTGAGGACCATGTTCTTTATAGGAGTTTCTCTAGTGATGGTCTATCTGATGGGGGCCCGTTGGGGTTTAGTGGGTATTGTTGACTCTAACAGGTGAAAACCTGATAGTGCAACGAGTCTGTTTACCGGAAGGGAATTTGTATGTAAAAGCATTCCCCATCGTCAAAAAAAAATCTGAGCTCATTCAATGTTCATATCTCGTGGAGTAATTCCAATTTTACATGATCTAATCCCAAGAACCATGAATCCTTAATAGACCAAATCCGTGAAAGCTTCGGTTTAAAAAAAATATTTTTTAAAACATAATTTACCATAATCAGTTAAAGACATTGTTCTTTAAATCGTGTTTTGGGAGTTTTACTAAAAATGAACCTTTTCTCATTTTTTTTCTTAATGAGGTTCAATTTTTTTCTGCGAATTTTCTAGGGCAATCTAGGATATATAATTTCGGTATATAGTTATATTTATTTATATTTTAAATAGATTACTCTGTCTTTTATTTGACTGTAAAATGGGCTTCTTTTTGGTAGTTTCAAAAATCTTACTGCAAATTCTCTCCTATATTCCGAACAAGGAAAGTTCCTGTTAACGGAAATTTACCGATTTTTTAATATTGAAGGAGAGGGGGAGCCCAGATCATTTAATGATATTAATATAATCGTTAAATTACTTTTATGTACGAACGTGAGATAAGAAGCCGGACTGATTTTAGTTAGATAATGTTAAATAGTGCGGTAATGATAACTACTAATAATAAAATTAAAACAGAATATACCTTTATTTTTGTTTAAAATGCAGCATTACAAACTATTTACTGTAAATATTAATTACACTACTATTGCACTTATTTAAATTAATACCAGATGATTCGTTGATGAACTTGACTTAACTTGCCATGAACTTGCATTAAATATGTTCAGTTTTTGGATACTAGTTGCTTCTTTCTGTTTTCTTCCAAAGCCTCAATTTATCCTTCTGCAACTGTATTTGGCGCCATTCTCCGTGCCTCTTTACGGTCAAATTATCCACTCCGGTGTTGGCTAATAGTGATGTAGAAGACCTTCTAAAACAGTGGTCGGTATATTGTTCTGGATTGGATAATTTTAAAAACAAAGCAATATTCTTAGGCATACCTCCAAATGTGTTTATTCCTTGTGGCTGTTTTGTACATTTACCGTTCTTATCAGTGGCGGCTATTCAGGTGAAACAAGCAAACATCTAACTATATTTATTATATATCTCTTTAAATTTTAGTTTTTACATCCATTTATTCACCTAATTGGTAAAAAATAAACTGTACTTTTCGAATAAATATTTTACTTGACCGTTGGCGGCATGTCTTTTTAAAACTTTCAATCGAACTTTATTATAACAACTGTAACAGTGGCGCAAACCGCTTTGACTTTGCTGGAGATGCTATGTTTAGTTTACAATTTTCCTACTATGTTGCCATGACAACGTCTATCCGATGACGTCGAGCCCAGCGCCATACAACGCTCTCGGTGAATTGCAGGCGCAGTACACTACACCCACGTGTCGTTCAGTTTGCGGTGGTTGTTTACTTTTATTTTCGCGGATTTCGCTGAAACCGGTGAGTTCCTTTTGACTGTTTTGTGTTATATTTTTTTATGATGTTGTTACAACTTCAAATTAGAAGTTAGTAAATATTATTGTTCAAGACGTCTTTGAATTTATTACAAACTGTGACAAATCTGATGAAAAATCAATCCGCCTTTCGAAAGGATTTTTAGGTGAGATGAACGATTTTGAATTCACGTTTCTGGCATTAGTGTTTAATGACATTTTCTCAATCACTGACATACTATTTGATATTCTTCAAAAAAAATCGCTTGACATTCATTTTTGCATTTCCAATATAAAACGCTGTCGCGAGGCGCTCTGTATAAAAAGAAATGAACATTTTTTTAATACCATGTTTGATAAAGCAAATTCTATTACAGAAATAAATAATTACAAACGTGAGCTTGCTAAGCTTTCACCTGAAGAAATTAGGGCTAAGTATAGAACCCTTTTTTATGAAATATTGGACCATATTTTAATGGAAATGACACTAAGATTTCAAGACTGTGAAAGTGTTGGCAGGTTCTGCTAAATTTTCCGAATATACTTTAAATTTTCCGTTTGAAAATTTCTACGGTTATGTGGGGAAATATTTTTAATAAGTCAACGACTTAAAAATGATCTTGGTCTTATTTTTGCTAATAATAAGAGTAATTGGTATATATCGCTGCAAGAGCAAGTGAAAAAAATTAATAAAAATAAATATATTTTTACGGAAGCATATAAATTGTTTTTCCTTATTTTGACAATACCGTCGACAAATGCTTCAGTGGAAAGAAGTTTTTCTTGCTTTAAATGTTTAAAAACTTATTTAAGAAATACAATATCTCAAGAAAGACTTACTTCTCTTGGCAATATTTCAATTCAAAAGGAATTTCTGGAGGAGATTTGGGCAACTCATCCATTTTATGAGGATGTTATAAATAAATTTGCTGCTATGAAGGATAGGAGAATTGATTTAGTATCCAAAATTTAGGTAAGTCGTAAAAAATATTCTCCCTCTCCACAACCTTGTAACAAATTACAAATTGTTTGACAGCAAAAGCTTAGTTACTTGGTTGCTATGGTATAGTAAGTACAGGTAACAGAGGTAATTTGTTTTTAAATATTTGATAGGTAGTCTTTTCAGGAAAATGTAAATTATTTTATAACTCGCATAAAATTTTAAACTATCGTAGATAAAATTTTGGACGATACACATGTAATACATCGTTGTTATTAACATACGCGTGTGTAACCACACAAGTACATATGTTAATAAAGATGTATCACACGTGTATTGTATAATTTTTTTTATTTATCCCACTTGTATCGTAAATATCTCTTAATACTTTAATAATAAGACTTTAAACATACAAATATAAAAATCTTGATAGAAATTTAATGACATATATGTAAGCGACACAACCTCCAGAGGTATAAAAATCTATAAAAAGTTTCTTATATTTCAGCACATTGTATGCGTCCAACATTGTCGCCATTTACGATTCAATAAAACTTTTTATTTACCCTATGTATATATGATTAAGTAATTCAAGAACTGTTAAATTTATAGGGATACAATAAATCGGGACGGTGGCAATATAACTCCCGTTCATCTTTCTTTGCGGCGCGCTTCTTTAAGCGGGTGCGATGGTTTCAATTTTTCCAATTCTTTTTGAATGGCTTCTTTTGAAAAGAGCAGCAAACTTGGAGGAATCTTGATAAAGGCGCCCCCATAAGTGGGAGCACAAGCAGCACAAGAATAATATCGTAAAGTTTACAAATCCCATTTGAAATTGTGACTTTTATGTTGCCCGCAAGCCGATTTGGGTACTCTTGAATTCTTTTCGGAGCAGCTAAAACTGAAATTTAGGACTATTTAATGCTGAATAATTTAAAGCCTATAATTTTAATACACAGGGTTACAGTGAAGTCTATATACAGAGTCACACTGTGAGATTGGAACCTGAATTTTGGTATAAAGGCATAGATCATCGAGACTAGTGTTTTAACCCCTTGGGAAAAATAAACCGTACTTTTTCCCATAAGATCGACAAAGATGTCAAAGAAAATAGAAAAATATTTAAAATGCGTCTCTCGAATATATTTAAGTAAATGTCGCCAAAGTAACAAAATATATTCTAGGTAATTATTAACTTATAGTAGTAATATTGGAAATCCAAGAGAATCTAGTCAAAAACAATATTTTTTAAAAACAAGAAATTAATTTGCCTTCGATATCAGAGTCTGCGAAAATGTCCGAACTTCAATCGTTTATCGCCTAGGCTGCTTGTTGACTGGTTCTTTATACATTTCAGGAAATATGGTACATCTTCTCCGAAATAAACGTTTCATTGGCGGAATATGGCGATATTTCCCGGCTGCCGAAACGAAGCTACACATACAGGAGCATTGTTAGGTTTTACGTACTCGTTTTTATACTGTATGCAAAGAACGCACTGCTTACCTTCCATCCTAATCATAGCTTGCACTCTCGATGCAGTAAGTATCGCGACTTTTATTGTTTTTTATGCAGAAATAATCCATTTAATGTTTTTTCTTTCCCACTCTTCATTTTTTTACGTAGTAGGAGCTTTAAAATATATAGGATGTTCCATGTAAAAAAAAAACAGGATTGGTCTGTAAGTCAATATTTGAGGAACCTAGAAAAAAGGACTAACTACGGCATCTACGTAAAAAAAACTCTATAATAATGCGTTATAACTTTTGCTTGTATTATAATTAAGATAGGACGAAGGGTGTTTGGAAAGTACAAATTTTCAATTCAGCCCTGTATTTCAAAAAGGAAAAAGGCCATGAAAATTTTGTTTACATCTTCACGAAAAAGTATCACAGTGCTGCAAACACAGCATTTTTCTCTTCTTCAATAATAACTGAGATACCCGCAAAAGTATACCAAAATGTGCATGAACACAATAAACTATTTTCTACTTTTTGAATCCCATACTACGGAGAATCAAACTGGCCTGCAGGATGGATTTCGTCCTATAATTTTTAACCTTTTTGCACGCTAAAGTGTTGTGTTATTGTTAAAATACACATGTGTTCCAAATTCGAACGAAGTCTATTGGGTTATTATAATTAGCCGTACTACGTCTAACAAGATTTGACCTAGACAAACAGACAAGCAAGTAAAGCTAAATAAAACCTTGAAATCTTAAAGCCTAAGTTTTTATATTAAATATGAGAGGTAAATTAATAATAAAAAATAAAATTTGTAAATTAACAGAATACTAGCTGGTCCGGCAGACCTTGCTCGGCTTTTTTCGTTAGATGCCGCGATGATTTTCAAGTGGAATTATAAGAATATGGGGCGCATTTACCACATCGTCTAGAAAGGTTATTGAAGAAAAACATATTGGTTTTATAGAAAAAATACGCAATAAAACGATACAAAAAATAGTGTTGGAGGGTCTCGGTATCCAGACGATCATTAAAAAAAATCATGTATATTGGTGAAGTACAAATCTTCACTAACTTGCTAAAAATCTGGCTTAGACCTTTGAATATATAGATAACCGGGCAATCCAAATATTTGTAATTTGTGGCCAATAAATAGAAAAACCTAAGATGTCAACACAGTACAGTTAAATTAAAACTTAAAATTACTTTTTACTTAAAATCGCCGATTTTTTATGGGAATGTAAAATATCTGCCTGTTACGAAAAAAATACGAACTTGATTTAAATGAAATTTCGTTTAACAGTACTCTGAGTCGATTAGATTATCTATTATTTTAGCAAAAAACCTAAAATCTTTAGAGCTTTTCAGTTCTATATGTATTATCAAACGTGAGTCTGAAGCCCAAAGTTGCACCCAAATCTTTGTCACTATCGCTATAATTGAATTTTTTTATTATTTAGATACAATATCGTTCAAAAAATATTAAATAGTAAAGGGCCTAGGTCGTATCTAGATACGACCACGACCCCAGAGATCACAACTGTGTAATTAGATGAAACACCTTTTAGAGCTACATACTGACTTCTGTACTTTAAATAAATTTCCATGACCCGGAGCAAGCTGCCATGGATCCCGAAATTTCCAAGTTTAATTAAAAGAGTAGGGAGATAGACTTTATTAAAAGCCATAGAGAAATCGGTATACACAGCCCACGTCTCCAGGTCTCTCTCCATAGCTTCGTATATATTTTGAGTAAATGGAATTTAATTTGTAAGAACGGAGCGACCTTGGCAAAAACCGTATCGATTAGTGTGTATTACGCTTTAAATATTCAAGAATAGCTGACGAGACAAGATGACGGCTAAGACCAACACGATGTCGCTTCACACGCATGAGTCAAGAAAAGGTTGTCACGTGCGCGGATTATTTACGCTGTTGTCAAGTTTAAAACAATGTCTTTAGATAAACTAAATCATAAACTAACCAGTATGTTTTGTATGACTCATTATAACTTGTTTCTACATTTACAGTTACGCCTTGAACAAAATATCAATTGGTAGAATCGAAAATCAAAAATACATAATCCATTTATTTATAAGCTAAAAATAATAACAAACCTCAAATAGGGTAACTAACTATATGTAACAAAACAAAACTGTTATTTGTTAATTATATGTGCCTAGAGAGCTATGAGCTATATAGCTTGAATATGACTGTATATGGAATTCTCCTGTAATCTATAAATTAAAATCAAGTTAACGAATTATTAATTAATAATTATTCGATAGTCCATTTCATTCGATAATTCTCATCGCTATCTCGTACTTTGTGTTTTAATTCCTGACGATTTTCGTGCGGAGAGAACTCATAAGCCTCATTTTTGGCTAATCCCCATAAATAAAAATTGTGGAGTATGAGGTCCGGTGACCTATCCGACCACTATTATTGGAAATAAAATTATCGCCAAAAGTATTTCTAAGGACCTCCATCACCTCTCTGGTACTGTAGGCTGGACAACCATCTTGTTGGACTCACATATTATGTAGTTCATTTGGCGGAACAGAGTTTGTAATTGCTGGTATGATAGATGTATGATTGTCTAAAATAATTTTCCAAAATGACTAAGTAGGTACTAACCAAAATGCACTTATTATATAATGTATATAAAAACTTGATCATGATAATTTGCTCTGAAATACGGTTTACAGTAACACTATTTTGAAGTGGGGATATGGTTAACTTGACACGAGGTCGTGCATAGTTCAAAGATACTGTACTTATACAAAATGTTTATATACTAGGTCTTAAGATGTTTTACCTAAACTGAATATAAGATGATGTATTATGTTGGACTTAACAACTGACATATCACTGTATTTATGCTAACTGAATGTATAACTATAGGTTGCCTTGAGATATTTTAACCTAAGATATCGGAATTAAAAATTGTTCGTTTTTCTTCTGGCGAAGTCTAACTTAAACTACGTAAGAAAAGCTTGAAAACTTAGGCAAAAATTACAATAAAAAATGACATAATTTAATCGTATATGACATGCACATACTTATAAATATTAAGTATTAACTGAAAAAATTAGTATTTAAAACAACTTTTTAGGTGACAATCTTTTACTAAAACACACCAAAAAAGAAAAAAGTATCTTGATTATCTACCTCATTTGATACTATGAAGGCTTAAGTATTTAACTATAAAGAAAAGCTCGGGCCATCTATATCGTAGGTCTTTTGAATATGTCTCACTTTTATAGTTTTTATGCTCTATTTAGTCCAGAATTTTATCAAATGAAGGGAAGAGGCAAGATTTTTAAACAGCATTTGGTACTGGTCCCTAGAGGGAAAATAGACGTTCCGTTTAGATGATACAGGGCTGGCTGAACGTGGGATAATATGATAATATTAGGATACCCTACATAGCAAATGCATATATATATTTACAATCATCTTAGTAAACTATTTGATTTGATACTTATGACGATCAATAATAAACATATTTAATTTTTTTATGATGGACAAAGTCGCATTCTAATTTTGCCATTTAGGTTCTTTTAGGCAGACCTAGCTAAAAAGGTTTGAGGGCTACAAATAAGTCTTAATAAACAATCAATTTTTCTTTTGTCAGAATTATCATAATTATTATACCCTTTTTCCCATAAATAAAATCTACCATCTATCATCAAAAATTTAAAAAAGTTAAACCACCTAAAATTAGTCCGCCACAAAAAAAACATCCCATAAGAGACAATAGGCAAGCAAAATTCAACCACCATTAAAAACTTTATGGAAACCAAAAGAAGTGCTTTTACGTATTTATTACTAATAATCCAACTATATATCAATAACCACTTTGGGTTACACGTTTTTAAGTATTATATATGTATTTTTTACTGCGAATAATACTTTATAGTAATTACCTATGTAAAGTAATTATATAATTACTACTGCTAAGCAACTACTTACGAAATTGACTCCAAGATCATCATTTCTTTTTAGTGACATAATAGTAATTTTTCAAAGTTACTACTTCTAATCTGTTTACTAAATTACAACTTTTAAGTATCATAACCTTCCTGAACCTTACAGCGACTTATCCATTACGTCCAAATGTACTCTTATAAAGTATTACTATAAAGTAAAACGAGTCGTTGCAGAGTAGAAAAAGTTATCGTCTATTGTTGCTTTAAACTGGCTATTACAAGCCTTTATTCTTCGGTGGCAACTAAGAAGTAAGAATTACAGTAATTATTTACTACAAGGAAACTATTACCTCTTGTACTTAAGGTTCCGGCGATAGGTGGCGCTGGTACGAGATTCGGTCTACAGTGACTTTATAAGGACAGTGGCGGTAATAGAAGCCCACCGGCCATGCAAAATTTATAAAGATTTAAATTGGCGCACACATATTATCGTCAGTTTTTTGCAAAATATGACTAAATTAATCTAGTTTAACACATTAATGTAAGAAAATTGGATCAACTAAAAGGTTAATGATTAATGAAATTATTATTAATTTTAGTCTACAAAGAGTAATAAGCCGCAGAAAAAATTCGAAATTTACTTTACACTAACAGCGGTTGTAAATGTAGGGATATGTTAATACTTTACTCTAATAATATATGCGAAATATCTAGTGCAAACTTACTTTTTCATTTAGATTTTTAACAAATAACAATGTTTTCTTATTTTTTGACCGATTTTTAATATTTTTGGAAATGTTTTAGTTGAATTATTTCTGAGTTACTTGTAAAATCTCGACTTATTTTTTTGTACACGGTGCGCAAAAAAATCGAATTTTTCTAAAACGTTGATTTTACAGTCGTTGCACAAATCAGGTGATTCTAATATTTCTACGATCCCATGTTAAAATGGTTCATTGGTTTTCGGATAATGACCAGCAACTTGAAGATTTTGATTGAATTAAATTTTTAATAGCTAATTTTTTAATTTAAGTCGAATGCGAGAGTTATTTAATCGGCTAAAAAACCTATAAGTTTGTATTTTGCTGAAGTATATTAAACTATTTAAAATCAAGATTGGCGTGTTCCGAAATTTCAAAAATGTACAAAAAACGAGCAAAAAAACAGGAAATATAAAATAATAATACATTTATTTATTAGACTCGAGAAAAATGAACTTTAAATTATTTTATGATAAACAGTAGATCACATCAACAATTTATAAAAACTGATGGTGGATATGACCACCTTGATTTTCTACAACAGGAATATCTCTCTTTTTCATATCAGCGGCAAAATATACTCAGTTATTTTGAGGATTTTTTGGTTGTCGAAGAGTGAATATTTTTTCATCGGTAAACCCTATTTTTTCGCCGGCACCTGAATCTTTGCAATAAAAGTTCACATCTTTCAACAGGTTTTTGCTTTAGGTCAGCCGTTAACTATTGACAATAAATCTATTTAAAAGGTTTTAATTTTAAGTTATTCTTTATTGTCCTTCCTACTGAACTTCTACTAATTCTCGTTGTTTTAGATATTTTTCGACAACTTACCGAAACATAAGCTGGGGCATTTTGAATAATGTTTCTCACTTGTTCAATGTTGACAAGGCTTCTGGTGGATCTTTTCCTGCCACGTCCAGGCTTTACCTGCAAAAATTAGTTAAGCGCAAAAGCTTTAAAAAGTAACTAATTGTACTAAGCTTCCAATTTTTTCGTGGAAACATAGCCACTAACTTTTTAGCTCCATAATTAAATGTTTCTCTAAGAGATTTTATCAACAATTTATCTTCTACAGGGGCGCGCAGTTCATGGAAGCAAGGGAAGCAGTGCTTCCCCAAAAAAAATTACAAAACATCTTTCAATTTTGCGGCCTTGACTTAGACCGAGCCACAATAGAAAACTAATAGAACCTATGCGGGCCGCTAGCTTCTCTGCAGCCAAGTCCTGTATGCTTGATTTCCTGTGAATCGAGCCAGAGGTTATTGAACTTTCCACCTACTGTTTGCAATTTTTGCATTTCAGTCGCGTGCTTTAAGTGGGGGCGGAAGCTATCGTTGGAGTAGGTTCTTTGTTTGAACGGCTATCCGTGTGTTGTGTGATACGTGCGTCGCGTCGTACATGGTGCGATATGGAAGACAATAATACGGTCGTGGATATGCAAATACCGTCAACTTCGGCTGTCGGCAATAACGTTGAAAATGTTGGAGAATTTCGTAAGAAGAGTGTGTGTGAATGTGTGGTGTGTGTCTTAATAATAAAGGGATTTTCAACATTAAACTTCGCTGATAAGCTTCAAATAATTTATCTGGGGAGTAACTGGTTTTCTAGAGTTAAATTTACGTTTTATTTAAAGATTTTTCTTTTCTTTTCCTTTGTACTAAAGTTGGGGATTTAAAGATAATTCCCTCATTTCCTAGATTTAAATATATTTTTTGTTATTACGTTTAAGTATTATTTTTGTACAGCATTTCACTTACTTTATTTTTGTTAATAGTTTTTTTAAGTTGTTTTTAAAAACCAAATCTTTTATTTAAATAAACCACCTGCCAGTTAAAATAAATATATATTCAAGAAGAAGATACCATCGTTGTTGCAGTTTGCTGTTGTTCGACATTAAGTGGTCGCAGAATTGGTGAGATAAGATGTTTAATTCAATTTGTACTAACAATTATATTTGATAACATGTTAAGTTATAATTTACGAAGAAGCCTACAGAGTACCTTTGATTTTACTTATGATACCTTAGTTAATTTAAGTATTGTGACAGGGTTGCCCGCTATATCTCAAATAAATAAATAAAATAAATAAATAATTTTAAATATAATAAATAACCGCTCGATAACCCTGCTACAGTTTGAACGGCTATCCGTGTGTTGTGTGATACGTACGTCGCGTCGTGCATGGTGCGATAAGGAAGACAATAATACAGACGTGGATATGCAAATACAGTCAACTTCGGCTATCGGTAATAACGTTGAAAATGTTGGAGAATTTAGTAAGAAGAGTGTGTGTGAATGTGTGGTGTGTGTCTTAATAATAAAGGGATTTTCAACATTAAACTTCGCTGATAAGCTTCAAATAATTTCCAAAGGAAGGGCAAAACCGCCTATGAAAAATTTAACCACAAAAATGAAGATCTGTATTAGACATTTTTATCCGGAAAAACAATACGAACAATTTAAATTGCTAACAGGGTGTGAAAATATAAGTAAATTATTTTGTTGACCATGTTTATTTTTTGAAAATGAAAAAGGTCTCTGGAATAAAACCGGTTTTTCCGATTTAAACAATTTCCATAAAACTGTAAAAAGGCACATTATGTCCAAAGCTCATTTGCAGGCAGTCATAAAAGACAAAGTCTTCGGCAAAACCAGAATGGAACACACTCTTAATAAACAGTTAGAAATTAGTCACCGCCAACACAATGAACTAGTCGATAAAAACAGGCAAATATTAAGAAGACTTATCGATGTTGTTTGTTTTCTCGGACAGCACGAATTGGGATTTAGAGGTCATGACGAAATAAGGGTTTCTTCAAAGAGAGGAAATTTTCAAGATTTACTTAGTTTAATGGCTAAATATAATGATTGTTTAAAAAATCACTTAAAGCATTCTAGCGTTTTTCACGGAACGTCGAATCGAATCCAGAATAATATAATTTCCGCTTTTGCAACCATTATTCTAAAAAGAATTAAGCAGGAGATTGGCGAGGCACGATTCATTGCTATTGTTCTGGACGAAACAACTGATATCACTAATTTTAGCCAATTTAGTAATATTTTTAGTAATACGCTACGTTAAAACAGACGGAAGTATTCAAGAGCGATTTTTAGGTTTTAAGGATGTGTCCGAAAATCGTACAGCAGATGCATTATATACCGTAGTTTATAACGTTACTAAAGAAATTAATGGAGAAAAAAAATTAGTTGCTTAAAGCTATGACGGAGCTGCAGTGACGGCAGGAGAATTAGGGGGTCTGCAAGCTAAGTTCGAGAAACTTTCCCAAGTGCTGTGTTTGTTCATTGTTTTGCTCATAAATTAAATTTAGTTTTATCCCAGGCCATCAATCACATTAAAGAGTGTAAAGTATTTTTCGTTACTTTAAGTGGCATGGCTGCTTTTTTTCCAAGTCAACAAAACGTACACAAGCTTTGGACTCCATTGTCCACAAACGATTGCCCAAAGTAGCTCCTACTAGGTGGAACTATAATGGAAGATTTGTGTTAACAGTATCTGAAAATCGTGAATCACTGATTGAACTATTTGAGAATATAATAGAAAATAATGAAACGTGGGACTTAGAAGCAATAAATAGTTTGAGGGGGTTTTTGGACTGTTTGAAACGAGATTTTAATTTTAATTATTTGTTGAAAATATTTTCAGAAATATTTCCATTCTCGGACAATGTTTTTAATATATTACAAACTAAAAAAAGTGGATGATTTGTTAACCCAAAAAAGAGATGTTGACCTATTTTGGGAGAAAACGATGCCGTTAAATGTAGAGCCACAAGCCAAGTGTCTTCGAACAGACAAGGTCGGAAATGTTCAAACATCATACAGACGCCTCTTTTATGAAATAATCGATCAAATTCAGCAATAAATAAACTATAGATTTAACGGTTTAAATGATTTTAAATTCCTCGAGCTCTGCAATTTTGATGCATTTAAAGGAAAAGCTTTTCCAGAAGATGGGTTTAAATCTCTTCTTCTTCATTATGGCCAGTTCTTCGACCGAGTGTTACTGCGATCTGAATTAAAAGTGATTTACGAAACTGATGACATTAGTGCAAAAAATAACGCTAAGGAACTAGTGCCATTTTTAAAAGACAAGAAGCTGGAAGATGCCTACACCGAAGTGTCGAAATTGTGTGAATTAGTATTGACAATACCTGCCAGTTCATCAGTAGAACGCAATTTTTCAACACTTAAACGTATAAAAAAAGTCGTGAGAAATTCAACGGGGCAGGAGAGACTTTCGCATACATCGCTGTTGTCCATTGAACATAAACTTCTCCAAAATATGTCGAAGCATCGACGTTTTTATGATGACGTCATTGACGAATTTTCAAAAAATGATCGAAGAATCGAAATACATTACAAATAGGTAACTTTCTAAAAATTGCTTCCCTTTCTTAAAATTTCACCGCACGCCTCTGTTCTTAACTAAGGACGGGCATTATTACAACTTATAAAGATCACAAGAATAATATTTCAAAATCTCCAAGAAACTGACAACATTCACTATCAATCTGTTTTCTTTTGTTTGAAATTTAATCAAGGCTCCCTTGATTTTTAGTTGGACTTTTGTACCACACAGTTCAATATGTTAATGCTTAAAAAGACATCAAGCAATATCTAAAACAAAGAGAATTAGTAGACGTTCAGTAAGAAGAATAATAAATAATAAAGAATGATATAAAAAAATTAATAAAGAATGATTTAAAACGAAAACGTTTTAAAAAGGTTGTCGTTGATGTTATTTACTTTTCATAATTAAAATTTAAAGTTCAATTTTCTCGACTCTAATAAATAAAAAATGTATTATTATTTTATAATTCCTGTTTTTTGCTATTCTTTTTGACATTTTTGAAATTTCAGAATACCTATCTAATTCAGCAAATACAAACATATAGATTTTTTTAGCCCATTAAATAACTCTCGCTGCGACTTAAATTAAAAAATTAACTATTAAAAATTTAATTGAATCAAAATCTTGAAGTTGCTGGTCAATATCCAAAAACAAATGAATCATTTTAACATAAAATCGTAGAAATATTGAAATCACCTGATTTTTGCAAGGACTTTAAAATCAACGTTTTAGAAAAATTCGCATTTTTGCGCACCCTGTACAAAGAAATAAGTGGAGAAATCAGAGTTAACTCAGAAATGATTCAACTAAAACATATCTAAAAATCTTTAAAATCGGCCAAAAAATAAGAAAGACAATAAAGCCTAAAAAAGGTTCCAATTTAATTTGGACCACAGTGCCAAAACCGTTGGAAAAATATATCCTAACTGCATGTCAACAATACTCATTTCGAATCAATATCGGAGATAATTGATATGGGCCTACAAAATTCATTATAAAAAACTCAATGCATATATATTTATGTTAAATATAAGGGGTTAATTGGAAAAAAAATAAAAATTGTAAATTAAATGACGTTTTACTCAATTGTTTCTGTAATGTAAATACTATTTAATCACCCACTGCCTATATTAAACTAAATCCATTGAATATGTTGCACAATGGATATACATTTTGCAACCACAGAATATAACCGGGACAAGCCAAATATTTGTAGTTTGTAGTCAATAAACAAACAAATTAAAAACCTCATTTGCCGACACAGCACGGTTAAATTAAAACTTAAAATTACTTTTTGCGTGATTAAAACCGCCGATTGTTGATGGAAAAATTGGATTTGTTTGGATAGTGTTTGTGGAATTTAATTTGTATTGACACAACGTTGTGGATCCGCTAACGGACGTTTTGTCAGTAGGTAAGGTGGAAGCCAGAAAAATAGATTGATTTGATTGTGGAAAAGAATTGGGAAATAAGGGGAAATAATATTACCTCGGGTTCAGACAATATGCCCTAATAAGCCATTTGCAGCAGTGTATGGTTATTATATTTGATAAGGTGAAAGGTCAGTGAAAACTAAGTCGAAAGCCGAAGTATCTCCTCCTGATGATTCACTGATCTTTTTAAGTTAAGAGAATAAAAAAGTTTAACCATTTTACCTATTTAGCTATATTAATTCTTGTACCTATATTTATTAATTTTATTATTTAAATTTCTTATTTGTGATTTTAGGAGAAAAAGATATTTTGGTTAAGCAGTTTTGCTTATTAAAAAATAATTTTGGATTCCAAAATGTTGCCAAATAATATACAAGTTCCACAAAAAAATACGCAAAAGCACAGATAGCCTATAGATATAGCCAAATGAATATTCGTATCATTTTTATTTTATCGTCTATTTATAGAATAAAACATGTATTTTTCGAGTTTTTAGAATTTCCTATGATACACGATAAATGTCGGAAAAATTCAAATATCGATTTGAAACTTTTAAGAAGCGTCAAAGTCAAAAAAAAAACAAAAATTACTCGTTAACATTTGGAAAAAGTCGTGGACTGAAAAGTTAATGCGCAAGTAGTTGCAAAGCTTATACAGAGAAGGTTTCATAGGGCAAACATTTAAAAAATAATTAAATACAAGGCATATCAAAAATACAAATTCAAATAAATATATAAACAGAAAATTGAAAAGCCAACTGTATCTGTAAGAATAAGATACACAAATTCATCTTCCTGTCGAAGAGAGCGAGATTTTGTTGTACATAAATTTACGAAAAAACAATTGTGCCCGCCTCAAAAAAAAAACACTCACTTGTATCTACTTAAGCCACTTGGGTTATTATTAATCTTTTTTTTAAAACTGGTAATGTTCCCTCTGATTTCAAAACATCAATTTTAAAACCTATTTTCAAATCAGGCAAAAAATGAAGTTACTAATTATCGTCCAATGAGTTTAATTAATAATAGAACGAAAGCTTTCACGGCTAGGGTCAATAATGGAATCACTTTCCGACGTTTTGCTTTCGATTGCATGAGGCATCTTCAGGGATCTTCACTTTACGAGATCGGAACACTGAATGACCTCGGAGCGCGAAGGGCCCAATGACCCAGAGGTCCCACCATCCACCCGACTTCCCTCCTGGGAAGCCGCCTCTCGATGATAGGTACTACCGGTTTAACGGGCCTAGGGCCTAAATAAACCATAAGTCATCGCTATCTTAGGTGTGTCAGCTCGTACACATCCGGATGTGTGTACTCACATCGCACCTCTTCTATATTGTCGCGTCAATATAGGAGAGTGTCTGAAAACGAAGAGAGCTGTGTATGTTGTCAGTGTATCGGTGTGTGATCGCGGGGCCTACGGTGGTAGACCCGGTGTATCCGCCGCTCCTCCTGAGGGTCGTAGTCCACTAGCATCCTGAGTTCTTCGAATGGGTGTGCTGCTGCCCGCTCTATGCCTTTCGTGGCTTTCTTCCTGATTGCTGTCTGGAGAGGCTCCCAGTCCAGGTCCCTCTGGATATGGGCATTTTTTACGTACCAAGTTGCGTCTACCGCAGTCCTTAAGTACTTATTTTCTGTAGCTGCCAGTTGGTTTATGTAGGTGGGCGCTGCATACGCCCACGCTACTGCACCATATGTCAACTGTGATCTTGCAATCATTTTTATCATAGTCAGCTTTGTACGAAGAGCCATGGGGCTTCTTCGGTTCAAGAGAGTGTATAGCCTGGCCATAGCCCTGTTTGTCTTTGCTCTTGTTGCCTCTATATGGGGTTTCCATGTTAACCCCTTATCCATTATCAGTCCTAGATATTTTATCGTGTTAGTCCATGGGATCCTCCTCTTTTGGAAGAGGATGGCCTTATTTGTGCATTTATTTTGATCTTCCAAGTGATACACTGGTCACTTATCAGATCCATTTCTTCCTGTAGTCTCCTACAAATGATACGTGCATTTCTATGCTTTGCCGCTATAGCACAGTCGTCGGCGTATAGGGCTATAGAAGTGTTGTGTGTCTTGGGGATGTCATGTGTATACACGTTATATAAGTGCGGTCCTAACACAGATCCCTGAGGCACTCCTGCTTCTAGTCTTCTAGGTATCGATTTGGAGAGTTTGACTCTGACGCTTGCCGATCTATCGTCCAGATAGTGGGCAATCAGTTTGCATGTCTTTGTTGCAAAACCTGCATTTTGCATTTTGTACACAAGTCCTTTGTGCCATACTCTGTCAGAAGCTCTGGCTACGTCTAGGAAGACCGTGCCAGTAGCTTCTTTCAAGTTGAAACCGCTGGTGACATTTTCAACTATTCTCAGAGCCTGCAATTCTGTTGAGTGGCCGCTTCTAAAGCCGAATTACTCCTTAGGGATTATATCTAGGGCGTCTGTTTCATCTTTGAGCCTGATGTTCAGGAATCTTTCGACGATTTTACTGAGTGCGGGCAGCAGACTTATCGGACGGTAGTTCTGTGGGAAAGTTTGGTCTTTCCCTGGTTTACCAATCATCACTACTTCAGCATGCTTCCACCTATTGGGGAAGTAATCGAGTCTCATGACTGCAAACAAACAAACAAACAAAAGTATGCTTTATTGCCGCAGAAAAATTTTACAATTTTATGGACAAAGCAAAATATACCTAAAAATAAGACATATCAAAACATTAATCGAAAATAATTTCGACAGGTCAGTGCTTTTTTTTTTTTAAAAATGTAAATTATCAATTTACCAAATCGTAAAACACACGTTAGAATATAACATAACATTGCAAACAGTAAATGAATCATGATAACCTTATAAAAGTAAACAAACACACATGTACGAGGTGAATAATTTCGATGACATTGAAATCAAAATTGCAACTATGCGACCTTAAACTCGAGTTTAGTGACAATTTAAAGAGACTTACTCACTGAAAAAAAAATCATTAACGCTGTAAAATGGTCTCTCAATGAGGTATGCTTTGGTGTTTTTTCGAAATTGTGCAAGCATAGGGATAGATTTTAAATGTACTGGCAGATTGTTGTAAAGTTTTATGGCGTTGTAAATAATTGATTTTTTTATTAATTCTGTGGAAGGAATGGGAAGATAAATATCATGCCTAGAGTTTCTGGTAGGGTATACATGTTGTGGCCTTTCTGGGAGGGTGTTTATATGTTTTCTCAGCAAACATACCGTTTCCAAAATAAATAATGCAGGAAGTGTTAATATTTCATGTTTTTTGAAATAGTATTGGCAGTGAGCTCTATTATTTAGACCAAACAAATAACGAATGGCTCTCTTTTGAAGCATAAAAATACTACGAAATTGCTCGGTGGTACAGCAGCCCAAAAAGGGAAGGCCATAGCGGAGGTGGGATTCAAATAAAGAGAAATAAGTAAGTCTGGCAGAAGGAACGTCTAGTCTAGTCTTTTGAAACTGATCGAATGGCGAAGCAGGCGGTAGAAAGTTTTTTAGTTAAGGTGTCAATATGATTAGACCATTTTAGGTTGTTATTTATATTTAAACCCAGGAATTTAACAGACTCTACGTATTCAATATTGCTGTTATGTACCTGAAGTGGTTGTAAAGTTCCCTTATAAGATAACGCCACCGTTTTATCGACGTTAAAACAAAGCATATTGGAATCGGACCAAGCCTTAATTATAACCAAGTCTTTGGAGATACTAGAGTGTAAAGACGTTGTATCAAAATCACTCCATGTTATGCTTCTGTCATCAGCAAAAAGGGAGATTCTTCCATTAATTTTAAGGTTCGTGATATCATTAATGTATAACAAAAAAAGAATAGGTCCCAAGACTGAACCTTGAGGGACTCCACTTGTAATCAACTTACAATCAGAATCGGAACCATTAGCCCTTACAAGTTGTTGCCTTTTCCCAAGATAAGATTTGAACCAATTTAAAGAAGTACCACGAATTCCATAAAAATTTAGTTTGTTTATCAGAATTTCATGACTAACACAATCAAAGGCTTTCGCATAGTCACAAAAAACTGAGGCAGTTGGGTGGTTGTTATTGAGAGATAAGTAGACGCCTCTAAGCAACGTGAACATGGCGTCACTTGTGCACTTGTTGGGTAGAAATCCGAACTGCTCCGGGGATATTATCTGATGTTTCAGGAGAAATGGCATAAGACGGTTCTTCAGTAGCCTTTCGATGATTTTTGATAGCACTGGTAGTAGTGCAATTGGGCGATAATTGCAAGAGTTAGTTTTTTCGCCGCCTTTATGAAGTGGAATAATTATAGCTGTTTTAAGGCAATCAGGGAATACACCTTTTATAAAGGACTCATTTATTAATGTTGTAAGGGCCTCTATGACTGGGAGTGGCAAGTTCAGGAATATTCTAATTGATAGGCCGTCAGTGCTACACGAAGATTTACTTTTGATATTATTTATTACCTTCAATAGTTCAGTGTTGCTAACGGGACTTAAGAAAAAGCTATCAGCTAAATTTTTTGAAGGAGGGAGAAACGAAAGAGGGTCCAAACTTGGCGAGATACTAGAGGTAACATTTTTGCTTACATTAATAAAATAATCATTTAGATCATTAGCCCCTGGCAAGATCTGAGTCACAGGGTTTGATTTGTTTCTGAGGTTATTGATGATGGACCAGGTTTCTTTTGAAACGTTATTAGAGTTTGTTAGACGTTTTCGGTAGTGTAATTTTTTTGCTGACTTAATAAGAGTAGTGTAGATCCTCCTATAATTAGAGATATAGTCGAGAATAAGAAAGGAGTCGGTGAATTTTTTTATATATGAGAGCGAGCGCATATTTTTAGCAGAAATTCGTATTCCTTTCGTGGTCCACGGTTTATGCCGCTTAGGTTTGATATTCTTAAGCGGGAAGGCCTTGTTAAAAGCACTTAAAGTTTTATTTAAAAAAGTTCTGAAGTTTGTGTTGACATTATCAGATTCAAAATTCCAATTGGTGTTAAAGCAAATATTATGAAATACTGAGAAATTTGCGGCCGAGAAAATTCTGCCCCGATGGCGAGATTTTGGTAAGCGCCTAATAGGTAAACTAAACCTGGAAATTACCGCCTCGTGATCGGAAAGACCTGAGTTATAGACCTGTGATTGCACCTCTGATGGAGAAAAATCAGACGCCATGTAATCGATGATAGAAGAAGAGTTTTTTGAAATTCTAGTTGGCGAGGATACATGCATTGAAAGACCGAAAGAGTCGAATATAGAAATTAGATATTTCTGGATGGCACAAACAGTAGCATAGTCAATATTAAAGTCCCCGCATAGAATTTTTTTACCTTTAATCGGTAGGCTGTCTAGCAAACTTATCAGGCTATTTAAAAATGATTGTACATCAGAGTTTGGTGATCTATAAATACAAATTACATAAAGATCAAGGTTTTGATTATATACTATAGAGAATTCAAAAGAGCTATCCGCTAACAAATGATCATATTTAGATACCGACATGAAATCTCCATTTAGGGATAGAATCAGTGTTCCCCCATGAGCTGAGTTTTTTCTGTCATATCTAGCTACTGTGGTATACCTCTCAATATAAAAGGGTTCGTTTAGATTCAGCCAGTGCTCAGTAATTGCAACACGTTGGGGGAACTCCAATTCTTCCAGAAATAGGTACAACTCGTCAGTTTTATTTCTTAGAGAAGCAATATTAATTAGAACCATATTAAGACTAGTAACAACAGGAAGTTTTGAGGAATCTAGTTCCTCAGGACACGTCGTGTTTTCTAAAATTTTTTTTTGGGAGAATTGCTGGTAAAATAGTTTTTATGGCATTCTCTGGTCCTCTGAAGATGGATCGATCTCTCCGAAGATATGTAGGATCCATAGGCTGCAAGATCCGCTTCCACTTCTGCTGCGTTAAATCCGTAAGCAGCATGAAAATCGAAATATATCTTATGTAGGGTTCTATAATCTATAGGAATGCCTTCAGAAGCCAAAAACAGCCTGGTGCTTGTATTTGTAAACCCTTCAAAGTGAATTGGCGCAGGTTGGTCGTGCAGGAAGGCGAGATATAACTTGAAGGCCTTTAAAATGGCTGGGTCTCTTAGTCTAGACATGAGGAAACGGTTATCAGAACTTTTTTCGGTTCGCGTAAGCTTCACTGTTGGGGGAGACATTGGATCAAAAATAGGTTCTTGGTCAGTAGGAGCTTTCTTGGAAAGACTGTAGCAGTTGTCGCTCAACAAGACATTTGCTTTGCAGGCAGCAATGGCCTCTTTGTCAGAAGATATTATGGTGCCCTTTTGAGAAATTGGAGAGGAGACAACCAGTGAACTGACGGAGCTCGAGTTGGTGGGCAGTTTTTTCGGTGTGGAGGGAGGTGGGAGGTTCGGTGCAGATTTTTCTGTAAGTTCGGATACAGCTGACCGATTTATTACTACGCCATGTGGCCATAGATTGCTGTCTAAAAGCTTTTCAGCTGACTTTTTTGACTGAGTTCCAATTTTAAAATCAATATTTGAGATATGATTGATTAGGTGGTAGCATCGAATAAACTCTGTAGTCCCAAGCTTTTCCTTAACGTAGTGAACTATGTTGTTAGGCGTAAACCCTGCAGGAAGATTTCTTACGACTACATAGTGCCACCGTTGTGTATTATTACAAGCCAGCTTGCTGGAGCCTTCAGTAGTACTGGGAATATCCGTAGGTGTTACCTCAGTTTATGTAGAGGCGGTGGAGCAGGTAGTTTCCATAGTTGGTGTAGGCAAGGGTATGGTGGTAGGGTATGTATTTTTGATATGCTTACACTTATGTTGGCTTTCATATTTGGAGTATAACTCCTTTACCAAGTCAGTTACACAAGTTAGGTTGCTCTTAATGTTAGCAATACCTGCTTTTAATTCAATTGAAGAGGAGTCCTGTACTTGGATTTTTATCACTTCTTCGGCATTGTTGAAGAGGATTTGGGAAATATTGAAAATATTCTGTTCCATATCCCTTAGAGACTTTAATAACATATCTGGTTTGTAAGCGGAAAACTCCCTCGAGAGATTATGGATATCGTCAATTTTTTTCTCCATGAGATCCCATCTGGATTCACTCTTCACTAAAATGTCATACATTTCAGAAATTGTCGGTACACTACTTGACAATTGGGATACACGGTTTGCGACTGAATCAAAAAGTTCATTTGGAATCAAATTTTGAGATACCTTTGTGATTTTATCGTTGAGATATTTCAAACTAGGGGAGTCGCACAGGGCGCAGAAAAATCGGAGGCAGGTTGATTTTTGTAATATCAAGATTTTTGTGGTAGCCTTATCAAGGCCCGTGCAATTCATGCAAAAAGATCGTTTACACTCGCCACTACAACGAAGTTTATTGTATTTGTCTTTCTCTGAAAACTCTTTACGGCAATTGTCACACTTGTATTCAGCCATATTTAGAAAATGAAAAATTCGACAAAAATACACAGCGAAAACAAAACAGAACAAACACACGTACTGCGAAGCAGCTCGACTGCGAGGAACGCAAAACAAAGCACAACCGAACGGTACCGCAGTCGAACTAGATGCTAGTTAGTGCAGCAATTCCTTTTCTAGGAAGTTGCTTTATCATTTGATTGGTTATGCCATCTTTGCCTGGAGCTTTGCGCTTCTTCAGACATTTTATGACATTTTCAACCTCCTGCGGTGTAGTCGGGTGCTCCACCGTGGTAGGGGTTTCTGTGTTGTATAGACTTCTGCAGCCATTAATTATTTCTATTTCATGTTGGTCATCTTCGAGCGGATGTTGGTTTAGTCGACACTCTCGTTCGAGAGTGTCTGCTAAGGCCTCTCCTTTCTCCTGGTCTGTGTATGCCATTCCTCCTGCCCCGTGCAGGGGAGGCATTGGTTTGTTTTCAGACCTTAGCCTTTTCTGCATTTGCCATGCAGTATTATCCTTAGTGTCTAATTCTCGTAGTTTATTGGACCACAATCTGTCTCTGTGTACCCTTAGTGCATCTCTCAACCTAGTTGAGTCCTGTTTAGGGCTATTCTATCCTGCTCGAGATGTCTCCTCCCGTAGGCACGTTTAAGCCTCCTATTCTCTCTTATGAGAAGTCTCAGCTCGCGAGGGAGGTCACTCCCCAGCTGAACGTGAGGAGTGTTCATAATTACTGTGATTTCGTGAAAAGCTTCCAGTATTTTGTTCTCTAGAGGCTCTACTGCTCTTTCGAGTTCCTGAGTGTTATTAATGGCTGCTATTTCTATTTTTTCCTGGACTTTATGCTGATAATCCCTCCAGTTAGTCTGTTTTCTGATTGAAGTTTCTTGAGCCCTATTTTCTCTACCCAGAGTGAGTACTATCGGATTATGATCCGATGCACCTTCCTTGAGGGTCTCTATGTCGAAGTCATGGACTATATTCTTTAGGATTGCTATGTCTAGCACCTGAGGACCGCCAAGGTTTCTTGGTAGAAACGTTGGTCTATCTGGTCCTATGACTATGCTCCCTTGGGCTTCCGAGAAGTCCAGGAGTCTTTGTCCATTTCTATCCTGTGTGGTGCTGTTCCACTGTGGATGTTTGCAGTTCAGGTCACCTATAATAACCCGGGGGTTTCTGCCCCTTAGCAAATCATCTACGTCTTCCTGTCGTAGGTCCCCTCTGGGGGGCCTATACGCAGAGGAGATTTTAATCTTCCCTCTGGTGGTGGACAGTTCAATGGATATGGCTTCTATTTCGACGTCTTCAATCCCAATGTATGCGTGCGGGATAGTCCTTTTTATAAGGATCGCTACCCCACCGTCGTTTCCGACTCTGTCGTATCTATAGGTTTCATATTCGGGAATAGAGAATCTGTCTGCCCTGTTAATTCTGGTTTCCTGCAGTGCCAGAATATCAGGGGTCTGTTCAGAGATTAGATGCATAATCTGTATTTTTCGTGCTCTTATGCCGTTAACGTTCCACGACACTATCTTTAGCGTATTTGGGATTGTGGGATTAATTCCTACCATTTCTGGGTTTTAGGGCTGCCTCAATCAATCAGCTTCCTTGTCTCACTCATGAGACTCTCTGCCATATCCTTCATGGCTTTTTGGAAGATTTCCATAGTCATATCTTTGGGGGAACTGGCAGCTGCAGGCTGCCTGGTACCCTCATTCTCTCTCCTCTTTTGAGGAGCGGCGGGTTTTTTGTTTGTGTTTGTGTTGGTTGTGGGTGTGTGCGAGCTCTTTTTAGGGCACTTCGTGCATCCCCGGTAGGATGCAGGGTGCCCTGTTTCCCCCTCACAGTACGCACTTCGCGTTTCTGGTCTCTTTGTCAATAGGCTGAGGACATGCCGTTGATCTGTGCCCCCCGGCACATTTAACACAGCTCTCCTGGAAGGTGCACTTCCACTGTGTGTGTCCATATTACTGGCACCGATAGCATTGTTGCGGCTATCTGCTCTTTTTCTTAAGCTCCACTTTGACCAAGAGGTCGTGGAGTCTGTGAGTTATTCTCATATATGCGTTTATTTTGGGTTTTTACCATGTATAGTGGTATTGCCCTTTTAGTTTTTCTACTCGTCATCGGATAGATTTCCGCATCCCCTGCATTTTTAACTCTTCATTTATTATTTCTGAAAGGACGTTAAGAGGTAGTCCTCTCAGGACTACATGCTCCCGTTTTTCTTCAGGGAGGGAGTACGTGTAGTACCCCTTTTTCTCTTCATCTAAATGCTTTGTTAGCATTCTATAGTCTTCTGCCGTCTTAGGAAACATTTTTGTGGTGTTACCCACAATTTTTCCCTTCTCTAGGCATATGTTTTTATCTTTTATCTTTCGATTTACTAGGATCCAATCCTCTGCACCTTCGAGTACCACGTACTTTTTTGGCCTTCTCGGCATAGTTAGGGGGGGCCGTGTCCATGTCCTCAGTAGTAGCCTCAGTGGCCTCAGTAGCCCCCTGAGGAGTCTCGTCTACATCACTTTCTGGTGATTTTAGCGCTCTTTTTCTCTTTTTTTATCTTGTTTTTTAGCTTGTTCCTCGGCTCTTTTTTCTTGAGCGTTTTTCAGGGCTGTTAGTTCAGCCCTGAGCAGCTCTAGCTGTTCCGCTAGGAGCTTGTTTTGTTTTTTGAGCCTTTTGAGCTCGGTCTTTGACTGCTTAAGTAGGGGCTTGGGGTTTCTACTTGCCTTTGGCGTCTTCATCGTCGCGACACTGGTTCATAGAAACGCACTGTCACTCACTTCTAATCTAATGTTAGTATCTAAGAGGTATCAATGAGCCTATTCGCTATGGGTGTACCACAGCAGCGCGCAGCCTTCAATAAACTCAAAGATCCTGTCTACTTATATGAAAAAACGAAAAACTAGGATCAGAGAACCGACTCGCTTAGGGTATACCTAAGCAGCGCTCGGCCTTCAGTAAGCTCTAAGATCCAAGAATCGTTGCAAAAATGTTAATTCTACTTCTACTTTGCTTAAGGCTTCGAAAAAATAAAAGTCACTTACCAACTGTATGTAATAACAATAACTCGAAATCTCACTAAGATTTATTCACGTCGCACTTTCTCTATTTAGCTACACGTCTGCTCTGTGTCGATGCCAAGTCGAGAATGACCTCGGAGAGACCCAAGCCGGCTATTTATAGTCGACCTGTGTTTACCAAAGCGTGACTCGGTGTAATGATCGGTTTCCATGTATGATGTAGACGGAAGCCCGTATCTGTAATAAAATTGTTAGGATGCTTATAAATTTCAATGGATTCTCTAATTTTGCGTTTATGGAATCCAAAAACCGATGCAAGAACTTTGGTTACTTTTACATTTGTGTTCAGATACAGCAGAGTGTACAATTTGTTTCTTTCTGATACATCTTTCGTGTTCCTTAAGCCTAGTCGATATGGATCGTCCAGTTTCTCCAATATAGACATTACCACATGAACAAGGAATTGCCTATATTCCTGGCGATCGCAAACGTTGTCCAATTTTCTTGTGTGTGTTGAAGATTGTACGTATGTTGGACCGGTAATAGGATCTCCTACTTACAAAATTGATAAATATCTTTCAAATATTCTTAATAATTTTACAAGAAAAACACAGTCATATATTAGAAACTCTACGCATTTTGTAGAAAAACTTAAATCAATCCAATTAGATCCCAAAGATATCTCAGTCAGTTTCGATTTTGTCTTTCAAGGAACTTCCTATGAGCAAACCTCAGGAGTAGCCGTGGGATTTCCGCTGTCACCAGTGGTAGCCATTCATTCATGGAAGCTTTTGAGGAGGAAGCCTTTGAGTCGTCTCCACTAAAACCAAAATCATGGTTCAGATATGTAGACGATACTTTTGTAATATGGCCTCATGGCCCAGAAAACCTCCCTGGGTTTCTTGATCATCTGAATCATCATCATACTAATACAAAATTTAAAATGCAAATCGAATCAGAAGGCACAATTCCCTTTCTAGATGTTCTTGTACAGATAATAGTAATAATAATAATAATAATAATATTTTTATTTCTTCAGTTAAAAAGTAATCTAAATATAATACCATCACAATAACTAAAGAAAAGGTCAAAACATACAGTCATGCACAAGTCGAAGCATGTCAAAGTCGAGTTGCTCCTTTGACACACAAAACTATACGGGCGCCCTAACCAATTTTTTGAAACTTTAGGTGCCTATGTAGTAAAAAAGTCATGAAAACTGTAGCAGTTCTTCTCCAATAGTAATTTCTTTAATTTGTTTTTAAATATATTGACAAATAGTGAGTTCCTGATACTTTTTTCAAGAACATTATAAAATTTACATGCATTAAACAATATCCTTTTCTGATAAGAACTAGTTCTATGAATATTTGGCAAGAGAAGATGTCTCTACGAGTGTCATGATCATGAGGTGCTCTAGTAGACTGCAGAACAGATTTATTTTTGTATGCATATAGACAAATTTCAAGTATGTACAAATCAAATAATGTTAAAATTTGTAAAGATTTAAAAACAGGTTTACATGAATCTCGGTAAAAGAGGCCACTCACCATTCTTATTGCACACTTTTGCAACAGAAAAACACGTTTATTGTGCACACTGGTTCTCCAGTTCAGAATACCATAGCAAATATGGGAGTGAAAGTTTGAGTAGTACAATGTGAGCAGTGTACTTTGACTGCAATGATTGCTTAGGTATTTGATGGCAAAACAAGAGCTACGCAGTTTTTTACACAATTCATCTATATGCACTTGCCAATTAAGGGCACTGTCTAAAACTATACCAAGCATTTTCGTTGTATCAGTGGGGTAGAGTGTCATCAGATTTATCGCATAAAATCATGGTGTTGTTGCTTTGTTGTCGTTGAGACGAAAATAGGAGACAATTTGTTTTGTTTTTGTTTAAAACCAATTTATTTTTCTCTGACCAAAGAATTATCCCTTTATACACCTTTTCAGCCATGGTTTTTAATTATGGTAGATGTTGTCTAGTTATGAGGATGTCAGTGTCATCGGCGTAACAAATGGAAAGGAAAGGTGAAACTTTTTCTAGATATAGTATGAGGTCATTAGCATAAACCAAATAAAGCAATGGCCGGAGGATTGATCCTTGGGGAACACCCTGAGTAATAATGTTCGAAATACTTCTTTTGCCATTCACAACAACACATTGATATCGTCTTTCCAAGTATGAAGTGAGTAATGCAAGGGGCTTTTTACGGATTCCGTATCTCTGCAACTTACATATTACAAGTCGATGATCTACCATATCGAATGCGTGTGAGAAATCGTTAAACAGGCCCACTAAACATAGCTTGACCTCAAGTGCCTGCACAATATTATTTGGAAAGCAGACAGAGCGGTCTCAGTATTTTTTAGTTTGGTAAATCCATGTTGTGCCAAGGATAAGATGTTATACTTTCCAAAAAAGGAAAAGAGTTGATCTCCCAAATTCATCTCATATACTTTGGAGATAGCCGACAACAAGCTTATTGGTCGATAATTACTATAATCAATCGAGTCACCCTTTTTAAAAGTTGGAATCACTAACGCCAACTTTAGTTTAGTAGGAAACACCCCCTCTTCGTAAGACAAATTGATCAGAAATGCCAAAATATCACAGGCATATTCATGACAATTCTTAAGTAAGTTATTTAATACACCATCAGAGCCACAAGAGTTTGAGTTTTTTAGTCTTTTTATTAAAGCCATTACTTCAGATGCGCAAACTGGAGATAAAAAGAAACAATTGGCACTTAAAGGGACATTGCTATAAAGAAAATCAACATCAATTTTTTTGTTGGAGCCTGCAGTTGTGAAACATTTTATAAAATTATTTGCTACAAGTTCATCATCAACCTTTAGACCATCAGTGACGATTTCTATAGCTTTATTAGTGATTTTATTTGAAGATTATTTATAATTTTCCACATTATCTTAGATTTATTTGGAGCTTTCAATATTTTCTTTTCATTTTCCTGTTGACAGAATTTTTTAAGTTCTTTTCTGTAAATTGCATTTAAATGTTTTACAAGCTCTTTGTATCTCCTATCAACACCCGATAGTTGGAAGTATACAGTTACCTTCTCTCTTAATTCTTTTAATATAGGCGGTATAGAGTACCTATTTATTCATTTCTTTAATGGAAAACATAACTCAAAGTAATAAGACAATATATTAGAGAAAATAGTAAAGGCATATTCTGATGATGTCTGAATATAAACATCCCTCCAATTCTCTTCTTTTAAGAAATTCACAAACCGGTCCGTGTTCTTTTATAAACAAACTTTGGGGGCTCTTTTGGAAACTCAACAGCTAATTCTATGCTGAAGAACTGCGACAAATGGTCTGAAAGTCCTAAATCTATAACACATACGCTAAAAAAACTAGTTGTAGTTAGTAAAAAATTATCTAAACAGGTACTTGAACTATTCCCAATCCTAGTCGGCTCCTTAATAACAGCTTCAACATTTACAGCTAAAATGTCAGTAAAATTTAACAAATTAATACTAGGAGTTAAAAAATCAATATTAAAATCTCCCCCAATAACAAAAGAATATGACGGTTGGTACAAACTAGACAACAAATCACTAAACAAAGACAAGAAATCATTGAAGTCACCTTTTGGTGGACGATACACTGCAATTAAAACAATCTTAAAATAAATAATTTTTACACAGGCACACTCCAGTGTGCCCTCAATACAATTTAAGACTATCTTGCTTATAAATAGCTACACCTCCATGCTTGAATGTTGTTGTATAGAAATAACTACATATAGAGAATTTTCGTAGTTTAATTTTATCCAGTTTCCAGTGTCTATTAAAACCGCGTCCAATTCTAAAACTTTATTGGCTAGACACTGAATATTTTGACGACAAAATTTTAGTCATTACTTTTTTACATTACATTACTCACGAAAAACATATTTTGAACCACTCCTGTTTTTGGGACAGAGTCCTTAGCTGTAAGTTTGATTGTACTTAAATCCATTTTCTGCAATCGTTCTGGTGCGAAATTGTAACCATTGTTCAGCAATCTCGCTAATCGGTGTTCGAACTCATTCTCGAGTTCACCAAAATGTACTGTAGCTTCAAGAGACGGTACATGTCTAACATCGGAGGAATTTATAATAGGTGGCAGGGCTCTCATATTATGGGAAGAAATAATGGAAATTATTTTAAAAATTAATTTGGTTTTGCCATATGACGTAAAATTGCCACATTGGTTGCGTTTAGTAGGTGGCATACAGTTATCAACGGGCACAAACCAGGAACTGCTTCTCATGTGGCAGCTCAGTTTCTTTACCTTCATGTTATAGCTATAAATTAGAGAATTCAGCTTGCTCTTATAGCTTACAGCAAACGGGGCGGTCCTACAATCACCACATTAGTTTGGGTCAGCTCGTGTAAAAAATTGTTCATAAAAACCTCGTCCAACACATGATTACCCTTGGTATTGGAGGGTCCTATAAAAACAATGATACAATTCTCTATTGCAAAATTTTTGCTAAAAGCAATATATCCTTTGAGATCCTCACCTGTGACACTTTTTTTCCACTGACAGTTAATGTCGAATTTAAATTTCTCAGACTTTCTAAACCTTGAAGCACACCCACGAACTCCTTTTTCATCTCCAATAAGAAGCAGCTGTCTTTGTTTTGATGATTTGACTAACACTGGAACCTCAACAGTTTGTGCAGATGACTCCCATAACTCTGTCCTGAGATCTGTTTGTTTACTATCTCTTGTCAGATTATTCTTCGGCGAGTTTATTCTTATCGGTGAAATCTGAGTAGTTCTGTTGTTAACTAAAATTTGAGTTTGTGTCTCTCTGTTGATTCTTCTGGGAGATGCAGATTCATCCGTCTGAGTGCTTGTTGCCTTGTTTAAATGTAGGGTCTGAGTTGCGGAGGTCTGAAGGGTAGTAACTGTTTGAGTTTCTGAAATCTTGACTTCGACGCCTTCAAATTGACTTGCTCGTCAATAGTTTGCTGCAATTCCATAACCCGAGGTCTGTAAGATTCGATGACAACGTAGTTTTGCTTCCATATCTGCAGCTTCGGCCTCGCAAATGACCGAATTTTTTTTTACTTTTTGTATATGGCGATCTTTCAGATCTATTTCAGCCCTAAGTTCTTTAATAATGTTAGCCATAGTTGTAATTCCACAGCCATTCCCATTGTTGTTTTCATTTTCAGCGATGTCTTGGCAAGCATAGGAGCAGAAAATAAGGTTATTATCCAGGCAAGTAAAGCCCTTAATTATTTTACAGCAGCTTGGGTGAAATATGGTATATATGTGGTATGTAGTAGATGTTTATTATTTTAATAATAACATTGAAATTTGTTTGTTTTCCTTTTGTTTTAATAATATTTTTATTTCCAATAGCACCAATCTATGTAAAAATATATTACTTAAATTGTGTGAAGCATGACAACAGCGCATTTAAATAACCATTTTTGTTCATCTTCGCGTCAAGGCGATAACATTTTGCTGATTGTGTATTTTTACTGTAAAAACGTTTGCCTTTTGTATGTAGTAAGTTAGTTGAGAAGATGAATATAGTTAAGATGTTTTAAAATTTGAGCGTGTTTAATTTTGGCATTGACATGCCCCTTCTCATTTAATTTTATTTCATAATTACAATAAGTAATTAACATGGTCCTTCGAACCGGCTGTTCCGGATTTTTTTTTAAAAAGTCATAATTTTACCTGTAGTAGCCAAGGCGGCCGAAAGTATTAAGTTGTGGGTGTTTGACAATACAAGTGCCCAAAGTTCCAGTTTTGTTTGGTCAGCAACGGCTTTGCAGAGATCAAGTTTGTACGAAGAGGACAAGTTTTTGAGGATAAGTGAGTAATTTGTGAATTTCATTATTGCCATTGAATAGTTTAAATATTTGTTTAATTTGAGGCGAATTGCTAATTAATTAAAAAAAATGGACATACTTAAAAGGCAAAGAGGTGCTGTAAAAGCCACTTTAACTAATTTTTCAAAATATATTGGCGATAATTATCAAGATAGCACAAATATATCTCATCGATTAATTTTAGAATTAGAAACTCGTCTCAATAATATTGAGGTTAATTTGTTGCAAAAATTTGTCGAAATTCAAGATAAAATTGATTCATTATGCGATTTAACCGAGTTAGACAAGGAATATTCAGATAGAGATGAATTTGAAAATAGATATTATTCAGTAATTTCTTTGGCAAAAACATATTTGTATGATAACAAAAATGATGATGATTCAAGTAGTAATAGTAGTAAAGGCACTCAAAAATCCGTTATTAACCCGATACAATCGGTAAAGCTTCCTGATATAAATTTGCCTATATTTGACGGATATGTGCAAAATTGGCTTGAATTTAGGGACATTTTTGAATCTCTAATTCATAAAAATGAATCATTATCAGATATTCGACGCTTTCATTATTTAAGAGCTTCTATACGTAATGAACCTGTTCAGTTATTGTCAAGTATAGAGTTTTCCGCTATCAACTATAATGTTGCTTGGGAGTTGTTGGGAAAACGCTATAATAATGATAAAATGCTATTCTATAATCATATTAAAAATATTTATAATATAGAAGCCTTAAGCAAAGAGTCCGCTAAAGGAATACGCGCAATTATGAATATTTTAACAAAAAATATGCGTGCGTTAAGTCAAGTAGGTTTGCCCACAGCATCCTGGGATGTACCCATTGTCTATCTATTGGATGGATCTATTGGAAAATTGGATAGGGCCACTGCTAGGGAATGGGAATCATATAAATCGAAAGCAAAAAAAAATCCTTCTTTAGAAGAATTTAAATTATTCCTGAGTTCTAAGGCGGAGCTTTTAGAAAATTTGGAAGTTTAACCTTAACTGATGTTAAATTGCCAAAGTGTGTATTTTGTAAAAGTGAGCATTATATTCAGTCATGTCCTTCCTTTTTGAAAATTCCTGTGGAAAAACAACATGGTAGTAACCCTGTAGAAAATGTCACAAGAAGCATAATATTTTATTGCATTCTGACAATGTCAATTCACAAGAACTTTGCGATAAAAATCAACAATCTAATATTGATATCGGAAGTTCGTCTTTTTCATTGGTCAATGCAAACAAAGTAATTAATAATTCTGCCAACTGTGAAATAACTGATGTTTTGTTATCGACAGCTCATGTTTATATTTTGGACCGTTTCAATAATAAACACACCATTCGTGTAATCCTAGACAGTGGCTCTCAGTCGAGTTTTAGTGCCTGCGACAAACTTCAATTATTTAAAAAAAAAAAATAAATGTTTCTTTGAATGGAATAAACAATTTTATTTCAATGATAAATTATAAATGTAATACGCAAATATTTTCAAAGTTAAATAATTTCTCACTAAACGTTTTTTGTTTTATTATCCCAAACATAACGGGTCCTTTGCCGGCATCGCCGATAAAAATAAGTCATTTAAAAATTTCCAGTAACTGCAAGTTAGCTGATCCTACATTTTTTCAACCTCAGGAAGTAGATATGTTAATCGGCTCGGATTTATTATGGGATTTATTATGCGAGGAGAAAATATGTTTAGGTTCCAAACTGCCGATTTTACAAAACACAAGACTTGGATGGATTGTAACTGGTCCTGTTAGTAAGTTAAACAACGCACAAGCGGTTTTAAATTGTTGTTTTGTTAAAACCATTGATCAGCAAATTCACGATAACCTAAAATTATTTTGGGAATTAGAGATCGTTAGTTTTACTGATAAACAATTATCGGACGAAAAACTTGCTTGTGAAAAACATTTTATAGAAAACACGAAACGAAATAAGGATGGTTCATTTATGGTTAAATTACCTTTAAAAATGGAAATTTCAAAGTTAGGTAGTTCTTTTGAACAAGCCAAAAAACGATTTTTGAACCTTGAACGTAAATTTTGTTCTAATAATAATTATAAAAAATTATACCATGACTTTATAAAGGAATATATTGATTTAGGACATATGACAAAGGTTTCAGATTTCAATGCCACCTCTTCAGGCGATTATTTCATGTGTCATCATGGTGTGTACCGAGAAGATGCTATCACTACTAATCTTCGTGTGGTCTTTGACGCGTCATTGCCAAGTAGCACAGGTTTTTCCTTAAATAATATTCAAATGGCTGGACCTACAATACAGCAAGATTTATTTTCAATTTTAGTTCGATTTAGACAGCATAAAATTGTCATTTCTGCCAATTGTACAAAAATGTATAGGTCCGTGTGGGTTTCCTTAGATGATAGGCCGCTACAACGAATTTTATGGCGTTTTAATCCCGAAGACCCTTTAGATTGTTATGAATTAAATACAGTGACGTATGGCACTACATCGGCATCTTTTCTCGTGATTCGCTGTTTATTTCAGCTGGCTATTGATATTGAAACTATTAATCCAGATATTGCCGAGATTATTAAAATGGATTTTTATGTGGATGACTTGTTGACGGGAACCGATAATTTTGAAAATGCGAAACGCATTAGTGAGCTAGTTTATGAGGCCCTCAAAAAAGGTTGTTTTGTTTTGCGCAAATTTTATTCTAATGATCCTACGATTTTTGACGGCATTCCTAATAATGATCCTTTGTCAAAAATTGTTGAATTCGGAGAGAATGATGCAAAAAAAAACACTTGGTTTAATCTGGAGCCCTACTAATGACAAATTAATGTTTAAGGTGAATGACATAATTCATTCTAAGATAATTACAAAGCGTTCAATATTATCCGAAAGTTCTAAAATTTTTGATGCCTTAGGACTTATTAGTCCATGTGTAATTGTTGTCAAAATTCTTCTCCAAAGTCTCTGGTTAGAAAAGCTCTCATGGAATGATCCAGTTCTTCACAATATTTCTGTGGTTTGGAGCGCTTTTACATCGGAGTTGAATTTTTTAAATGATCTGAGGATAGAACGTCGTGTTGTTTGTGAAAATGCAAAGTCTGTTGAAATGCATTGTTTTTCTGATAGTTCTGAAAAGGCATATGGCGCATGTGTTTATCTCAGATCTATAAGCGAGAATGGTGAAATAAACATGTCTTTTAGCATCCAAGGCAAAGGTTGCGCCTCTACAAACGGTGACTTTGCCGCGATTAGAACTTTGTGGAGCTGTAGTAGCTTCAAGACTTGCAAAAAAGATTTCTTGTGCGCTGAGGTTGAATATAGAAAAAATGATTTTTTGGACAGATTCAACAATTGTTTTAGGTTGGGTAAAAACTGCTCCAAACAAATTAAAAACATTTGTTAGTAACAGAATTTCCGAAATTCAGGAGGCTACTAAGCGTGACATATGGAGACATATTCCAAGTCAATTTAACCCAGCTGACTATTTATCTCGCGGTGTAAAATGTTCTGAAATAAAAAATGTAGACATGTGGTGGCATGGGCCACAGTTTTTATTTTTGCCCGAAAACGAATGACCAAAATTTCCTGGCCAAAAAGATCATTTACCTGATTTGCGTAAAGTTAAAACTTATTGTACAAATAGTTCAGTTACAATGGAAAATAGTAATTATGTTGTAGAAAGATTTTCTGATTTGGTGAAACTAAAAACAGTAGTAAGTAACTCTAATGCGCAGGTTTGCACATAATTGTACTAAAATTCCAAGTGAGCATAAGTATGGTCCCTTAATGAAAAGCGAAATTGATCAATCATTTAAAATATTGCTCAAGCATGTACAAAATAATTGTTTTTCAAAAGAATTTGAAGAAATAAGGGCTACTAGAGTAAAAGGTTCTTCAAAACTTCTTAGTTTAAAACCATTTATTGATGACTTTGGTTTCTTGAGGGTTGGTGGAAGATTGACAAATGCAAAATTCAATTTCGAAAAAAAACACCCTATAATTTTGTCAGCACGTCACCATCTCACAAAATTAATTTTTCTACATGAGCACTTGAAATTATATCATTGTGGACCACAACATTTATTGACTTCAATACGAGAGTTATATTGGCCATTGGCAGGTCGGTCCTTATCCAAACAAATTGTACATAAATGTTTGAAATGTTTCAGGTATAATCCCAAGATGCTGAAGCCTATTATGGGCAATTTACCTGAACAACGCTTAAGTCCTAATCACCCGTTTGATATTGTGGGCGTTGATTATGCAGGTCCTTTTTTGCTGAAGAGTTACGCTGGTCGTGATACCAAAATTTCAAAATCATATATTTGCCTTTTTATCGGTTTCCTAACAAAAGCGGTACATTTAGAGCTAGTAACCGATCTCAGTAAAGAAGCCTTTATATTGTCGTTACGTAGATTTTCTGCACGTTGGGGTAAACCCTCCGTAATTTCTTCAGATAATGGCAGCAATTTCGTATCGGCATATTCAGACTTAAAAGATTTAGGTCAGTTCATCAAAAAAAAAAAAAAATAAATAAAGATGAACTAACCTCAAGCATATGTAAGGAAGAAATAGAGTGGCATTTTATACCACCTCAATCACCTCATTTTGGTGGCCTCTGGGAGGCAGGTATTAAAAGTATGAAAGCCCATTTAAAGCGAGTAGTTAGCAATACGCCATTAACATTTGAACATTTTTATACTCTTTTGTCAGAGGTAGAGGCAATAATGAATTCACGTCCTCTCTCACCTCTATCCTCTCATCCTGATGATCTCACTCCACTAACGCCTGGACATTTAATCATCGGGCGTCAGTTAAGTTCCTGGATGAATGAAGACTTAAAGAGTTTGCCCACTAATCGATTGTCATTGTATCAACACTTGCAGCATCTGTGGACCAGATGGAGCAAGGAGTATGTTGCCGAACTCCAGCAGAGAACAAAATGGAAACACAACTATGATGGTTTGAGTGTTGGTGCATTAGTGTTAGTGAAAGATGACAATGCCCCTCCCATAAAGTGGAAAATGGGAAAGGTAGTTGAAGTGTTTTACGGGAAAGACAATGTAGCGCGAGTGGCTCTTATAAAAACTCAATGTGGGCTGATAAAGCGTTCGTTTTCAAAAATATGTCCGTTGCCGATAGAATAAAGTGATACGTACCTACTCTGTTATTATCATTTTGGTTGAAAGCCAAAGCTTTCAAGGCGGGCGGCATGTTTATTATTTTAATAATAACGTTGAAATTTGTTTCTTTTCCTTTTGTTTTAATAATATTTTTATTTCCAATAGCACCAATCTATGTAAAAATATATTACTTAAATTGTGTTAAGCATGACAACAGCGCATTTAAATAACCATTTTTGTGCATCGTCGCGTCAAGGCGATAACATTTTGCTGTGTATTTTTACTGTAAAAACGTTTGCCTTTTGTATGTAGTAAGTTAGTTGACAAGATGAATATATATAAGATGTTTTAAAATTTGAGCGTGTTTAATTTTGGCATTGACATGCCCCTTCTCATTTAATTTTATTTCATAATTACAATAAGTAATTAACAGTAGACCACAAATACCCAGTTATTATGGGGTTTATTCTTGCAACATTTCACACATGTTTCTTATTTTAATATTCTCTATTGCAATATTCAAATAAATAAGAAAATCTTCCTACACTAATGTTAAAATTCGCTTTAAGAGGATTAGTAAAATTAAATGGTTAAATCTTCTACCCTATATTGACTTCCAACGAAGGAATAAAAAACCGCTTAAGTAAATACTAAACAAAAACAAATAAGGTCACTGACCTACACTTCAGGTAAATAAATAAATCCACTTCCAAAAATAAATAGCTAATGTTCCACAAAAAAAAGTTATTCCAAATTCGTTTGAAGTAAAAAAAGGGAATTCCCTTGATTAGGTGAAAATAGTAATTTAATGAAGTTCACACTGGTCACTGGCTTCTTATCAGCTCATTTGAATATTTGCAGGTAAGGTGGAGATAAGCAGTAAATGGTGGTGTTTTTACAGATAGGTTTTTAGATTCTTGAATTAATTTGCACTTAAATTTTCCAAATTACCACTTCAAATAAAAAGAAATATCTTTGTATTTTTCATAATAAACACAGTTTTTCCTCGGCTACAAAACAATACCAAACACATATATTATTCCAAGAATAAAGCCTTCAAAACTTGCAATTATTTATAGAGCACACACACACAACATTCTGTACATAGAAAACCAACGCATACGAACAGATACTTAAATGCAAATTCCCATCATCATCCAGCACAAAAGCAATTATTAATTCGTTGGTTTACTTGCGATTTGTGACCAAAATTCTTTAAAATCGCAAACAGAGAAACTGACTCACGCTTTAAGAGGGAATGGATATTGCACAATACTCCAAGAAATGATACCAACAAGGAATTACCGATGGGAAATATAGTTCTTCCATTTATACACGGAACTACAGACAATATTGCAAGGTTACTTCGCCGGTCCAACATACGTACAATCTTCAACAAACACAAGAAAATTGAAGAGTGTTTGCAATCGCCAAAGGACATTATTCCTTTTCAAACGGAAGGAGTATATGCAATTCCTTGTTCCTGTGGTGGTGTCTATATTGGAGAAACTGGACGATCCATATCGACCAAGCTTAAGGAACACGAAAGATATATCAGAAAGAAACAAATTGTACAATCTGCTGTATCTGAACACACATGTAAAAGAAACCAAAGTTCTTGCATCGGTTTCGGAATTCTATAAACGCAAAATTAAAGAATCCATTGAAATTTATAAGTATCCTAAAAATTTTAGTAGAGATACGGGCTTCAATCTACATTATACATGGAAGCCGATCGTTACACCGAGTCACGCTTCGGTAAACACAGGTCAACTATAAATTGCCGGCCTGGATCTCTCCGACCTCATTCAGTGTTCCGATCTCGTGAAATGAAGATCCCTGAAAATGCCTGGTGCAATCGAAGTCGAAACGTCAGAAAGTGATTCCATTTTGACACGGTCTAATCCCAAGAGCCATGGTTTCTTAGTTTAATTATTGAAAAAGCATTAAAAACAAGACTATTAAATATTTATAACCTTATTAACTTATTATGTGACAAACTAGTGTTTTTTTTTGGAAATGTAAGCATAGATGATGCAATGCATCGATGGGTAATAGAAATTAATAATAATTTGACAGCTGCCAAAATATTTTTCTAAAATAAATTAAGTTACAAGGAACTGTAAAAAACTTTATTTAAAAATTTTAAGTAGTTCAAAAGTTCCGGAAAAAAAAATCGATGTCTTATACCGAGATGTTTCACTACGAAAAAGAGTTACCGCTCTTAAATCAGGATTTGTAAAAAAAGAAAACTTCCTATATACACTTACTTCCTACTATACAATTTTTTTTTCTCTCCCTACGTTTAATATATACTACCTTATAAGCAAATACAATTTAGAAAATCTAAGCCCGTAAACCTGTCAAAGTGTCAAAAAATCCCGGCCTATATAATGATAAATGCATTTGTTCTGTATCCAATTACAGGCAAGCATTTCGCAGCTCCAACTGATCCAAGCACATGTATCAAACGAATATCGACATTATACATAATTGGGAATGACAGCAAATTTCCTTAAAGATGTTGCACAAAATTGGAGAAAGTATTGCCCTACAAATTGTGGCTATCTTCCTAAAAATATCTTAATTTTACCATACCTTTCTTAAAAATACCTAAAAAATACGTCGACAGAAAATATTACCCCTTATAATATCCGTGGTGTCTTCAACGTTTAATGTCCGCATAAGCAAAATGTTTTTTTTTCGAAAAATATCTAGTTTTAATACTGACAAACTAAATTATTACTTTGAATCCCTATGGCGTTATTTCATATTTAACTGCTTTTTGTATAACTTCGTTATTTGTCAATAATAAAGTTGTCGGACATTAAACTAATTTTTAGCGAACTACGGCAAAAAAATCCAAAAAAAAAATTAGAAATTGGATTTTTGGAAAAGAAGCGACAATAAATGTAATTTTCTTACACTTTTCTGAATATATCGGCCTATAAAAATTTTTTCTCTCATCTACGCTATTTCAGAATATTTTTTGTTTGTCAAAAACTCGAACTGTTTGGTCATCAGAGGGCGTTCAATGGACACCAAAAAACGAGGTTTAGAAATTTTAAAAAAATCTTCGCAAACTTCGATCTCTCCTAATCTCAATAGGATTCAAGAGACGATAAAAAGGGCCGTCTCTTAATCGGGGAATACTATAAACAGTATTTTTATTTCTGTAGGTTTTGCAATGGGCTCTCCCATAAGCCCTTTGCAAAGCATAACTTCTTTTGTTATTCGTACTTGAATGACATTTTGCTCCGCTTCACAGGAAATAAAGAAGAATTACACACAGTTTTAAATCGCCTTAACTCAGTCCATGACAAGATTAACGAAATGGAAGAAAAATGCAATACATTTTCTAGACATCACATTAAAAATATCACTTAATGAATTAAAATTTAACATCTACACAAAACCCACTTAAACGGATGTAACTACGCCAAAGGCCTCTCTTTATTTCGCTATAGAGCTTTTTCTGTGCCCCTAGACAAATATTGCCCTGAAAGGGAACTTGACGTCATTAGATCTATTACAAAAAATTATGGTTATTAATTGTCTGAAATTAGACTAATTTTTAAAAAACGGAAACTTTTAACTATCCATCAAATATATCCTTAGGTTAAAGATTCCCATATAAAATATACAGTTACATATTTGAACCAATATCTAGTAAAATTGCAAATGTTTTAAAAAGAAATGAAAATACTAAAATTACTTTTCGACCGTCACAAAACCTCTCTACTTTGATTTTTATCTGAAAACAAAATTAAATAAGTATAAAAAGTGTGAGGTTTCTAGATTAAAATTCAACGAATGGAATAGCTGCTATATAGGGGAAACAGGGAGAAATTGTTAGATTCAAAGAGCTAACGCCTTATATAGATTAAAAAACAACAGAATTCTCATTTCATCAACCATTTCTTAGAAAATTCACATACATTCCCTAATATAAATAAATTAGATAAATAACATTATGAGCAAAAACTGGTTGTTCAGAAGCGTTAGAAATTTGAAACACCATAAAGACCCAAATGTGAATCTCTTAAATTCACAAACAGATATTGCAAATACCACCTTATTAAAACTTTTTCCCCCGGTTCCACAAAACTGAATTGCTGTTTAGAATATTTAACCGAGCTTTCGGATTTGGCAAGTTGCTTACAGAAATCTAGGAAGCCGTTGTCAAATTAGACATTCCGTTAAACATTCTAAACTTTAATTGAGCTTCGTGCAACCGGCCATTTGACCATAAAAAATATACAGTTGGTTTTCTCTAATTATACTCTTAAGAATCTTTGTTTGTATGTATACCTAACTTGATTGTTGTAAATATCTTCATTGCGATTGAAAATGTACTAGTAGTATGAAACTACAGTAACGCCTAGTGCAGAAATAAAAAAGTAACAATTAACAAACCAAAACTTGTGTTTTCAAATATTTGTTAAAATTTACTGTCACAAAGTAAAGGACGATTCTATTAAATCTTTACAATTCCTTTTAATGGATTATGTGGCTCAGTTGGTAAACCAATGATAAGATGCCAACGTTCTGGAAAATATATTTCCTTTCTCAAGGCTAGTTATTGTGGGTCCCACCAATTAACGTAGAATTTTAATTCTATGTGGGTTTATAACGTCGTCATAATTGTCCCATCTATCTATATGATGTCCTATATGTGCGGTAATTTTATTGTAAGTAGTAGGACCCTGAGAAAGGAAATATATTTTCCGAAACGCTGGCAGCTTAACATTGGGTTTCATTATCAGCTGATCTATATAACCCATTAAAAGTATTGTAATAATTAATTAGATCATTAACAAACTATGAAAGACTAACATTTTGAGTTACAAAAATTGAAAATAAAGTTAAATTATAAAGTTGAATTTCGGTCTAGCAATAATAAAAAAATAAATCAGGTGTTATCAAGATCTAGCGAAACCCTGTGTTTCAGCTAACAGAAATACCAGTAAAACTCAAAATACATCTGAGGGTATCAAAATAGAAATTCACTTTAAATAATTCACTGGGGAACAGCAAAAATGTTTCCGAGACAAAAATAGCAAAATCATAACTTATTGTATTATACTAATTAACAATCTGTCTTGCAAAAGTCTCAGTTGGCTTCGGTTTTATATATCCATGCTTATTATGATAATTTACCAACCTGCTCTCAATGTATGGGAACGAAAAAATTGGGCTCTCCATAACTGCTGCAACAAATGTGCGGCTAACATCCACGGCTGGCCAAGTGGAAAAAAGCGTTATGATGCCCTTCGCTGTTCCTATGATCTGGCGAGAAACGAAGGATCACCGACACCTCCCATCAAAAAAGGCTTTTCGGAGAAAAAAAGGCTTGCGATGCAGTATCCAAATTTACAATTCGTCTCCAGAATATACCCTTGATTCTGATGATGATCAAACGGATTCAAACGGTAGTGTACCGGAAAATGTCAATCAACAAGACGATTTTGTCTGTGAACTTCCCAGTAAAAAGCCTCACAAAGACATCTGTTTTTATCTTTCTATGATTATTTTTTATAGCGTTTCAATCTGTATAAATTTCCATATTTTCTGTTTATTTTATTTTTTTAATCCACTCAACTAAGCTGTACTGAACGCATATTAACGTTAGATCTTTAATGAGTAATTTTGATACCTTCAAATATACTATTATTCAGAATAATGACTCTATTCTTGAAATATCTGAGAGTTGGCTAACATAAAATATCAGCGACAACGCTGTGGTTGTAAATAGTTACGTATTTATTGCTAAGCCTCTAAGACGGTTTTCTATATAGAAAGTGGAAGGAACCATCTCCTATCCTTTGTACAAAAACATAGAGATACGGGCTTCAGTTATGATTACACCTGGACACGGTTCGGGGAACACAGGTCAACCATAAATACAGGCCTAGGTTTCTCCGATCTCATTCGCGTCAAATAAAAACCCTAAAGATTCTTCGTGCAATCGAAGGAAAACGTCGGAAAGTGATTCCATTTTGACAAGCTCTAGTGCCAAGAACCATGATTTCTTAATATCTACGTATACAATAAAGCAATAAATAACATTAACCGAGTACTTCGCTAAGATATTTTTAACTGTTCCATTTCGACGGGTATAATTCCTTGTGAATTGAAGAAGTCGGTTGTCATACCTATTCATACAGGTAAAGAGACTTATTTACCGGGCAATTACCGGCCGATATCTCTAAATAATAATATTGCAAAAGTATTGGAAGTTTGTATAAGGGACAGAATTATAAGCCACATAGAAAAACATAACATTCTTTCTCCAAGTCAATTTGGATTTCGTCACGGAAGATCAACGGAAGACGTACTTTATGAGGTATCAAACTTTATTTATAATGCTATTAATAGAAGTAAAAAACCCCTTGTGATCTTCTTGGATTTGGCCAAAGTCTTCAATACCGTACTGCATGATATTCTTCTAAACAAGCTAACCAACTACGGAGAGAGAGAGAGACAGAGAGAGAATTTTAGGTTGACACGGGCGCATCAGCATCTACGGCCATTTAGCGCCCAGTCTATAGCGTAGTTTCTATAGAGTAAGTAATAGTGATTATTATATTTTATCGATTATTCTAATTTCTTGTATAAAATTAATTACGGACTCCTTGTTATTTTCAGAAAAAATTTCTCTCATATTTCCTAGATCTATGTTATGTTTTTTCCTAGTAGGTCGAAGGTGGTTGCATTCAAGAAATATATGTTTAATGCTTATAGGGATATTGCAAGAAAAGCATGTATTTTTGTCTCCATTATTCAATAAGAATTCATGAGTTAGTTTGCTGTGTCCAATCATTAGTCTGTTGAATAAGCATTGTTCTCTTCTATTAGAGGAATTAAAGGGGATACTTTGATAAAATACTGGTTTAATTTCGTGGAGTTTATTTTGACCTTCATACAGGTCCCAATCAAGCTGCACCAAGTCTCGTATAATTTTTTTAATGTGGGGGGTTATATCATTAGGATTGAAGATATGAGGGCATGTATGTCCTAACTGAGCCTCTTTGGCAAGGGAATCAGCTACTTCATTGCCATGGATACGGATATGACTAGGGATCCAAAGAAAGGTTATATTTTTATCTTCTCTCTCAAGATCAACTATTAGGTCTTTGATTCTTTGAATCAATAAATGATTGTTATGAAAGCGATTTATGGCTCGAAGAGAATTCAAGGAGTCTGAGGCAATTATCCAGTATTTGTGTTGGGTTGACCGTATGTATATTAGAGATTGAAAGATTGCGTATAGTTCGGCTGTAAAGACACTGTTGAGTTTGTTCATTAAAAATTGACTCTGTTTAGAGGAGCTGTGGAAGGCAGAGCCGACTTGATTGGGAAGCTTGGAGCCGTCAGTAAAGATTAGGTTATGTGATACAGGTAGGTTATTGATAATTTGGTTAAATTCTGAGATTATTAGTTGCGGGTTTGTGTTATATTTGTCGAATCTGCAAAGGGAGTAGTTAAATTTTATAGTAGGGAAAATCCAGGGGGGGAATTTATGAGTGGAAGGATCAGGAAAAGAAGGGAGGATTAGATTATGTTCATTGGCGAAAATGTGATAACGTACGTTAGAGCTTAAAGTGTGTTTGGGCAACTACGGAATAAGAGGATTACAATGAAGAAACAATGTGTAAGGGTACAAAATGATTACAGCAGTTTTGAAATAGTACAGTGTAGTGTTCTGCAAGGAACCGTAATTGGACCACTCCTATTTTCCTTATATATTAATGACCTCCTTTGCCTCAGTACATCCAGCAAACTGGTCTCGTACGCAGATGATACTGTTCTTCTTGTACAGGGGGATATCTGGAATGCTACAGTGGAGCACCCATATCTGAATTTGCAAAGGTGCGTCAATGGTTGGGTGAAAACCGATTGACAATTAACATGAAAAAACAAAATTTATGTGTTTCAGTATCCTTGACTCTCACCAATTTGATGCTAATCGGATAAAAATGCATACGCTCCAGTGTTTATCAAATGAGACACCATGTCACTGCACTGATTTTCTAAATAAAACTGAATGTATCAGATATCTCGGCGTTGTAATTGATCAGAATATTAAGTGGGATAAACATATAGAAAGTACAAATTCAAAACTACGTAAACTAATTTATAAATTTTATCAAATCAGAAATATCATGACAATCAATATCCTCAAATTATTATATATCACACTAGCTGAATCAGTCATTAGATACGGTCTGTCAATATGGGGAGAAGCATTTAATACAACACTAAATATTTTAAAAGTAAGATATCTCCTTAAAGTAATTTACAAAAAAAAACCCAGATACTCTACCGAACTTCTGTATTAAGAAGCCCAAGTTTTAACCTTGCAAAAGTTGTATGTAAAATCAGTACTTTTGATAGTTTATAAACATCCAGAACTAAGGCTGCAACCTATTCTAAATAATTATCATACCAGAAGCAGATCGGTGGAGTCCGTATGTGTTCCTTTCCTGTCCAGAACAAGAAACCAAAGATATCTGACATACTTTGGTCCTACACTTTATAACTTGCTTTCGCTTAATATCCGACATATACAGAACAGAAACCTTTTTAGTAAAAAAATCTCATTTTTCTTGAAACAAAACTTCGAGGTATTTACTGGCACCTTAAGTAGATAGCCAATTTTTACTTCAAATAAGCCTTATTTAAATTCTATAATTTTTTAAATTATTCTCTCGCTTATGTTAGTGTGGTATTATATGATTTTAGGTTAGCCACGTACTTAGTTTATACGCAGTATCATTTATTTAGTATAGGTTATAATTTAAGAATTTAGCAATGGGTAATTACAACAAAATTTCTTTTCTCTTGTACTCACACAGATGATACATCTAGGTGTATCTTTCAAGTAATATTGTAAACATTTTCTACGTAATATATTTGATTTGATTTGATTTATCAGACAGGATAGGCTTAGACATGGGGGGAGTGGGAATTTATATCAAATCTTGTTTTAACTATACAGTTTTGCTAAGTGAACGTAAGAATATCGTGGAACATGTTTGGATTAAGACGCAGTATGGTAATAGCACAATAAGTATAGGCAATGTATATCGGCCCCCCAATGTAAACCTTAATGAATTTCTTACCTATTTCGAAGATACTTTAATCGAACTTTACACTCAATGTAACAAGATTCTCTGTTTCGGAGATTTCAATATTAATATGCTTGATCATGATACATACATATTTTAAGCACCTTCAAACTTAGTCAGTTAATCTCCGAACCGACTAGAATTTCACGTAGCTGCTCCAGCCTGATTGATTTAATATGTTACAATTTAGAAGATGTGCAGGATGTAGGTGTCAAGGACGTGGATCTTTCGGATCATTTTCTAGTCTACATCGTTTTTGACTTTCGCTCACCAGTACTAAATAATAGCATCTTTAAGTACAGGGCTTTGGGTCAAATTAATATGACTTACTTTCAGGCCTATTTGGAAGCCGCCTCTTGGAATGACATTTACAGCACATCAATGAAACAATTCATCTAATTATTCACTAATACCATCCTATAGCTTTTCGATAGACATGGTCCAGTAAGAACTGCTAAGCGTTCCAATAAACCCTACTATCCCTGGTTGACTGACAATATTAGACTTTTAAAAAACCTTAGAAATCAGGCTTTAAATCGCTTTCGACGTACCAGACTTACCGAACATTGGAACTATTATAAATAGCTCAGAAATTTAATGACTAATTCCATAAGATCTGAAAAGAAAGATTATTTAAACAATAAAATTCACAATTGCAACATCAAAGATAAATGGGCCGAATTAAAAAAACTAAATATTCTAAGTAAAACTCGAAAAAATCGAACCGATATAAATCAAAATTTAACCAATTTTTACAATAATATTCTCTTATCAAACATGGCATTTAATTTTAATACTATTTCAGGAGAACTGGTAGCTAATATTATTCTTGGCATTAAATCCAAGTCATTCGGTGCAGATAACTTAAATATTACTTTAATTTCTTTGTGCTGTTTTATTATTCCGTACATAACACACATAGTCAACTGTTGTATTCTGCAGCCATATTTTCCTAAAAACTGGAAGCTGGCACATGTCATTCCATTGGCTAAGGTTAAAAATCCTACAGACTTTGGTCAATTAAGGTCTATTTTTTTGTTACCTACGCTATCTAAAATTTTAGAAAAAGTAATGGAATCTCAAATATCTTCGTATGTTTCCTGTAATAACATCATGACTTATAAAAAGTCTGGATCGGTTACAGTTGCGCCACCGCCTTATCCGATATTGTGGACGATATCTTCAGAGCACAAGATATAAACCAGGCAACCATTCCCATCCTGTTAGATTATACCAAAGTTTTCGACTTGATTCATCATGATATATTGCTGTCGATTTTAAATTATATAGGCTTTAACCAGTGGGCGGTAGCATTGTTGGCGTCTTTCCTTTCGGACAGAAACCAGAAAGTAGTTCTAGATGGCAAAATATCTTACTCAGTATCACAGCAGGTGTTCTCCAAGGAAGCGTTATGGGTCACTTTCTGTACAGCATAAATACATTTAATTTCATGAAATCACTTCGTTACTGCAAGTACCACCTCTACGCTGACGATTCTCAAATTTACCTATCTTTTAACTCCAATCAAGCTGAAATACAACATCTTCTTAAAATTTAACCCTTGAAACCACCATAAAAATCGAAATCGGCAGCAACCTGTTGCTTTTGAAAACTCGTCTAAAAGTCTATAGTTTATCATAGACAATAAATTAAAATTTAATGCCTTCGGAAGGCATTTTTAATATTAAAACGGTTGTTGTCCGCTATCGACATGTACTTAATCAAAAAACTAAGGCCATGCTGTCCAACACTCCCATTTTGTCACAATTTAATTTTGCAGGCAACGTATACGGCGCCTTCCTTGATTTACAGGCTAAAAATCGGATACAATTAGGCGAAGACAGAGGGTTTCATATAGGCTGCCAGAGTTAACATGCATCATCGACGTATCTTGCTTTTTTACAAGATTTTAAAATTTCACCTCTCTCCATATCTCCTCGTTAAACTACAATACCGTACAGATGTACATAACTTAAATTTACGGCGACAGTATCTGCTATTAATAGCCTCACACAATAAAGAATAGTTTAAAAAAAAGGTTTTCTTATCACATTGCAAATTTAATTAACTGCCTAACTTCTTTTGTGTTACGAAAACCTAGGGTGTAACATGTCGTTAAAAATTCATTTCCTGTATTCTCATCTGGTCTGAAATACTTTCTGGAAAATTGTGGTGCTGTAACTAATGAGCACGATGAGAGATTCCGCCAGGATATTTCATACATGGAAAGAAGATATCAGGGAAATTGGAACTGTGAGATGTTAGACAACTACTGCTGGGCTATTACGAGAAATACCCCAGAGGCTGCTTTCAAAAGACAGACTAAGAAGCGTAAAATGAATGTCCAAACCACCAAGCAACAATATATTGTTATCTGTATTTTGTATGTTCATTGTATACAGAGTGTCCCAGATTCGCTTAGCAAAGGTTAAATGGGGAAAGTTTTAGAGGAAACTTATTGCATTTGATATCTGGCTTCAGATTTACGATCGATCAATAAGTTTGGGAAATATCGGCGAAAAACCGAAAATGGCGGATTTCGTTTTTCGCCAGTATATCCAGAACGGTAAATTTGACAGCTGTCAAAATGTGACATTATTCGGACACATTTTTAAGATAAATAAGATGGCGTATACGACACGTCTTTACTGTTTTTTGTTAACCCGCAACCCGCCTCAACTTTCATTTTTCTTATGACCGCCATATTGAATTTTTCGATTTTTGCAAAGAGCCTAAAATTTCCAGACTAGTGATATCTCACAAGTTCATTAAAGATTTTAGTGTCATCGAAATATCACACTTCGTAAATTAGGTTTCAATGTTTTTGAAGGAGGCCATGATTTATTTGTCACAAGATTACATTAATAAGTAAGTAATGTATTGAACGCGTTGAATTTTCAATACAACATGAACGTAAATAACGACTTAAAAAATCTAATCTAACTATTTTGTAAGTGGGTAACATTGATTTACAAATCTGCAAAATGACGTCCATTTGCATCGAGACATTTTTGATAATTGGTCACTGTTTTTCGTACAACCCTGGTAAGTGTATTTCGGTCAATATTTCTAAATGTGTCCAGAACTCTTTGTCTCAAGATTTCTATGGTCACGGGGGGATCAAATTCATAGATTTCATTCTTCGTGTGACCCCAGAGGTAGAAATCCAAGGGCGACAGGTCAGGGGATCTAAGATCTTCTCTTAAGAAGTTCCTGACTTGAATAGTATTCAGAGCCGGAAATCCGTCTTGTTGAAACCAAGTTCTTCTTAATTCATCTTCCGTTAGAATAGCTCGTCAGGCTGGTACAACCTGGTTTCGCAAAAGCTCTAGATACCTCTACCCGTTTAGGTTGTAGTCAAACAAAAATGGTCCAATAAGTCGATTTCCTGAAATGATTAATAATTTATAAATAGGTGCCCAACAGTCAAGGGCGCAGGGTCGGCCGGGTGGTACTAGAAACTATAAATTATAAAGGGAAAATTATCTTTATTAAAAAGTAGATATTTTCTTTCCAAAAATAATTATCGAAACATCCCGTAATGAATGAGCTTGTATACAGTTGAAACCTATTCAGCTTTATTATGAAAAAGAAAAACATATTTGGTTAGCGGGAAGTAATAGCCGTAATAAATTATTTTGTTGGTATTGCATATTAATTTCGGAAATACTAAATCAATTTATTTCAGTGATATAATAATCTTAAAGAAGTACACCGTGCCTTAATAAAATACAAAATATCAAAAGAACAAACCCCTTGCGCTTTAAAATTTAAATTAGTCGAAAATAATTCGACATTTGATTAATATGGTATTTTTTTCATAAGGCAAGAACTAGGCTTCCCGGGTAATAATAAATCATTAAATTCAGACAATCAAAATAATTTTAGAGAATTAGCTAAATCTGCAGAAAATTTAGATAAAGTGTGAATAAATTTATAGAACCCAGTTCTATTTTTATAGGTTCTTCGGAACTACAATACAAAATGATTGAATAAAAATGTAATACAATATCAAAAGTAAGTTGACTGACCAGAGTAGAACGTTTTACTTTTTTTTTATTAGATTATACTTTTCAGTATCATTAAAGAACTAAACGAAAAAAAAAAAGATTATTATTTGACCATCATTTGGTGCCTATTTAAAAAAGATTGGTTAGATTAACTTACCAATGAGATCACACCAAACGTTACTTCCAAATCTGATCTGTAGACGTCTCCCTGCCACTTCTTGAGGATTTTGCACAGCCCAATGATGTTGGTTGTGCCTATTAAAGACTCCACAATTCGTGAACCTGCTTTCATCGGACCACAAAACATGATGTATAAAATCAGGATTTTCATTACATCTCCTAGTATACCACTCACAGAACTGTAGTCGTCTTGAAAAATCAGTTTCCCAAAGTCCTTGTACTATTATGGGTTTGTATGGATGGTACTTATTCTTTTTTAAAACTCTCTGTACTGTTGATTTTGGCACATTAGTTTCCTGTCCTACAGTTCTTACCGATGCACTAGGGTTTTCGTTGATAGCTTGTAAAATGTTTCTGTCTCGATTTTCATTGTTATTATTGTATCCGCTTCTAGGTTGTTCGAAGGCACCATGGTTAATTAAATTAACTACGATTTTCCTGAATTGGGTTTTATGAGGCTGCCGTCGTTCGGGGTACATCTCCAAATACCTTGCTGAGGTAACGTCGGAGTTTCTGTATGATTGAAAGTACAGAGCTAACATATGAACCTTTTCTTCATTTGAATACGGAATGCCGACGATTTTCTATAGGTTTTGATGATTTATGTGTCAGATTTATGATTTTATTGGGATAAAAGCTAACTTTTTAACTTAACGTCAATGTCAAAATCCAATTTTGTTACAGATAAATCATGGCCTCCTTAGATAAAACTGAAACCTAACTTTACGAAGTGTAATATTTCGATGATACTAAAATCTTTAATGCACTTGTGAGATATCACTAGACTGGAAATTTTAGGCTCTTTCCAAAAATCAAAAAAACCAATATGGCGGCCATAAGAAAAATGAAAGTTGAGGCGGGTTGCGGGTTAACAAAAAACAATGAAGACGTGTCGTATACGCCATCTTCTTTGTCTTAAAAATGTGTCCGAATAATGTCACATTTTGGCAGCTGTCAAATTTACCGTTCTGGATATACTGGCCAAAAACGAAATCCGCCATTTTCGGTTTTTCCCCGATATTTCCAAAAACAATTGATCGATCGTAAATCTGAAGCCGGATATCGAATGCAATAAGTTTCCTCTAAAACTTTCCCCATTTAACCTTTGCTGTAGGTATAGAGAAGCGAATCTGGGACATACTGTATACTTATAAATTAGAATTTTGTAACAAATAATTCATATTTTCTTGTGAGCCAAGTAAATACTTTAATAGGTATTTTTTAGTTACTTGGGTGTAGTTGAATAAAAAAAAATAGGTTTTGTCCAAGAAACAAAAAAAAAGTTGAACTTTGTTCCCTAGTGAATTAATAGCCAAATATACCAACTAGCACCTATCAAAAGCTTCCTTCTTTCCTTTAAAAAAATGTTTATTGAATGTCTATGTCGAGCATTGCTTACTATATTTTGCGCAGTTTTCCAAAATAGGGAGAAAGTTTATTAAACCTGCATAAAATTTAACCCAGCTTAAAAATAGGACACTTCGAAACAAAATTTTGTTCATAATATATTGTATACAATTTGATATAAAAATAATTTTTTATTTCAATTTGATACACAGCTTACACGTAATAGCAGAACTTCTAATGCTATACAAGTCTAGAACTATCTCCTGTTGTACATGGATACAATAGACTATTTTGTACATATTGTATCTAATACTATAGAGGACCAAATCCGTTCATAAGGAAAATTATGTCCTAACTGTATGTCAACAATATCCAATTCCAATCAATGTCGGAGATAATTGACATGGGGCTGGAGGATAGTGCTAATCACTGGACTGAGATATTGACTTCAAATTGGGCGAAATTCAACCTGTCGATATTCTATCATTTACCGACCTAGACTAGCAGAAGGATGATTCGATTATTATAATATAATTTTTTAAATATTAGTCTGTATTGTAAACAAAATCGATAACGAATTTCTCCACAAACACATTTTTATTTCCCTAGTAAAATGGAAGTATCATAATCATGTTTTCTCAATTCCGTCGGTCTGTCTGGCTGTCTGTTCTTGGCATAGCTAAAAGCTACTTACCCGATTAACTTTAAATTTTGGTCAAAACTAAGGGTCGCATGGGGATGACATGGTAATATATTGGTAAAAATCCAATACAGCAAAACAAAGTGGCAGCCTAGTTAAATGTTAAAAAAATTATATCTAAAAACTACTTACACAATTTATCTAAAATGTTGCACGAAAATCAAGTATTATGTAGGAATCAACTGGTAAAATTTTGGTAGGAATCTAAGATGGCTGAAAAAAAGAGGCCTTAATAAAATATTAAAAAATTCAGTTTCAGGTTGTACTTAATGGACTGATTTCAAATTGCATGCGATAATTAATTGTGGTATAGGGATAAACTAGTGAAACTGTGGTACTAATTCAAGATGGAATTCAAGCGAAACAAAATGGCGACCAAATATAATATTTGTAATCCTGGAAAAAATCACCCTCTCAAGTTTCCCTGGATTCCAAAAAATATTTGTTATCAATTTCGTCGATCAGTCTGTCGGTTTGTTTGTCTATCAGTTCGCCGGATAGCTTAAAAACTACTCATCGGATTCAAATGTTAGTTTAAAATTAAGGGCCAAGATCAAGATGGCGCCCTAGAAAACGTTAAAAAAAATATTAAAAAAACTAATTATCCAATTTCAAATTTTACACAAAAAACAAGTGTTACGTAGAAATGAACTGGTAACATGTTGGTATGAATATAAGATAGGAAAACAAAACGGCGGCATGATAAAGAACTACCGAATAGATCAATTAAGTGTGATATAGAGATACACACCGGTAAAGTTGTGGTACGAATTCAAGATGGCAGAACAAAATGGCGGTCAAATATTTTTTTTTAAAATAACCAACAAAAATATTATTCAATTGCAGTGGCGGCTCTTCCATAGGGTCATTTGGTCAATGACCCCCCAAAAATATTTCAGAAAATAAATTATTCGTTTGACCGCCCCTCCTAATAGTTGTAATAAAACGCGAACCTTGGGAAAAGTTAAATACGCTACACTATTAGCCGCGCGCGGCGGTTTGAATGGTCTCGTTGCGTTCCTGAGGCATAATAAAATATATACTATGCTACTATACTAAGCTAGACTGGGCAGTCCGAATTGCCCTGATTACCTTAAAGCTTGCCGAAAGTACCCGAAGATTTTACAGCTACCGAGCGGCAGCCGAACGTGATAGCAAACGGTCGCGGCATCACGTCGACATGCGGAAGTTCAATCGTTCAGAGGTCGCGCGGTCGATATTCTAACTCGATATTGTTTCGGACTTTTTTAATCGATGAAAATTGGTTTATATACTGTTTTTTGTAATATATATTTTTTATTTTTATGATTCATGTTATAAAGTTTTCTTTAGTGCTTTTTTTATATTTTTATGTTTGTTAAATGACTCTTAAGATCACTAAGAAAAACTATTATAAAATCATAAGTTCGACTCGGCTAGCTGATGTTTTAGAACAACTTAATAAGATTATAATTTTAATGTAAAATACTCCGGCTAATTGAACTTAGCAAACGTAGGAAAAGTTTTTTTATAATTTGGCTATGGGCGCCCGAGCTATAGGAGCTCGAAGAAGAAAGATATACAGATATAAAATAAAGGATGAGAGCAACTTAAAATAATTAGATTTAGATATTTAATAAAAAATAAAGATAAAATATATGCTAATGTGACCTAAATTAAATAAATGAAAAACAAAATCACGTAACTACCAATTTATTTTTCCTTGGACTGTGTTTTTTTTTTAATATTGTTTTCGATTTTTACAATATAAGTACCTGACATACGTCAGTTTATAAATTTCCACATATATAGATTAATAACAATTTAGAAGTGGAAGTGAAATTAAATTTCTCTCACAATTGAAATGATTATATTTTATATTTTGGAAAAGATTTGGTTATTTATTTTTTCTCAATATATGCATCAAAATCAATTAATTATTAAATTAAGGTTAGAAAGTACATTTTCTCATAAAATTAAGTTAAAATATTCAAACGATTCAATTTAACAAAGATAATAAATTACGATTTAAGTCAGCAAGGATAAGAAAATCATATAGATCTAAAGAAATTAAATGGGTTAAATAAATTTAGTTGGTAATTAGATTTTTTTAATATTTTTTAAGCAGCTGATCGTTTATCAGTATGATTGAATTTTATTTATGTGAAGTTCTTTGTGAACAAACAAACAATGAAACTCAATTATGTGTTCGGTTGTTGATTATCAATTAGTTAAGCAGCTGATCTTTTATCAGTTTGATTTAATTTAATTAGTAGATAATATGAAGTTCTTTTCGAACAAACAAACAATGAAACTCAATTATGTGTTCGGTTGTTGAATATTAATTAGTAAAGCAGCTGATCTTAAATCAGTTTGATTTAATTTAATTAATTGATATTATGAAGTTCTTTTTGAACAAACAAACAATGAATATTTGACCTTATGCAAAATTTCTAAAATGACAACATGACTCTAGATAATTCTAGACACTTTTAAGCAAATTTCTTAAGTAGAAAAAATTTCATCATAAATAGTCAAGTTATTATAAATTCAAATTAAGATAGAATAAGAGAAATTTTAATTCAAAAAGTCCAATTTGATATTAGAGGAAAATTACAATAGAAAAGAAAATCAAAATTTCAGTTCCATAATCCCAATAAATTTACCATGAAATAAAATGCCACAATCTTAAATTTAAATTAGTGAAATATCAATGGTATTACTCACTAGTATGATACCTTGATTTAATATACACTCACATAATTTATAAGAAAGAAAAATTTTATACCTAATTAGGATAAATGTAAATGTCCAAAAATCTTTAAGAAATTAATATTTTAGTACAGATAATAATTTTTACAAGTAAATATACCAATGCCACATAGACAATATTTATACACAGTGTAAGTATTAATTTATACCTACATTAAATTTGATATATTCAAATCAAGAATCTGTTTAAATTTTACGTAAATCGAGACGAAAATTTTTATATATATATATATTTTTTTTCAATAATTTATAATTTATACCATTTATATATTTTTTGAAGATAATTATTAATTAATAAAAAGAAGGAATTGAAGACTGAAGAGAGGTTTCGGTATGTAGTTTTCTAATAAGCATTAAGTAATTCCTAATGAATTAATGCATGGCCACTACATCAATCCAAAGAAGCGAAAATAAGAAAATTATAAATCACTTATCTTTTCAACATATGTCCGGGAGTATATCCTTGCGATGGCGTCATTCCTTGTAGACTACCCAAGTCCAAAACAGGAACAATGACACCCTGGAACTGGCCACACAGCACTTGTCCAGAAAAATGACCACACGGTACTAAAAAAGGACTTCTTCCTCCAGGAATTGAGAAGATTTACCACAAAACAGTTACCATTAAATTTTCCTCGCCCAGGAATCACTTTTAATTTGAATTATGCAATAAATTCTTCATTTTATTGATTATTTACTTTTAATATCCATTTTCCAATTAATAATTAAAACAATTGAAAGTGGTAGGGAAAAAATTGTAGAGAAGAGGAAAAATGTTAAAAGAAAAAAAAAACCTGAAACAAAATGGCGAAATGAGTCAACATGTTCACAATGCACAAAAATGTAATTTTTCTTGCCAGAAAACACTCAAAATTAACTTACCAGATGTTATGGCTTAAGAAAGCAGTAATCCATTACTGAATTGAGATTTTATTGGATTTAATCCAGCATCTAGGCTGACTAAGTTAAAATATTAACTAAATTCCAACTAACTTATCTCATGTTTGCTTTCAACAATAGAAATTTTGCAAAAGAGGCTCGAAACGACTGACCCACTCGGTTTTATAGAATCGGACTACATAAAAACAGTACATCCGTATGTCTCACCAAAACATGGCGCCAATTCAGAATCTATTTTTGGCAGTTAAGATTTTTAATAATGAAAAACCCAATTAATAGTTAATATTTGATCAATCTAAAACTCAGGAAATTTTCTCAATACAACTATCTATGTGATACACCTAATAAAGAATCAATTAGGGACCATTTTATAATAATATTCATGAAATTGAAAAGCATATGTATAAATTTTATTTTAAATGTGGCGGACGAAATCTGAATCTAGAAATTTCCTTCGAACGTGTTTTACAAAGCGAGAATTTGCGATCTGTTGATTCGGGATCGATATAATAACTTCGGTGCCATGCGTGCGGTACTTAATAGTCCAAGCAATTGTTAATCCAGTAAAATTGTGATTTGATGCTATTAATTAGAAAATTGTTAATATTATTTAGTTTAAATTGAATTTTGAACCAAACATTGTAACGAACGGAAAAGTTTGTTACAATGTGTGAGTTGGAAATATACAGGAAATAAAAAGTTTGTAGTGACTAGGGCAAAAAAATAAACGACTAAAAGGGGCTTACGAACTTAATTTTGCAAAAATAACCAATGGTTATGTTTGAGTTGTGAATGTAGATGAAATAAAATGTCGGTAGTGCAAAAAATTAAACAACTAATTTTGATAAAATAACCGAATTCAAGGTAAGTGGTCGCAATTTGCCAAAACTTAGTATACGACAAACTAGTAAAGACAAAAATAAAGAGGTTTATCGAAACTCGCAAAAATATGTACGATTTAGCTAACTGGATATGTGGTTGTGAAGTCTCTTACTCATTTTACTGTTATGTTTGTTTGTTGTTTTCTAAGGACTCGTCGGACTCATTATGGTGCAAAACCGGTGTTAGAGACTTAAAACACTTAAAAGAAAAAATAAAAAAAAAACATGCGTTTTCTGCAGATTACATGAAATGTTCGTTGAACTATGTTATGGTCGGAAGTGTGGATATTCGCACTCAGTTAGACACAGCTTATAGAAAATCCCTTAGAGATTTTAATGAAAATATATCCAAAAATCGTCATATTTTAAAGAAAATTATAGATTGCGTGAAATTTTGTGTGGCATTATGATGAAACGGCTCTGTTTGAAAATCCAGGGCTGTTGAGGAGTTGGGCCAAGATAGACTATCCGCTTTAGCAATGTTAAGTATCGAGAAATCGTTTATAAAAGGAATGTGCGTGCAATTTTAACGAACGTGTCATTCAGAATTTTTCCAATTCTAAAGAACGAAGAGTAGACCTGAACATCAAGAGAATTTAAAGATAAGATATTTATTTTTACTTTAAATATGCCTATTATTAAATTTGTTATTGTCCTCACAATATAATTCACCATAAGCGGCCACTGCAATTTATCCATTGATAAGAATATTTTTCGTGATAGTTTAAAGGTAGCCACTGTTCTACCTTTACATAAAAAAGGGGACCATAATAATGTTGAGAATTATCATGGCATAAGTCTGTTACCTAACGTATCCAAAATTTTCGATGATAATTAATTAAGAATCAGCTATTTTTTTTGTACGAATAATCTATTATCATCGTACCAGCATGGTTTTATTATAAATAAAAGTACAGAGAGAGCACTGTGCCAGTTTCAGCGTACCATAGTCGAGTCCCTAAATCGGAGATTATTGGTATTGGGTTTATTGACTTTTCGCGTGCTTTTGATGTAGTAGATCATAAGCTGTTGCTTTCAACACTGTTTAGATATGGTGTTAGGGGTAAACCTTTAGATCTTCTAAGGTCATACTTATCTGGCAGAAAGCAGACCGTGTGAGTAAATGGTACTCATAGTGACTTAAAAAATGTTGAATCAGGGATTCCTCAAGGTTCCATATTGGGACCGTTCCTTTGCTTGATTTTTGTTGATGACCTGATAATCTGGGTTACTAAAATATCGAAAAACATTTCTGTAGTTGCATATGCTGATTATACCAATGTTTTAAAAAAATAATACTATGGACTAAAAAAAAACAAACTAAAGGTAAATAAAAATAAAACTACAATAATACATTTTTCGATGAGATCTAACGATAATATGGTAGACTTTAAACTATTTGAGAATTCGGAGAATCCATTGACTCTTGCAGAGAAACCAAACTGTTGGGTATTACTTTTGATGAAAATTTAACGTATGTTGACTTTCATCTAAATTGCGCAGTGGCTGTTATGCATTAAATTGTATGTCCTTGCACTGCAGCAAAGATGTGCTTCTAACTCTTTATTATGCTAATATACACTCCCGAATTAGGTATGGTATACTAAATTGGGGTATGAATTCTCATATAAAAAGGATATTTATTTTACAAAAGTTTGCAATACATCTGATTGCCGGCGTAAAGTTTAGAGAATCATGTCGCGATGCTTTTAAAAATTTAAAGGTTTTGACTGTTGCTGACATTTATATATATGAAGTATGTTGTTTTGTATATCGTAACAAGCGTTTGTTTCAAGAAGTAAGATCATTCTATAGTTACGACAAGAGATCGAAGATGCTTCTTTACTTGAAAATCACCGATCTACTATGTATCAAAAAACGCTTAAAAACTGTGCTCTTAGAAAAATGCTGTTACGATGTCCAGGAATTTACTTGTCTAGTTTATAAGTATATAAGTTTTATTATATATATATATATATATATATATATATATATATATATATATATATATATATATATATATATATATATATATATATATATATATATATATATATATATATATATATATATATATATATATACCGGGTGTAAACGAGATCGCTTTCGGTCTGCCATTTCTTTATTTATCAGCTTATTATTTTGAAACTGGCCCGAGGCGTTAAACTACCAGAATGCCATTTTATGACGATTACTTCAGATTTTTGTGACTTCCGGTTTGACCGGAAATGACCCTAACTTTCGATTTTTAAATGAGACACTCTATATATTTTTCAATATTTCGAATTTATGGATCATTTTACGTCCGATAGTACTAGTTTTGTTGCGATTTTGGTAAAAAAAAATAATTTATCACGATATTTAATTTTTAGTCTAGAGGGCCATGACCAACTCAGAATCATTCTAGTGAATGTGTACATTGTTAGAAAAATACATTTTTATTTTTTTAACTACTTTCTTGCTTTTCAGAAATGTTTTAAGTCGGAAAAATCAATTTTTGGATAATAACTTAGTTATGTCAAATACAACTACCCCATTTTCTAATCACAGTTAAATGGAGTTTTTCAAAACGCATAGAATGACATAACACAATCATACATGTTGTTTGAGTTTTTTTGTAATTTATTTATTTTTGTCTCCAATAATCATAAAGGACATTGCTTAACATACACCCACCTAAGTAAGTATGCTATTACAAAATAGATAAAAAAGAAATTTTGTTAATGTTTATTTATGACCTAAACTACCCTAAAACGAGTTTTTAACCATAAAATATTTTTAACTAACCACCAATAAGATTTTCAAAATGTCCTTCCTGAGCAGCTCTACATTGCCTAATATGGAACACATTTTCTTCTACAACATTTTGTAGCATTTGCGGAGTAATGCTTTGAAATGCTTCTCGTATTCTATGTTCCAATAGTTCAAGTGTTGCTGTTGGTGTCTGGTATACACGATTTTTTATGAACCCCCATAAAAAAAAGTCCAGCGGAGTGAGGTCTGGCGACCTTGGTGGCCACTGGAGCGCTTCATTTGTGGCTATATATCGCTGTCCAAATATTTGCTCCAAATAAGCAATCACAACTAAAGGTCCTTGAAAGAAAATTGGCCCAATTATCCTGGTTCCCAATATCCCAGCCCAAACATTTACTCCGAATCTTTCTTGAAAATTTCCAACATTTAATCTATGCTCATTTTGCATAGACCAATATCTTGTATTTTGTCGATTGAACATACCATTGTTTGTAAATCTTGACTCATCTGTGTAAAATATCGTTAATGAAAAATTATTTGGGCTATTATTTTCCAAAAACCAATTAGCGTATTGAAACCTTCTTTCGAAATGACCCTCGTACAAATATACTAGTGTAGTTGATACTTGAAGGAGCAATACTTATACTTTTTTAATATTTTCCAAATTGATTGATGACTAATGTTTAGTTCTTGAGCAATTTCTCTGGATGAAGCTGAATTTTGTTCTACAAAACCTAATACATTTATTTCTGTCTCCTCGTCAATAATAAATCAATTTCTTTGTTCATCAGGCACTTCTCTCATTTTTATAACTAAATAATTAATGTGCCTTGACGGATGGCGATGTCGATCAGGATATTCCATTCGATACACACGTTCAGCTTCATAGGCACTTTTGCCGCACTGACCGTATATTATCAAAATATCGACTTGCTCACTTCTACTGAATAACAATTTTATTTAAAAGTCACGAAAGAAAAATTACTAGGTATAAAACAGGCACAATAAAATTCGGATGTCAAATAATAAACTGTCAAAATAAAAAAATAAAAGGCCTGCTTGGTAGTTTTTTGTTTTGCATAGACCATTATCTTGTATCATGTCATTTCTTGTGTTTGGAGACAAAAATAAATAAATTACAAAAAAACTCAAACAACATGTATGATTGTGTTATGTCATTTTATGCGTTCTGAAAAACTCCATTTAACCGTGCTTAGAAAATGGGGTAGTTGTATCTGACATAACTAAGTTATTAACCAAAAATTGATTTTTCCGACTTGAAACCTTTCTGAAAAGCAAGAAAGTAGTGAAAAAAATAAAAATGTATTTTTCTAACAATGTACACATTCACTAGAATGATTCTGAGTTGGTCATGGCCCTCTAGACTAAAAATTAAATATCGTGATAAATTCTTTTTCTTTACCAAAATCGCAACAAAACTAGTACTATCGGACATAAAATGATCCATAAATTCGAAATATTGAAAAATATATAGAGTGTCTCATTTAAAAATCGAAAGTTAGGGTCATTTCCGCTCAAACCGGAAGTCACAAAAATCTGAAGTAATCGTCATAAAATGGCATTTTGGTAGTTTAACACCTCGCGCCAGTTTCAAAATAATCAGCTAATAAATAAAAGATGGCAGACCGAAAGTGATCTCGTTTACACCCGGTATATATATATATATATATATATATATATATATATATATATATATATATATATATATATATATATATATATATATATATATATATATATATATATATATATATATATATATATATATATATATATATATATATATATATATATATATATATATATATATATATATATATATATATATATATATATATATATATATATATATATATATATATATATATATATATATATATATATATATATATATATATATATATATATATATTATAAGTATTTAAGTTTTCTTTTTTACATTTTTTGACCTACTTACTTTTTCTCCATTTATTGTATAGGTTTCGATATATACTATTAAATTGAAGAAATAAACTATTCATTTTGATTTTATCATATATACGAAATGTCAATTTTTTTAAACAGACTTTCCAAATTGAGGAAATTATTGCTCCTCAAATTATGGCTACTTCAAGTTTTCTCCTGTCCAACTGAAAAATACCCAAGGAATAATTTTGAAGGCCCTAAAATTAAATTTTCTCTAGTCAGAATTTCTAGTATTTTGGAACATCGTAGAAACAAACAGTAAATTAGAAAAGTGTTGAAAACAAATTGAAGTTTATAAATCTTTTTTGCTTCTGTATGAAAAAAAGTAAACAAAAAAGCTTCATTTTCAAAAAAATGTATCATTTATGGTTTTTGTCCGAGAGGGTCGTGGACAAAAGATAGAAAAGTCAGTAGGGCAAATGTTTTTTTAGGAAATTATTGCAGCGGCAGCCCACAAGCACGCCCCTGGTGAAGCTGTCTACGCGTTTTTATCTGGGAAATATGTGCTAGTTTGAATAACTTTCCCCCTCCAAAGGACCCCGCAGACTCCTTATGGAAAATGGCTTTCGGTCAAATTGGCTAAAACTTCGGGAAAATATAGATCAAGTCATTCTGATTAAATGTTCTCATGGGCACTCCTTAATCCATCGGCCAGTTTTCTAGATACGAGGGTTTAAAGTTAAGAATATCCAATTCTTGGATTTCGTGCTTACCTTCTAATTTTTCGCTTGTAACTCTTCTTGTGTCAGATATTAAAAAATGCCTTGTACATATATCAAAATTTAGGGCGATAAAAGCTTTAATAATATATACATTAAAAATTAATACACGGTGTGCTGTATTTTTGTCGCAATGCCATTTTTGCCAAAATTTTATTTTACGCAAGGCCGAAAAATGTGTTTTACGGTTTTATCGCTCTATTTCCCAAAAAACGGTTAGATTTGTCTAGTTTTTTATCATTTTAAAGTTTACGTACAATAATAAATATACTTGTAAATTGTTTTTTACTTTTTCCTTCTTTTCTTTTCTGGTTTAAAGTGTTATATATATATATATATATGTATATATATATATATATATATATATATATATATATATATATATATATTACTTCGAAAATATTTCTTGGGTCTAGGTTTATGCATTGAAACAATAGTGGTTATATTTCGCTCGACGTTTCGCTTTTGATTAAAAGCATTTTCAAGAGCATTTATTTTAACTAAAACGAGAAAGAAAAAAAAACAATATCAGTTCGATACAAACTGGTTTGTTAAAATTGCCGTTTTGTCAATTATAAAAACACTGACAAAGTAAAATTTCTTCAATTAATCCTAAAACATTTAGCAGTCGAACACTTTTCTAAAATGACTTTCACAATTTTACACATTAAAAAATATTAAAAAACTTGTTTACATTATTGACGAAAAAAAAACACAAAAACATTTGTACAATTTGGTTTAAAGCCGTTAATTAAAAATAGGTAACCTACCTTGGAAAACAGAGCTTCATTTTTAAATCTATTATATTTAAGGCACCTATAGTATCAGTATCATAATGTCTAGGTTGGTTTTGGGTGACATTACTTGATCTTAATAATTGTAAAATGACACTGATATACAAGAAACGGTACAAAGTGATGGCGATAAGACAAGAAATTTTTATTATTTTGTTAGTTTTTTTTAAGGATTGGAAGCTAATGTTATTATTTATACCAGTGTTACTATTTTCTACTTATGGTTAGAATATACGGGTGATGTTGATTGAGTACTATAGTTACGTTATTAAATTAAATTATAATAGATTTGACTTAAATTATTTATGTCTTGCTTATCGTTGACAGCGTTTGGTTCTTTCTTTATGTGGAACATCTCTTTTATAGCTAATTTATGATAGTTTGACTCCTGGCATAGAATTTCAGTCTCTACAAATCCAAACTCATGTTTTTCATTTTTTTCGTGCTTGTGCAGAGCAGTCGAAGCATTTTTTGTGTATTTGTGACCATTGAGACGGTTTTCTAAATATTGCGTTGTCATACCAATGTATTTTTTTGGACAGTTTATACACGGCACAGAATAAACAACATTAGATTTCTTTTTCTTGGGTATTTCGCTTTTTAATGAGGTGTATAGGGGTGTTAATAAATTTTGTGCCTTGTGGCTTACGATTATGTTATGTTTAAGCAATATATGTTTATTTTTTCTGACAGGTCTTTAGTGTATGGTATGGCTACGTGTCTGTAATTTTCAGTAGAAATTGTTTTATTTTTATTTGTATTGTAAAATTTATAGGTACGGTTTTTGAAAATGCGTTTTATAAGACTAAGGGGGAAGTTGTTGTTTTTCAACGTTTCTTCAACTTTTTTTAATGCGTCTGGTCGAAATTTAGGTGATGTTAAAGCGATTGCGCGATCTGTAAGGCCAATTATAACACTATTTTTTTGATTGTTTGGGTGATGCGAGTTATAGTTTAGGTATCGGCCTGACCAAGTCTTTTTTGTGTACCATTTTGTATCAATTTTATTGTTGTTACGAACTAGGGTTAAATCTAGAAAATTTATTTCATTATTTTGTTCAATTTCGGATGTAAATTGAAGTTTTGGATGAAAGTTATTGAATGCATTTAAAGTGTTTATGATTTTATTGGCAGGTACGGCTGATAGACAATCATCAACGAAACGCTTGAAAAAAACAACATGAAAATCTAATTTATCTAAAACATGTTCTTCCAAATATTCCATTACTAACTGCGCAATGGTGGAAGATATTGGGAAATAATGAAATAAATTTTCCCCATGGCGCAACAACAATAAAATTGAATTGTTGATAAAAGTCACTTTTGTATTGAAAATAGTTGTTATTTAAGGTTAAATTTATTGCTTCTATGAATACAAATAAAAATAAAACAATTTCTACTGAAAATTACAGACACGTAGCCATACCATACACTAAAGACCTGTCAGAAAAAATTAAACATATATTGCTTAAACATAACATAATCGTAAGCCACAAGGCACAGAATTTATAAACACCCCTATACACCTCATTAAAAAGGGAAATACCCAAGAAAAAGAAATCTAATGTTGTTTATTCTGTGCCGTGTATAAACTGTCCAAAAAAATACATTGGTATGACAACGCAATATTTAGAAAACCGTCTCAATGGTCACAAATACACAAAAAATGCTTCGACTGCTCTGCACAAGCACGAAAAAAATGAAAAACATGAGTTTGGATTTGTAGAGACTGAAATTCTATGCCAGGAGTCAAACTATCATAAATTAGCTATAAAAGAGATGTTCCACATAAAGAAAGAACCAAACGCTGTCAACGATAAGCAAGACATAAATAATTTAAGTCAAATCTATTATAATTTAATTTAATAACGTAACTATAGTACTCAATCAACATCACCCGTATATTCTAACCATAAGTAGAAAATAGTAACCCTGGTATAAATAATAACATTAGCTTCCAATCCTTAAAAAAAACTAACAAAATAATGAAAATTTCTTGTCTTATCGCCATCACTTTGTACCGTTTCTTGTATATCAGTGTCATTTTACAATTATTAAGATCAAGTAATGTCACCCAAAACCAACCTAGACATTATGATACTGATACTATAGGTGCCTTAAATATAATAGATTTAAAAATGAAGCTCTGTTTTCCAAGGTAGGTTACCTATTTTTAATTAACGGCTTTAAACCAAATTGTACAAATGTTTTTGTGTTTTTTTTTTTTTTTCGTCAATAATGTAAACAAGTTTTTTAATATTTTTTAATGTGTAAAATTGTGAAAGTCATTTTAGAAAAGTGTTCGACTGCTAAATGTTTTAGGATTAATTGAAGAAATTTTACTTTATCAGTGTTTTTATAATTGACAAAACGGCAATTTTAACAAACCAGTTTGTATCGAACTGATATTGTTTTTTTTTTCTCTCTCGTTTTAGTTAAAATAAATGCTCTTGAAAATGCTTTTAATCAAAAGCGAAACGTCGAGCGAAATATAACCACTATTGTTTCAATGCATAAACCTAGACCCAAGAAATATTTTCGAAGTAATTATAAATAAAAGGTTTAAGAAACAAATTATATATATATATATATATATATATATATATATATATATATATATATATATATATATATATATATATATATATATATATATATATATATATATATATATATATATATATATATATATATATATATATATATATATATATAGTTATAAGTTATAAGTTCATAGCATTAAAACAATTCTCAAAAATTATTAGTCATCTATTCATTTTAAAATTTGACGTTTCGGCAGGTGGCTCCGTGCCTTTCTCAAAAATACTTTCTAAAATAATTTAAATTAGAGAACCTACACACTTTAGTAAAACAAGCCAGACTTACCATGAAACGTAATTAAATTATCCAAAGGTGTTTAAAATCACAAAAGACACGACGCTGATCGCGTTATTTGGACAAACATTTTTAACACTAAACATATGAAGGACGACGAACAGTTATTGACTGAAGAGCAGATACGTGTGATAGGTAGGATGTTATGGTTTTTTTGTTTTTTGACATTTTTTAAGTTTTTACCGGGCGGTTCAGAAAGTAATTTTATTTTGTCTAAGATTATTATTTTTAAGTTTTTCAAATGTATGTGAGAAAATAATTAAATAATGTCAAAATAAATTTTGCTTACAAGGTTGATATCTTTTTTGTCGTTTACTGAGTTTTTATTTTTCTTAATTTCAATAGACTCGTAAACTTCCCGCTTGCGTTTGTTGTTTTCGGTTTTTAGAATTTTAGTTTCACTAAAACTAAATTTATGTTTTTTTTGGATTTCGTGTTTAGAAAGGGCAGTGGGATTCCTTTTATCATATTTATGAGAGTTAATTCTCGAACCTAAATATTGGCTGGTTTGTCCAATATAAACTCCAGCGCAATCTCCACACGGGATCTCATATATAACATTGCTTTTTTTCATTTTAGGTGTCTTGGTTTTTAGAGAAGTGAAATTTTGATTTAATAAATGGAAGCCTTTGTGTGCAACATTTATATTATATTTGTTAAATAGATGTTTAAGTTGCTCAGATAAACCTTTTATGTATGGTAGTGTTAAATAGTTATTAGTTTTGTTTGTGTTGGCTTTTGAGTTGTTCGTTTTATTGTAAAATTTATTAATTCTTTGTTTAAATACTTTATTTACTAATTGTTGGGGATATTTATTTTCGAAAAGAACTTGTTTGGCTTTATTAATTGAGTTTTCCCTAAACTCGACATCTGATAGCTGAATTGCCCTATCGGCTAATGCTATAATAACTGATTTTTTTTTGAGAAAGTGGATGTTGGGAATTATAGTTGGTATACCTTGAGGACCAAGTCTTTTTTGTGTACCATTCTGTTCTGATGGTATCCTTTGTTTTATGTAAGGTGACATCTAAAAAGTTTATTTGATTTTGTTTTTCGACTTCGATGGTGAATTGCAATTTATCGTGATAGCTATTAAATTTATTTAGAGTTTGATCTGCATTATTTTGCGGAATCGCAGCAATGCAATCATCAACATAACGGTAAAAAAAGGGTAAATTAAAATTTAGCTGCGGTATTATGGTTTCTTCTAAATCCTCTAAAACTAATTGGGCAATTGCGCTTGAAATACTTGAACCCATGGCACAACCATCAAGTTGTTTAAAGATATCATCCTTGTAAAGGAAATATGTTGAGTTTAGAGTTAATTCTACGGCTTTTAGGAATTCGTTTAACGGCAAATCAGTATATTTTTTAATTTCATTCCACTTTTTTTCGATAATGTTAGTTGCAAGATTTATAGGAATATTTGTATAAAGAGATATAACGTCTAAAGAGATTAGTATGTGGTCATCTGGCAACTTAATATCTTTAATTTTGTTTTTAAAGTCAAATGAATCTTTAATATAGTAGTTGTTTTTATTTATAATATTTGATAGAATGTTTTTTAAAAATTTTGATAAAGAGTTTAAAGGGGACTGAATACATGATACTATAGGTCGTAAAGGTATACCCTCTTTATGGAGTTTTGGTAATCCGTAAATTTTTGGTGCAATTGCATTATTTATTTTTAGTTTTTTGGCAGTATCTGGGGAAATATATCCTTTTTTATCCCATTGGTCTATTAGTTCGTTGTTTTGTTTTTGTAACTGTTTGGTTGGGTCATTTTTTATTTGTAGGTAAGTTGTGTTGTCTTTAAGGAGGTTGTTCATTTTGGTATCATAATTATGCGTGTCCATAATAACTGTTTTATTTGATTTGTCTGGCTTCAATACGATTAAATTTGGGTTTTGTTTAAGAAACGTTTGAGTTTTTTTTATATTTTTAGTTAGAGTTTTATTTTTATTTTCAAAGATATTTTTATTTTTATAGTTTGTTAATATATTGCATGTTTTTGTTCTTATTTCATCCTTAGTGGTATTGCTTAATTTAGTAATAGAATTTTCAACGTTACATATGATATCATTTATTGGTATTTGATTGGAATTTTCTAACGGTGCTGCAAAGTTGGGGCCTAAGCTCAATATTTCGTTGGCGTAATCGGGAATTGTAGTATTTGTTAAGTTTTCAACCCAATTGTTGTTAATGGTGGGTTCGATATTGTTATTTACGAGTCTATTGATTTTTTTAATGTTTTTCTCCCTTATTTTTAAGAATAAGCCTTCGGTTTTTTTCTTTGTTATATCTTTAAACTTGGTTAAAATATTAGTGTTAATTAGTTCATTAAGTTTTTGTTCGTATTTTGATATTTCCTTTTCGATATTGTTTATATTTAGAGACGTGTCTGTAATCAATAAATTAAGTGTTTTTTTACGAAACTGCTCTATAATAGATGTTTTAAATTTACGTTCCATGTTTACATTATTAAAAGAGATGTGTTTAAGGTTAATATTTAAAAAGACAGGTGTGATATTGTCATTTTTACATCTTAATAAAAAAATTCTTCTATTTTTTTGAGTTACGTATTTTGTCTGGAGTTTAGAGTATAATTTCATGTGGGAAACAGCATCATTTCCATATGTGGCTCTAATATTTTGGTAGGAAAGCATATTTTCACCCATGCTGATATATAGTTTTGAGTTAGTTTTTCTTGAACATCCGTGTATATATAGTTACTAGATTTTTCTTGGGTTATAAGTTCATAGCATTAAAACAATTCTCAAAAATTATTAGTCATCTATTCATTTTAAAATTTGACGTTTCGGCAGGTGGCTCCGTGCCTTTCTCAAAAATACTTTCTAAAATAATTTAAATTAGAGAACCTACACACTTTAGTAAAACAAGACAGACTTACCATGAAACGTAATTAAATTATCCAAAGGTGTTTAAAATCACAAAAGACACGACGCTGATCGCGTTATTTGGACAAACATTTTTAACACTAAACATATGAAGGACGACGAACAGTTATTGACTGAAGAGCAGATACGTGTGATAGGTAGGATGTTATGGTTTTTTTGTTTTTTGACATTTTTTAAGTTTTTACCGGGCGGTTCAGAAAGTAATTTTATTTTGTCTAAGATTATTATTTTTAAGTTTTTCAAATGTATGTGAGAAAATAATTAAATAATGTCAAAATAAATTTTGCTTACAAGGTTGATATCTTTTTTGTCGTTTACTGAGTTTTTATTTTTCTTAATTTCAATAGACTCGTAAACTTCCCGCTTGCGTTTGTTGTTTTCGGTTTTTAGAATTTTAGTTTCTCTAAAACTAAATTTATGTTTTTTTTGGATTTCGTGTTTAGAAAGGGCAGTGGGATTCCTTTTATCATATTTATGAGAGTTAATTCTCGAACCTAAATATTGGCTGGTTTGTCCAATATAAACTCCAGCGCAATCTCCACACGGGATCTCATATATAACAGCGCAATCTCCACACGGGATCTCATATATAACATTGCTTTTTTTCATTTTAGGTGTCTTGGTTTTTAGAGAAGTGAAATTTTGATTTAATAAATGGAAGCCTTTGTGTGCAACATTTATATTATATTTGTTAAATAGATGTTTAAGTTGCTCAGATAAACCTTTTATGTATGGTAGTGTTAAATAGTTATTAGTTTTGTTTGTGTTGGCTTTTGAGTTGTTCGTTTTATTGTAAAATTTATTAATTCTTTGTTTAAATACTTTATTTACTAATTGTTGGGGATATTTATTTTCGAAAAGAACTTGTTTGGCTTTATTAATTGAGTTTTCCCTAAACTCGACATCTGAGCATTAGCCGATAGGGCAATTCAGCTATCAGATTACGAGTCTATTGAAATTAAGAAAAATAAAAACTCAGTAAACGACAAAAAAGATATCAACCTTGTAAGCAAAATTTATTTTGACATTATTTAATTATTTTCTCACATACATTTGAAAAACTTAAAAATAATAATCTTAGACAAAATAAAATTACTTTCTGAACCGCCCGGTAAAAACTTAAAAAATGTCAAAAAACAAAAAAACCATAACATCCTACCTATCACACGTATCTGCTCTTCAGTCAATAACTGTTCGTCGTCCTTCATATGTTTAGTGTTAAAAATGTTTGTCCAAATAACGCGATCAGCGTCGTGTCTTTTGTGATTTTAAACACCTTTGGATAATTTAATTACGTTTCATGGTAAGTCTGTCTTGTTTTACTAAAGTGTGTAGGTTCTCTAATTTAAATTATTTTAGAAAGTATTTTTGAGAAAGGCACGGAGCCACCTGCCGAAACGTCAAATTTTAAAATGAATAGATGACTAATAATTTTTGAGAATTGTTTTAATGCTATGAACTTATAACCCAAGAAACATCTCGTAACTATATATATATATATATATATATATATAATATATATATATATATATATATATATATATATATATATATATATATATATATATATATATATATATATATATATATATATATATATATATATATATATATATATATATATATATATATATATATATATATATATATTTGGAATGCAACTGACTAGGTAGTCAAATCAAACTCCTTGCATCCAGATTCGATCAGTCCTATAAATATTTTTGGATGCACGGATACATTCGTCCTAAAACCATCGCATGTATTTATTATTTAGATGAATTTCATGGCGCGCGACACCTAACAAATCCACAATTTAATCCGTCAACTGTGTCGAAACCCCCGGTTAAATTTGTATCTATTATGTGTCACCCATCGGCGACATAAAAGAGAGAATAAATACGTTCGACAATATTATTTGCTCTCGCGACCAACTTCCCTTCGATGGACTATAAACGCATAGTTTTATCAGCTTCACGCTACTTGCCTGGCAAATGAATTGTCTCTTTACGCCGCGTGTTCCATACTGTCACTCCTCCTGAATATAATCGCTTGTTGGATAAGGGGGCGATTCGCAGAGAAATCCCTATTTCAATATCTCCACAGGACAAATAGCACTGGGGAACAAATTTCAACCTTTTTTTGAATTCACCTTCACCCAAGTAACTTAAAAATAACTATTAAAGAATTTAGTTGGCTCACAAAAAAAAAATCTAAACTATTTGTTATAAATTTTTAAATTTTTAGGCATAAACAATGAGCATACAAAATACAGATAGCAATATACAATATATTGTTGGTTCAACAAAAGCAATTAAATAGCACATTTTTATCATTGAAGATAAAGTTTAGACACTCATTTTGCGCTTCTTAGCCTGCCTTTTGAAAGCAGCCTCTGGGGCATCGCTCGTAATAGTCCAGCAATAGTCGGCCAACATCTCACAGTTCGAGTTTACCTGACACCTTCTTCCCATGTTTGAATTATCCTGGTGGAACCTCTCACCGTTGTCGTCACTTACAGCGCCACAATTTTCCGAAAAGTAATCCACATGACATATTACACCCTAAGTTTTGGTAACACAAAAGAGGTTGGGCAATCAGGTCTTTATAGTTTTCTGCTTTTATGTTTCCCAAAAAATTTGTTGCGATCATTTTAAAGGCATTCCAAGCGACTTTTTCCTTGCCTTCAAGTATGGAATCGAATTACGCATCTCCAAAAAATTTCCTAACCTGGGGACCCACAAATATTCCCTCTTTAATTTTAGCGTCACTTATTCTAGGGAACTTTTCTTTTAAATAACTGAAAGCACGGCCTTCTTTATCCATGGCCTTCACAAAGTTTTTCACAAGCCCCAATTTTATATAATAATAATAATAATAATAATAAAAGACTTTTATTTTAAAATATACATAAATAATACAAATAAAGTAAAGAAAGGGCTAGATTCAGTTCATTTATTCTGGAAGGAAGATGGAGGGTGCCTGTTCTTACACCTAACCCTAATCTAGTAGATAAACGCATCCCAAAAAATGTATAATAAACAAGAGAAAGCGGCAACAAACATTACATAGTAACACAAAAGAGAAAATTAAATGCAATTCAAGTTACACTAAAGCATTGGTTATTCACACAGAATATGTCAGTCATAAACATTGTACAAATTGTGAAATATAGAGGTTAACATCAATTCGTAATTATATAAGTATTATTGTTCAGAAATAGCTTTTTAAACAAATATTGTTTAAATGCAGCTTTGGACTTTATACTTTTAAAATTATTAGTGAGCTTCTTCATTACATTTGCAATTTGATACGAAAATCATCTCTTATACATTTCTGTTGAGTGGAGAGGAGGGGTTACTGTACCTTTAAATCGAATATTCAAGTTATGAATATCCGTTCGATATCGAATTTTATTATATAAGTAAGAAGGTATTTTACTTGTTAAAATGGAATAGAAAAGCGTTGCAGAATGAAGTTGCCTCCTTTTTTTCATATTAAGCCAATTGTTGAGGTTAAAAGTGTGGCTAATATGGTCGTACTTTCTTATGCCGTAAATCAGGCGCAAACAACTATTTTGAAGTCTTTGTATTCTTCTTATATCTGTGCTTTTTAGACAGGAATCATATACGGTGTCACAAAAATTAATATGGGATAGGACCAACAATTCACAAAGCATAGATTTAGTTTTTCTATTTAATACAGCTCTGTGTTGATATATTAATTTAAATTAATGTAACTTTTTTGTAAGCATTTACTAATGTGCTGAGAAAATCGCAGGTCTCGGTCCATAATGAGGCCAAGATTACAATTTTATCTTTAAAGGATGCCACAAAATTTCTCCTATCCATCTCCCTACCGAACACCATCACGGCCGATTTTGCCGAATTTAACTGCAAACAGTGTTTGTTGGAGAACGCATATAAGTTTTCCAAATCATAATTTATTGCAGACACCGCCTGCTGACTTTCTTGAAAATTAAATGACATATATATTTGAGTGTCGTCGGCATAATAATGCTGGGCACAAGAGAGAAACACTGAAGGAAAATTGGAAACATACACAGAAAAGAGAAGAGGGCCCATGATAGAGCCTTGTGGAACTCCTGTCGAAATTTCTGAAAAATTAGATGTAAGCCCAGCGCATTTCACAGCCTATGCTTTATTTTGGAGGTAGTTAGCAATCAGACAGCGGGCTGTCGGTGACAATCCAATGAAATTTAGAATGGAGTTAAGAATTTCATGGCTCAGAGTGTCAAAGGCTTTTGTGTAGTCCAGCAATATCAAAACTGTCAGCTTGCTTTTATCTATAGCGCTAAAAATATTATCTGTGATTTCTGACAATGCTGTAACACAGCCATGCCCCGACCTAAAACCAGACTGAGTAGTTGGAAGGATATTGTTAATATTCAAATGCTTTTGCAATTGCATTTCCATTACTTTTTCCAGTAATTTCGAAAACGTCGGTGAAATGCTGATTGGCCTGCGATTATTATATGTTGAAGGATTAGGAGTCTTGGGCAGGGGAATGACGCAGGCTTTTTTCCACTCCGATGGGAAAACCGAGTGTCTTAAACAAAAGTTGATAATATGCGTTATGTGGCAACAAATATGGTAGACATAAATTTATTGTTAATATGTTTATACCATCTACTCCCGTAGCTGTAGTTTTAATATTAGATATAATCTTTAAAACTTTAACTTCAGAGACCACAGAAAAGCTGAAGATGCTTTTTACTGATTCTTTTTTGTTATTTTTATAATATAAAAGTAATTCCTGGTCAACAGGAAGTTTTTGAATACAATTAAAAAAGTAATCATTTATTCGATTGACATCAATTAGTTCAACAGGTATTTGGTTATTTTGTTTTTTAGTAAAATTCAATAACTTTAAAGAAGACCCGATATCTTTTTGGGTTTTCATTGCCTGCTGATTAAAATATACTTTTTTTTCCCTGCGAAAGACATTAGTAATCATATTTCTCATCTGTTTATATAGATTCCAATCAGCTGAATTATGATATTTTTTTAAATTTAGCTAATATTTTATCCCTATCCTTTATCATTTCACGAATAGTGTCGGTGAGCCAAGGCGCATATGGTTTCGAGATGAGATAACTTTTGAACGGAGCGTAAAAATCTAATAAAGTCTGTAAATTTGTATTAAGAAATTCAACCTTTCGGTCCGCATTCTGTAAATGATAAATATTATCCCAAGGAATAGACTTAAGGCCATAGTCAAACTGTTCAAAATTGAGATTTTTAAAATCACGAACGGTTCTAAAAGCTGGCACACTGGAGGTTTCAATGTTACTTATAAAGTACACTAATTCATGGTCGCTTACCTCTTCTACGTGGGATGTTCCTGCTGCTATAATTGTCTCCTCGTCCGTTGTTAAGATGTAATCAATTAAGGTCGATGTAGTATGTGAGATACGAGTTGGTTCATTTAAAATTTGTTTTAGCCCTAAGCCCTCGAAAAGTTCTGTAGCACATTTAGCGTCAAAGTTGCTCTATATTTTTGGGTGAATTAATTTTTGTAAACTTAATGTTTTCTCTGATGAAGAAACTAACTCCTCCTCCCCTGCTAGCTCTATAGCAATGGACAAAGACAATGGAGTGGCGACAATAAAATCTTTTCAGGGGGAGCTAATGGCGCGCTAGTTTTTTAAATTTTCTTTCTGTAGTGATCAGATCGTGCTCGACTGTCCCATTCGCAGAGTAAAGCAGCAGTATTTGGTTTAACCTAGCTGCATTCGAATCAAAATTGCCACATTTTTTAAATCCCGACAAATTTGACACTTGTATCTTTCATATTTTATGGTCCCCAGTAATAATTTCAAATTGCTAGACATTTCTTTCATGTGGACTGCCTGACTAACTGGGACTGAAGGCAACTTGTTTCAATTATGGACTAACACAGCTTTAAAACTTACTTTTGAGGAATCAATGAAGTCTTCAGTCTTTCCCTCAATGTCCCTACAGGCTACCAAATTGTTTTCCATGTTAAAAAATACAGGTATACAGAAACTGTTGCTTCATCCTAAAGTAAATTTTACCGTTGCAATCGAGAGGCCAATAGTTTGCCAATGCTTTTTTCTTAGGCAATTCTAAATTGCTTATAAGGTCATTTAATTCACTTTGACTTATTTTGTGAGGAATTTTACTGGGAAGTTCACAGACAACATCGGAGTCTTGCGAGATTGATGGGTCAGCAACATTTTCCGGTACACTGTCGTTTAAATTCGTTTAATAATCATCAGAATCAAGGGTATATCCCTGAAGTGGATTAGGTATTAGGCAATTCGTCAAAATGGTAATGGTACGTTTTTAATTCACAAAATTCACTTTACAAAACATATAGCAAAAATGATCTGGCTTATTTACACAAACTCGCGACATGTTGCTCAAAACTCTAATTTCTCAAAAACGCCAGCTCTCGATCAACTGGTGGTTGGAGTATAAAAATTGACATGCGCATTTGCATTAGAGAAACTCAACGGCTAGTGGAATGGAGACAAAAATATTTAATCCGAATTCATCATTTCCGCGCAGAAAACCGAAATATTTACTATTTAGATGAGACTTGGCTCGACACCCGTGACACTACAAATAAAGGTTGGCAAGATTCTTCACCAAAGTGCATTTTAGATGTACCTGCTTCTTGAGGAAAGAGAATATCCATCTTACACTGTGGCTAGAGGGATGGCTGGGTGCCGAACGCTTTTGTCGTGAAATTGTATCTATTTAATATAAAAAGCATTATGTAAAGTTTAAAGACACCAGAAAGTTCCATATAAAAACCTATAAATCTCTTTCTTAAAATGCAGAAAACAAAATAACTTTTAAAAAACATTCATAGCTAAATTTAAGGCCCTAGGCCAATGTTGTCCACACATATCTTACTTAAAACTATTCTGAAGAACATAGTGGGCGGCAAGAATGATTTTTCGTATCATTTTACACACAAGAGATAATTGAAGATAAGGCCTACTCGACCGGAGTATAAAAATTCACTTGACGTAAATATAACCATTTAAAATACAAGTAAATAACGACTTTAAGAGCAGTCAAAGCTTTTACTATAAAATTATATCATTTTGTTGTCAACCTAAAAGTTCTAACTAGATATCATAAGCCCTTCAGGCAAATAAACAAGAGGCAAGTTGAATTTTTTCAAAACACAGCAACAATAAATGGATAAAGATAAGCCAGTCGACAGCCTATATGAGTTCATTGTTTGTATTCAGGTGCGAGAGTAACAGAGGATACTGAAAAACCTTACTTGCAATTTTTATCAGCTCATATACAGGGCGATACGAGAGCTCCAAGTTAGGGGTATCTCAAAAATGAGAAATTGAAGAGATATTTTCAAAATTTCAGAATATGAAAGATATTGTCAAAATACACTGTTTCTGGAAGTTTGAGCCAAATGAGACTCATAGAAAATTTTTTACAGCTTAAAATATTCTCATTTTGACCTCACCCTAAAAGCCTTCATAAAACCTAAACAAAGAGAGATAATAAGCTTAAAACTAGAAAGATATAATTTGTCATAAGCTTCATTTTGAATCCTAGCATGACAACTTTTAATTTTTTAGTGAAATTTTTCTGAAAAAATTAACTTTCTATTTTCACTCATAGCGTCTAAACGAAAAGTGATGAAAATAAAATTTATTAAGAAAAAATTCATATTTTCACAACATGTTTCGAACTACACAGGTCCCCGATTTTTAAGAATTTTTTTGTTTTTATTTTCACTGCGGGACTTTTCGATCGGATAAAACAGCTGATCGGTCGGAACTTTTACAAATTTTAACCTAGCGCGCTCGTCCTGATATCAAAAGATAGGGAAAAATAAATCATTTCATTTATCAAGAATAACATTTTTTCAAATTCCGAACGGAGAGGATGATTTTGATCGATTTTCATTTTACACCTAAAAACGTGCCTACACGGCACAATAACTCTTTTAAGGCCACGGCGACGATGCCCACATAAAGTATGCGTGGAGTACTATTAAATATTGCAAAAATCCTCGGGCGAAATAAACTTGTTGATTTTTAATCGAATTTAAAAGCGACCAACATTCCCAGAATGCCAGGAGTGCAACTTCGCTCTGATTGGTCCAAACGAGCATTTCGGGCGGAGACCGTGGATCGCTTATAAAACCAGGGCGCTTTTTGGCTAGCATTTAGCAAGTTCAAGTCATTCGTAAAGTCAACGCGTATAGCATCGAAGTCATCGATAAGGAATTTTTCCTTCAACGTGGGATACACGCCGGAGCTTCTATTTGAAATTTTGCTTGCACTTAGCTCTAAGGTAGGATTTTTGCTCGTGTGATTCGCCAAAAGGTCGTACGTCATACTAACCATGTACGCGTACAGTTTGCTGGGGTAATCGGAAGAACAGAAGATTAGTTAAAGTGCGGGACACGAAAGAAAACCGGGCGGTCCTTAAAATAAAGGTTCATAGTCTTAAGCAAGCGGAAAAGTAAAATTTGTGTAAGCAAATAAATTTTATGTTATTTTATAGTTGTTGTAATAGTTGGCTGCTTCACTATAAAGTGCGCCAGCTAAGCGGTAAGGAAAATTAATCGAGGATCTAGTAAATTTCGCACTGGTTCACTTGTAATTGGGATGTGCCTAGAGTCTCCATGCACTTGCCGCTAGAAGGTTCTAGCTATTTCTAGTGGCGCCTATACATTTCGAGCATTTGTTTTCATTTCTATATAAATGCGTTGCTTTGAATTTGAATTATTATTTCGAAGTAACGATGGCGAGCAAAAGAGAAAAAACAATTCGAAGCGGTGCACATGAAGTTATTGCGAGCGTTATATAGGGCTGTACTAAAGAAGCTGAAAATAATAGTTTGATTATTCCAATTCAAAATCGAACAGAACGCGCTGCATTTTACACTGGTGTTTCGGAAAGTGGTGTAAGAAAAATTCAAAGAAAACATAATGATCGCTCATGTTCTATTCACCTTTAAAATCTCCTGGTAAAAAAAGACCCCGATTATCATACAAAGATAAAATTGACGATGGTGATTTTCGAGTAATTCGACGAACAATAGAGGATTTTTATATAAACTTGAAGAAGGTTCCCTGCAAAACCCCTACTTCGTGCTGTAAAGAACCAAATAGATTTTCCGTACGGGTATAAAACCTTAAAGCGGCTTTTACGATCAAATGGCTTTGTTCGGCGCAAATACCAAAATAAACGAAAATTCTCATTGAGAGACCAAATATTTTGACTGGCGGGTGAAATATCTATCAACTGTAAGGCAATATAGGTAAGAAGGACGCAATATTGTGTATCTAGACGAAACCTGGGTAGATAATGATATGACAGTGAACAAATGCTGGCAAAGTGAAAGTGTTACAGGTGTTGTTCAGGAAAACCGCTCTAGTAGTCGCTTTATTATAGTTCATGCTGGTTCAGAAGCCGGATTTGTTCCAGGTGCTGCTTTAGGTTTTTTGCTCGGCACTAACAACTAGAGACTATCATAGACAGATGAATAGAGATAATTTTGAAAAGTGGTTGGTCGAGAAGCTTCTACCTAACATTCCTTCCAAATCAGTCGTGGTAATGGAAAATGCGTCTTATCATTCTCACGTAGAAGATAAAGTGACAACTAAATACTCTACAAAAGTTCACATGATATCATGGCTTAAATCGAACAATTTTGTATGTGATCCAACATGATGAAAATATCAATTATATGAAGTAATATCAGCCAACAAGCCTAGAGAAAAAAAGTATAAAAGTGACAGTCTTTTACGTAACCTCGGTCATACACCTTTAAGGCTGCCTCCATACATGTGCGACCTCAACCCTATTGAACTAGCATGGGCAGGAGTAAAAAAATATATTCGAGAGCGCAACATCGGTGAATTTTCGGCTAAAGATTTAAATAAAATAAGATTAAAAGCGATATCGACTGAAAATTGGAAATCGTATGTTAAACATGTTCGTTCTATTAAAGATAAATACTGGGAAGTAGATGGCAAAATTAAAACGGTTATTGATGATTTAGTTATCACACTGGGATCTTCAAGTATTGACGATGAAACCTCATCATTTTCAAAGGAACACAACGATTTAGAAGGACTCGAACCATCAGAATCACAGCCGTCAACTTCAAAAATGGCTTAGTTTTTTTTTCATATATTTTGTGAAATTGTTCATAAAGTAGCTGTCAATAAACTGCTTCAAAATAATTAATTTTCTGTTCAATACCGGGTGTCAAAAAATATCTAATATTGCAATTAATATTTGAAAAACTACAGAACTCATATTTTTCCAAAATTAACACATCAATGTAGCTATAGTAGGGGAGCCAGCACCGATTCCAGTGAACAAGATTTATCAAAATTTTAACTTATACAGTTCGACTTTGGGCTATTCGGGTATGCCACATTACTTTGTACAGGGAGCGTCATTGTGAAATACTATGCAGGGCGTTTCCGAATTGCGTGCTAATGTTAAATGGGGGTGATTCTTGGACCTTTTTAAGAAAAAAGTTTAATATGAACCTAAAAGTCTTAACTTTGGAGACACAGGTTTAAAATTTTTTTTTTAAATCCTAATTCTGATGCTATTATAGATAAATAACTGTGTGAAATTTGATACACGTCTTTTATGCATAGAAGGGCATTTTTTTATTAATAATCAATTTTCAAAATGACTACCAATGGCGTGCATATGTAACTAATCTGGTAAATTCGTATGCTCCTTAATCCATAGAAGACGTGTATCAAATTTCACGCAGTTATCTACAATAGCATCAGAATTGGGTTGAAATGTTTTCTTTTTAAACTTTTCCATCCTGTATCTCAAAAATTAAGACTTTTAGGACATAAAAACACCCCCTTTAACATCAGCACGCAATTAGGAAACGCCCTGTATAGTACTTCACAATGACGGCCCCTGTATAAAGTAATGTGACAAACGGAGACAGACGGCCACTTTTGGCATACCCGAGTAGCCCAAAGTCGAACTGCATAAATTAAAATTTTGATAAATCTCGTTCACTGGATCAGATGCTGGCTGCCCCTGTAAATTGTGTATCACTATACTGGGTGGTCCAATAATAGTGGACGTAGGCAGTAGCCCGGGAACCGTTAATGACAGAACTCAAGAAAAAATATATTTAGAGGTAAATCGATCAAGAAAAATCAAAATTAGATCATTTTAAAATTCGAAAGTTCGCCGTTTTTGCAACACAAAAGAGATATAGAAGTGCGATACACGAAAGAAAACAGACAAATATAGATAAAGGTTCATTAAGCATAGTTACATTTTTTAATTATCTGAAGTGCATATAGTCAAAAAGGAGTGCCATATTATTTAAAGAACGACGGGACACCACTGGTTTAAAGAGATTTCTTGGCCGACCTTCCTAAAGCGATTGACTCCGCCCAGTTTTCTTTCGTGTCCCGCACTTTAACCCTTTGTGCTTAATAATTATTTTGGCGAAATCCTACAAGTCTTTATTATTTTATCTGAAGTAATCCGGTAGTGCATTTAATTCCCTCGAAGTGTGTCTGAGCTTCCATTCCTCAGCCTTCAGCAGTGTTGACTTTAATTTTTTTCAATTTGTTTTTTTCAAAAAGTGAACTTACTCGTAATATTCAAAGTTAATAATTTTTTCTCATTGAACTGAAACGTTTAATAACTTATTTGAACATTTAAACATTTTTGTAACTGACTTGTGTTATATTTTAGTGTGAATTAATTTTTGATAAATTGTTTAATTGACATTTTATTTATTAATTTTATTTATTAATAGCTTAATGATATTGTTGCTTTTAAATAAATAACTTTTGCTAATTTTTAAAGTGTCATTAAAACTAAACGAATTTTGTTTTTCAATTTTATCTAAACATTTGTCTAATTCTGCGAGCTATATATAATATATATAATCCATTAACTTCTCTTTTTGATAACTACAATTTCACCCAACTTATTTCGGAACCTACACAAATTTCTCAAACCTCAAGTATATTGTTGGACCCCATATTTGTCACTGATGATTCACTCATTAATCAAAGCGGTACGCTTCCAACGGACGGTATTTCAGATCATCGTCTAGTTTACTGTGTTTTTAATATTCAAAAACCTAAACCAATAAGTAAAATTATTACTTATAGATGCTTTAATAACTTCAATTTAAATATTTTTTTGAATGACATTTATTTATTACCATGGAATAATATAATTTACGAAAATAATATAGACAATAAAATTCTTATTTATAATAATTTTCTTTTGACAACTTTTAATAAACATGCTCCTTTAAGACAAGCTATAATAACTAAACCTAAAGCTTTATGGCTAACGCCTAATATTAAACTATTTATGTCACAAAGAGATCGTGCATTACAAATATTCAAAAGAACTCGTACAGCAGAGGATTGGATAAGTTATAAATATTTGCGTAATTTCACCCTCTCACAAGTTAGAAGGGCTAAAAAACAATATTTAAGTAACACCTGTGCGGAGAAAAATATTAAAAAAACTTGGAAAGCTTTAAAATCTTTTAATATATCCTCTGACAAACAAACATTTATCCCACCTAGCTTATCTAACCCTGATGATATAAATAACTTTTTCAGTAATTTTTTTCAAAATATTTCTGACTGCAGTGAAAGGATAAATTTTTATAATAACATAAATAACACATTTTCTTTTAAACTAACGAGTATCGCAGAGGTTAATAGCATTTTACATAACATAAGAACTAATGCAAGTGGAAATGACACGACTAGTGCTCAAATGCTAAAATATTGTAGTCCTTTTATTGATAAGTTTATTACCCATATTATTAATTGTTGTATTGAAGCGCGCTATTTCCCGGATCAATGGAAAATGTCAATTGGTAAGCCGCTGCCTAAATCGTCGAATCCAGAAAATTTTAATGACCTCAGAATTATTAGCATTTTGCCTGCAATATCAAAAATATTCGAGAAAATTCTATATAATATATTAAATGAATATTTTAACGCTAACAAATTGCTTCCTAGTTCTCAGTGTGGATTTAGAAAAGGGTTTAGTACTGCCGTTGCTTTAGCGAACATTACAGATGATTTCGTAAGAGCATTTGATAATGGGCAATGCAGTATTTTGGTCCTGTTAGATTTCTCTAAAGCTTTTGATACAATAAATCACGATCTATTATTAGCAAAACTTAAATATTATGGCTTACAACAGGAGTCTCTGAGCATAATTAAATCCTATTTGTCCAATAGATTTCAAACAATATCTTCTGATAATAAATATTCTGATAACACACCGATTTTATCGGGTGTTCCGCAAGGTTCTATTTTAGGACCATTATTGTTTATAATATATACAGCTGACATATTAAATTCATTAACGTATTGTAGCGTCCAGGCATATGCTTACGACACCCAGGTGTATTTTAATTTTAACATTGAAAATGTTTTAGTGGCTAGTAATAAAGTAAATGATGATTTGAATATCTTATTGAATGTATCTCAATCTCATAGTTTAAAATTGAATCCTACTAAATCATCACTTATGCTGTTTGGTAGCAAATCTCGTATAAATGAATTTAAAGAGCATATTAATATATCAATTGACGGCATTATACTACCTGTTGTGGATCATGCAAAGAATTTGGGTGTTGTAATTGATTCGGAATTAAGATTTAGGTAGCATATAACTCAATTAATTAAAAAATCATATTTCAAATTAAAACTTTTGTATAGTTACAGACATATATTAGATATTCGATTAAGAAAAATACTTTGTGAGTCCCTTGTATTGTCAAACTTTAACTATTGTGATTATATATACTGGCCTTGTTTAGACAATTTAGATAAGGGGCGCATTCAAAAAATTCAGAATACATGTTGTAGGTTTATTTATGGTTTAAGAAAATATGATCATATATCATTTACTTTTAAAGAACTTAACTGGCTTAATATGAAATTTAGAAGAGATTTGCATTTTGCAAGTTTTTTAAGGAATATTTTTGTTAATCAAAATTCCCCAATTACGTTGAAATCGAAATTAATTTTACGTTCAAATGTTCACACTATCGATATTCGTGGAGTAACGAGTAGACTAACTCTGCCTCATCATCGTAGTGCCATGTTTCAGAGATCGTTTACATATAATGCTGTCAAATGTTTTAACTCTTTGTCAAGGGAGTTTATCGGTCTCAGTGCGTCCTTATTTAAAAAATATTACAAAAGTCACCTGTTGTCAGTCTTCAGATTAAAATATTGACTATCTTCATGAGTGATACTCCTGTATATTTTTTTTTGTTACGCATGTTAATTTAAAAATTTAAATTTATTTATTGAACTTACTTGCCACATATTTAAATATAATATTTTGTAAAATACAATTTCTTGAAACCTTTAGTGAGCTGCGGGTCAGTGGAGTAGCCTTTTCTGGCTAGACTGCGCTGGGGCTTAACTGAAAAAAAAAACTTTTTTCCCAACTTTATGTATTTGTTACTACTTTTTTTTTCTAATAAAAGACATTTTTATTTATTGATTTATTTTATTTATTTATTTATATATATATATATATATATATATATATATATATATATATATATAAATATGTATGTATATCTATATATATATATATATATATATATATATATATATAAATTAGTATTTGTTATTAACAATTCTTAAAGCTTAAGTTTTACCTTAATTGAGTCGAGCTTTTTTCTAATTGTGACATATCGAAGCTGTGACTAATAAAGGTTCTCTCCTTGATTGGATGGTTCCTAAATTTATCAGATAAAACTTGTCGTAGTAAAGTGCATGTAATGAGTGTTTTCCCGAATTAGGCCATGTATAGGTTAGGATAGTATTTAAGGTGTAGCTTTGAAAATTACGCCTTTTAAATATCCCTATTAGATTCTTGGATCGACAGCTACTGAAACTTGCGGGCTCTCTTAACAGAAGAGGTTTGTCTGGAGTAGGTGCATTAGAACAACCGTGCCTTATTATAAACAGTTAAAAATTTGAATTTATTTATTATTCATTTAGTGCATGATACTTAATGTGCATGTTGTATTGGTATTTTAGGACTACCGTACACTAGAAATTTCGCGACTAACATTTTCGAGGCACGTGGAACGCCGTGGTGGAACAAGTAGTGTTAATTGTTATTGCCAAATTGTTTATAACAAAATTTTAATTGTTGCTAACCTCAAATTTTTTTCTTTTAACCACGTTTGTTAACAAATGTTGTATTTCGTTAATTGTGAAATTCTTTTGATAAATATTTTCGAATAAGCTTTGATAAAAAAGTGATTTTTGGATTTTTGTAAAAAATATAAACAGCTGATCGCTACCCAACGTAGTGGTTAGTCCGTAAGTGTTAATTGTAACTAATCAAAAGAATTATTTGATAACTTCCGGAGAGGAAGTTATAATTTTATAACGTTGATGAAAAGAGGAATATTTCCCACCAAAAAAAAACAATAAAAGTAAAAATACTTAAAGATCCATAGGACAAATATAAAGATTTTAAAGAAAATGTTTTATTTTTTAATCGTTTTGTAAAACTTGTCAATCAAAGATGTATTGTTGTCCTCAGGACATTTAGTTGTAAACAGTGTACTTAGTGCAAGGTGTTTGTTGCTAAATTTTCTTTTGGCTTTCAAAGACAGTAAATATAAACTCTTACTCAGTCGAACAAATTTTAGTCGTAGTAGATTTAGTCAAAAAATCAGTGTAGTGAAGATAAAACTTTTGAACGATTTTAACAAAAACTAAACTGCAGGTTCCTTGAAACACTTTACGCCCAGCTCTCAGAAAATAAGCCACTTTTGTCAGTGTTTGAATTTTAACACAAATTTGTAAATTAGTGACACGTTAGTAAGGTGAACTGAACGTAGTTAATTTTAAGAAATATAAGTAATGTATTTTAGCAAACTATCATTTAAACAAACTGACCACTCTGGTAACATCCTGAATACTCCCTGAAAATCTGATCCAAATTGCGGAATAATCGATGTACAAATATAAAAAATACATAGGATCGACCTGATAATCCCTCCTTTTTTAAAGCCGGTTAAAAAGTTAAACTTATCAAAAGATAAAAAAATATAAAAGAGGCACACTTCAATGTCCCAAATAAAAGAAAGGATTCATAACGTGGGAAGTTCCGGGTAAAGCCAATTTACAGATTTTTTTTTTCGTAGAATGACCCTTAAATGCATAACTCGCGCACCCCTCTACAATAATTTTACTTAGAAGGGTGCATCGTCCACTTGACAAAATTGATTTTTAGGTATGGGTACTTTCAATTAGATCGTATATAAATAGACACAAAGACTCAGGGAGGCTGCTGCCGTCTGTGTGCCATGATTAGGAGAAACATTTGTACGGATTTGTATTGATCTGATAACCGCATGAATGTATATATTTGGATTGGGGGGCTATCGGCTTCTTTATTGGACTTTTATAATTAATTTAAATTAGCCGGCAAACTGCAGAAAAAATTAAAAAATCGGTAAATTTGCTTTTATTCATAACTACCATCGTTTAGAATTCCAGTACACACAGATAACACATGCAGTGACAGCTCGTACTCTAAAATTTAGGGTGGCCATCAAGGGCGGTTTTACGGTGAGGGGGTAATGAGATTATTACCCTCCCTCCCCCTAGACCGGTAAAACATTATGTGCAATTTACATATTTTTACGTGAAAATTACGATTAAAAACTTTGCTAGGTAACATTATGGCCCACGAGCGACCCGTTGGATTGGGTCTCTTAGATAAGAGTATTGATGTAAATATAAATAATGTAATTAATACATTTGCTGCAGGAAAAATATTGGGCGTTATTCTTTAACTATTTATTAGAGGCTGTTTTTTTTCACTTATGCTACAACAAGTATGATAAAAAATATGGGTGTTTATGTTGTTCTCATACAATTTACAATAAAATATATTAACAAACATTTTTTTAAATAAGCAACCCCAACTTTTCGTGGGGAGTTTCCTAAAATCGCCCTTGAGGCCAATGTGGTGTTAAATGGTGCTGCTTCCAAATATAGTCAAATACTAGTCTTATTATTTTCCGTTTATTTCTTCAATGATAATTAGATAGGCACCAACCTATATATAGCAGATCTAGGCTAGAGTATAAATTTAATAAATAAGAAAAAAATGTTAGTAAAATACTCTAGTCGCCCTATCCCCTGGCCGATCTACCATCTATAATAAATATATTAGAATATCTGTGGATGGCGACCACGGCCTGCTATTAACGGCGTTATTTGTATGTTAGTCACGCAACGATAATAGGGTTACTTACCTATTTTGTTATGTGTCCAGGAAATAATAAACTACATTTTGGTTTTGCAAAATTATTTTAGAAAAATATTTAGCTACTTTTTTAAAAAGACAATTTTCCCTGAATATTTTCTGGTACGGCCCGGCAGACCCTGCCGCCCTTGAGGAGCCGTAACGGCTGGTATAGGTATATAATTAGGGGAATTCGGGACAAAGCGGACCCGGGGGCAAAGTGGTTTTCTTTGATATTTCCTATATTATAACGACATCTATAAGCGTCTTCACGTATATCAATTCCCTTGCGGATGTAGAACTACTCAGTATGCATTTCGTTACGGTCGAGAGAGCACTCATTTTTTTCCGGGAATTGAAAAGTTTTTAACCTCGTGTTTGTAATTTTTATCGGTAAGTAAAGCAGCAGTTTAGCTGAAACTATGATTAGTTTGTTTAGTATCGTAGAAATTTAGGATGATATTTTATATATATATATATACAGGGTGTCCGGGAAAATGTGGGAGATCTCTCGGACTCAGATAGAACATTAAAAAATAAGATGACAAGTTCCCATAAATTTTTTTCCTAGCGGCCCTCCCTACGGAGATACGGCCCCCTAAAAGACCCCACTGGAAATCGGTTTTTCTAGAATAACTTTTAAACGACTCAATATAATTTAACGAAAATTTAATATGATAAACAGTAGTAAGGACCTCTCAAAATGCTTCCCTTAAAACATAATTAGCTTGTTTAGTTTACCAGGGACGGACTAGATTGTACATTTTAACGCTCAAATTTTTAACACCCTGTATGATAAGGAGTTAAAAAAAATAAATTTGGATACCTTGAACATTAAGCTAAAGAAAAGGTGCTCTTGTTCATTGTCGATAAAATGAACCGTTTTCGAGAAAAAAAAATAATAAAAGAATACAACTTTGGGAGTATTAAATATGTTTTGATCCTGAACAACCTAATACGCTAAATAGAAAAAAGTCAATTAAAAACTTCATAAGTGGGTTCAACATGTGCTCCGTGATTTGTGATGCACTCGCGGGCACGACGAATAGAGGACTGCTGTACTCGCCACAACAACCCAGCATTGTTCCTTATCATATCGCAATGAAACGTGATTCTCTGTAAAAGTTCCTCCCTAGTAGCAACCGGAGAGGAATACACCAAGGTTTTGAGATGACCCCACAGGTAGAAATCCATTGGTGTTAGGTCGGGAGACCGTGGAGGCCAGGCAATGGGACCTCCTCTGCCTATCCAACGGTTTCCATAGACGTTATTTAGGTGGTCCCGTACAGCAACGCTAAAATGGGGTGGGGCTCCATCATGCATAAAATGCATCCTTTGGCGGGTTTCAAGTGGCAAATGCTCTATTGAATCTAGAAAAGCGTTCTGAAGGAACTCTAAATAAAGTTCACCATTCAATCGTGCCGGTAATACGCATGGTCCGATGAAAAAATTGCCGATTATTCCTGCCCAAACATTAATGGATTGAAACTGATGTTGATGATGATGAACGACAGTGGCATGAGGGTTTTCATCAGCCCATACATGCGAGTTATGTAAATTTACAATACCATCTTTGGTAAATCCTGCTTCATCGGTAAAAAGAATAATGCTAATGAAGTTTGGGTTTGTTCGTTGTTGATCTAACAACCAGTTTGCGAACTGGATTCTTCGAGGAAAATCTTCAGGAAGTAGTTGATGCACTTTTTGCAGATGATAAGGGTATAACAACTGTTCTTTAAGTACTTCAGCAACTGTACTTTTTGACACATGAAGCTGCGCGGCTAATATTCGAGTGCTTATTGAGGGAGTATCAGCTACAGTATCCAAAATATCTTCCTCCAATTGCACCGTACGTACTGTTCTCCTCACACCAGCATCAGTACTCCTTTTCCCAAAACTTCCTAAAAATAATTAATGAACGTCAATAATGTTACCTTATTAATTGAGAATTGCCCACCAGTTTCTCTTAGACGTTGGTCAATTCGCTGAAATGTTTTCTCATTTGGAATATTGCGATTAGGATATCTTTCTCCATACAACCTTCTTGCTTCATAAGCATTGCAAGATGCAAGTCCGTACATAAGATGCATATCTGCATACTCACTAAATGTGTATCCCATTATCGAATTAAATTTACCAAGGTATTCAAAATTTAATAAATTAATATCGAAGTAGGTACAAAAAGATCAACGTGTCAAGAAGATTTCAAATGCACACGTCAATGCGAGATTATTTATTTCGTACCATAGTAACGTTTGTAAAAAAGTGCATTCTTTAATACTGATAAATAAACAATAATAAAACATTAATACTTTTATTATTTTTTTTCTCGAAAACGGTTCATTTTATCGACAATGAACAAGAGTACCTTTTCTTTAGCTTAATGTTCAAGGTATCCAAATTTATTTTTTTTAACTCCTTATCATACAGGGTGTTAAAAATTTGAGCGTTAAAATGTACAATCTAGTCCGTCCCTGGTAAACTAAACAAGCTAATTATGTTTTAAGGGAGTATTTTGAGAGGTCCTTACTACTGTCTATCATATTAAATTTTCGTTAAATTATATTGAGTCGTTTAAAAGTTATTCTAGAAAAACCGATTTCCAGTGGGGTTCTTTAGGGGGCCGTATCTCCCTAGGGAGGGCCGCTAGGAAAAAAATTTATGGGAACTTGTCATCTTATTTTTTAATGTTCTATCTGAGTCCGAGAGATCTCCCACATTTTCCAGGACACCTGGTATATATTTGAGGCGTGCATAGAGCAATTGAACAAAACACGCGTATTTTTTGTTTCTTTTAAAATAAATTTTCAATGTGCTTTGGGGCAAAGTGGATTTTCTGTTGTGGGGCAAAGTGCCCACTTTGCCCTATAGCAAATGTTTTTTTTAGGGCTGATTTCCATTATGGTGTGTAAATATATACGCAAAACACAGCAACATTCTTGGTCGAGGGAGAGTATGCGAGCAGCTATACAGATCGTAAGAAATAGTATACTTTCTGCGAAAAAACCAGCAAGTCAGTACCATGTTCCTTTGACAACACTTCGCAGACGAGTCAAATCGAACAAAGACCCTGAGACAGCTTCAAAAAAAACTTTAGGGCGATTTCGGCCCATTTTTTCGGCACAGCAAGAAAAGTAACTTGCTGATTTTATATTAGATATGGAAAGTAGGCTTTTCGGTTTGGGTACGCGAGAACTTACATTTCAGTTTGCAGAAATAAACAAAATCGCTCATAATTTTAATGCTACCAAAGGTCTTGCAGGTCCTGATTGAATTTATGGGTTTTTAACCAGGAATAGAAATATTTCTTTAAGACTTCCAGAATATACGTCAGCCGCTAGAGCCTCTTCTTTCAATAAATTTAATGTAAGTTCATTCTTTAAGCTTTTGGGAGAAATGCCTGAGAAACATAAATTCCCGCCAAGTATATAATTGTGACGAAACAGGTGTGTCTACAGTACCAAATAAGCCCTCAAGAATATTCCCCAGTAAAGGAAAAAAACAGATGGGTAGCTTCAGTTCGGCAGAAAGAGGCACCTTAACTACCGCAGAAATTTGATTCAATGCCGTTGGATTCTACATTCCTCCATTGGTGATTTTCCCGCGAGTTAGAAAATGCCCAGCCCTTGAGCACGGACTTCCACCGGAATCAATCGTTGAATATCACCCGAGTGGGTAAATGCAGAGCGAAATGTCTAGTTTGATCATTTTCTCAAATATCCCAAACCCACTGAGACTGATCCAGTGTTACTCATTTTTGATGGCCATGCAACACACACCAAAAATTTAAGATTAGTTGAAAAGGCAAGAGCAAATCATGTGTACATAATCGTGATACCTCCATATACATCCCACCGGCTACAGACATTAGATGTTGCCTTTATGTTTCCGCTCAACACTTACTATGAACGAAAAGCAAATAATTGGCTACTTAATAACCCTGGCAAAGTTATAACTTTGTATCAAGTCGGAGAACTATTTGGCAACGCCTTCAAACGGGCCGCAACTGCACAAAACGCTATTAATGGCTTTAAAGCGACTGGAATTTATCCTTATAATCCAAATGTATTTCCAGAAAACCTATTCAAACCAGCAGAGACTACTAACAAAGTACCAGCGGTCAAAAACTCCCCAACAAATTCTACCTTATGAAAATATATTTACTTAAATAAATCAGTCTCAACAACCAGGGCCCTCCAGAGTTAGAACTCCGTCTCCTGCAGTCCACGAGGAAATATCTCAAAACGTTTACTATTAACCACAAGACATATTACCCTTACCAAAAGTAATAGATGTAAGAGCTCCCAAAAGAAAATTAAAAAGGGGTAAAACTATGGTGCTAACATCAACCCCAAATTATGAAGAGTTAAAGGTTCCAACAGAAATTAAAATATCAAAAAACAAAAAAGAAATTTAGTAAAAACCAGAAAAGCAAAAGTACAAAAGAAAACAAACTCGGAGGAAGATACATCGTCAGACAGTTCAACTATAGTAGAGTTAGCACATTCAGATGATTCAGATAGCGACCTAGAATGTTATCCTAAAATAAAGAATTTCGATATAGAAGAAGTTGATATCAAAACCTTAAACGTTGATGATTTTATCTGACAAAAGTACGACCGAAAAGGTTCTTGCCTAAATAATAAGCATGGAAAAATCCACTGAAACTAATATTAATGTTTCTTTTTTGCGACAATATAGACAATCAAGAGATATTTTTGTCTTTCCTGATGTGAAAGACATTAGCGAAATTTTAAGAAAAGTTAACGTAGAATTTTTGAGGCATGGGAAAATAAAAGGTTTTTAATAAGTTTAAAAAAATATTAAACTAAAATGTCCAGTTCTTCTAGTTTTAGAGTTATTTTTTACCTTTGTTATTATTAGTTGTTAGGATTGTTTTTTTTTTTGTACAAAAGAAATGCTTATTTTTGGTTTTTATGTTTTCACTACAGTCATAAAGTATTCTTGTTCATTGTAATAAACTTTTGTGTATGAAATACGTTTTCTTCTATCTGGTAATTATTGTGTGGCAAAGCGGCTATTTGGTAGTAATTCACTTTTTTCTTTGTCACTTCATAGTTCTGGTTTAAAAATCACAAAATACGTGGAGAAATAGCAGCTATATCGTTAAGGAAGAGACTATAGTCATCTAAGGCGCCTATGGATTTTTTTGAAAAAATATTTCTAGGGTGGTTTAGTTAAGGTGGCCACTTTACCCCGACTTTCCCTACTTGGTAACAACTTTATACAAGTCCTGTGTACTGTAATATACAATTTTCGTTAAGTTATTACCAAAAAGTGGAATTTTATAGGAGATTAGATGCGGGTAAAGGCTAATTTGGCGATTTTTTTTACATTATTATTTTTCATAACTAAATTAATAATTAAGTTATGCCATTTAATTTTCTCCTCTATGAAAAGAAGGTTTTATTCCAGGAAACGGAATTTTTCAGAATATTCAAACATTTTATTAGGCCGTCATTTTACTTACCACGTAGGATTCGCCCTAAAATATAATCAGTTTACTGCTGTTTCACACTTTTTGCGAAAAATGTTATTTTTCAGTGTTACAATAGTGTAAGTACCTAACTTTCCTCTGAACGAGTTACAGAGCTGTATCTACCACGATTGCGGATAGGCAACCAAAAATACGTAGTTGTATCAGAGTGAAATAAAAAAATAAGAGTTCCCTAATTGTATGGGCCACATGCAACTATGCATTCCCACACCTTTTGAGTAACAAAATCATATGTGTCACAGACAATTTTGCAATTTTAGGAAATATTATTAACAGTACGCTCATACAACTTCGTTAGTGAAGGCAAGTGCTAAACACATGTGAGCAGTGTGTGAGTTGATGAACAAATTAAAGAATATTTAAGTGTGTTTTGGGAATAAGTTTTTGATACGGGTTCTTAAATATATTCTATACTCTTGGAGGTTACAAAGTACTGAAGTAAATATTATACTTGTTTACTTTTAAAAAGCAAAACAAACAGAAAGTGAGGTTACGTTTTCGAAATTTCTTTGTAACTGAATACCAATGCAAAATTTTCATTTCAAGAACTGTACATATAATTGACAAACTGGAAATCTTTGAAGAAACAAATGAGGATTAAAAGTGAATTAATGTGAATTAATATTAACAAAAAATCAAACACACCGAGATCTACTTGAATGTGATACCATTAGTTTTACCAAAAGTGTTTATTATAACTTAACAATTAACAAATCAGCATGAAGTAAAAAAACATTTAAGGAAGTACATAAAAAAATAAAAATTATCTAAGCGTTTCTGTATGCCCACCTTCTCGTTCAATGCATCTAATTGTCCGGTCATAAAATTTACTAAAAGTAGATCTCAAGATATTTACTGGAATATTTCTGCAATGGAAACAAATCGAATTTTCAAGTTCCTCAACATTATTAAATGGTCGATCCTTATAAACTTTTTGCTTTAAGTATCCAAATAAAAAAAATCTAATAAGGTAAGATCTGGGGAACGAGGAGGCCACCGTGGATCGGTATTTTGTCCTAACCATTTAGTACCAAATTTCCCATTTAACCATTTACAAACATTTTTAGTAGAATGAGCAGGACATCCATCATGTACAAACTATAATTTATACCGTTCTTGTAAACTTATATTGACAAAAAATCCAGTATTTCGTTTTCCAGAAACTGTAAATAGGTATCACCAGTTAGGTTTCGGCGAAAAAAAAAACTGACCCAATAATTTTTCGTTGATAATACCGCACCACACGTTTCTTTTTTGGTAATACTGGTTTCTATTGCCAATAACAAAATTTGGATTTGCGTCCGACCACCACCTACAATTTTGAGAACAGACAGTGTCATTCCTTGTGAACGTGGATTTATCCCCAAAGAGAGTGTGTCTATGAAAATCACGCTGATCTTCTATTTGTCCTTGAATCCATGTGAAGAAATCATAGCGGAAGTCATAGTGTCGTTCTTGAAACGTGCAAATAAACATTGGCGTATAAGCATGAAACTTATTTTTCTTGAGAATGCTCTTAATAGTGCTTTTTTTAATACCCGTATATGCAGAAATTTCCTACCGCTAATTCTTCAGTACAAACAGTTTTGGCATGTTCATTTTTACATTTATAGTCTAAATATCCTGTCTGTTTGAAGTTTATAAAAATTCTACTTACAGTTGAGTATTGAACTTGTTTGTCTGGATGTCGTTCATTGAAAATATCTGCTGCGTCACGCACTGTTTTATAATTATCCCCACATATCAAAACTAATTCTGCCTTCTCGACTAGCGTTAATTGTCTTGGAGTTGGCATTTTAAATCAAATAAAGTTAATATGTAATAATATAATTGTTCTTCTAGAATGAAATATTAAAGCCACCGAACTGTCATAATTTTCATTTCTAACCCTCATTTGTTTTTTCCATGGGTAACCGCGATTATCTTAGCATAGTATTTCAGGTTTGTCAATTAATGTGTACAATTATTTAATAATAATTTTATAATTTTGCACTTCAAATGAAAGTATTTTTTATTCACAAATGTTTCATCTTGTTAAAAAGAATATTGGCGAAATTTTCAAAATTCCCTAAAAAATTAATCCAAGTTAATTTCACGATTATACTTAAATTTGAACGGAGTGATTTTGATTAAACTATGAAAGTGTTTATGATAATTATCAAAAAAATCAATTTTTCAAAAACTTTTGATTTTTTCCAAAAAAAAAAATTTTTTCTCAGGAGGCTATGTTTTCATATCCAGGCATAACTTTTGATGCTAAACAACTTTTCTTAATAACATTTTGCTAAATCTTTCGAAATAAGGGTACTTTACTCTTGCATGATTTTAATATTTTTTGACCTACCCTGTATGCTGTTTGACTTGCAACCATTCTAAGTACACTCTATATGATTATCGACAATACACCAACTTTTGGCAATATTTATTTTTATTTTGATTGTGTAGTTAATAAAAAAAAGTCCCATATGTTGTACACTTAAATGACCACATATATATATATATATATATATATATATATATATATATATATATATACATATATAATATATATATATATATATATATATATATATATATACACATATACCCCGAAGATGCAACAATAGAGTTGCGAAACGTCGACCATTTAAAAAAAAGACATTTTTTTTTAAACTATTTAGAAAGAGTCTTTTGTTTTTTTACTGGATCCTAACGCCAAATAATACACTACTCTAACATAACAACAAAAGGATTGTTAACCAAAACAATTTAGATACTTAATATTTGGGTAATATATGAGGAACAACGGAGTAAAAGTACTGAAACGTTGACAATTTAAAAAAATACTTGTTTTTTTTTACTGGATCTTAACCCCAAATAATGCACCACTCTAACAAACATTTTTTAACATTATTCCGCCATATTGGACTTTTACCAAAATATTATCAGGTCATCCCCATATGACCCTTAATTTGTGCTCAAAATTTGTCAAAAAAGTCAATCGGGTATGTAGTGTTTAAGTTATGTCGCGAACCCACACACAGACCGACAGACGGACCGATGAAATTGATAAAACGTGTTTTTTGGCTTCTAGGGATGCTAAAATGTTAACATATGTAAATCCTGAGAGGGTGATTTTCTTCACGATTACATAAATTTTATTTGGCCGCAATTTTGTTCCGCCATCTTGAATTAGTAACACAGTTTTACTAGTTGAGCCCTATACGACATTAGTTATGGTACACAATTTGAAATCAATCCATTAAGTAGTTTTTTCAAGCTGAATTTTTTCCGTCATCTTGATTCGTACCAAAATTTTACCAGTTTTAATGTTTATGCAAAATTTGAAATAAATTAGAGAAGATTCTTTCGCAATTTAGGATTTTTACCAAAATATTACCAGGTCATACCTATATGACCCTTAACTTGTAATAAAAATTTGAATTCAATCGGGTAAGTAGTCTTTAAGCTATACCGCGATCTGACAGGCAGACAGACAGAAGAACGGACCGATAGAACAGATAATTTTTTGGCATCTAGGGAAGCTAAAATGTAATGACGTGTAAAACCTGACAGGGTGATTTTTTCATGATTACCTACTTTTTATTTGGCCGCCATTTTGTTCGGCCACCTTGAATTAGTACCAGAATTTTACTAGTTGATCCCTATACCACAATTAGTTATGACACAATTTGAAATCAAACCATTAAGCAGTGTTTTCGGGCTGCACTTTTAGAAATTTTATTATGCCACCATTTTGATCCGCCATCTTTTATCACTTGATTTTAACATAATACTTGATGTTTTTACGTTTTAAGTTGTTACGTAAAAAGGATGTATTTGCTAAGATTTTGCAGTTATCTCATAAAGCTTTGTAATTTACATACACTAAAATGATTTATAAAGGCATCCAGACCGGGTGAGGTATTGGCCCTTGAGAAAGTGGTGATTGACCACGAAACGTTGGGATATAAATTACCATAGTAGTTTTATTTGCCTGCCCTCTTCCCACTATAATCCTCTACGTTTCTTTTAAATTTCTTCACTATGAATCGTCCACAAATATAACAAAAGTCATCAGGTTTATTTTTACAACACCCACTAGACAATTTTTTATAGAAAATCCACAACGAAACACTAATAGAACAAGAAAACTAGATAGACAACGCCCGTTTGAATATCACGTTGCCTCTAAATAATATCGCTCCCTATTCTAAATAAACCGAGCCTCGGGGAATACCCAACTGTGGTCTAATTACTGCTGGTAAATCCCAAATAAAATGTCCAACTTAAAACGAGGTTTTAACTTTTCGAACAAAAAGAAGGAATTTAGTTTAATTTGCTGCAAATATTCAGAGATAATAACTTAATATTGGTTTATAAAAAAAAATGCGTGATAGAAGCAAAAATGGGTCAATTAAGGTAAATATAAGTCCTAATTAAGCGAAAAAAATTAAAATAGCTTGATCACAAATTTTATGCAGGCCTGTTTTATTATAGAGTTTTTTTACGTTTAACGCAATATCGTTTTTTTTTTTTTCAAAAAACATATTTTCCGTGTTGTAAGGACTCAAAAACGTAGAAAAAAACAAACGTTTTTCGAAAATTTTCCCTAATATAATGTGGATGATTTTCGGAGAAGTAAAAATGTACAAAAAACCTTTAAAAGTCAAGTTTTAGTGAACAGAAATTTTTGCTTACACACATATAGACGCCTAGTTTTTTCTTCAGATATGTTTTACGTGTTCTAAACTCTATAAGCCCTATAAAATTGAATAAACTCAACTTATAATTTCGCCACACAATAATTTTCACTTATGAGCTGTTAAACGACGAAGTAAAAGTGGTTTCTAAAAATCATTGATTTTTTTATCTTTTTGTTGCCCAGGCAGTTGTTTCCATTAAATATTTCCTTATCTGGCTTGTAGCTTCAATTCTATAACCCTTTCAAAAAGACCCCTTACAGCAATAATTGTAATTTCCAATGATAGAACTGTCTTGGAAGACATTTCAAAGACATTTAAAATGCATCGTTTTATCGATAAAAGTCGTCATAAAACGGGAGTGTTAAGAACCAAGAAAGAGATGTCAGTCAACAGCAGATATTGTTCTGTTTTGAAAGGACTGATATTTAAAGGTTTATAAATAATTGACAATAACGTTTTTGGAGTGTGATAATAATGCTTCTTATATTACAAGTGCCTAATATTATTTGTATTGTATTTTCTTTTCGAAGCGTGGTAATACTACATGTAAAGTATACTACATTAAATATACAGAAGGATACATAACAAAACAGTAAAACGTAACAGAGGGATAAATTTCGCCTAACCACCCCGCACATATAAAGCATCGTTCATAATTCTCCGCATATATGATTTTTCAATCAAAATACTCGGTAAATTTTCTTTACCCGGAACTTCCCTCGTTAAAAATATAAAAAAAGGTTATTGATATACCCAGGAATTGAACCCGAGCCTCCAGCGTAACACACCGAGATACTGACCACCACTCTACCAGCAGGTCCAATGAAAAGTTTATACATTGTCTTCCTGCCGATTAATAATAGTACCAAGATTATTAAAAATTAGTTGAGGTTCGAAATTGAAGACATCATTAACACAATGTAAAACTGGGCTTCTCTTAGCCCTTGTAATTTCCATCTTCTCTAACAAATCCAGTTTTTTACTCTTTGGACACTCGTGTGGTATCTTTACATTGTTTGGTATAGAAAAATGGTGTCCAGTTGTTAGCAAAGCAAAAGCCGACTTTGTCTCAGTGATATCAATGTTTTTATATTTATCGAAAAGGCTAAAATGTTCCCGGGCCCTAGTGGAAATCCTTCTCCCTGATTGTCCGATATATACAGCAGAACAATCTCCACAGCCCAGTGAGTACACCCCTAATTTTGAGAGATGTGCAGTCTTATCTTTGGTCATTACTAGATGTCTCTTAAGTGAGTTCACTGTTTTAAAAGCAATTGAGACATCTAAATGTTTGAAAAACTTCGCGACCTGCATTGAAATATTACCAAAAAATGTTAAACCTTTGAAGCGTTTTTTAAGTGTTGGTTTAGAGTGAATAATATTAAAGGAAAGTTTGTATTTATTGAAAAAAAAGACAGTCTATTGATGGAGTGGATAGGAAAACCGTTGTTGAGAGCAATTTGTTTTATAATCTGCAATTCCTGATTGAAAGCTTCCCTGGAAAGAGGTATTTTGAACAACCGATAGAAAAATGAGTTGAAGCCTGCAAACTTGTGTGAGTGAGGAGAAATGGAACTAAAGTGAATAACGTTATCTGTAGACGATTGTTTTCTATATATTTCACATTCTATTTTGGTATTGTTCCTGATTAACATTAAATCTAAGAAAGGTAATCTACCCTCATTCTCCATCTCTAGAGTAAAATCTATTTTGTTATGAAGGGAGTTAACAAAATTTAAAAATACGGTCAACTCTTGATTATTTCCTTTCCACACGATACATATATCATCTACGTACCTCTTGTAAGCTAATAGATGGTTGGCAAAACGGCTTTTCATAATCTTTGCCTCCAAATCACTCATAAAAATCTTAATAAGAAAAGGGGAAAGGCAGGAACCCATCGCTAGACCCGTTAAGTGTCTAAAAAATAAGCCATAAAATCTGAAAAAAATTTGGTTCAGTACGGTGGAGAGCAGAGAAACGAGATTCTCCTTTACTAGTGCTGGTAGGGCAGTTTTGTCTAATAAACTCTTTACCAATTTAATGCATTCGTTGGGGGGTATGCTGAGGAACAAATTTTTTACATCTAAGAAAATTAATATTGCATCATGCGGAATGTCAACATCTTTGAGATACTGCGCGAAATCTACCGAATTTTTTGTGGAGTAAGTATTCTGAAAACCCGTAACCTCTCTCAAAACTTTATTTAGCCACGAAGACAAACGGTAACAGGGTGAGTCAACAAAAGACACCACGGGTCTGATAGGGTTTCCCTCGTTGTGTACCTTAGGTAAACCGTAGAGCAAAGGCGTTCTAGGATTCATAGGATACAAATTATATTTCGAGGTTTTAAAATATTCCAAAGTTACCAACGTTTGATCAAGAACACCTTTAACCTTCACAAAGAATGAATTTGTGGGGTCCCTATTGATACTCTGAAACTCACCAGAGTCCAGGAAGTCTACAACCTTCTGCACGTAATCAGCTCTTTTCATAACCACCAAACAAGAGCCTTTATCTGCTTTGGTGACGATCAGGTCGTGGAATTTTATTTTATTCTTCAATGAATCAAGATCAGTTTTTCCAAAATTACACTGTTTTTTGTTAGATAAGCCGGAATTTAAAAAATTAATAAGTTTTGCTCTAAGAATATTCTTGTTAGCGATGTCAGTACTCTGAATGATGTTCTCAGCCTCAACCGCAAGTGTCTCCTTTGTTCTCAAATCTATATCATGCGATAGATTGTATTTTAGGTTGTGGTTTAATAATTTTTCTTCTTGTGAAGTAAAAACAACATCTGTTAAGTTTAAAAAACGTGCATGAAAATTTAAATGGGGATTTGCAAGATTTTGCCTATATTCGTTAATATTATTTGACTGTAAAAAGGATCTTTGATTGCATTTAAGTTTATGAATTTTCTTACCCAATCTGCGAAAAGAATCCAGAACACTAAACTCTAAAAAATGATACATAGATGTCAAAGTAAAAAACAAGTACTTCAGTCGAGAGTTAGCCGAATTTAAATTACTATAGTGACTTTTAATCTCCTCTTTCAACCATACGATTCTTGCATTTTTCAATGCGGCTTCGGAGGATCTGGTGTGATCATTACATCTAAAACATACAAACTTTCCTTTAATATTATTCACTCTAAACCAACACTTAAAAAATGCTTCAAAGGTTTAACATTTTTTGGTAATATTTCAATGCAGGTGGCGAAGTTTTTCAAACATTTAGATGTCTCAATTGCTTTTAAAACAGCGAACTCACTTAAGAGACATCTAGTAATGACCAAAGATAAGACTGAACATCTCTCAAAATCAGGGGTGTACTCACTGGGCTGTGGAGATTGTTCTGCTGTATATATCGGACAATCAGGGAGAAGGATTTCCACGAGGGTCCGGGAACATTTTAGCCTTTTCGATAAATATAAAAACACTGATATCACTGAGACAAAGTCGGCTTTTGCTAACCACTTGCTAACAGCTGGACACCATTTTTCTATACCAAACAATGTAAAGATACTACACGAGTGTCCAAAGAGTAAAAAACTGGATTTGTTAGAGAAGATGGAAATTACAAGGGCTAAGAGAAGGCCAGTTTTACATTGTGTTAATGATGTCTTCAATTTCGAACCTCAACTAATTTTTAATAATCTTGGTACTATTATTAATCGGCAGGAAGACAATGTATAAACTTTTCACTGGACCTGCTGGTAGAGTGGTGGTCAGTATCTCGGTGTGTCACACGGGAGGCTTGGGTTCAATTCCTGGGTATATCAATAACCTTTTTTTTATTTTTTATTTATATATTTTATATATTTTTATTTGATTCAACTTTTATCTGCGCGTGTCAATACCTTAGTTTCTTAACCTCATCTCAGTGTGTATTTTAACATGTGACGTTATAGTTGTTTGATTTGTTCTTGTGATTTTAGTTAATGTCGAAGGTCTGTTTGAATTTTGTATATTTATAATGATAGTTTTTTATTGTTATATTATTTGTAGGTCTGATGATGACTGAAAAGGCGAAACACGTGTAACCGCATTATACTCTTTTTGACTGAGACCGAGACTTTGTGTCTTATTTCTAGTTTAGTCATTTGAAACTTGGTCTCTTAGAGAATATGGACGCTTTCTTACAGTTTGAACAGAAATTTGTTAATTTATTGTATGCCTATATAAATTAATAAAGGTCAATAAAGTATTATGAAAAAATGTTGGCTAGTAGATTGAGATCAGTTTAAGTCAAATTACTGGCAAAAAAGTGTGTTGGGGTGTGTAGTTATGTATGGAATGTCAGTTAACTTACCACATTTTTTTGTCAGTAATTTTTAAACCTTTCGATCACAATCTAGTAGCCAAAATTTTTTCAAAGTATTTTATTGACCTTTATTAATTTATATTAAATTAAATTACTATTTCCACATTTGCTACACAATGCTTAAGGACACCTTTTAAAATCAGGAGTTTATAAAATTCCTTGTTCCTGCGGTAAAGTGTATATAGGTAAAACTGGACGATCTGTGTCTACAAGACTTAAGGGACAGAATTAATGTAAGAGAGGGTTTCTTGTATCAATCTCGGATTATTATAAACGAAACAAAATTGGTAAATTTCCTTTATTTGAAAGAGATATTATGACGTTGACAGAACTTCTCCAACCATCCATTTGATCCTTTAAAACCATCAACTTCTAGATTCTACGCAATTTCTTGTGCTTTTTCCTTTATTATTGTACCGGATATTGAAATGTTTTTGGAGCGTACTTTACAAAACCAGTCGTAGACAATTAAATATCACTAATTTGAAATTTTCCTACCCAGAATTTTCCAGCTAATACTCTAACACTAAGTTTGTTTCTTTCCGCTACTTAAGAAATAATTCTTAAAGACTCAAAAACTTTCTTTTGTTTCAAGACATATTGATCGCACCAGAGTAAGATCAAAACTAAGATATTCTATTGATGAAGACTACATTTTATAAAAATTAGATGATCTATTTTTATGCAATTCACCGCAATTTACCTACAAGCCAGACAGCATAAGCCAGCCTATTGTTAAACTAGTGCTATTAACAATAGATAGGCGCCGCGCCGCTTATTAACATAGATCTAAATATTGCCCATAATGGGCAATGAAAATACCAGCATTATGTGGGTTTTTCAAAAATCATCTGAGGAGGTAAATTTGACTGTTTTTATTAAAAATGTTCCAAATTTTTCTGTCCGTTGAGAGTGTCCGTTGTCAGGTGGGTTTAATACACAGGAATACATATACTGACGGTCGGTGACTTCAAAATTGATCGTTCAGCAGAGGTGACCATTGTTCGGAGGAGTCCGTTAAGGGAGGTTTCACTGTACTTCCCTTTTATGAGCGAAGTAATTAGAGAATCAATTGAAATTGTCAAACACCCGGCAAAATGCCATTGAGACGCGGGCTACGTGCTACATCATGCTGTTTGATGTAGTGTTTTGATCTTGTGAAGTGAAGATCTCTTGTGCAAAAGTATACGAAACATAGGAAAGTAATTCCAATTTGACATGAGTTAAACCCAAGAACCTATAAAATCTTTATTGACTTGGGCCGTTAAAGTTTTTGTACTTTCATTAGTTCGATATTTTGTTTCGCCATACTGGATTTTTATTAAAATGTTACCATGTTATCCTCATATGACCCTTAATTTTTGATCGAAATTTAAAGTCAACTGCGAACAAAAACACCGACAGACCGATGAAACTGGAAAAACATATTTTTCGGCACCTTGAAACCCTAGAAGGTGAAGATGATTTTACAAGGAAAATAACAAGAAACAAACAAAAAATGCGCTACAAAATGCGGCTAATATCTTTCTAGGTAAACAAGGTTTTGGAACGAATTTGAGCAACAGGATAAAAATTGGATAAATGTCGAGTGGAAATAATGATAATGCAATATCGAGGTCGAGCGTCGGGGGCACTCGGCTGTAAGAAATTACAATCATGGACGAAAAATAGAAAAACGGGCTACAACGCCATCAAAATTAGTGCAGATTGGCAGAAAATACAGACGCTTTTCTCATTTTCAAAACAGCATTATATTACCGCACAGCCGATATTTTGTTAAATGGAAATTTGTGGCTGATACGCTGACAGGTCGTCTACCTGTTACTGGTTTGGATTATCGCGATCAGCGTATCATTTTTGTTTAATATTTATTTAAAAAATTGTTAGTTGTGGAGTCCCACAAGGATTAATTTTAAGGCCTATTCTTTTTTACTTCCGTCATAAAAGGGAAGTATCGTAATCGTGAAAAAATCACCATTCGATATTTTTTCAGATCTTTATGTTTCAGGGTCCCTAGATACCGAAAAACATGTTTTTCTGTCTGTCCTTTTGTCGGCCTGTGGGTCTGTCTGTTCGAGGCATAGCTAAAAAACTACTCACCCGATTGACTTCAAATTCTGGTCAAACACTGAAAGTCATATGGAGATGAGCTGGCAACATTTTGGTAAAAATCCAAAATGGCAAAACAAAATAGCAGCAAAGTGAAAGGTTAAAAAAATTATTACTATAAAACTACTTATCCATTGCACAAAGATCGAGTATTATATAGAAATCAACTGGTAAAATTTCCGTACGAATCCAAGATGGCGGAACAAAATGGCGGTTTAATAAAATATTTAAAAGTTCAGCCTGATAAAACTATTTAATGGACTGATTTCAAATTGTGTGCCATAACTAATTGTGGTGTAGAGATAAACTAGTAAAACTGTGGTACTAATAAAAAATGTCAAAATCTCATCCCAAATTCGCTTCTCTATATAGGGATATCGGCTCCTGTTATACCTACAGCAAAAGGTAAATGGGGAAAGTTTTAGAGGAAACTTATTGCATTCGGTATCCGACCTCAGATTTACGATCGGTCAATTGGTTCTGGAAATATCGGCGAACACCCGAAAATGGCGGATTTCGTTTTTCGCCAGTAAATCCAAAACTGTAAATTTGACAGCTGTCAAATTGTGACATTAGTCGGACACTTTTTAAGACGAAAATGGCGTTTACGAGATGTCGCCATCGCCTTTTGTTATCCCGCAACCCGCCTCAACTTTCATTTTTCTTATGGTCGCCATATTGGATTTTTCGTTTTTTGGAAAGGGAGTAAAATTTCCAGTCTAGTGATGTTTCATAAGTGCATAAAAGATTTGAGCATCATCGAAATATCTCACTTCGTAAAGTTAGGTCTCAATTTTTTCTAAGGAGGCCATGATTAATTTGTAATAAAAGTGACTTTGACGTTAAATAATTGAAAGTATCAAAGTTGTGTTTTAATAAGTAGTACCCTTTCTCTCAATAAAATCATAAATCTGACACATACAAATTGTCGAGACCTCTTTAAAATGGCCGGTACTTGCAGTCACACACAAACGCCGATATTACCTCACCAAGGTATTTGGAGATGTTCCCCGAACGACGGCAACCTCAAAACCCAATTCCTGAAAAATAGTGGTTAATTTAATTAATAAATGGGGCCTTGGAACAACCTAGATGCGAATACAATATTGACAATGATAATCGCGACAAAGACATTTTACAAGCTATCAACGAAAAACCTAGTGCATTGGTAAGAACTTTAGAACAGGAAATGTATGTGCCAAAATCAACAGTACAGAGAGTGTTAAAAAAAAATAAGTACAATCCATACAAACCCATAATAGTACAAGGACTTAATGAAAATGATGTTCCAAGACGATTACGTTTCTGTGTGGGATGAAACTCCCGATTTTGTGAATAAGACATGAGTGGTCCGATGAGAGTAGGTTTACAAATTGTAATACGGTAAACGGTAATCAATTGTCGTAAGTGACTTGTTGGTCGTCATTTGAAAATCTTTAAATTAATGTAACCCAGGTACGAAGTAGTTAAAAACTTATTTAGATTTTTTTTAGTCGTTATTTACGTTCATGTTGTATTGAAAATGCAATGCGATTAATACATTACTTATTAATGTTGTTCTAACTGTTGCTTTTAGGATTAAGAACAGCCTTGGTAGAAACAGGGTGTCTTAACGTCACGACGAACTGCGGCCATCGATTTCTTAGAAAGTAGGCTTTGGAAAAATTTGAAATTTTGACAGCTAACTAAAGTCGATGGGGGAATTCGCGCAAAATATTTTCAAGTAGACGTCAACTTTCTTTTTTAAATAGAACACCCTTTATATTATCAAATTTTTGGTTTCATTCATGTATAATATCCTATACCTAAATTGAACTGTTTTTGAGATATTTTGAATTTTATGTGAAAAATGACGTTCCCAGGTCTAGACATAACTATAAATATCTGCTTATCGAAGTCTCTATTATTTATTTACGGGTGGCTTCCTTGTCCAAAGGATCCACTTTAGTGTCCTGTGCTGATATTTTTATAATAAATAAATATAGGGTGATCAAAAACTGACATTATAAATAAACTTTAAAAAATCGTTAAAAGTTACTTTTTCAAATGGAAAAACCCCAATTTTTATAATTTTATCTTATTTAACACTTAAAATAAGGGTGACTTTGTGTAAAGTTGTCTATTCCAAAAATTTGTAGTTTTTGAGTTATTGACGATTTAATATTTTTTATTCTAATAATGCCAGACGGCTTCTTGTTAGTTGTTAGTTGGCCATGATAGGGAGGCCTGGGGGGAACAAAACCAATTGGTTACTATAGAAACGCAATTTTTATGGTCGTTTGACAATTACGTACTAAAATATTATTTATTTACTATAGTAATTATAATAATTATTAAACTAATAATCGTGCCGGGGCGATTAAATTACCACACGAGGATTATTTGAATTTGTTTATTATCTATGGGGAATCTAATAGTTTTAACAAGAACATGCAAGATATCTGCTGATAGATATCCAGATAAACAGAAACCGTCACAGAAATGCGTTAAACAAATGTTGGAAGACTATAAAAATTTTGGAAACGTCAAGGTAAAAATTAATAAGAAGAAGCCCATTGTTGATAATGAAAATGTCGAGATTGCAATTCTGGGATATTTTGCAGCATATCCAATGACATCCCTAAGAAACGTGGCAAGACAATCAGGAATCTAACAACCTTATTTAATATCATTGGTTCAACATCTAAAAGACACCGATTTGCCAAAAAGAATACAGTTTTGCTAGTTTATTGTAACAATGGTACAAGATAACTTTAGATTTTTGGACAATATAATTTGGACCGATGAAGCAAAATTTACTAAAAATGGCCTTTTCAATAGACTCAATTCCCATTTTTGGAGTGATTCGAATCCTTATGCAGTAAGATCGCTGAACTTTCAAGAATCAAAGAATATTTTGTGCAGTAAGGAACGATGGAATAATAAAACTGAATTTTACATTGCCTAAAAACAAGGACTTTTTTAATGAAAAATAATCCATTTAGGTAATATTTCAATAATTTTTTTTATCAATTTAGCGTCAATCCAAAGTTAGATAAATCATTTAGTAAATATTATTACATAAATAAATTAAATTAAATTATTTATACAGGTCACACTACACTACTTCATACAAATACTGGTCCACATACCGTAAAATATCATATCTAAAAAAATATATCGTCCCAAGTTTTATAGGAAACTTATCTTTAGTTAGATATTTACAAGCTATTTATACAGGGTACTTTAGAAAGTCATAAAATACTAAACCTTCTTTTTTTTATTGAGCACTCTTCAGATTAAATTAATTGAATTTTGATGTAATTTGTTTCTTCTTAAATCAATAAATCGATGAATATTATCAAAGCATTTCTTTCCGTAAAATTATGTCTATAAACTTTTGTAGGAGAAAGATATCTGCATATTCTTGAAGAGTTGGACAACGAATATTTAAGTAATTTACCTTAGAACATAGTCAAATTTTCTACCAACACGATGGCGCCCCCACCACATAGAAGCGTTACAGTTACTAACTTTTTACAAGCTACGTTTTACGACAAGTGGATTGCCAACAATGGAACTTTCCTGTACCTCCTCGTTTCCCCCGATCTGACAGTCTTAGACTATTTTATATGAAGAACGATAAAAGGAATCGTTTATTTTAATCCAGTAACAACAAAAGAGGACTGTATGGCAAGGGTAAGGGACGCGTTCGAAAGTTTATCTCCAGCTTCAATTAGAGCGGCCACTCACGAGGGATTTATTTCAAGGTGGATATTTTCAACATTTATTGAAAAAATAAGTTGTGCTCTTGTGTAGACTAGACTATAATGGGAATAGTCTTTCTTTAATTAATTTTTGTCTTCAAGGTTTCAACATTTTTATAGTTTTCCAACATTTGTTTAACGCTGTTCGGTGACGGAGGGTTCTGGCATGTTGTTGTTAAAACTCTGTTAGATTTCCCACAGATAATAAACAAATTCAAATAACCCTCGTGTGTGTAATTTAATCGCCCCGACATGATTATTAGTTTAATAATTATTATAATTACTATAGTAAATAAATAATATTTTAGTAGGTAATTGTCAAACGACAAGAAATATTACGTTTCTATAGTAACCAATTGGTTTTGTTCTCGCCAGGTCTCCCCGTCATGGCTAACTAACAAGAAAACTTAGAAGCCGTCTGGCATTATTAGAATAAAAAATGTTAAATCGTCAATAACTCAAAAACTACAAATTTTTGGAATAGACAACTTTATACAAAGTCAGCCTTATTTTAAGTGTTAAATAAGATAAATAAGATAAAATTATAAAAAATGGGGGTTTCCATTTGAAAAACGATTTTTTAAAGTATATTTATAATGTCAGTTTTTGATCACCCTATATTTATTTATTATAAAAATAACAGCACAGGCTCACTAAAGTGTATCTCTTTTGGACAAGGAAGCCAACCGCAAATAAATAATAGAGACTTCGATAAGCAGATATTTATAGGTATGTCTAGACCTGCAAACGTCATTTTTTACATAAAATTCAAAATATCTCAAAAACAGTTGAACTTAGGTATTGGATATTATACATGAAATATACCTAGAATTTTTCGAGATATCCAAAAATTCGATTATATACAGGGTGTTCCGTTTAAAATAAGAAAGTTGACGTCTACTTCCGGTATAACCGGAAGTGCCGCCATCTTGAAAATATTTTGCGCGAATTGCCCCCATCGACTTTAGTTAGCTGCCAAAATTTCAAATTTTTCTAAAGCCTACTTTCTGAGAAATCGATCGCCGCAGTTCGTCGTGGGACACCCTATATATAAAGAACAATAAGACGAAAACCATAAAACAGAATAAATCCGGTGTTGACAAGTTAAATTGTGGAACCTGTTCAAAATTTTATATTGGACAAACAAGCAGAACGTTAAAAAAAGAATTAATAAACATACATTTAGTTACAGAAAGCATAAAGGTAATTCCAATTACTGTAAACATTTATTTCAGGAAAACCGTACTTTCTATGAGAACTTTGAAATTTTACATGTAGAACGAAAAAGAAAAAAACTCAATTTACTAAAAAGTATGGAAATAAATAAATATAAAAATAACAACACTTTATTAAACGATCAATTTGACCTAAATAGATCCCCATTGTTAAATCTTTATTAGGCTATAACGAAAAATCCAGAAAACGGCTTCAGGTATTTAATACCTACAGTTTGTGTTACACTTCTATTTAAGATCTATAGTCCGACTCTGGATAAATGGTCATGACTAACTAATACCTTTATACTTTATAACTGCTTGTGCATCTGTCTTGGCTAATAAATCATTCCGGTCCAGGGTGGTAGTAGGAAGATTGAAACAATGTTTATATATGTACGTACAAAAATGTATTGCGTATTGCTGACTTTGAAATAAATTATTGATAGGTGGTAAAAATAATAAGCCGGACTACATAATTTTTATTATTTTGTGCCAAACAAAAAAGGTTATTCTTAAAAACTAAAGAAAACAAAAAGGAGTGGAACGTATGAGTAAAATGGATTATCTCAATCAATGATTTAATAACTGATCTCATTAGTCTGAATTTGTACTATCACTATCATTCACTGATATAATTAAAGGTTTTACATTTTCCCATTATTTTTTATAATTATTTTCGACTTTAAGTACATGATTAACGCATGTTCTCCAACTGCTGCTGGTATTAATTCACATTGAGTTTTAATTACTTCAATTACATTAACGGACATTTGTGGGCTTACATTATTGCGTCTAACTTTGTTTTTTAATTCAGACCATCATCATCATTCATTCCTTTAGAATGCTTTTATAGCGTCATCTACGCAATATGTTTTATAATACGATTTAGTTTCTAGCACCTCAACTAGTTGATTTTTTGTATAATTTTTTTCAAAATAGAGGTCATGTTGGCTAAGGAATTCTTACAGCACCACTTTTTTACTTCTTATGGTTGGTACTTTTTCTGCTAAGATGCTGTGATAACTAACACTATCATAAACGACTACACTGCCTGGCGGGGTATTCGGAAGAAGAGAATTTTTTATCCAATTTTCAAAAAGCTCACTTGTTGTGTCCTGATGGTAGTCTAACGAGCAGTCTTTAATGTTTTTTGCCAAAAGTAGCAAAGCGTTCTGCACCCAGCCATCCCTCGAGCCAGCAAGTGCAAGATAAGAGCAGTGTAAGATGCATATTCTCTTTCCTCTAGAAGCAGGTGCATCTAAAATGAACTTTGGTGAAGAATCTTGCCAACCTTTAATTGTAGGGTCATAGGTGTCGAACCAGGTCTCATCTAAATAGTAAATATTTCAGTTTTCTGCGCGGAACTGATGAATTTGAATTAAATATTTTTGTCTCCATTCCACTAGCCGTTTCGCGACTAACAGTGAATTGACCATTTGCTAATAACTTTTCTCGCAAAGAATCAAATGATGGAATCTGCTTAAGCTCATACATCCCATACACTTCCCTGCGAATTAATTCTGCATCACCATTCCCAAACTCTATCATTGAGCCTTTATCTGTTCTTCCTCTCCAGTGAATTGTCTTGGTCAAGGAATCGACGTAAGGTAGACCTTGGAATGACGGTTAACTCCACTGTCCTCTTAATGGTAGCTTCTTTACCTTCTGACGTTTTTAGAAGTCCTACAGACACATATTTGAAGGTCATTAAACGTTTCTTGATATTACTGCATATAAATATTAGTGAACGCAATTTAAATCTTTGCATTGGTATGTGAGTTATTATTGGCGAATGTGCTTAGTCAAAGGCACTGTAAGGAGTCGCAAAAGACGTCACCGTATGAATACAAATGAAGAAAACAGAGATAACACAAATATTTTAAAAATAATAATCAAAATAGCCGCCGGCCAACAGCTGATTTCCAAGTATTTAAAAAAAAATGGATTAGATATATTTTGGAGTACATTCCAAAAATAAATTGTATGGAGCAGAGATCTGTTAATCAGTGGCGGCTATTCAGGTGAAGTAGGTGAAGTGCTACTTCACCAAAAAAAAATAAACAAGCAAGCATCTAACTATATTTATTATAATCTCTTAAAATTTGAGTTTTTACATTCATTTATTCACCTAATTGGAAAAAAGGAAATGGGAATAAACTGTACATCTCGAATAAATATTTTACTTGAACGTTGGCGACATGTCTTTTTAAAACTTTCAATCGAACTTTATTATAACAACTATAACAGTGGCGCAAACCGCTTCGACTTTGCTGCAGGTGCTATGTTTAGTTTACGATTTTCCTACTACGTTGCCATGACAACGCGTTCGCGATGACGTCGACCGCATGGAAGATTAATGTTAACCAGCGCCATACAACGCCCTCGGTGAATTACTAACGCAGTACACTACACCCACGTGTGTGTCGTTCAGTTTGGGGTGGTTGTCTACTTTAATTTTCGTGGATTTCGCTGCAACCGGTTAGTTCCTTTGCAGTTTCCTTGGCTGTTCTGTGTTATATTTATTTATGGTGTTGTTACAACTTTACTTGGTGTCGGGTTTATTAATTTACATTAATGATCAATCCGATCACGGATGGGGTTTGCATTTTGTTCGAAACTCCATTTAATCGATTGAAGGGACAAGATCAGAGTTTTAATCGTCATCCTGGTTTTCGGCGTACAAATGGTTATGTAGTAGTCAAATATTACAAAAATTGTTTTACTGGCCTTGTTTACTAGTTTCCAATAAATATTCAGTGTGGAATAAGGAAGGATTTGCAGGTATGTTAAATATATATAAACAGGAAGACTCGGCGGAGCATTTAAAATGCGAATTAATGCTAAAAACATTTGTAAAAAATCAAAGCACTATAGCTGACACCCTAAAAGAAAATGCTAAACTAAAAACGTCCAATTAAATAGACTATTTATATGCTTGGTAATTAACGTAGTTTTGTACCTTGCAAAACAAGAGTTAGTCTTTCGCGGCCATGATGAGAGCAGCGAGTCAATAAATAGGAGGATTTTAAAAAGCTTTTAGGTTTATTAATATCGAGAAATTCTCAAGAATTAAAAGATCATCACAAAAAAATTAAAAATGTTTTTACTGGTGACTCGAAAACTATTCAAAACGAAATAATCAATTATTAATTGAATTTAATTGAATGCATTTTTGATTATTTAAATGATCATGTAAAAAATGAAATAATGAACACACAATTTCTTCTGTGCAAGTGGATGACACCACTGATATTACGCAAACCTCCCAGTGCTCCATAATTTTAAGATACGTTAATTCAGAAGGTTCAGTAGTGGAAAGATTCTTAGGATTTTATAATGTATGCTCCGATAGAACGTCGGAGAATTTATATTCTCTATTGGATCAAATTTTGGACCAATTTGACTATAAACATAAATTAATAGGGCAATGTTACGATGGCGCACGTGTCATGTCGGCCATCTAAATGGCCTTCAAAAAAAAAAGAAAAAGCGCCGCAGGCTGTATTTGTCCTGATGCAGCAAAGTTTAAAAATATTTCTAAATGTCGAATTTTTTTGCAAGCCTTAGTGGTATTCCCTCATTTTTTCATCACTCAGCCAAACGAAAGTATGCTCTTACATCTGCATCTACGAGGCGCATACCAACAATTACAAAAACTCGTTGGCCTTCAAATTCGAAGTTAGTAAATGTGATTGTTCAAGTTGCGTTCTTCATTCATTTTTGCATATCCAATATAAAAGGCTGTCGTGAGGCGCTCTGTACAAAAAGAAATGAACATTTTTTTTAATACCATGTTTGATAAAGCAAATTCTATTACAGAAATAAATCATTACAAATGAGAGTTTGCTAAGCTTTCACCTGAAGAAATTAAGTATAGAACCCTTTTTTATGAAATATTGGACCATATTTTAATGGAAATGACACTAAGTTTTCAAGACTCTGAAAAACATACATTTTTATATTTGGCAGATTCTCCTAAATTTTCTGACAGTTTAAATTTTCCGACTGGTCCGTTTCAAAATTTGTTACAGTTATATGGGGAAATATTTTTAAAAATTCAACGACTTAAAAATGAGTTTGGTCTTATTTTTGCCAATGACAGTAATTGGAATATATCGCTGCAAGAGCAAGTGAAAAAAATTAATGAAAATAAAAATATTTTAACCAAAGCATATAAAGGGTTTTCCCTTATTTTGACAATTTCTATATATAATAGAAAGAAGTTTTGTAAAAACTTATTTAAGAAATACAATATCTCAAAAAAGACTTATTTCTCTAGGCAATATTTCAATTCAAAAGGAATGTCTGGAGGAGATTAGGGCAACTCATCCATTTTATGAGGATGTTATCCTATTTTTAGTGAATGTTCCGAATATTATTTGTAAAAATTTGTTAACAAATTGAGTTTTTTTTACATTTTTAGAAAAAGAAAAGTGTTGCACCTTATTGATATTTTTATAGCGTAAAAATCTTTGGAAGTAGTTTATCGATAGAACCGTTTTACCGCTTCATACTGCAGATAAAATGTTTCAACATTTTTTTAGCTTCTATTCAAATAACAGTAATTTGAATATTTAAACAAAATAATAATTTTTTATTAGGCGATTCAGAAATTTTTAAAACTACTTATTTAATGTGATTGACCGAATGAATTAGAGTGATTGTTTTATTAGATACGTCTAAGAAACTAAAAAAAATATATAAATTTTAGCTTGATATGATACTCCTAAAACAATTCTCTTGCAGCACATCGGTAAATGGCATTTTGTTTTTTGCTCGTTTATCTCTCCAATTGCGTCGTCGGATTCACAGTTTTCAACCAACAGTCTAAACTTTTTAAAAATTACTAATAACACCTCACAGAAAGATTGTTACTCTAAAACTAAAAAACACCATTGAACACCGCTAATGCCACAGTTCAAATCATTTAATAATAAAAATAAAATACCGACCTGAACTGAGAATTTTTCCCTCATATTTTCTCCATTCTTTTAGCTTATTCCTCTTATATCCTGTATATTTTAATTGTATTTTTAAACTGAATTTAATATTATGTAGCTCTTAAAAAGTTTTTTTTCTAGTTTTCCTTAAGCTAGAAACTGCCGCCCTCCAAATTTGCCCCCCACCCTAGAGCCGGCCATGGATACTTATCTTCAATGGCCCAAAGAATTTGACAAAATCACTGCCTTAAGAAGCATGCATTCAGTCTGCTATGTAGTAAGACCTTTTGCGACTCTCTCTAACACATTGCCTAACACAAATGCTTTGCTTTTTTAATTCATAATTTTTATTAAAGATATTAAGTCAATCTAACGAACCTATAAAAATGATTTTATATATTATCGATATACATGGTACATTATGTATCCACTATCACAAAACATATTTCCACATATGCCTTGGCCTCGGCTATTTAGATAAACATTTGCTAGACGAATATATAGTGCCGCCCTTTGGTCAAGTCCAGGAAATACAAGATTTGTATCTGGTGTCAAGATGACCATTCACTCCCCTTATTTATTTATGCCCCGAACCAATAAGTATTTTATCCATTTTACTTGGGAATGCTCCCTTTTTATCGGACACAAAAGGAAATTTGCAAGGGATGGCTCTCGGTCTTTTTCTGATGAGAATTTGAGAACGCGCTTAAATAAAATTGATTACGCGACCACAAATATGCCGTTGCAAACTGCAGTGCATAAAACAACCTTGAAAGTTGCCGATTGTTTTTTATTTTTAGATTTTTTTATACTTTATTTTCTAATTCATAGGAGGACACCAAAGTGTCTAAAGCAATAAAGCTGTGATAAAGAATTGGCGTGTTGTGATATTTTCCATTTTTAGTAGATTTATTAATAGGTTTCAACATAGTTTTGGTTTTTGTTCTCGGAAAATACAACAAATGCTCTATGGGGATTTTAATAAACTTTTCCTTTGTTAACCGACTTCAAAATAGGAAGATGTTCTCAATTCGACCTATATGTATTTTTTTATGTTTGTTCGGGCATATTATTTAAAGGGCTTGGCCGATTTTGATGAGTCTAGCGCCAAATCAATCATATCTCAAATATTGATTTTAAAATTGGAACTCAGTCAAAAAAGTCAGCTGAAAAGCTTTTAGACAGCAATCTATGGCCACATGGCGTAGTAATAAAACGGTCAGCTGTATCCGAACTTTCAGAAAAATCTACACCGAACCTTCCACCTCCCTCCACACCGAAAAAACTGCCCACCAACTCGAGCTCCGTCAGTTCACTGGTTGTCTCCTCTCCAATTTCTCAAAAGGGCACTATAATATCTTCTGACAAAGAGGCCATTGCTGCCTGCAAAGCAAGTGTCTTGTTGAGCGACAGCTGCTACAGTCTTTCCAAGAAAGCTCCTATTGAGCAAGAACCTATTTTTGATCCAATGTCTCCCCCAACAGTGAAGCTTACGCGAACCGAAAAAAGTTCTGATAACCGTTTCCTCATGTCTAGACTAAGAGAACCAGCCATTTTAAAGGCCTTCAAGTTATATCTCGCCTTCCTGCACGACCAACCTGCGCCAATTCACTTTGAAGGGTTTACAAATACAAGCACCAGGCTGTTTTTGGCTTCTGAAGGCATTCCTATTTTACCAGCAATTCTCCCAAAAAAAATTTTTAGAAAACACGACGTGTCCTGAGGGACTAGATTCCTCAAAACTTCCTGTTGTCTGTAGTCTTAATATGGTTCTAATTAATATTGCTTCTCTAAGAAATAAAACTGACGAGTTGTACCTATTTCTGGAAGAATTGGAGTTCCCCCAACTTGTTGCAATTACTGAGCACTGGCTGAATCTAAACGAACCCTTTTATATTGAGAGGTATACCACAATAGCTAGATATGACAGAAAAAACTTAGCTCACTGATTCTATCCCTAAATGGAGATTTCATGTCGGTATCTAAATATGATCATTTGTTAGCGGATAGCTCTTTTGAATTCTCTATGGTATATAATCAAAACCTTGATCTTTATGTAATTTGTATTTCTAGATCACCAAACTCTGATGTACAATCATTTTTAAATAGCCTGGTAAGTTTGCTAGACAGTCTACCGATTAAAGGTAAAAAAATTCTATGCGGGGACTTTAATATTGACTATGCTACTATTTGTGCCATCTAAAAATATCTAATTTCTATATTCGACTCTTTCGGTCTTTCAATGCATGTATCCTCGCCAACTAGAATTTCAAAAAACTCTTCTTCTTTACTAAATTACATGGCGTCTGATTTTTCTCCATCAGAAGTGCATTCACAGGTCTATAACTCAGGTCTTTCCGATCACGAGGTGGTAATTTCCAGGTTTAGTTTACCTATTAGGCCCTTACCAAGATCTCGCCATCGGCGCAGAATTTTCTCGGCCGCAAATTTCTCAGTATTTCATAATATTTGCTTTAACACCGATTGGAATTTTGAATCTGATAATGTCAACACAAACTTCAGAACTTTTTTAAATAAAACTTTAAGTGCTTTTAACAATGGCTTCCCGCTTAAGAATATCAAACCTAAGCGGCATAAACCGTGGACCACGAAAGGAATATATTCTTATTCTCGACTATATCTCTAACTATAGGAGGATCTACACTACTCTTATTAAGTCAGCAAAAAAATTACACTACCGAAAACGTCTAACAAACTCAAATAACGTTTCAAAAGAAACCTGGTCCATCATCAATAACCTCAGAAACAAATCAAACCCTGTGACTCAGATCTTGCCTAATGATCTAAATGATTATTTTATTAATGTAAGCAAAAATGTTACCTCTAGTATCTCGCCAAGTTTGGACCCTCTTTCGTTTCTCCCTCCTTCAAAAAATTTAGCTGATAGCTTTTTCTAAGGTAATAAATAATATCAAAAGTAAATCTTCGTGTAGCACTGATGGCCTATCAATTAGAATATTCCTGAACTTGCCACTCCCAGTCATAGAGGCCCTTACAACATTAATAAATGAGTCCTTTATAAAAGGTGTATTCCCTGATTGCCTTAAAAACAGCTATAATTATTCCACTTCATAAAGGCGGCGAAAAAACTAACTCTTGCAATTATCGCCCAATTGCACTACTACATTCTACTACCATTTCTCCTGAAACATCAAATAATATCCCCGAAGCAGTTCGGATTTCTACCCAACAAGTGCACCAGCGACGCCATGTTCACGTTGCTTAGAGGCGTCTACTTATCTCTCAATAACAACCACCCAACTGCCTCAGTTTTTTGCGACTATGCGAAGGCCTTTGATTGTGTTAGTCATGAAATTCTGATACACAAACTAAATTTTTATGGAATTCGTGGTACTTCTTTAAATTGGTTCAAATCTTATCTTGGGAAAAGACAACAACTTGTAAGTGTTAATGGTTCCGATTCTGATTGTAAGTTGATTACAAGTGGAGTCCCTCAAGGTTCAGTCTTGGGACCTATTCTTTTTTTGTTATACATTAATGATATCACGAACCTTAAAATGAATGGAAGAATTTCCCTTTTTGCTGACGACACAAGCATAACTTGGAGTGATTTTGATACAACGTCTTTACACTCTAGTATCTCCAAAGACTTGGTTATAATTAAGGCTTGGTCCGATACCAATATGCTTTGTTTTAATGTCGATAAAACGGTGGCGTCATCTTATAAGGGAACTTTACAACCACTTCCGGTACATAACAGCAATATTGAATACGTAGAGTCGGTTAAATTCCTGGGTTTAAATATAAATAACAACCTAAAATGGTCTATTCATATTGACACCTTAACTAAAAAACTTTCTACCGCCTGCTTCGCCATTCGATCAGTTTCAAAAGAACTAGACGTTCCTTCTGCCAGACTTACTTATTTCTCTTTATTTGAATCCCACCTCCGCTATGGCCTTCCCTTTTGGGGCTGCTGTACCACCGAGCAATTTCGTAATATTTTTATGCTTCCAAAGAGAGCCATTCGTTATTTGTTTGGTCTAAATAATAGAGCTCACTGCCAATACTATTTCAAAAGACATGAAATATTAACACTTTTTGCATTATTTATTATGGAAACGGTATGTTTGCTGAGAAAACATATAAACACCCTCCCAGAAAGACCACAACATGTATACCCTACCAGAAACTCTAGGCATGATATATATCTTCCCATTCCTTCCTCAGAATTAATAAAAAAATCAATTATTTACAACGCCATAAAACTTTACAACAATCTGCCAGTACATTTAAAATCTATCCTTATGCTTGCACAATTTCGAAAAAACACCAAAGCATACCTCATTGAGAGACCATTTTACAGCGTTAATGATTTTTACAGCGAGTAAGTCTCTTTAAATTGTCCCTAAATTCGCTTGTTTACTTAAAGCTTTTGTGAGTCATGTCCTAACTCGTAGCATAGAATTTTGAAAATCATCATATAGAGAAAAGAACTGTCGAACATTCACTTAAAACTTAATTATTTTTGTTAGGTATTGGATTAAAAACAAGATTTAATTCTTTTTTGTATACTACATTCTACACTAGTTCATTATACCTTCTGTTTAACATCACAATTATTTGTGTAACTATAATAACATAGAGTTTAAGGTCGCATAGTTGCAATTTTGATTTCAATGTCATCGAAATTATTCACCTCGTACATGTGTGTTTGTTTACTTTTATAAGGTTATTAGTATTCATTAACTGTTTTGCGGCAATGTTATGTTATATTCTAACGTGTGTTTTACGATTTGGTAAATTGATAATTTACATTTTTAAAAAAGCATTGACCTATCGAAATTCTTTTCGATTAATGTTTTGATATGTCTTATTTTAGGTATATTTTGCTTTGTCCATAAAATTGTAAAATTTTTCTGCGGCAATAAAGCATACTTTTGTTTGTTTGTTTGACGTTTCTCTGGTGGTCCCACATATTTTGATTTAAAATTCGTTCACCTTTGATTTGAAATAATAATATTAAAAAAACACAGGTATAAGGGCGATAAAGGCTGCGAGTTTTGTCATTACGTTTTTTTAAATTCCCTTTCCAAACTAAAGCATTGAGGTGTGTAATAGATATACAACCCCATTTACTAAAAGGTATCTCTTTTGCTATCCATTTATGTAATTTTATTAATTATGCATTAGGAGCAATCTTATCTTATAAAGTTTTCTTTAGTGCTTTTTTTATATTTTTATGTTTGTTAAATGACTCTTAAGATCACTAAGAAAAACTATTATAAAATCGTAAGTTCGACTCGGCTAGCTGATATTTTAGAGCAACTTAATAAGATTATAATTTTAATGTAAAATACTCCGGCTAATTGAACTTAGCAAACGTTGGAAAAGTTTTTTTATAATTTGTTTATGGGCGCCAGGGCTATAGGAGCTCGAAGAAGAAAGATATACAGATATAAAATAAAGGAAGAGAGCAACTTAAAATAATTAGATTTAGATATTTAATAAAAAATAAAGATAAAATATATGCTAATGTGACCTAAATTAAATAAATGAAAAACAAAATCACGAAACTACCAATTTATTTTTCCTTGGACTGTGTTTTTTTTTGAATATTGTTTTCAATTTTTACAATATAAGTACCTGACATACGTCAGTTTATATTGATTATATTTTATATTTTGGAAAAGATTTGGTTATTTATTTTTTCTCAATATATGCATAAAAATCAATTAATTATTAAATCAAGGTTAGAAAGTACATTTTCTCATAAAATTAAGTTAAAATATTCAAACGGGTTAAATAAATTTAGTTGGTAATTAGATTTTTTTAATATTTTTTAAGCAGCTGATCGTTTATCAGTATGATTGAATTTTATTTATGTGAAATTCTTTGTGAACAAACAAACAATGAAACTCAATTATGTGTTCGGTTGTTGAATATTAATTAGTAAAGCAGCTGATCTTTTATCAGTTTGATTTAATTTAATTAGTAGATAATAGGAAGTTCTTTTCGAACAAACAAACAATGAAACTCAATTATATGTTCGATTGTTGAATATTAATTAGTAAAGCAGCTGATCTTAAATCAGTTTGATTTAATTTAATTAGTTGATAATATGAAGTTCTTTTTGAACAAACAAACAATGAAACTCAATTATGTGTTCGGTTGTTGAATATTAATTAGTAAAGCAGCTGATCTTAAATCAGTTTGATTTAATTTAATTAGTTGATAATATGAAGTTCTTTTTGAACAAACAAACAATGAAACTCAATTTTATGATCGGCTGATATTTGACCTTATGCAAAATTTCTAAAATGACAACATGACTCTAAATAATTCTAGACACTTTTAAGCAAATTTTTTAAGTAGAAAAAATTCAATCATAAATAGCCAAGTTATTATAAATTCAAATTAAGAGAATAAGAGAAATTTTAATTCAAAAAGTCCAATTTGATATTAGAGGAAAATTACAATAGAAAAGAAAATCAAAATTTCAGTTCCATAATCCCAATAAATTTACCATGAAATAAAATGCCACAATGTTAATATTAAATTAGTGAAATATCAATGGTATTACTCACTAGTATGATACCTTGATTTAATATACACTCACATAATTTATAAGAAAGAAAAATTTTATACCTAATTAGGATAAATGTAAATGTCCAAAATCTTTAAGAAATTAATATTTTAGTACAGATAATAATTTTTACAATTAAATATACCAATGCCACATAGACAATATTTATACACTGTGTAAGTATTAATTTATACCTACATTAAATTTGATATATTTAAATCAAAAAGATATGTTTAAATTTTACGTAAATCGAGACGAAAATTTTTATATATATATTTTTTTACGAAATTGGTCTGTTTTAACATTCCAATATATTTATTTCCTGACTAGATAGAGCAAAACTGACTTAGGTTCATGGGCTCGATTTCTGAGAAATGTTTAATGGCAAAAACCGCCTGCCGATATTTTCACTGCCAACTGAGATATAGGGCGTTTTTCAATTTTCGGCCATTTTGAAAATTGTCCATAACTTTTTTATTTTGCCACACGGAAATTAAATTCTGCAAAGACATTCTAAAGGCACTTTTTTATGTGCAATCCAGTGGCGTACTCAGATTTTTTCTATAGATTATCCGTTTTATCATAAATAGGCAAAACTTTTTTTTTTGGTAGGGAAAAATCATAGAGAAGGCTAAAATTATAAAAAAAAAAAACCTGCAAAATCGCATTTAGCCCATGTTTCAATGATATAAAAATGTAATTTTTCTTGCCAGAAAACACTCAAAATTAACTTACCAGATGTTAGGGCTTAACAAAGCAGTAATCCATTACTGAATTGGGATTTTATTGGATTTAATCCAGCTTCTAGGCTGACTAAGTTAAAATATTAACTAAATTCCAACTAACTTACCTCATGTTTGCTTTCAACAATAGAAATTTTGCAAAAGAGGCTCGAAACGACTGACCCACTCGGTTTTATGGAATCGGACTACATAAAAACAGTACATCCGTATGTCTCACCAAAACATGGCGCCAATTCAGAATCTATTTTTGGCAGTTAAGATTTTTAATAATGAAAAACCCAATTAATAGTTAATATTTGATCAATCTAAAACTCAGGAAATTTTCTCAATACAACTATCTATGTGATACACCTAATAAAGAATCAATTAGGGACCATTTTATAATAATATTCATGAAATTGAAAAGCATATGTATAAATTTTATTTTAAATGTGGCGGACGAAATCTGAATCTAGAAATTTCCTTCGAACGTGTTTTACAAAGCGAGAATTTGCGATCTGTTGATTCGGGATCGATATCATAACTTCGGTGCCATGCGTGCTGTACTTAATAGTCCAAGCAATTGTTAATCCAGTAAAATTATGATTTGATGCTATTAATTAGAAAATTGTTAATATTATTTAGCTTAAATTGAATTTTGAACCAAACATTGTAACGAACGGAAAAGTTTGTTACAATTTCAAGGAACATTACCCAACGATGAACCAGTTACCTACACATCGCGTACTTTGAATGAAACTGAAACCAGATATTCAACAATAGAAAAAGAATTTTTAGCCGTACTTTGGGCATGCAAATGTTTTCGCCTTATACACTAAGCATCAAAATTGACGTACCATTGTAAATTGCACAGAATTTCAATGTGGATTTGTTTATCGCTAAAAACGTCTCTATGTGAGTTTTTATTAAAATTATAGTTTTGAGCATATACAGGGGCCAACAATGAGGGTAATTTTTCACCAGAATATTTGAAACACCCTGTGGATCGTTTCAGCCGTAACAGGGGGTATACCCTTGCAAATTATAGCTCCATGTTTTCTTAACAATTTGGTTTTTGTTTCATGCCAATATCTCTGTTTTTAAATGAAATACAGAGCAAAAGATTAAAGCGCACTAGTTTATTTTAATAATTCAACATCTTAAAATATGGTAGGCCATGAAATGAACAAGTTTGACAAACTGTCATGTTTGTTTATTATGTGTCAATTTTATCTTTGAAAAGTGTTAAAATTTTGGCTATGGAGCGTCAAACAAGGAATTTGTCTCGTGACGAATGCGTAGCAGCAATTAAATTGGCCGAGGAAGGATTTAGCTACCGTGCTATAGCTGGGAGATTGGGAATTTCTCATTCATCAATATCGCGCGTTGTCCACCGTTTTGAGCAAACTAACGATCATAACCGACGCCATGGGCACGGAAGGCACCGGGGAACAACAGTGAACCAGGATCGTTTCATTCGGTTACGTGCTTTGAGAGAACGTTTTGTAACAGCAAGAAATCTTCAGGTACAACTTAACGCTACACATAACGTCCAAATAAGTGTATCCACTGTAAGAAGACGACTTGCAGAATAGAATTTAAGATTCCAAATTCCAGCAAGAGGGCCGAGGTTAAGCGCAAACCATCGTAGAGCGAGACTGCAATTCGCCAGACAGCATGTAAACTGGAATCTTGAGGATTGGGAGCGAGTCTTGATCACGGACGAGTAGAGGTTTTGTTTGTACAGCTCCGACCGACGCGTACGAGTACTACGCAGGCCATATGAGCGTTATTCACAGTGTAACATTCGTCAAACCACGCTATTTAATGGAGGTTCTGTAATGGTTTGGGGAGGAATTTCTTTGACTGCCCGAACAGAACTTATTTCTTTACGTGGTGGTTCATTGAACAGTGAACGGTGCATTACTGACATCTTATCCGAACATATTGTTCCTTTTGCTCCTTACCTAGGCCAACATTTCTTGTTAATGCACGACAGTGCAAGACTCTACGTCGCTCGTATAGTGCAAGAGTATTTACATGAGGTGGTTATTGAGACTCTGGACTGGCCTGCAAATAGTCCAGACCTCAACCCTATTAAACATTTGTGGGACATCATAGACAGACAACTTAGCCATCAGCCTCTTGACGTCTAGTATGAGTCGTCGATGTGAAGCCGTTATTCAGAGTAGAGGCGGAAACATGCGATATTGATATTCTCAATTTTTTTCTGATTTTGTCCTTGCTACCAATATTGTTATTATTTTTACTTTTAAGTTGTTAAATTGTTAAAATAAACTAGTGCGCTTTAATCTTTTACTCTGTATTTCATTTAAAAATAGAGATATTGACATGAAATAAAAACCAAATTGTTAAGAAAACATGGGGCTATAATTTTCATCAAGCGTATACCCGCTATTACGGCTGAAACGATCCACAAGCTGTTTCAAATATTCTTGAGAAAAATTACGTTTATTCTTGGCCCCTATACATGCTCAAAATTAAAATTTTAATAAAAACTCAGATCACGGTGTTTTTAGCGATAAACAAATCTTCATTTAAAAAATGCTGTGCAATTTATAGTGGTGCGTTAATTTTGATGCGTAGTGTATATTCGGACGACAATTTTATATATATATATATATATATATATATATATATATATATATATATATATATATATCATAGACCTTTAGTATGGCTATTTGATCGAAAAGACGTAATTTCGAAATTAACTTGATGGAGATTACGTTTAGAAGAATTTGATTATAAAATAATTTATAAAAAAGGTTCGCAAAATTACAATGCAGACGCCTTATCGAGAATTCAATTAAACTTATACGAAAATGGCAGTGTAATAATCAACCCAGGAGACGCTGACAACGACATAGTTGAATACTTGCGTAATCCTTCCGAAAATTTCATCCTGACACCAAACCTTGACTCTCAATAAATAGATATCAATTTGTCTTCCGCAGGTCAAGAGAACAATAAACAAAGAATAAATATCTTATCTGACATTTTAATACAGCCAGCTGTAAGTAACTTGGGAAATACTGTTCATTAAATATGAAACAGAAAATGAAAATAATAACCAATTAGTGCAATATTTAATAAAGAAATCGCCTTGCTAAAATAAAAGTAGATTTTGAAAAGAAAAGAATTATATTAATAACGTGGAAATACCGGAAAATCCTGATATTATTAAAGAATTTATTCGCGATTACATGAACAGCGAAAAAACGTATATTTTTATGATGAAGAACTTATCCCTATATTTACAAACGTATACATACAAAACTTCCGAGAACCAAAAATAATAAGATGTACAAAACTAGACAATATTAAAGATGAAGATGACAAAATTTTATTGATCATTCATCAACATCAAAGTAAAACTAAACACAGAAACCTATGACAGGCTAAAACAAAATTGTTTTTGGCCCAGAATGAAACAACGAATTACCCAATTTATAAATGACTGTGTAACATGTCAAACTTTAAAATATAGTAGATAAAAATCATATGTGTCCTTAGTAAAAAGCGAGATATCTTTCAAATAATTCATATAGACCTTTTCAAATAATTCAACTAGTAAAAGAATTACTAAAAGCCCAAAAAAAAATATTCACTTGACAACCCCAGGACATCATGAATATAACTTGCCAGTCCAGTACCTTAATAGAACACTTAAGACTCCTAAGAAGTCAGAACAAAAATATGTCAATCTCTGAATTAATACCTTACGCAATTATAGCGATAATAGTTCAAAACATAGTACAACTAAATACACACCTCATGAATTAGTTCTAGGACTTACAAATTCGCGTGACAACTACACTTTATTCAGATTACGTTTTATCTCATAAACCAAAAATAGACGCGATCTATAATACAGGTACAGAGAACACTGTAAGTCAAAAGGAAACTATGATTGTAAAAACTAACCCTAAAAGAGATAAATCCTACGAATTTAAGCTTAATCAAAAAGTATACGAAAACTATTCCCAAGAAATAAGAATCAAGATAAATTTAGTGGACCTTTCATAATAAAAGAAATCCTTAAACATAATCGGGTAATATTTGAAAATACTGAAAATCCTAAAAAGACTGAAATTATACATATAAAAGAATTAAAACCACCTCTTGTTACAGATGGTCCTACACCCAAGGAGACAAACCAAAATACCACGAATTAAACCAAAACTCTGCCATCCTACCCTACAAACTAGAACATGCCCAAAAAACTCACTGTACATTTATTCAAATATTTGATCTAAAAGGTATAATTGAAGAGTATAGATCTTTAAGTCTAAAATATAATATGTTAAAAGTACATTTGAAAAATAAAACTGACTATAATACGGAATATTACAATTCTTATATAATTATTTAAAATCAAAAATAAAAAATATTACATCACATATACGAAATATTACCCCCGAAATAAACTAGACATAAACGGGTTTAATTGATGGACTAGGAAGTATAATTAAAAGCATAACAGTAAATCTACACGAAAATGATACAATAGTAATAAACTACTAAATAAATATCTATTTAATATTAAATTGTCAATGGATAATCAAATTTCCTTACTTAGCCATTCTATAAAAAGTTTCCAAAAAATCTCTAACAGTATATCTCAAAATCAAAATAGTTTAGAATTCAGAGTAAGTCGAAATATACAAGTAGTAAACAAAATTGAATTACAAGAAATATCAGAGTTTGACTATTACCGAACTCAAATGATTCTAACACAAATATATACGTTATATCAATACATTTATGATATATTAGTCCCCATATCCTTTGCCAAACTGACCGCAATACAACGTCAAGAATTGTTATCAGAAATTATTCCAATTAAAAAACACTTAAATTCAGAAACATTGTCTTTTGAACCAAATTTGGAAAATATTATAAAATATGAGAAAACTTATTATAGAAATCCCTTTAGACGAAAAACAAAACTATACTTTATATCATCTATTTCCTATACCAACACCTAACGGTGAATGCCATAAAATAATAATACCTAATTTTAAATATCTTATAGCGAGTGAGAAAAACTTTGGATATTCAAATGATCCATGTAAAAAGATCACAGGAAATGAATTTTTGTGCAACCATATACACTCCGAAAATATATTTAACCCTTAACTACTGAGCATGGGTCAATATGACCCTTACTAATCTTTAAACCCTCGTAGCTATAAAGCCGACGATCCCCACCACTTTTCGATCTCACTCAATAGCTGTTAGTCAGTTGCCTCTCGTTTGTTGAGTGTCGTGGTTGTGTTTGTGACTCTTTTAAAAAATCGTAAAACAGGAAAGCTCGGGTGAATCTGACCCATGCTCAGCATGAGTGCCAAAAAAAAGCATACATGCAGATGATCCTAAATTTGAGGAGACTGTGCTACTATGGTATAAAGATGATGAAGATGACAAACAATCTGTTGACGAAAATGAGGTGGAGATTTCAAATCATCATCACATCATCTGTGACGATAGTAACAACTCTTCTGAAGAAGAAAATGCAAATGAACAAACTATTAACAGGTCTATCTATTATTATGGTAAAAATAAAATGAAATGGTCTAAACAAGCACCTAATAGGCAGGTGCGAACTGGGCTGAAACCATAATTATTCATTTGCCTGGTTTAAAAGGTCCAGTTAAACTTATAGGAAATGAGGCAGAACTAAGGTAATTATGGGAAATTTTATTCACAGATCAAATATTAGACGAAATAGTATTACATACTAAAGAAAAAATTGAAATACAAAGACAAATGTATAAAGATCAAAATCGACCGGAATTGGCACCTACAGACAAAATGGAAATAAAAGCGCTTTTTGGTTTGATTTTATTTACATCAATTTACAAATCAGGACATGAGAGGTTATCTTCTTATACATTTGCAACTAACGGTAGAGGAAGAAAGATTTGATGACAAAACTTCAGAGGAAAGAAAAGAACATGACCATTTAGCGGCGATATCCTTCATATTCAATTTGTTTGTGAGAAACTGTCAAATTAATTTTTCGGTGGGTGAAACTGTATGTGTCGAAGAAATGCTCATTGGTTTCCGTGGTAAGTGCAAGTTCAAAATGTACATTCCAAGCAAACTTAATAAATATGCTTTAAAAATGTTGTGCCTTACTGACGCAAGAAGTTGATATTTGTGTAATGCGTACGTATATTGTGGAAAGCGATGGTTTTACTCTCGCAGCAGAAGAAAAAAAATTATCTATCCCGACTCAATCAGTGGTCCGACTGGTTAAACCTATCGAAAATTCACATCGAAATGTCACTGGCGATTCCTGGTTTTAATCAAATGAGTTAGTGGATTAACTAAGAAAACGCAGCCTAACTTACGTTGGTGCACTGCGCAAAAATAAAAGAGAAATACCTCCCGAGTTTCTATCGTCAAATAGTCGCCCTGTAGGAGATATTTGCTATGGCTTTACGAAGGACAAAATAATTCTCTCCTTTGTTCAAGGGAAAAATATGGCTGTAATATTTATATCCTCGTTACATCACGAAGAAAATCAAAATCCAATCAATCAATCAAATCAAGTTAAATTTTTGTTTGTTCTAGATACAATAATCCCAAAATACAAAAAACTGTGAAAGCCGATATGGCTCGTGTTCTTCAAATAAATCTAAGTAATACTGAAGAGAAGGTGGCTACATTATCAGCTTCGACATTACCTAAAAGAAAACGATGTTATCTCTGTCCAACCGAAAAGGAACACATCTAAGGGATGTAGAAAATGTTCCCGACCCATATGCAGTGATTGTTGCTCAAATATTTGCAAAAATTGTATATAATGTAGCTAAAATACTACAAAATGTTTTAAAAAAATTAATGCGCCAAAGTGGCTTGCCAGTTTTTATACTTTTAAGATTATATTTACTATTTTCTAGTTTTGTTATAGCTTTAGATTTTACAAGTTAAAAATAAAAATATGAAATATCAGTTTTAAGTTGAAATGTTTGTTATGTATTTTTAAGGGTCTGCATTCTAAAAAAGTTTTTTTTTGTATTGACTGGTTCTAATAAATTAATCATGTGTTTTTCTTCAAAAGTGCCTGAATTAATAAAAAATATAATAAAATAAAAGTGTGTAAGTTTTTTTTTTCTAAAATTAATTAAAAAGTAAAAAAAAGAATGGGTTAAAATGTAGGTAAAACTATGCTCGGGAGTTATTTTAACCCATTGCGTTGCGAAATGCAGCTATTAAGATATTATCATAATACTACGAATTGTAAGCAAAAACATTGACGAAGGCAAATGGGCCGTAGCAACCAATAAAGATATTATGGCCACAGAAAGCTGTAAACATACCCAAAATACTATTTTTTAAAATGAAACTTATTTAGTTGAATTAAATTTTACATGCAGTCTTAAAATAAGTAATGTAATACTTAAGAGTTATAAAAATTCAAGATTCGAATATTTAAATGTACCAATACCTAATATTAAATTAAATTCCACAAATAAAGCTGTCTATAATAATATAAGACTTTTGAGTTATAATTCCATAAACTTCGAAAAATTGGATAAACAAAAAATTGAAAACTCTAAACTTTTAAGTAACACTGTATATTATAATAAAACAATTTTGTGGACTATTCTACTATATATAATTTTAATAATTATAATATTATATATTTTGTATTGTAAGTATTTATGGCCTAAGGTAAATATTAAACAACCCAAAAGTAGAGAGCAACCAAATGACACAGTAATTTAAAAATTAATTAATTGAATATTCTTAATTAATTTTAGGTCATAAAAACTTCCAGTTTATATGCCCATCAAGAGGTGGAGGAGTTACATCACATATAATGCTAAGCATTGCATTTCTATTTAGAGATAACTATATATCATATATAGACGCAAAGGACGGTGTTGAATCCCTTGAACTTGTAAATTTTCGATTTTAATATAAACTGAATTTTGTAAAAAGTATTTTTTCTCAGCAAACAACGTAATTACTGTCTTTTCAAACATTTTTATTGGACGTCATTTTGTTCCAATATATCGGATCCATACTAATATTTTACCATAATTTAAAATAAATTCAATAAGTGGTTTTTACATTGACACACACCGCAATTTGGTTACGTCATGTTGAATTCGCACAAGTTTATTATATCATATTTAATTTTTCTCCAAAATGTACATTCAATTGAATATAAAAGATTTTTTACGTCAATTTTTTTAACATATCATACATCACACTTAATGCTAGCACAAAATTTGACATTTTTTCACACTGATTTTTTAAATAATTTATTAGGCCGCCATTTTGTTTTGCTATCTTATATTCATACCAAAATGTTACCAGTTCATTCTTATGTAACATTTTTTTTGCAAAATTTGAGGTAAATTAAATATTTAGCTTTATAAGAATAATGTTTTAACGTTTTACTAGGCCGCCATCTTGTCAGTATTTTTAAGCTATGCCGCGAATTGACAGACAGAAAAAGCGACAGGTGGACCAACGGAATTGACAAAACATATTTTTATGTGTTCAGATTATTTGTTGCGTTTAGATTGAAAAACAAAAATCTTTTTTAGGTTTTTCGGAACTGAATAAAAATATTTAACTTTAAATTAATTGAAGCAAATATTTAATATAATTACATACCGTAAACTTGTGGCTTTGGCCGTTTTTCAAAATTTATTATTATAATGTAGATGTGCATTAAAACATAAAATATTTGCAAGTTCATTTTTTTTATGATTCTGTACACTTTAGTAAATATAAAGGTTAGTCATATTTGCAAAATAACTTTTCTACTTTTTAGTTACAGCGTATAAAAAAACGCTCTTGAAAATACTAATTTTACTATCCTTAAAAACTTTATTCATATCGAGTTACCTGGTGCCACCTATGAGGTCGCGCTCAAAACATGACATTAACGAACATTAAGGAATCTTGTAACCTAATAGCTGCAATAATTTAGTTATCAGTACCTACGGTAGAGGATGGCCAAAGTCGCCCAATACCTTTTTGACAGATTGGTGCCTGACTTTGGCCACTGCAGATATTTGTAAAATCGATTTATTTTTTAACGTTCTGTCATATCTGTCGTGTTTCGACGCATTGTTTACTTGTTTTCGCGCTGTTTATGCTGAACGTTTTTTAGTTTCTTCTGTTATGTGAGTTTTGAGTGTTTGTTATCTTATGTGAACGTTGCCTATTTCATTTACTAATTTGGGGGATAGTTTACGAAAATGGGCCGATATAAAAGAGTTGCAGGGAGCAGAAATTACGTGAATTATAGCAAGGCGAATTTAGAGGAGGCTGTTCGACTGATTAACGAAGAAGCAATATCTCAAAGAAGAGCTTCCGAAAGGTACAAAATACCACGTGCTACACTGCAGAACAAGATCAAAGGTTTACATAAAAAAACTGCTGGTGGGCAGACGGTTTTATCCATGGAGGAAGAAAATAAAATTGAGGCACACATTATATTAACATCTACATATGGTTTCCCTGTTGATGCACTGGATTTGAAAAGAATCGTCAAAGGTTATTTGGATCGAAAGGGTGTAGTTACAAGACAATTTCAAGATAATCTTCCAGGACCTGAATGGGTGAGGCTTTTTTTAAAAAGGCACCCAACTCTGTCACAAAGGTTTGCTGCAAATATAAAAACCGTTAGAGCTGCTATTTCTCCTGAAATAATAAATTCGTATTTTGATAACTTAGAAAAAGAATTGCACGGAATTCCACCACAAAATATATGGAATTATGATGAGACAAATTTGTCAGATGACCCCGGTAACAAAAAAGTCATCACCAAACGGGGTTGCAAATACCCAGAAAGAATATTAAATTGGTCTAAACAATCTACCAGTGTAATGTTTTGTGGAAATGCATGTGGTGAAGTTTTACCCCCATACGTAGTGTATAAGGCTACAAATTTGTATGATACTTGGATGGAAGGAGGACCTGCTGGGACTCGTTACAACCGTACAAAAAGTGGATGGTTTGAGGGCGCTATATTCGAGGACTGGTTCGAATTTTTACTTTTACCTGCTTTGAGACGCTTAGAAGGAACCAAAATTATGATTGGGGATAATCTTGCATCGCATTTAAGCGTGCATGTTTTGGATCTTTGTTCTCAGCATGACATAAAGTTTATTTCCTTACCACCGCACACGACACATCTTACGCAGCCACTAGATATTGCGTACTTTCGGCCATTAAAAATAAAATGGCGACAACTTATCACCAATTATAAACTGACTGGAGCAAATAATACCGTACCTAAATCCCATTTTCCTCGACTTCTGAAGTCACTAACAGAACATTTATTAGAATCTGGACAAAACAATCTAAAAAGTGGATTCGAAAAAGCAGGAATTTTTCTTCTAAACAGGGCCAAAGTTTTAGATCGAATACCAACCAACAATAATCTCGATCCCACTATACAACTTAACGTCAGTGCTTCCGTGATTGATCTTTTAGAAGAGAGAAGGTTTTCAAATTATGGAGACAAAACATCAAGGAAAAAAAAAGTTAACGTGAAGGCAGGGATGGGTATTTCAACCATAGACATTCACAGAGACCCAGAAGCTGGCCCTAGCGGAATTCAAGAAAAAAACCTTCTGACTTTGGCCACCAATATTTTTTAAAAAAAAATATATTTCGTAAGCCTGGAACTAACTGTTACTCTAAGCATTAAAAGTGTTATTATAGACCTGTAAAATAACACCAAGAGCAAGAAAATATGTTGACCCCGATGTTAGTTACAAGCGTTCAAAGTTGAAAAGTGGACCAAAGTCACCGAAGTTTACGGTACCTCAACATGTAGACTAGTCTGTATACGGAATGTTTCGATACATAATATAAACAATATTATTTAAGCATGCATAAGAAATTATATCATTTACCTTAAGTTTTTATAGACACATAGTAGTTGTATAAATACTTTCATTTTTTTCATATCTAGGTTACATGTCAAACAAACTGACACATTTTAAAATTAATTAAATTCTTTTCTATTATTTAATGTTTTTCTCTTACGATAGGCGTACTGATGAGTCCCGATAGGATGAAAGTATTTGTACAACTACTATGTGTCTATAAAAACTTAAGGTAAATGATATAATTTCTTATGCATGCTTAAATAATATTTTTTATATTATGTATCGAAACATTCCGTAGACAGACTAGTCTACATGTTGAGGTATCTAATTATATTAAATATTTGCTTCAGTTAATTGAAAGTTAAATATTTTTATTCAGTTGCGAAAAACCCAAAAAAGATTTTTGTTTGTTAAACATATTTTTTGGCATCTAGAGACGCTATAACGCGAAGATATGTAAAACCTGGTAGGGTGATTTTTCAAATTACAAAAATTTTATGTGTCCCGCCATCTTGAATTAGTACCACAGTTTTACTAGTTCATCTCTATACTACAATTAGTTATGGCACACAATTTGAAATCAGTTAATTAAATATTTTTTCAGGCTTAATTTCTAAATATTTTATTAAGCCCCCATTTTGTTCTAGCATCTTGTATTCGTATCACTTGATTCCTACATAATACTTGATTTTTGTGCAAATTGAATAATAAGTTTTTTAAGTAACAATTTTTTTAACGGTTCATTAAACCTACTATTTCATCTCTAACTTACAATTAGTTATAGCACATTTTAAAATCTGTTCATTAAGTAGTTTTTCAGACTGAATGTTTAAATATTTTATCTTTGTTCCGCCATCTTGGATTTGTACCAAAATTTTACCAGTTGATTCCCACATAATACTTGATTATTGTGCAAAATTTGAGATGAATTGGATAAGCACTTTCTTAGTAATATATTTTTTTTTACATTTCACTAGGCCGTTATTTTGTTTGGCCATATTGGATTTTTACGAAAATGGTACCAGGTCCTTCCCCATATGACCCTTAATTTTTGACCACAATTTCAAAGTTTTTTAGCTATGCCGCGAACAGACAAACCAACAGACAGACAGACCGACGGAATCGTAAAAATGTGTTTTTCCTCATCTTAACAATCAGCGCCCTATGGACATATCAACTACTAGGTTTGTCTCTTTTATAGGTTGTAAATGCGTTAAATAACCCTTTACGGTCCAATAATTGAAAAATCAATTTCAAAAAAGTTAAATAATAGATAAATCTTATTTAAACTTTTTTTCCAAAAAAACAAAACGGTTTTTTTAACGAAGTCGTGCTTTCAAGGTCAGCCGCCATAGTTTAGAATATGGTTCTGGCTGCTTCGCTAGACTAATGAGGTTTCTGTCGGTGACCTGCATCAACTTGTCATACTGCATATCAGGGAATTTATGTACAGGGTGGCCATTTTATGGTGATACAGTACCTTATCTAGAAAACGGTAATAGTTACGACAAAAAGTTAAATACAAAAGTTGTTTGGATTCAATTAAATTTTTATTTTATTTCACTTTTGTTTATACAGGGTGTTTCGTTTTGACGTGACACATGTCAACTTTCTTAATTTAAATGGAATATCCTATATGTTATTACATATTTCGATTCTACTGTTAATTTGCGTAAGTTTTTATAATAACATCTATATTTGACTTCTTTATCGTTTTTGAGTAAATTGAGTTTTTAGAATTTTTTTTAAAAAAACATATTTTTTTAAAAAAGTTTCTTAATTATAAAACTTTAATAGAACTGACTAACATCCTAAACATACATTACTAAGGGTTCAATTCAACGAGTTTCCATGCTGGTCTTACCAATTATTATACAGGGTGTTAAAAATGGACAGCAAAACAAACAGAACTTTAAATGTAAAAATCTCCTGTTTTTCAAATGGAACACCCTGTATATTTTTATTTCATCTGATTCAGCGTTCAATTACCTATCATTACTCATATATATGTCCTATACCTAAAATGAACAGTTTCGATTTTATTAGCCGTTTTCTGATTTGACTATTTTTTTTAATATAAGTAAACAGATGAAGTAGGCTAAAATAAAAATGTCGTAAACTAAGCCTTATTCTCATTTCCTTAATACAGATACCGACTATAAATAATGCTAGAAAATACAATATGTAATTTATGTTCTTAGTATTTAATGTTTACGAAAATAAGGGAGAGACAAAAAAAATATCTTGTGCCACACGGTATAACTAATAACTAACTGAGTATTAAACATGATTAAAACATGAAGTGTAAATAGCCTCCATTTTTCGAATAGCGTTCCTTACCGAATTAGATGCATTAAAATTATTGATCTCTTCCCTGATTTTTATTTTTAACTCATTTCTATTATTAGATCTATTTTTATAAACTTTATTTTTAGTGCACCTCACAAAAAGAAGTCTAAAGGGCTTAAATCAGGGCTTCGTGGTGGCTTCCTATCCACAATAGAAAATGTTGATTAAGGAAACTTACTACCGGTGCAACCGTGTGGTACGAGGCGCTATCCTGCTGAAAAATGATATTTTCTCGAATATTTGCTGGCAAGTCGTTGATAGGGGGCATGATTTCATTCCTAAGCAGCTCCAAGTATCTTTCGCCATTTAACGACCTGTCAAAAAATATTGGTCCGATAATACGGTCGCAAATAATTCCGCACCACACATTTACGGTTTGACGCCCTTGTTTTTTAATTGCTTTTATTAGATGTTTATTAGTTTGAGACCAGTAATGAGTGTTTTTCCGATTAAAAATACCCGCCGTATTAAATAAGGCCTCATCAGTCCAAAGCACTTTTGAAAAAAACACATTTTAGAACTGCCGGTCCATAATATCACAACAAAAAGTCAATCTTTCATTAAAGTCTAATTGTGATAATAATTGAGTTGGAAGAAATTTATAAGGATGATAACCATTCACCTGCAGTGTTTTTTTAATACTTCCTCTACCGACACCTGCAATGTCTCTGTCAGCATCTCTTCGGGATCTTTCACCATCTTCCTCGAAATAAAGTAAAATTGGGACGATTTTTCTTAGAGTTTTTAAGGACACCGCACAATTCAAAAAAATATAGTCCTGGAGGGAACTCGATTATTAGAATATTCCCTCGAATATTTTTTAAGGGCTAACCCTGGACTTTTATTATTTTGTATGAAACAGTTGTATAATTTCAAACGTTCGTCTAAACTATATAAAGCCATTTTTTAACAAATTTTGCAGCAAAAATTTGACAAAAACGACAAACAGAGCAAATGTCAACTTAAGTCAACAAATGCATTAGGTTATTTCCTAAGCCTATCTTGATTTTTTTAGTTTCTGATCTCATTTACTGGCAAAATGCCGGGATAAATCAGAAAACGGCTAATAAAATCGAAACTGTTCATTTTAGGTATAGGATGATAGGTAATTGAACGCCGAATCAGATGAAATAAAAATATACAGGGTGTTCCATTTGAAAAACAGGAGATTTTTACATTTAAAGTTCTGTTTGTTTTGCTCTCTATTTTTAACACCCTGTATATTAATTGGTAAGACCAGCATGGAAACTCGTTGAATTGAACCCTTAGTAATGTAGTTTAGGATATTAGTCAGTTCCATTAAAGTTTTATAGGTAAAAGATTTTTTTTTAAAAATATGTTTTTTTTCAAAAAATTCTCAAAACTCAATTTACTCAAAAACGATAAAGAATTCAAATATAGATGTTATTATAAAAACTTTCCCAAATTAACAGTAGAATCGAAACATGTGATAATATAATGGATGTCCCATTTAAATTAAGAAAGTTGACACGTGTCACATCAAAACGAAACACCCTGTATAAACAAAACTGAAACAAAGTAAAAATTAAAAGTTAAAAATTTAATTGAATAGATAAGGTACTGTATCACCATAAAATGGCCACCCTGTACATACGGCAGCGGAAAATAGAAATTAATTTCACTCCGATATTCTTTTAAAATATTTCACTCTTTTCATTATATTGACAGGAAAGAAGAGCATTTATTATTTTTTATAATAATTAATTAATTTTAATTTTAATGTCATAAATATTGACGCTCTGCAGCTGTACCGGAAGTAACTCGACAATCTGGCAATTTCCAAGGAGCTTGTTGAAACAAGAATTATTAAATTTTGTAAGCGCGAGTTAACGACGACGTTCTGGTGCCATGGTTCAGGGCGCTTTAATTATCCCTTAAAATAATCGAGACGCGGCTTTAATATTGTAAGTTCTCCGCTTGTCGGTTTCCCATTTATTTTCCGGTGCCATTTACCGCTAATTGCGATCCTGATTTATCGTCTAACTGGATTATCTCGTGAGGCATCTTATCACAAGTTACGTTATATCAAAATAAATGCTCATTACTTGCTTAGAATTTGGATGTAAGATGCATTTATTTCCTTCTTCCTTGGCCAAAGGCCAAGGAAATATCGTATAACAATTATGGAAACTGTCAGAATTGCTGTTTGCTACAGGATGTCCCATTTTCGATTGTTTTACGTGGTATTTCGCTTATGGCCAAAGATGGAGAGATACGGTTTTGGTATCACTGTGCTATTTTTTGATGAAATCAAAGATATCACATCAACAGATTCGATCTAGCCTCATAGTTTCTGAGCTACAGGATGATGTTGAAGAGTTTCCATTTTCGAACATTTCCTGTACTAAAAAAGTGTTTTACGTAGAATCCAGTGACGTACTTAATTTTTTTCCTGCTGGTCTAAATTTTGAGTAAATGACAACTTGCATTTTACTAGTGAAACATCATGTTTGTGTTTCATTAATATTCTCTTTTATGATATTTACCTTACTATGAGCTTTAAAAATATAACCCGTTCTATATTTATTTTTATGAACGCACCAAATGTATTTTTAACATAAAAATATTTTTTCTCTCTTTTTCTCTCTCTCTTCATCTCTCCCTCTCTCTCTCCCCTACCTCTCTTGCTCTACCCCTCTCTCACAAGACACATAATACTCCACTACATAAGAAATACACAGATTTGTTTGTGACTCACCAGGAACTATACCACCATGACACAAGGCTACTGACGATTAAAAAGGTGTCAGAGAGGTCTAAACTACTGGGCAATAAAATTATATAATATTCTTCTCATACAGATTAAGACTGCCATTTTTAGATTTTAGAACTATCAAATAAATATTAAGCCAAAAAAAAGTAGAAATTAAATTCTATTTTTTGAGCTCAAAAATATTTTTCTTCTACTAACTTGTCTACCTTTTACATATTTCATTAAAATAATTATTTAAAAACTCTTTTCCCTAATCAATTTGTAGGTTTTTGGTGTACATTTTGCTGTTTCTAATTTTTGTTGCATTGTCAAAATTACGTCATTTGCAAATTAAGATTAAGTAGTTTTACCAGAGAAATTATGAAAATATTACTACAATAATATATCTGTATTTCTTATTTAACGTTTAATATAATATCGTTTCAACTAAATCACCCTCCCAAGATAATTTATTCCTTTTACAATAACTCTTCTTCGCTTATAATCTTCCTGCTTGGCCTGTGAAGTTCGTTAACAATATCTCCTTTAATTCTATTATTCATGCCTGAAATTCGACAATTATTAACTTTTAGCCATTACCATTTACTAAATTGCCATAAACAGTTAATATAGTAAAACCTACGGCTTTGAAGATAAAAACTTCGTCTGACGTAAATGGAAATATATTAATCATACATCTTGAACTAGTTGATAACTTCTTTTGGTTAGGTTAGCTACCAGCTTACCATTAAAGATATTTTCCTCTTCTCTTAATCTGAAAGTATTTAAACCTCCCATGAAAAATTTTTCCTTTCTTCGCATAAGGCAATCATGGTACCTAGTATGTATAGTTTAGTGTGCACTTTGTTTGACTTTGAAGACTTTCTCCAGGGGTTCCTAAAATAGATTTTCTGGTATATCTCGATAATAGTGGACCCCAGCGACAATGCTATTATACAGTGTCCTTGAAAAAGTTCGAATCCTATGGGATTTTTTATTAGGAACCTTTTAATATAGGCAATAACTTTTGCTTCTTTAAGTATGAAAAATGGTCTATTGGAATCACGTGATTGTGTTTCCTGTCTTTATGAACATGCCAGAAAAAGGCTTATTTGCTCAAATTATGAAAAAGTTTTATTAAGAATTCGTTTTAAATACGTATTCCGAATTTTGGCCAGAAATTCCAATATTTAATTTTGTGAACTTTCATGTTTTTCAAAAACCTCCGAACAAGGGCGCAAAAAAGTCTATCCACGTCCCATTTATAGATATTCGTTGACTAAACTATTAATATTTTAGCCTTAGATACAAAAAATGTATTTTTTCTACAAGCGTGCGGAAAATTTAAGTTTTAACACCGATTTTAGTGTGGAAAGTTTTATCCATTGGTGGGCTCAAGGCATTCATCCAGGGTTAAATAATAACCCAGAATAGAATTCATATTAATATCATTTTCAAAAAATCACCGTTTCATATAACACTCTGTATAATATGGTACTGAAGAGTGTGCTTAAAAGAGATAAAACTAGAATTGCGTAATCACATGCTAAAATATTATTTTTCCTTACAAGTGTGGAAAATGAATACGAGACTGCCGAACGACTCGAATCGGAGTTATTCTCAATAGAATCCAAATCCGTTGAACCAGATGGTATAAGCGCGAATATACTCCTTTACTGTTGCCCTCGTATTCGCCCAGTGATTGAACACATTTTTGTGGGGTACCTCAGGCTACCATACTCGGCCCTTTGCTCTTTTCTCTGTCTACTTCCCAGTTCCCTAAAGTTTTGAGATTTTGTAGACATCATATGTATGCCGATGACACGCAGGTCTATTTTTCATTTTCTGAAGACATCTTCACTGACGAGTGAAGATACTGACGCACGCAAAAAATTAAACAGGATTTGTCATCTTTTTGTTACATCTCTCGAAAATATTGCTTGATTTTGAATGCCTTTAAGTCGTACATGATGTTGTTTGGAGGGTCCAGTGTCCACTTAAGATGCCTACCCAGCATCGATATTTCGATGAAGGGAGTACATCTTTCTCTGAGGGACAGTTCAAAAAACCTGGGTTTGGTTTTGGACTGCAGAATGAGATTTTCGGAACACGTCTCTCCTGTTATAAAGGAGAGCGTTTATGATTCTTAAAAATGATTTACCCTAATAGACTTTATTGAATAAGAAATGTCGCATCTAAACTATGGCGATGTTGTTTACGGACCTAACAAGATTCGGGCAGACGCTCGGCGACTGCAGCTAATTCAGAGTGCCAAGATTACACTGCCCAGTCTTTTATTACAAAATTATTTATGCGTTCTTTTACATTCAATGTTTTTTCTGCATAAATTGTTAATTAATAATTTACATTTACAGGTTTACACGTAATTTTGGGCTTAATTTAGGTATAGAGCTTCGAGGGTGTTGTTTAGAACATTTCAGTCTTTATCTTAATACGAGTAAAGATCTATGCGCGGTCGATCATATACCATTTGCTTTCCACGTTTGTCAGGCCGTCTTCGTGATTAACCTCTGGGAGCAACAGCAACACATTTTCATTGTGCTTTAATCACCATGGTGATTCAACTACAAAGTTCCCATTGTGCACGGGTATGTTTTAACAAAGGTGGAGTTGACCGGCGCCGTGTCAATACGCAGTCGACATAAGTCGACTTAAGTCGTTAAGGGCAACTAATACCTTGTTGAGTAACTTTCACTTACGTCGGTCAAAGCAGTGTCAAAATAGGTTGTTTACAATACAGGGAGGGAAAAAAAGTCTTTATTGTATGTTCAATAGTAATTTCGGAACGTAGTTTTATACACATTTTCATTGCGCTTTAATCACCATGGTGATTCAACTACAAAGTTCCCATGGTGCACGGGTATGTTTTAACAAAGGTGGCGTTGACCGGCGCTGTATCAATACGCCATAGCAACCGCCTAGCAACGCAAGCAATGCAGATACAAACAAAGTAAACAAAGATAATTTATTTTCAAATAAGATTAAGTTTGAAGTGTTTAATAGTTATTAAAAGATTATTATGTAGTAGTAGCAGTACAGAAAAAGTATAGTGTAAAACTCGCATGGAATGACCATTTCCTACTCGTATGATTTGCAGAATGCATGTCATTCCATGATCTTTATACAATATACTATTACTATATACTATACTATACACTAGAACTATACCCTAACATTATAAATTTCTGCCTAAATTGCTCCACACGAAAACCGGCATTAAGTCGAGAACTCCTCTCCTAATCTTAATACCGCCATAGTAACTCGTTTACATCAGATTATAATAAAATTTCTTTACACAAATTCAGTCACTTAAACTTCCAAAGTATATCGTGATTAATACAGAACTTAAACGGTAATTAAGGGGAGTTCTCGACAAGACAACTTATAATTAACATGTGTAAAGTTGGCCTAAGTAAACTTTTTAATTGTTGCAAATTGCTGAAGTTAAACTGCGACGTAATTAACTCCCAACCTCGAGTTCCAACGTAATTTCCTCCCAGATAAACGAAGGAGGCATTTATTTATCACGTGATTCCTGCCTGGCAAAAATGACGGAACGCAGTCTAGTTACGTAGGCTTTCAATTGCAAATTGAGTACTTTGTTTATTTTATCCGTCTAAAGTTCAAAAGTTAGCCGCTAGAAGGCGTAACAGCAACTTAAAAGAGTAAATGTCAATTTTCTCTTAAATGTTCGTAATTGAGGTATGCTGAAAATATAAGCATTGTATTCTTCAGCCAATTACGCACTTTTTTAGTGGGGAAGGTCAAACATTTTTACTTTCAAATGTAGGTATCCCTGTTTTGAATGAACCGATTTTATTCAACTTGGTGTAGAAAAAATGTGCTTTTTTGTACTACTCGTGGAGTTGTAAATTGTACTGTAATGCCTTTCTTAGTGGTCACTAGATGGCGGTGTTTTGGAATTCTTCAAATAAGCTAATTTTTCACAAAAAAGATCAAATGGTACGCTATCACTTTTATATCAATTTTTTTTTGCTAGTTATGACGGGCATTGAATAGGCAAAATAGGTCCGCATTTAAATTAAGAAAGTTGATTATGGTCTCGCGAATCCGAAACGTCGGATTGGAAATATAACCTTGTCGTTTTGTAGAGGAGAAAAAATGATAATGGCAAAGTGGAAATCGAAAGAATAAAACTTAATAAAGGAACAAAACAAAAAATACTAAAAACTCAGTCACACAATCACAAAAGTTTCACAAAGAATAAAAAGCTAGGGCGAGGCAGGGCAGGACTCGATTTGGGCAAAAAGATTAAACCGAGTTCTACCCTGTTTCGGTGCAACAACAAAAGAAAAACGACGAAAGGAATCAACAACTAACACTATAGTCGAATGCTGTGTTATCGTGCGGGTCACCAACATTATGAATCAAATCAGAGAACACAGTGAATACCAAAATGTTATGTGATTCTTTTATCGAGCTATTAAATCTCGATGCGCTATTTACAAATATACAGGGAGAAAGAAAATAGTTTTTTTTATTATATTACGCAATATTATTAAGATAGCCACTTAATATTATTTTATATATTAAAAGCCGAGGGACTAAATAAGAAAATTCGCTAAATATGTACTTGGTTAAAAATTTTTGGTTGGCAAAAACAAAAATACACAAAATGGCAAGCGCCTTAATAAAGACGGAAGGCGGTTCGAATCAGTGAAACAATCAGGATATGTTCTGTTTATACAGCCACTGAAAGTGAGATTTTTTTATCGATCACCAAAAATTATGAGCCCTGCTTGACCTAAAAATCTAACCACTTATACAGTGTCATTTATTTAAATGCGGGCCACCCCTGTCCAAAAATAACTTGTTTTTTTTTGTATTGTGATAACAAAAAAATTTTATTTTGCAAAAATATTATACACTTTTGTTAAAAACACAAGATAATTAGTTATTACTTCCCTCGTGAGATTTTTTCAGATCTTTACGTTTAAGGGTCCCTAGATGCCGGAAAACATGTTTTCTCAATTCCGTCTGTCTGTTTGCGGCATAGCTAAAAAACTTCTTATCCCATTTCTTCAAATTTCAGTCTAAAATTAAGGGCCATGCATGCGAAAAATACAGGCTATATATATATATATATATATATATATATATATATATATATATATATATATATATATATATATATATATATATATATATATATATATATATATATATATATATATATATATATATATATATATATATATATAGTATTTTATATATATATATTTTACGTTTGCCCCGAGTTTCTGGTAAAGCGATTTTACCGATTTTTATATATCAAATTTTGTCTAATAATTAATAAAAAAATTTACTTATTTTAAACACGCTTTAAAATTGGATCAAGTATTCTATAATTATTTATTTATTGCCTACAAAATTACAAATGTACGAAAAAGGTAAGCAAAAAAATGGTGTCAAACCTAACAAAAAAATTTTTAAATTAGAATTCACTCGCTAATATCCAGGAGCCAGCGGAAAAAGCTCTGGGAATCGGTATAAGGAATGTACAGCAACTTGTGCATGAAAAAAAAACAATTTACTTCCGAAGAAGATTAAGAAAAGTACACGAAAAAATCAATGCAAAAATGGATATTCATAATGCAATTTATGATTTACATACGTCAAAGACTAATATAAACCTTCACAAACTTTTTAATATTATAGACTAAAAAATATCATCATTACTTAAAAAGTCCTCATCTTCTGAGTCGTCCTCAAATGGCGCAATAATCATTGGTGCTATTTCGACATCTAGAACTCGTTCTCGATTCCACCAATCCCATATTAATTTCTCTGTATGTTCCACAGTACTCTGGCGTAATATAATTTAATCAATCTTGCCAAACAATTTCCACTTCATCTGATGTAAGACCATCGTTCACGTGTTTTTCGTAATATGATTTTGCCCCAGCCCATATTAATTCTATTGCGTTAAACTGGCAATGGTATGGCGGCAGTCGTAAAACCTCATGTCCATTTTCCCGTAATATTTCATCTACGGCATATATTGTTGGTTAAAAGAAGCTCTAGTTTCAGCATATTGGGTAAAGGATTTTGTTTTTGTTTTATTAGCCAGTCCGTTATCGCCGTTCAAAGTCGAAACTTTGAATGGCGATAACTAGATTAATTTATTTTATTCCAAGGCCCACGCGACCGATTTAATAAGTAAGCATATAGTATGCCTTGGAAACAGTATCATAATCATTTTCATGTAACTCAACAAATTTTAGTTTTGGCCATGATTTGGAGAAAATTCGCCAGTGTGCTCCACCTTGAATTAGTACCGCAGAATTACTTGTTTATCTCTATACCACAATTAGTTTTTTAGGCTGAATTTTTAAACACTTTATTAAGCCGCCATCTTGGATTAAAATTTTCAACAACTAATTACCTTTTTAGTTAATTTTGTACAAACAGTACTTTTTATAATTATATTAAGATCTATTAATTTAACAACTTGCCGTTTTCCCCGTTTTTTTTATAAAGCAAAATATGTCATAATAACAATTATCGATAGATATTTTTAAGCTTTTTAAATCACCCCGTTAAGTGAACGCTTATTCTTTTTAATGCACAGCTGTATGATTTTCTCGGATTCGTCGGCGCGTTATTGTAAGCACAACATAAAAGTTCCGACGGACTGTGCCCCTTCTTGTCTTGTTAATGTTCGGTACTGTTGTGTTACTCTCCTAGCCGCCAACTCTTGAACTTCAAAATAATTTACAGCGATTTCTTTTGGCCGATTTACTTATAGATATTTTTTTCTCTAAGTTCTGTCATTTACGGTTCCCGATCTACAGCCGACTTCCTCTATTGCTGGACCACCCTGTACGTCTTCGCCATCAGGGTAAGGCATAAAAATGACGCCCCACGTGTGGCAGAGTTAAGTTGTGAAACTGAAAAACTTCTTTTCAGTTTCAGTGGTTTTATTACTTCTACTGCCGCGTTTACGGAATAATAAAAACCAAAAAGTACGTCGAATAATATTGTTTTACCATCACAAATTGAATTTAAAAATTGCGTTTTATTTTCCTTCAAATTCAATGCGTGTGACATCAGAAGTCATTCGTGCTTTTGTTAATTCGATGTTATGTAGTTTCGAAGAATGGCAATCAATGACAATTCATGTCAAAAATGACTGCTGAAAATACACCAAAATTTCAAAGAGTAAGTAGCGAATTCTTATATAAAGAACATTTTGTTATAAAAAAAAAAAGAAAAACAATCTATTATATACAAAATATTTTGAGCCACCTTACCCTTTCCTATTTTAACCTTGCAAGTGTAATTTTCTCTTTCGCCGTGCCCTGAAGAAGGTAATACATTTACCGAAACGTCGGCAATTTAAGAAGTGGTGTACATTTCTTTTCTCGATCCAAATATACCCACATAACTTGAAACTTCTAGTTGACTGTGGATCGTTAAAAGAAAATTACATTGTAAAATTTGGCTTGTTCAAAAGAGCTCTCAACTTAAAAAAATTAACTTGTTTCTTAATTTCCCTAAAGTTCGAGATACAAACGACCCTTCTTGCTAAGAATAGTGGATTTATTTTAAACTTAATTATTTCTTAATATCAGTGACATATATATCATGAAGTAACACTGAAGGTGAAAAAAAAACGTTACTGGTCGGAAATGTTTATACATTTTCATTTAAATGATAGCCATCAATATTTTTTTTCACTGACGCCAATATATCGTGACGAAGCTGAACGGATACATCACTGATATACAGGGTGTCTACGAACAACCCCTACAAAATGAAAAGGGTGATTCTACATAAAAAAAACATGAAAACCTTTTCATATTAAAATAGGTCCGGAAATGCTTCATTGCGAAGATACAGGGTGTTGAAATATAAATTTTATTTTATTTTTTATTAAATATCTCTTGCAAATAATAAAATTTTCTCACGAAATTGTGCATTCGGGGTATTTTTTGGGTGAGGAATCATAATTTGGTACTAGATTTCATGTGACACTTAACGTACGTACTACTATTATTTTGTAAATTTGCTTTTTGGTCGATGCACTTCTCGGTTTTTTTACGCATGAATATTATTCTTGTACCTTTTCTAAGTGAAAAAGTTATACTTACTCAACAACGCTAGAGGTAACCGTTCTCTAGCAATTTGCAAGTTTATGTGTCGATGCAAGAAAAAACAAATTTTTTAATAATAATAAACTAAGGTGCATTTGTTTCAAGACAATACAAAATTAAAGGTAAGTATGAATTATGCTAAACTATAATAAATGCTCCACGTGGCGACCGTTAGTTTGAAGGCATAATGTAATTTTTTTTTAGAGAACGTCTATAAATATTCTGTATTTGTCTGAACTCATTGCATGCATTTTGAATTCGCAACCAAAGCTGCTCACGCGTTAGTAATGGAACGGAGTACACATGGCATTTGAGAAAACCACTTATACAAAAATCACAAGGATATAAGTCTGGCGACCTAGCTGGCCACTGAACTGGTCCACCTCTACCAATTCACTGATTTTCGTAAGTCTGCTCCAGATATTGACGCACATTTCGACTAAAATGAGCCGGACACCCACCGTACATAAACCACATGGCTTGCCGAATATTTAAAGGAACCTTCTCTAGTAATGTGGGTAAAATACTCTGAAGAAAATTTAAATACTCTTCCTCTGTTAGTCGACTTGACAACTCAACAGGTCCAATTAGGTTGTTGTTAACAATACCAATCCACACATGAATACTAAACCTATGTTGATGTTTGGTTTCTTTCACAACATATGAATTATTCCCAACATATGCATAATTGTGTGAATTGTGTAAATTATTAATTGTGTCTCTAGTGAAACTAGATTCATTAGGGAATAAAATAAGAGAGTAAAAAGTTGGATCTTCAATCTTCTTATTTCTCATCCAATCGGAAAATACTACACGCGCGGGGAAATCACCCTCCATCATAGAATGCACCTTTCTAAAATGAAACTGGTATAAGTTCTCCTTGTGTATAATATTACTTACAGATGATTTGCAAATTCCTGGATACATCGCTGATGATCTTCGATAACTTAACTCTGGGTTATCTTCTAGATCCATCAGAATAGTTTCTTTGAATTCCTCAACTACAACAGAGTGCCTACCCCTTTAATTTTTTTTTTTGGAGACAACGATCCGGTTTCCCTCAACCTTTGGTAAAGTGCCATAAAGGTTGTATGAGTGGGCTGGATTCTATTCGGAAACTTTTCAACATATCTACGTTGTGCCGCTCGGGCGCTACACTGAACTTCCCCGTTGATTAAATGCATATCTGCATATTCTTCATTAGGTTCGCGAGACCACGAGACTAGTCTCGGTCTCAGTCTCGAAACGAGACCAAGACCTATACCGAGACTTGAAAAAGTATTTTGAGATCGAGATCGAGACCGAGACTTGGTGTTCGAGACCGAGACCCATACCGAGACTTACCTATCAAGACTCTCAGTCTCGATCTCAAAGTGAAGTAGCAAAATAACTAATGTTCGTAAAATATTTGTTTTGACAAAATAATTTAAAAAATATATGTTTGGGGGCAAATTAATTGATGCGAAAAATAATTTTTCAATAATCAGTTAGTAATATTATACTAGCATTGTATATGTTCTTATAACAATGATACTAGTGAAATAGTCATTTTAAAAACGATATAAATAACCATAAAAAGAAAATTTCCCAAATTTAGAAATTCTAGTAGCGAAATTCCACTTCACAAGTCGAAAACCGTAAATTGCTACCCTGTTCTCAAAAAGAGACTTTATCACAACTATACTATATAGGATTTTGATATGTGATCTTTATAAATTTATAATCGGTTTTTATGTTTAATTATTGAAAGTAACTAAAATCCAAAAATTTTTAGTTTTTTGGTTCAATAATTAATAACTAATAGACTGTAACAACTAAAAACATCGCTATATCATATTCTTATATAGTATAGATACGGTAAAGTCTCCAACAGACGAATTAATTGTGGTGATTTTTGTTTAAAAATTTTCCGACTTAAAATAAACAAAAAATTGTTAAAAAAATCAGTGAAAATTTTTCTTAACATTTTCTTCTTTAATCGTTTCGATGGCGTGCTAATTAAAAAAGGTACGTGTTTTACAGAACAATATTTTTGTATTGATTTTGTTTGTATTTGAAAATAATGGATGATATAAAATTTTTAACTATATGTGTATAATAAAAATAATACATATACATACGGACAAGACAAATAAAACATAAAGTAGAATTTGGCTTAGGATTTTAAATAGATGATCAATAAAGCTAATTCAACTATTACGCTTAAAAAATAACGAACTGTTCTAATAACAAAGTAAAAATTTAAATTTCTACATTACAAAATACATTATAAGCATACTTTTAGATTTTATTTCAACCTATATAATAAACTTAAAAATATTACAGAAAATTTAAACTAATATTTTATAATTTCATTTTTCAAGTTACTTTTATACCATGAATGAATACATAATAAGCATTTGTTTGAAGTTTCATTTAACATGCTTCTTAGTTTTGTATTAATTAAACCTACTTGTGAAAATAAACGCTCTACTGCTACAGAGGTCGCCTGTATAGACAAAAAATCTTTTGCCATTTTGGCTAAATTTGGAAATTGTTTGTCGTGTGCTTTCCACCATTCTAAAATATCTGTACCCTTTGGAGCGCGCTTTAATTGCAAATATTCTATTATTTCTTTTCTCCAATTTTCGGAATCACTTTTTTTTTCAAATAGTGATGTATAATCGATGTCATAGTTATCATCGCTTGAGGAACTTGATATTATTGGTGATTCAGTAGGCACAATATAATATTTATCCCTGTACATTTTCTCAAAAAAGGTTATAGATTGATCTTTCAGGCGAAAAATTGAACAAGTAGATATTTTTTTAATAAATAAATTTACTTTTAAAATCTACTCCACTTTTAAAATTTATAGTTAATTTACCAAAGAACAAAAATAGTTGATTCACAAGTAGTATTATGAACCATAGCCGCCTTTCAAGCACAACGTGCAGACCCCTAAGAACGGTCCTGGTTAAGAAAGTATATACGAATCAAAGTAATAAAATTTTGGTTCAAAATAGCAAAGTTTACAGAATACCTAAGGGTGTTTTACTTGGTCATCGATCGTTTTCTACCTATTGAATTATAACCTCTGTCCCTAGAATGCCCAACACGTTTCTTGCATGAGTTCGGCAGCATTATACAGTGTGTACTTATTTTGTGGTTAATATATCTTATTCCATCTGTATATCTTTCGAAATGTCAAATAATTATTGTTCTGTGGATGGTTGTTTAAGTAACTCTAGTGATGTGTGGTCTTTCTGTTGATGTCCAAAGAACAAGGGATATGTGATATTTATTTTGATACACCTACTATTGTCCGTATATTTTCATTTACTGATTCCATCTGTTGGCAACATCATTTCGAATTATAGATTTTTGGAATAATTTTTTATATAAATATACCTACATTTTTTCTACTTTACTGAAATGTTTAAACATTGGGTTTTTTTACATTAAATTTTTAAGATTGGAATAACTCTGGGTTTCGAACGTAGGCTTCCATGTACTTTTGGCTAAATAACATCTCGGAGAACAATTATTATTTTTAAAATTTTATTTTCGAGACCACCGAGACTTTCGAGACCGAGACTGATTCAGTCTCGGTCTCAGTCTCGCAAACCCCTATTCTTCATAGTTTAAAAATAAATGTAAATTAAAATGTTACTTTCAATTAAATCAAATTATTAATATGACAATAACAATTTTGTCAAAAATGACTCTTACGTTTATTATTGTTAAGAACGGTTACCTAGCATTGTTAAGTATGTATAGCTTTTTTTATGATTAAATACTTACACTTTTCTAAGCCAAAAAAGTATACTACGTTCTCCAAAAAAAAAGAATTACATTATGCCTTCAAACTAACGGTCATCACGTGGAGTATTTATTATAGTTTAGAATAATTCATACTTACCTTTAATTTTTCATTGTCTTGAAAAAAATACACCTTAGTTTATTAGTATTAAAAAATTTTTTTCCTTGCGTGACGCATAAATTTGCAAATTGCTCGAGAACGGTTACCTTTAGCGTTGTTGAGTAAGTATAGCTTTTTTGCTTAGAAAAGGTACAAGAATAATATTTATTTGTAAAAAAATCCAGAAGTGCATCGCCAAAAAAGTTAGAGCAAATTTACATAAATAATAGCAGCGTACGTAGCGCCCTCTCAGCGTCACATGAAATCTAATACCAAATTATGATTCCTCACCCAAAAATACCCCGATTGCACAGTTTCGTAAGAAAATTTTATTATTTTCAACAGATATTTAAAAAAAAATAAAATAAAAATTATATTTCAACATTCTGTATCTCCGTAAAGACCATTTCCGAAACTAGGTTAATATGAAATTTTTTTCATTTTGTAGGAGTTGTTAGTGAACACCCTGTATGTATAAACAGACCCTTTACCTTTCGGCAACCTCCCAAATACGCATTTCAGAAATACGCACTTATCCATTCAACAAACACACGAAATCTGAAAGGCGAACAATCGTCGGTCTTAACCTAATTTACTAAACAAATTCCAGAGAGCTATCGTCTTAAAATAGCCGCATAAAGGCATCTTTGTGACGGCAACTCGTACCGAATAGACTGTATTTACATGAGAGATATGATATCAAAGGGGGAGTGTTATGGGGCGCTCTCTCCGTGAATAAAGCCATAGATTGACTGGGAGGACAAGGTGCTGATTCAGGTCACGTGCCAACCCAATCAGGGCACAAAGGCGCGAATTTGCCAGTGATCGGAACGGGTTACGAGAGATACAAACGCTACATAAGCCTAGAAAATTTGCTCTTTCAATTTTTTTTAGAGGAGAGTATAATCAGTGTTTTTTGGATTGTGCATTTTTTTGCAATTACCTTTTGCATCCAAATGTAGATTTCATCAATGTTTTTTATTCTATCACATATAGATCCCGTAATCGATAATTTTCAAACTCAATTTTGTCACGCCTTACAAAGTGTGACTTAATCGCCTGATCAACAACAACAACAACAACAATAAAAGTATGCTACAAATAAATAAATTGTAAATATACCAAGTAAACATAGCTATAGAACCATCTCGAAAAAAGAAACATTCTCTCATAAACTCTATTTTTTTAGCGTTAAACAAGCAAAATAAGTGAAGTTAAACAAAAAGTATACTGAACTAATATAGTAATTAAAGTGTATCAAAAAAGAAAATGTATAACTTTAATCTACTGCGTAACAAAATAATTAAGTTTAAAGGACTATCATTCCCCTTTAAAATAATTTTCAAATTCTTTGCTAGCAGCTGGAACATGACACCCAAAAAGATTTAAATAAACAAACCAATAAAAAACGTTTTAGTGAGACTTGTTCATTATAAAAGTTATTAACGCAGTAAAAAGTTCTTTCAATGACGTACGCTTGGAGTGCAAATATAGATGTACTGGAAGGAGATTGTAAAATTTTATGTCGTTGTAAATAATTAATTTTTTTATTGATTCTGTGAAAGGAATGGGAAAATATATGGCATGCCTAGAGTTTCTGCTAGGATATGGAAAGTGTTTATATGTTTTTTGGCCAAACAGACGATTTCAAAAATAAATAATGCAGGAAGTGTTAATATTTCATGTTTTTTGAAATAGTATTGGCAGTGAGCTCTGTTATTTAGACCAAATAAATAGCGAATTGTCTTCTTTTGAAACCTATGCCACACTCTTTCTCTGTTTGATAGCAGAGAGTATGTATTTGTTTTAAGATAATATAAATCTACACTAAGTGGTTGATTGAAAGAGAGGTAGTAAAGTTAGTGTGCAAATCACCGACTGCTCAGGGAGATTGGTTCGATTTCTATTTATAAGGGCGCCAACAGTTCTATACCAGTTGACTGTTAACCGCTCTAGATGTTATGAGTACCACTCCTCAAGACCACTAAGATAAAATTAATTAAAGTTAATAGTAAAAAAAAAAACAAAGCATATTCAACAAATAACATTTATTAACCAGTTCAGTGCTCCCCAAAATATTTCCAGAAATATGTATCTCCTGTAGGTTATTTTATATAACATATGAAAGAAATTGGCCTTAATTGAAGTTTTAAAAAAAAAATGACAATTGACTGTGTAATGATCCTATGTTAATCAGTTTTCATACCTCATATGCTGAGAGAAAAATCTAAAGTATATTCAAATAAAGATCACTATCCAAATATTAGATCAACTGTGTAAAACGTTTTATGAAAATAGCTAAAGAATCACAAAACAACAAAGTTCAATAAAACCTGAAAATTAAGTAATACGGATGAGAAAAGAAATTTTCAATCAGCTAATGACAGGTAAAAGTAATAGCCTCCAAAATCTATAAATGTTTATAAAGAAAATCTTTAAGTTGTTTTAATTTACCGAACAATTTGATCTAACTGTAAACGTTTATCAAAAGATGCAAAATAATCAAGCAATTAATTAACTTCATTAATTCAAATACAATTAACAATAATAGAACAAAAGAAAAGAGTATTATGTGAATCTAAGAGCAAGCAAATAACAAGAAAAATTTATGTAACTAAGTTTCAAATCCAATCACCAATATTACCTAACAAATAGACACCATTCTTTTTTATCAAAATACCTTTCTAAAGCAAATAAATACAATAAATCATAAATATCATCACATATTCCAGTAGTGTAACCTGTCTATAACACTTATTATATACCTTGTATAAACTAACTAGATCTTATAAGTTAAAATTTCAAGATGTGATCACACTTTACAACAACACTGTATCTTAAAGTATATTATACTATCAAATGTTGGCAGAAACCTATAGACTATTGTGTCATAAACTTATACTGTGATGTTCTGTATCTTAAAGCCTACTATACGGTGAAATGTGGACAAGAACCTATAGATTATTGTGTCCTAAACTTATAAAGTGATATTTGAGTATCAGCATGAGTTATAAAGTAAAAATAATCTTATTGGCAATACCAATAATCGTGGTTTAGGGACACCAGCAGTAGTTAGAACTTTATATCAAAAAGTATACTCTACACTCAAAAGAAATAGAAAAACTCATAAAGTTGATCAGCAATAAACAATAAAGTCAATTCAGCACAAGGAATGTTAAAATTAAGATACTTATCTAAGTGTCTATCAGCATCGGTGGCTTAGATCAGCAGTCTATGATGTAAGTGTCATCGAAGACATTTCCAGCAGGAAAACTGGGTACGTACACACTTAAGTACTAGGTAACAGACTTCTGCTCCACTTACAATGACACATCCAGGTTCAAACCCTGGTTAGGAGAACAGGAACAAGAAGTAGAAGAGGAGGGAGAAGAAGAAAAAAACCCTAGAATAGTACAAACGTCTAAGATTTACACCTCAAATAAAAGTATATAGATCTGTTTAACAACTCAACACCCAGTATATCAAATAAAGAAAATAATTCCAAACAAAAATGTATCAATATTTCCCAGCTTGACTTCATTTAAACCAATTTACCCAAATTACAAAAAATCTTAAGTCATTCTATATCTAGAAATTCAAAATATTAGGCTCGTACATGTCTATTACGATACGTAATATTATCAACTATAACCCCTTAACATTATATACAAAATATAAGCAACATATCTATTAATTAATACTAATATAGGTACATTACAGCCCTTATAGTGAATAGTAACAAGAATCCACCCTTAAAATCTTGTAGATATCAATACAAAATGTCATTACTCCAGTATATGTAAGCTAATATAAGATGTTACTGACAGAAAATGTAAATCACTGATACAATATTGTTCAATTTTGCCAAATTGGTTAAAGCAGATAGCATGTATTTATATCTCATAAGGTTGTTTCGGTCTTCAAAGAAATATGAAAATTAAAGTGATTTTTGTAGATATATAGGCCTCTTTCCTAATTACAACATACACCTGTAATAGTTGTATTGAAACACACTTATTAAAGAAAACAAATTCTCCACAATGTATTTACTATTCTTTACTTTATGCAAACTTAAATAATAATTGGCTTATAGAGGTTACAAATAGACCTTTTTGTATTGCAGAAATAAACTTAATAATTATAACAAACATAAGGTATATATACATTCATCACATATCTTAAGAAAATGAAAAGTACTATTCTGCCCTGCTAAGACTAGTTGTCCTAACTGCAAAAATTCACTTTTTTAGATAAACACACTATTGTGCTCGGAATCTATTTTTCAATGCGATTACTAAATTTAAAAGTCCTATCTGGACCTTAAACTGGTTATTTAATGCTAAAAAATTTGTCCTAACTCGTAAATGTCATGCTTATTCTAAATCAAAATGTCCTATTTAATATTTGCTAATCTAAATTGTCCTAACTTGATAGATAGTACATATCTTCTTAGCAGATATTAAAAAACTGTAAAGCTAAATGTCCTAAATGCTTCAGATAGGACAAATTTTTTTAGGAAGACAGTTCTTTTTGACATTAAACAGTTTACCACGTGTCGCCTAACGGCAAACATAACCTTAAATATTTAAATTTGAGACGTTTGTTATTATTGATTATTGTGTGTTGTTAATTCAGTTTATTACTAGTTTTTGTGAAATTTATGAAAGAAGTAGTAATTACTACAAAGGTAAGATTAATATTTAAGTTAAAATACCGGAGAAACTATTATAAATTGTGACATGATAGATCTTTTTTTTTGTTGTATTACTCGCTGTTATATGTTAGTGTTTTTTCTTCACTAGATGACTTCTTCTACTGGTTCCATAAGAACAAAACGAATTCTTTCCTTGGCTTTGAATCGGCAGTTACAAGAAAAAATAGATTCTATACGAGAATTTAAGCGTGTTACTAAATCAAAATCATACGATGACGATGATTCCGATTATTCTCCAGATTCATCGCCTAAGAATAGTGACCTTGAATCTCCCACTAAAAATTGTATTGACTATTCGCCTTCGGTAAAAAAAATTAAAATAGACAACGGAAACGACTCTAATAAAAAAATTTGTATTCTTCAAAATATTATTTTACGCCCTGAAATAATAGAACCCAAAACAGAAAATGGAACTGAGGATGTCACACATTATAATAGCAAAGAAATCTGTCTTCCTATACTCGAAGATATATTAACGCACGCTATGGACTTAAGTGAAGCAAAATTATACAGAAAAGACGGCAGTTTACGGAAACGAAAGAAGTATGACGAAATCCCTGCAAAAAGAAAGGAGGAAAAAATAAAAAAACGTGCTAAGGATCATTATGTACAAAAGTCCTGCAAATGCCCATTAAAATGCTTTACAAAAATCAAATATGAAAGGCAAATAGATATCAACACACAATTTTGGAAGATGTCTGATAATGAACAGAATATGTTCGTATCCACATGTATTAAAAAACAATCTAAAAAGAGGGATACGACAAAAACAGAAAATTCAAGAAGAGAGTATACGTTCTCATACTATTTGTATAATGAAAATGGTGGTATTGTCCCAATTTGCAAAGTATTTCTATTAGCGACACTTGGATTTAAAAAAGAAAATGATAGGATATTGAAGAACGTTAGAAGTAGAGATTCTAGTATTCTTAAACCAAAAGCAGATCATAGATGTCGAGGTCATCCATCAAGTTTAAAAATCGATAGATCAGCCATAACTGAACATATAAATTCTTTTGGGCCTACCATATCGCATTACCGGAGGGAGCATGCGCCCATTCGGAAATATTTACCAAGTGATATTTCTATTACACATATGTACAATGACTTCAAGAAAAAGTTTAATACGACGTTTTCTTATGAACTGTATCGAAAAACTATTGCGGATATGAACATATCTTTTGCGAATCTAGGGCACGAAGAATGCTGGGCGTGTGAAGAGTATCGTATACATAAAGATTCAGAATATCATTCTGACAAAAGTTCTAGTACCTCGTCAAGTACCGAATGTGAAGCATGTAACAAATATTTCATACATGATGAAAAGGCAAATAAGGCAAGAGAAGAATATAAGAAGGATTCAGAACGACAAACGACTTCGCAAGATTTAATTGTATCTGCAGATTTGCAGAAGGTGAGCTTCTTATAAAACACCATTTTGTTTAATGCTACTAAATTTAATTATTCTTTGTAGGTAATTATGCTTCCGAGGCTTGAAACATTTAAGGAAATAATATTTACACCTCGTATAATCGCCTTCAACGAAAGTTTTGTTCCGGTAGGCAAAAAGAGTCGCTTCCATCCATGGGCTATGATCTGGCACGAAGCAGTGGCGGGAAGGTCAATGCATGACATCATATCAACGTTCTACGCATTTCTACTCGCTAATCGAGACATTAAAAATGTTGTTATTTGGCTGGACAATTGTGCCAGCCAAAATAAAAATTGGACTCTTATATCCTTTTTTGTATACATTATAAATTCGAGTGAAGTAGCTATCGAAAACATAGAATTAAAATATTTTGAACCGGGACGCACGTTCATGTCTGCCGATTCGTTCCACCACCAGGTGGAATTATCACTGAAAAGGAAAAAAAAAGTTTACGACTTTAGAGATTTTAAAGATACAGTTCAGAGTGCTAATTTAGGTAAAGTTAAAGTCATAGAAATGGAATTGGCTAATTTTTTTTCCTTTGCAGATTATACTTCTAAAAATAAGCTTCAAAATATCTCCGAACGTATCTATTTAAAAGATGTTGTTCAAATTACGTTTCAAAGAGGTTGGAAATATTTTGCTTTCAAAAAAGATTTTTTACATGATGCAATAGTTTTAAATGATGTTTTCCTTGCCAAGTTTAATAAATGTCAGTTAACAAAACCTAAGCAGAAGCTTTCCTTTAAAGGTGTTACTCTTGAGCGAAAACAAAATTTAATTCAGAAATTAGAATCTCATGTACCGGAAAACAGACTCGTGTTTTGGAGAAGTCTCCCCGTTTCCGAAAATTCGTCGGAGTGAAGTTTCACATAATAGTATTATATCCATACTCAGTAGTTTGTTTGTTAGTTTTTATGTTTAATTTTTATCATTATAGTACTTAGGATATTTGCTTTTAGTTTTTTTTTATTTGTGTACAAGGACAAGTTGTCCTATCTACAAAATCTCGTGCCGATGATAAATTACTGCTGTTTTATAATATCGAAGATATGTATTTCTACTTTTTGAAAAATAAACCCAAGTTCTACTTAATTTGATACTTTTATTTAGAAACTGCTATCAAAAATAATAAAATATTAAATATCTCAGAACGTTTATTTTCCACTTAGGACATATAGTTTTAGGAGGGCAGTATTGAATACATTGTTTGCTACACAAATCAAAGGGCAATCAAGAGTGTCCCCATAGCTCTTAATTTCAATAAGTAAAACAACTCTGTGGCCTTGTATTTACTTTTTAAAAAGAGAACTAAGTAACAAAAAAAAAATAACCCCTTTTTTATATATAAACAAAAGACCTTAGTGATAGCCGAGAAACTATATCTAAGCTAGAGGTTAGAACATAACCTATAAAAAATAATATGGCAAAATACAAGAAAATATGTACAGGGGAAATATATCACATTTTAGTGATTATTATCTTACCTTATTTGATGATAAAGGGTTTCTTATTAGCCATTTCGTAAAATTTGTCTCATCAAAAAAATATGGTAGGTGGTCAAGTGCAGTTAAATCCTCACGAGAGAGTAATAAAAGGTTCCTCAACCAAAAATATTAAGGTACAACGTAATTAAATACACATAGGAGCCTTTTTAGCTAAGTTGCCGACGTAAATCCCAAAAGATGGCCTGGATTAAAACAGGATCAATTCGCCGACAAACTTTCACACTTAACCTTCACCTTCCAGAGAGACAAGAAGCTTAACCTACCCCACCACCAGGTCAAGGCAGCAGTAGGGAGATGACAATCCGTCAGTGGTGCCACTTTACTAAAATCAAACTGACCAAATCTGGACAATAGATCAGCCAATCCCTGAGCTGGATCACAGGAAAAAAAAATATTTAAAGAAGAAGAAAGTAAAATTACTAATTGAACAAAACTAAGGCGCCATCTACACGAAGAATAGTGAATTGCCTCAATATGAAGCGGAAGATTTCGCTAAGCAGAGGCCGCGAGCACCTTACTACATCGATAGGAGACTTACAGTACCGGATTTATGGGTTTTTATGCATTAAAATGTAGTGACGAAATTAAAACGTTACACCTAAAAATACTAAGAAATTGCACAGCAGCCACAAAAGGAAAGACAATAGCGGAGATGGAATCCGAATAGCGAGAAATAAGTAAGTCTAGCAGAAGACACGTCCAGTTCTTTTAAAACTGATCGAATGGCAAAGCAGGCAGTAGTTTTTTAGTCAATATGTTTAGACCATTTTAGGTTGTTATTTATATTCAAACCCAGGAATTTAACCGACTAAACGTATTTAATATTGCTGTTAAATCGCTGAAGTGGTTGTAAAGTTCCCTTGTAAGATAAGGCCACTGTTTTATACACATTGAAGCAAAGCGGATTGGAATCGGACCAAGCCTTAATCATAACAAGATCGTTGGAAATATTAGAATGTAAGACGTTATCAAAATCACTTCATGTTATGCTTGTGTCGTCAGCAAAGAGAGAAATTTTTTCATTAATTTTTAGGTTAGTTATATCATTGATGTATAACAAAAAAGAATAGGTCCCAAAACCAAATCTTGAGGGACTTCACTTGTAATCAATTTACAATCAGAATCAGAACCATTTGCCCTTACAAATTGTTGCTTATTCCCGAGATAAGATTTAAACGAATTTAGAGAAATACGACGGATTCCATAAAAATTCAGCTTGCTTATCAAAATTTCAAGACTAACACAGTCAAAGGCTTTTGCATAGTCTGAGGCGGTTGTGTGGTTGTGTGGTTGTTATTGAGAGATAAGTAGACGTCGCTAAGCAACGAGAATATGGCGTCACTGGTGCACTTGTTGGGTAAAAATTCGAACTGATGCGGGGATATTATCTGATGTTTAAGGAGAAATGGCATAAGACGATTCTCCAGTAATCCTTCAACGATTTTTGATAGCACTGGTAGTAGAGCAATAGGACTATAATTGTAAGAGTTAGTTTTTTTCGTCCCTTTTATGATGAGGAATAATTATAACTGTTTTAAGGCTTTCAGGGAATATGCCTTTTATAAAAGATTCATTTATTAGTGTTGTATGGGCCTCTAGGACTGGGAGCGGCAGGTTCAGGAATATTTTAATTGATAGGCCATCAGTGCTACACGAAGATTTCCTTGTGATGTTATTTATTTCTTTCAATAGTTCCATGCTACTAACATGGCTTAAAAAAAAGCTAATAGCGACATTTTTCGATGGAGGGAAAAACGAAAGAGGGTCCAAACTTGGCGAGATACCAGAGGTAACATTTTTGCTTACAATAATAAAATAATCATTTAGGTCATTCGGTCTTGGCAAAACCTGAGTCACAGGGATTGCTTTGTTTCTAGGGTCATTAATAATGGACCAGGTTTCCTTTGAAACGTTTTTAGACTTTATTAAACGTTTTTAATAGTATATATTTTTTAAAAAGTTGATTGACTGGATGATGATGATGAATTGATGAAAATCCATTATCAACATTGTAAATAAAACACTTTAAACTGTTTTAGATTTTAACTTTTATTCACTACTTGTGACATGTTTCGCTAACAGTGTAACGTTTAAATTCCGTTTGTCTGACGATTAATAATATAATTAATATAGATCCTCCGCACTAGCCGACAAGATTTTTCTAACATAGGCCAGCTCATTATTTTCACCCTCCCAATAATAAAAAAATATTCGGAAAGCTCTAATACGTAGCATTTTTTAATAGCCTAACTAGAACCTTTTATATTGGCAGGTAAACAATGTTATTGTGGGGCGGCTAAAATAAATAAAATAAATAATAAATAAATAAAAATGTCTTTTATTAGAAAAAAAAAATAGTAACAAATACATAAAGTTGCGAAAAAAGTTTTTTTTTCAGTTAAGCCCCACCAGAAAAGGCTACTCCACTGACCCGCAGCTCACTGAAGGTTTCAAGAAATTTTATTTTACAAAATATTATATTTAAATATGTGGCTCGATAAATAAGTTTATCTTTTTAAATTAACATGCGTAACAAAAAAAAATATACAGGAGTATCACTCATGAAGATAGTCAATATTTTAATCCGAAGACAGGTGACTTTTGTAATATTTTTTAAATAAGGACGCACTGAGATCAATAAACTCCCTTGGCAAAGAGCTAAACATTTGACAGCATTATATGTAAACGATCTCTGAAACATGGCACTACGATGATGAGGCAGAGTTAGTCTGCTCGTTACTCCACGAACATCAATAGTGTGAACATTTGAACGTAAAATTAATTTCGATTTCAACGTAATTGGGGAATTTTGATTAACAAAAATATTCCTTAGAAAATTTGCAAAATGCAAATCTCTTCTAAATTTCATATTAAGCCAGTTAAGTTCTTAAACCATAAATAAACCTACAACATGTATTTTGAATTTTTTGAATACGCCCCTTATCTAAATTGTCTAAACAAGGCCCGTATATATAATCACAATAGTTAAAGTTTGACAATACAAGGGACTCACAAAGTATTTTTCTTAATCGAATATCTAATATATGTCTGTGACTATACAAAAGTTTTAATTTAAAATATGATTTTTTAATTAATTGAGTTATATGCTGCCTAAATCTTAATTCCGAATCAATTACAACACCCAAATTCTTTGCATGATCCACAACAGGTAGTCTAATGCCGTCAGTTGATATATTAATACGCTCCTTAAATTCAGTTATACGAGATTTGCTACCAAACAGCATAAGTGATGATTTAGTAGGATTCAATTTTAAACTATGAGATTGAGATAAATTCAATAAGATATTCAAATCCTCATTTACTTTATTACAAGCCATTAAAACATTTTCATTATTAAAATTAGAATACACCTCGGTGTCATCAGCATATGCCTGGACGCTACAAAACTTTAATGAGTTTAATATGTCAGCTGTATATATTATATACAATAAGGGTCCTAAAATAGAAGCTTGCGGAACACCCGATAAAATCGGTGTTCTATCAGAATATTTATTATCAGAAGATATTGTTTGAAATCTATTGGACAAATAGGATTTTATTATGCTCAGAGACTCCTGTTGTAAGCCATAATATTTAAGTTTTGCTAATAATAGATTGTGATTTATTGTATCAAAAGCTTCAGAGAAATCTAACAGGACCAAAATACTGCATTGCCCATTATCAAATGCTCTTATGAAATCATCTGTAATGTTCGCTAAAGTAACGGCAGTACTAAACCCTTTTCTAAATCCACATGTACTGAGAACTAGGAAGCAATTTATTAGCGTTAAAGTATTCATTTAATCGATTATATAGAATTTTCTCGAATATTTTTGATATTGCAGGCAAAATGCTAATAATTCTGAGGTCATTAAAATTTTCTGGATTCGACGATTTAGGCAGCGGCTTACCAATTGACATTTTCCATTGATCCGGGAAATAGCGCGCTTCAATACAACAATTAATAATATGGGTAATAAACTAATCAATAAAAGTACTACAATATTTTAGCATTTGAGCACTAATGGTGTCATTTCCACTTACATTAGTTCTTATGTTATGTAAAATGCTATTAACCTCTGCGATACTCGTTAGTTTAAAAGAAAATGTGTTATTTATGTTCAGCAAATTGTTGTTATACAAATTTATCCCTTCACTGCAGTCAGTTTATTTAAAAAAAAATCATCCAGAAATACAATAAGTATTAGTGGCACTGTGTCTCGCTTCTAAGTAAGCATATTTCTTTAAATCACTAAATGCAATAATCAAGAATTTTAAATATTGTAATGATAATGATAATGAATTGTAAATATAAGATCAAAATGTCCGGACAATGTAAAGTAAGTTTGCTACATATAAAAGTATACCTCTCAAAATGTTTGGTTGCTTATGTTTGTTTACTCTAATGTAATAATATTTTCTCACAACATTAAGTTTGGTGAAAATTTTAATGCAACTGTAAAGTAATTCCAAGAAATCGTTTAGACTTTGTGATTCCTTTTTCTAGTGCCAGTTATTCTATTAAGACCATATTATAAACTTTTTGCACATTTTTAGGAGATCATGGTAGCTCGATTTTAAGAGGTTGTCAAAGTGAATTTAAATTTTCGATTCTTCTGCTGAATATAAATCAGAGGATATCTTCAATGGGACAGTTCAATACAGGTCCCCGACAAAAATCTCATTAGTCTATCGAACGAGCCGAATCTTCAGCAAAATGTAAAATATAGCGATTGATTCTGAAAAACGCATCCTCCTTTTAGTCATAAAACCGTTGTGGTATGTATATATACCGGGTGTCAACGATATCGTTTTACACGATGCCAATTATTTGCTTTCACTGCAGTCAGAAATATTTCGAAAAAACTACTGAAAAAGTTATTTATATTATCAGGGTTAGATAAGCTAGGTGGGATAAATGTTTGGTTGTCAGAAGATATATTAAAAGATTTTAAAGTTTTCCAAGATTTTTTATATTTTTCTCCGTACAGGTGTTACTTAAATATTGTTTTTTAGCCCTTCTAACTTGTGAAAGGGTGAAATTACGCAAATATTTATAACGCATCCAATCCTCTGCTGTACGAGTCCTTTTAAATATTTGTAATGCACGATCTCTTTGTGACATAAATAGTTTAATATTAGGCATTAGCCATAAAGCTTTAGGTTTAGTTATTCTAGCTTGTCTTAAAGGAGCATGTTTATTAAAAGTTGTCAAAAGAAAATTATTAAAAATAAGAATTTTATTGTCTATATTATTTTCGTAAATTATATTATTCCATGGTAATAAATAAAGGTCACTCAAAAAAAATTTTAAATTGAAGTTATTAAAGGATATATAAGTAATAATTTTATTTATTGGTTTAGGTTTTTGAATGTTTTAAACACAGTAAACTAGACGATGATCTGAGATACCGTCCGTTGGAAGCGTACCGCTTTCGTTAATGAGTGAATCATCAGTGACAAATATGGGGTCCAACAATGTACTTGAGGTTTGAGAAATTCGTGTAGATTCAGAAATAAGTTGGGTGAAATTGTAGTTATCAAAAAGAGAAGTTAATGGATTCTGCATATTCAAAAGATTGACATTCAAATCTCCCACGCATATTATTTCATCAGCCATTGAATATAAGTATGAAAAAATATTATCAAAATCTTCAATAAAAGTATTAAAATTAGTTTTGGGGGGGCGATAAAAAAACCGAATGCAAATATTTTATTTTTAGTATTTATTTTAATAAACAAATGTTCTAAATTGTTACTTACCACAAAGTCAAAAATTTACAATTTCAAACAGTTTTTAATACAAGCAGCAACGCCACCGCCCCTATCGACTCGGTCGCGTCTTAAAAGATGGATGGAATGGAATTATTATCACCGGAGAGCCATGTTTCAGTAAGACAAATTAGATCAAAATTATTTTTTTCAATCAAAATTTTAAATTCTAGGAATCCTGTAAAAATAGAACGTATGTTCAGATGACATCTTCATAATCCCACACAAATTATATCTATAAAATAGAATGGAAAAAAAGCAAGTCACAAAAAAGTAGAGAAAACGTAAGCTTATTAAACTTTTAAGTAACTATGTAAACAAAAATAGGTCCATTTTATAACGGAAAAATTACCTATACTGGGTTGTTTACAACATTAGACATAAAATAAACGGTAAACATCACGCTTCTGTTGAGTTTCGAATTGAATGGTTCTCTGTGTACCGATAAGCAAGTGTATGTGAAGACGAGAATGTCGAGTCAAACGCGCCGAAGTTGCAAAATTTCTCCTGACAAATTTTGTTATATTTGTGGAGAATTTCTGGTGAAATCACAAGCCTGGCCATTTTCCGAAAATGTAAAAAAGCCTACTTTAAATATTTTGGTGTGTTAATTGGGGACAAGATAAGCGGTGGGCTCCCCATGTGTGCTGTGTTAGTTGTAGTGTATCACTGGTGCAGTGGATGAAGGGAAAGAGGAAAAGTATGCCTTTTGCAGTTCCAATGGTATGGCGAGAACCCACCAATCACTCTGACGATTGTTATTTTTGCCTAACAAAAACTGAAAGTTATTCCAAAAAGGGAAAGCACAATATAGAATATCCAAATTTGCAATCTGCCATACATAAGCTATTGATTTGGGAGATAATGGAGATAACGCATCATCAGGCATCTCAGAAGAACAGTGCACCGATCCCACTTTTACCACAGGTCCCAGTTCTGGCTAGACACATTTGATTGTTCAAAGTGAACTAAATTTAGTACGTGATTTGGGGTTATCCAAGCAACACTCAGAACTTCTGGGTTCCCGTCTTAAGGAATGGAACCTATTGGCCAAAGAAACAAAAATTACGAATTTCAGAAAAAGAAATGCTGTTTTCTGAATTCTACATAATGCAGGAACTCGATATTGAACATTCTCCTCGTAAGTGGCGCTTATTCATAGACTCATCTAAATATAAATTAAAAGCTGTGTTGTTGCATAATGGAAATTTAAAACCCTCTATACCAGTTGCCCATTCAGTTGCAATGAAAGAAAATTATAAAAATATGAGCTTTTAGATAAAATAAACTACAATAGGTATAAATGGCAGATGTGGGGACTTAAAAGTTATAGCGATTTTAGTAAATCAACATTATGTAACAAACATTTGGCCAGAAAGATGCGAATTTTAAACGGGATCTCAAAATGTCAAATTTATACCTCTTGTTGAACCCAAAAATGTCCTTTTGCCTCCTCTTCACAATAAACTTGGGCTGATGAAAAACTTTGTGAAGGCTTTGAATAAAGATGGTGATGGATTTAAATACCTAAGACAAGTCTTTCCCTAGTTAAGTGACGCCAAATTAAAAGAAGGCATTTTTATTGGGCCACAAATCAGAAAATTGCTGGACGATGTCAATTTTACGGAAAAGCTTACCAGGCAAGAACTCACAGCATGGAATTCATTTGTTAATGTAGTAAGAGGATTTTTAGGCAACAATATGGATGCAGATTATCAGTAATTAGTTAATGAACTCTTAGATGCCTATAAAGCGCTTGGTGCCAGAATGTCATTAAAAATTCACTTCCTCCATCTGTCATTTTTGCCTAAAAATTTGGGAGCTGTTAGTGTCGAGCAGGGTGAAAGGTTTCACCAAGATATCAGAACAATGGAAATTCGGTACCAAGGACGATGGGATCCAGCCATGATGGGTGACTACTATTGGTTTTTGAAGAGAGAAGATAGGACACCTCATAAACGGAAAAAATAAAGTTTAATTAGTGTTTTAAGTTAATATTTTTCTCATTTGCTTTTCTCTTAGATGTATGGTATGTTTAATAGGCGAAAGCTGTAAACATAATCAATAAACAGGGTTAAGGATTTTCTGAAATCATTTTTGCTATAGATATTAAATATCGTAACGTTTGATATGGTTCTACAACTCTAACAAGAAAACCCTACGTGCTACAACTTTCTATTTGTCATTTTCGTATTTGGATAGGTCCATTCTATTAGATTATGCTATACTGATTTGTGTTACAAGAAAAAAATTTTTTTTGTCGGCCACGGTAATTAGAGGTACAGTCGTGTGCATTAATCCGTTGGACAAAATTTGGCTTGTGTAAACCATCCTGTCACCCCTCAAAAGTTCATAAATATGTTGTACAATGTAAAAAATAGGGATCTTATTTTAATAGCATTTTTGCAAATATTTTATTATAAACGGTAATATTAAACTTTTAGTAAAAATAAAACAATCACATATTTTTAAACACTAGTATTTATTAAAGTTATAACAAATGAACCAAAAGAAAAATAAATAAAGCAATAAAATAAAGTGTTAATATTTAGTTATTGCTCCATTCCTGGCTAAAACTTCGTCAATTCTCCGGGGTATCGACAAATATAAATTTCTGCAAAGATCAACATCTTCTCTTAATTCATCCCATATGTTCATTATTTCATTTTCCAGATCATCCTTGCTCTCTGGATGAAAATTGGACTTATACATTTTTTTCGTGACCAGGCCCCAAACATTTTCTATAATATTGATATCCGGACTTTTTGCAGGCCATAACAGAGTCTCAATATTTTTATTTACAAACCATTCAGAAATTATATGAGCAATATGAAAATAGGACAATTGTCTTGCTGATATATAAAATCATTTTGTGGAAAATGTTCCGTTACGCTGGGTAGCATAACATTTTCTAAAATATTGCTATATACTGTAGCACTAAATCTTTCGTGAATACTCCACCATACCCCAAGTCCCTTAATGCTAATCCATGCCCATGAATTAACAGAAAAACGTCCAGATCTATCAGAATTATTGATATATGCTTCATCATACCTAGAATTTCGGGGTCTGTATACTCTAACTTGTCCATTATAGCTTGATTGAAAAACCTTTTCATCCGTAAAAACGACTCTATTCCAATTCTCCCTTCGCAAATTATTTAGAGCAAAAATAACTCTTCCTTGTTTGTGATGTTCAGTCAGCATCATTTTTCTTGCTGCTACATGATTGCCTAAGACAGACTTTTGTATCCTGCGGCAAGCGGTACTTCGTGATGCAGGAAAATTAGTCGCTTCTACAGCATCTCTTGCTATACTAAATGGATGTTGTTGCAAATAATCAATCAACGCGTTATTCTGTTGATTGGAAGTGATTCTTGGTCTCCCTGTAGGTTTAAGTTTTTGAAAACTCCTAGTAGTTTCCCACTGATTTTTGATTTTTTGCACAGTATTTTTGCTAGTGTTCATAAACTCGGCCACTTTTCTCACTGGAAGCCCGTCTTCAACATACTGCACAATTTTTGCTCTTTCAAGCAAGGATAAACCCGGCATGGTTTGACTTTGGCAGTTTCGACTTTGATTGGCATCAATTTCAGTTAAACAATGGTCACAGGACAGGTTATCAGCCCAGTTTACATACAATAAAACTTTTTGTCCAACGGATTAATGCACACAACTGTACAATCGAGAATAAAAATAGAGTCCTTGAATTTTTTTATATATAAGAGAGAGCACATATTTTTAACAGAAATGCGTAGTCCTTTCGTTATACACGTTTTATGACGCTTAGGTTTGATAGTCTTAAGCGGGAAGGCCTAATTAAAAGCACTTAAAATTTTATTTAAGAAAGCTCTAAAATTTGAGTTACCATTTTTAAATCCAAAATTCCAGTCGGTGTTTAAGCGAATATTATGAAATACTGAAAAATTGGCGGTCGAGAAAAGTCTGCCCCTATGGCGAGGTCTCTGTAAGGACCTAAGCGGAATACTAAATTTGAAAAATATTGCTTCGTGAGGAAGGACCTGTGCTACAAACCTGAGATTGAACCTCTGAGAAGAAGAGTATTTTGAAATTCTAGCTGGAGACGATACATGCAGTGCAAGACCGAAAGAGTCGAATATTGACATTAAATATTTCTTGGTTGCTACAAACAGTAGCATAGTCAATATTAAAGTCCCCGCATAGAATTTTTCTGTCTTTTACTGGTAGACTATGTAGCAAATTTAACAGGTAATTAGAGAGAGATTGTACAGGGTGTCCGGATTTGGTTGCAAAAGCAGGGCATCATCTCGCTTATTTTTAAAGATAGAACCTTGCGGTTTTCACGAACCTGAGCTAATTTTTTGTGAAACTCATGAAGCAGTACCTAAACAAAATTTTCATAGCCTTCTTCGTTTATGAGATACAGGGCGAAATAGAAAATTTTGCATTTTGGGACCCCCCTCGTATCTCGGTTATCCTTCAACCTAACGCAAAGGGAAAAATTGCTGCTTATGCAGTTTTTTACGCTGGATCCAGTGGCGTAGTCATATTTTTCATTTGAGTTGTTTTTTTTTTAGATATGACCCAAAGTTGTGTTTTTTTAAATAGGACATCCTGTATATTTGTCCAGAAATTCATTTGTCCTTTTAAAAGCTTCTCAAAAAAATATATAATAGTATGGGTCTATTTTAATAAACAACAACAAAAATCCTAATTTTTATAATTATCATCCCAAATATTGCAGTAGGTCATGCAAAACAATGCTGCCTTTTATTTAAAGTCGTTAACAATATCTACATCCTAACAATAAAAAAAAATAAATATGTAATTAGATCTATTTATCATCTATTCATCATTTAATATGTATTGATAATTTCGCACCAAAAAAGTACCACCTACCTAGATTTATGTAACACAAGAACAAAACAGTAATAAATTATTATGTAACAAGCCTTTCAGCAAAAATCAAATGTCGTATAAGAACTACAGTAACCACGGAAATCAAAAGAACTGTTCAAACTGATTTCTATTTTGTTCTATGGATGCTTCGCACAATTTTCGTATTCGTTTTAGGGAATTAAGCAAAATAACGGGATGATTTTGTAAATAGCGAAAATTTTGCATTTCCTAAATCTTGCACATTATCATAGTGGTCTTTGTAAATTCTATTTTTCAGATATGCCCATAGAAAGAAATCTAAAATCGACAAATCTGGGGACCTAGGGGGCCATCTTATAGGTTCATTTGTTCCGATCCATTGACTGGTAAAATTATTGTCCAGAAATAATCTCGTCATTCCAGAATTGTGTGCAGGAGCACCGTCCTGTTGAAAATAAATTTCGTTAATTTGCGCTAGAGGAACATCGTCAAGTAATTCAGGTATACCTGCCTCTAAAATTTCTATATAGCGATTGGCTGTTAGATTTCTCTCAAATATATAAAACTTTATATGTGTTCCTAATATGAAGCAGGCCACATTTAGACCAAACCTGCCCTGCTGTCTTCTGGGAAATATTTGGTGTCGATTTTCCCGGGACCATATTGTGCTATTGTGCCTATTGAGTATACCAGAATTACTGAAATGTGCTTCGTCTGACCATATACCCTTCCTTTCAAAATCTCTAACCTTATCGCATCTTTCTCGAAACCAACTGCAGAAGACTACCCGACGCTCTGCATCCCCTGGCTGTAAGTGCTGCACGAGCCTAAATTTATATGGGTGGTATTTGTGCTTTTTTAGAGTTTCTTGAACTCTAGTTTCTGGAATCTCTATGCTCTTTTCACTGGCCCTACAAGAGTTTGTAGGGTAAGCTTCTGCATTAGCCAAAACCGCAATTTCCTCAGCCTCCCGATTTTCTTTATTATATGTTTTCGTACGAGGTTTGATCAATGATCCGTGATTAAGTAAATTCTTTTTTATCCGATAAAAAGTGGGTATATTAGGTTGCCTCCTTTCTGGATATCTAAATAAAAATTAAGCAATAGTATTTCAACAAACCTAAAAATTAACTATTTACCTGTTAAAATACATCTCAGAAGCCGCTTCAACATTTTCATTACTTAATATAAAACAAGCTAACATATCGTACTTTTCATATTGTTCGAAAGTTTGGTTTTCTTCCATAATAATACAAATATATTTTTACACAATAAATAAATACAAAAAACTAGCGCTATATTTTATATACGCGTACAAATTGGGAAATGTCATTTGCTTCCAAGAAAACAAAAGAAAACGGCGTCGTTTTGCATGGCTTACTGCAAAATTTGGGATGATAATTATAAAAATTAGGATTTTTGTTGTTGTTTATTAAAATAGACCCATACTATTTTACATTTTTGAGAAGCTTTTAAAAGGACAAATCAATTTCTGGACAAATATACAGGGTGTCCCATTTAAAAAAACACAACTTTGGGTCATATCTAAAAAATAACAACTCAAATGAAAAATATGACTACGCCACTGGATCCAGCGTAAAAACTGCATAGGCAGCAATTTTTTCCCTTGCGTTAAGTTAAAGGATAACCGAGATACGAGGGAGGCCCCAAAATGCAAAAATTTTCTATTTCGCCTGTATCTCATAAATGAAGAAGGCTTTGAAAATTATGTTTACGGCTTCATGAGTTTCACAAAAAAGTTAGCTCAGGTTCGTGAAAACCGCAAGGTTCTATCTTTAAAAATAAACGAGATACCCTGCTTTTGCCACCAAATCCGGACACCATGTACATCAGAATTTGGTGATCTATAAATACAGATTACATAGACATCAAAGTTTTGATTATATAAGTACTATAGACAATTCAAAATAGTTATCCGCTAACAAATGGTCATATTTAGTTACCGAGACGAAATAGCCATTTCGAAAAAGAATCAGTGTTCCTCCATGAGTTGAGTTATTTCCATCATATCTAGCTATTATAGAATATCTCTCCGCATAAATGTGTTCATTTAGATTCAGCCACTGCTCAGTACTTGCAATAAGTTGAGGGAACTCAAATTTTTCTAGAAATACCATAACCATACTAAGACCCGTAGCAACAGGAAGTTCGATCGACGCCGACAGTGGCAGTATAACAGGATATATAGACGAAATAGGTGTGAAAAGTTGCTTTTTAGGTAGGCAATTAAAATGGCTATTAAAAAATCGGCTAATTTCATTGACCTGGAACTTCCTATATTAAGAATATTTCCTTTTATTAGGAATAGTGAAGTGTGAACCAATTCACTTCACTACATAGTTATTTATTAACGTCAGGGTTATTCACGCAACCCGTTAAAAGTTTTTGATGATGCCATTTAGATAAAAATTTCAAATTTTGGGATTAAGGTAAGGTCAAGGGGTACTTCTTCAAATATTTTCAACTTCCTGTTACTTCCGGTTTAACCGGAAGTTGGTATCAACTTGCTTATTTTAAATAGAATACCCTATATTTTATGATATTTTTGGATTCTACGGAGAATTTTAATGCTATTTTATGTAGCATGTCCTATACCTAGGTTCAAGCGTTCATAAGATACTTGACCTTGAACCAAAAATGAGCCTTCGGGTACCAAATTTTAAAATCTCATATTTTTGTAAGTTTTGAAGATATAATCTTCATATTTTGCAGACGATCGGTAAATAATCTTAGGTTTCTATTTTTTTTATTGAATTTGTCTATTTTTATACAGGGTGTCCTAAATTAAGCGGCAAACATTCACATTTTCAAAGCCGCTAAAGTCCGTTTTTTTAAATGGGACACCCTATAACTTTATGCACTATCAAATGTAGAATTTTATTTTCTATCGAACTGTATGAAGGTTCTCTATATCTATTCGTAACCATTTTCGAAATAATCAGGCTTTTATTAAACTATCATATGTATTTGCTAAATGCTTACACCTTCCCGTAGTAAGCCATGGAAAAACAATTGTTGTGCTTTTCTATTCACATGACAACTGATTTGAAACTTTTAAATTAGAAAAAAATAACACTCAAAAGCTGATATTCTCAATTTATTTTATATTCGCGGAGAATGTTACAAAATATTGGAGAGAACGTGCCATGTTTTTAATGAAAAACATCCTCATTTATCGCCAATGAACAAGAGCAAATTGAAGAGGATTGAAACGAAATTTTTTCGTTTCGGAAAAGTTAAAGTTATAAAAAATGTAATAAATTGTTTACATTATTTTTAACCATATCTACTAAGTTCGAGACTGTTCTAAACTTGTTTTAGTGAATTTAAAAATTATAGCAATCTAACAATCAACAATAAATAAACATAATAATAAAAATTGAATTATAACAAATGTTCTATATTCTGCCCGTTCATTTGAAGACACATTTCAGTTCCTCTTTGTACAATTGCTGTGGCCCGTTGAATTTGTTCGTTTTCTAATTCGGCAAAAGCTGTTCGTATCCTGTCCAGTAAATTTTGTTGGTTATTTACTGGGGAAGCATAGACTTTACCTTTGATAAATCCCCATAAATAAAAGTCTAGGGGTGTTAAATCAAGCGATCGCGGGGGCCATCTCCAAGGGCCATTGGGACCAATCCAGCGATCTTCAAATATTCGAGATAATTGCAGATAAACTGCAGCGGAATTATGTGCTGGTGCCCCATCTAATTGATACCAATAATTTTGCAGCTCACCAATAGGAATTTCTTCCATAAATTCAGAAACCATCCCTCGTAGAATTTCCAAATACTTATCACTGTTTAAATTGTCTTCATAAATACAGTACCGTACCTGATCATTTAATACTAAACCGAAAATATTGAAGCTAAACCTCTCTTGAGAACGCGTTTCGCGTAAAGCGTGCGGATTTTCTGCTGTCCAGAAATGTTCGTTTCTTCTATTTGTTATTCCTTCTCTAGAAAATTTCGCTTCATCGGTCCAAAATATTTTTGAAAGGAATTGAGGGTCCTCTTGAATTTTCAAAAACATGAATTCGCAAAATTCTACTCGTCGGACGTCATCACCAGGTCTCAAGGCTTGCACGTTTTGGAAGGAATAAGGGTGCATATGATGTTCGCTCAAGATTCTTTGGACAGATGAAGAAGAAATTCCCAAATCGTTTTCTGCAGACGGTATTGAACTTTGCGGGTTTGCGTGGAAAAAAGCTAATGTGTTTATTACGTTATCCTCGGCATTTGTCACTGGTTTCGGAACATTTTTTGTAACTTTAACCTTGCCAAAACGCAAAAAGTTCGTTTCAATCCTCTTGGATTTTGACTTGTTCATTGGTAGCAAATCAGGGTGGCGTTCATTAAACACACGACACGTTCTCTCCAAAGTTTTATAACATTCTCCATGAATATAAAATAGAATGAGAATATCAGCGTTTGAGTATTTTTCCATTTCGATTTAGAAGATTTAGTTTATCACTGACAGCTTTCGATAAATAACGTATACTAATCATCTGTCATATTGGATATTGGATCTCAATTGTTTTTCCATGGCTCACCATTGGAACATGTAAACATTTAACCAAATACATACGATATTTTTATAAAACCCAATTATTTCGAAAATGGTTACGAATAGGTATAGGAAATCTTAATACAGTTCGATAGAAAATGAAATTCTACATTTGATAGTGCATAAAGTTATAGGGTGTCCCATTTAAAAAAAAAAACGGACTTTAGCGGCTTTGAAAATGTAAATGTTTGCCGCTGAATTTAGGACACCCTGTATAAAAATAGACAAATTCAATAAAAAAAATAGAAACCTAAGATTATTTACCAATCGTCTGCAAAATATGAAGATTATATCTTCAAAACTTACAAAAATATGAGATTTTAAAATTTGGTACCCCGAAGGGTCATTTTCGGTTCAAGGTCAAATATCTTAAGAACGCTTGAACCTAGGTATAGGACATGCTACATAAAATAGCATTAAAATTCTCCGTAGAATCCATAAATATCATAAAATACAGGGTGTTCTATTTAAAATAAGCAAGTTGATACCAACTTCCGGTTAAACCGGAAATGACAGGAAGTTGAAAATATTTCAAAAAAGAAGTACCTCTTGACCTTACCTTAATCCCAAAGTTTAAAATTTTTATCTAAATGGCATCATCAAATACTTTTAATGAACCGGTTGCTTGAATAACCCTGTATAGGGTATCCCACGATGAACTGCGGCGATCGATTTCTCAGAAAGTAGGCTTTAGAAAAATTTGAAATTTTGGCAGCTAACTAAAGTCGATGGGGGCAATTGGCGCAAAATATTTTCAAGATGGCGGCACTTCCGGTTATACCGGAAGTAGACGTCGACTTTCTTATTTTAAATAGAATACCCTGTATATAATCGAATTTTTTGGTTTTCCTCGAAAAATTCTAGGTATATTTCATGTATAATATCCCATACCTAAGTTTTTGAGATATTTTGAATTTTATGTAAAAAATTACTTTGCAGGTCTAGACATAACTATAAATATCTGCTTATCGAAGGCTCTATTATTTATTTGCGGTTGGCTTCCTTGTCCAAAAGTGTACCCTTTAGTGGCCTGTGCTGATATTTTTATAATAAATAAATATAGGGTAATCAAAAACTGACATTATAAATATACTTAAAAAAGTCGTTAAAAGTTACTTTTTTCAAAAGGAAACCCCCAATTTGTATAATTTTATCTTATTTAACACTTAAAATAAGGGCGACTTTGTATAAAGTTGTCTATTCCAAAAAATTTGTGGTTTTTGAGTTATTGACGATTTAACATTTTTTATTCTAATAATACCAGACGGCTTCTAAGTTTTCTTGTTAGTTGGCCATGACGGGGAGGCCTGGAGAGAACAAAACCAATTGGTTACTATAAAAACGTAATATTTGTTGACAATTACCTACTAAAATATTATTTATTTATTATAGTAATTATAAAGATTATTAAGCTAATAATCATGCCGGGGCGATTAAATTACACATACGAGGATTAATTGAATTTGTTTATTATCTATGGGGAATCTAACAGAGTTTTAACAAGAAAATGCCAGATATTTTGCTGATAGATATCCAGATAAACAGAAACCGTCACCGAACAGCGTTAAACAAATGTTGGAAAACTATAAAAATGTTGAAACCGTGAAGACAAAAATTAATTCAAGAAAGCCTATTCCCATTATAGTCTAGTCTACATAAGAGCACAACTTATTTTTTCAATAAGTGTTGAAAATGTCCACCTTGTACTTCCAAACATTTTTCGCACCTCCGAATAAATCCCTCGTGGGTGGCCGCTCTAATTGAAGCTGGAGATAAACTTTCGAACGCGTTCCTTACCCTTGCTATACAGTCCTCTTTATTTGTTACTGGATTCAAATAAACGATTCCTTTTATAGTTCCCTATATAAAATAGTCTAAGTCTGTCAGATCGGGAAAACGAGGAGGCCACAGGTTAGTAACTGCAACAGTTCTATGTGGTGGGGTGCCATCGTGTTGGTAGAAAATTTAACTATGTTCTGCCAAAGGTAAATTACTTAAATATTCGTAGTCTAACTCTTTAAGAATATTCAGATATCTTTCTCCTACAAAAGTTTATAGACATAATTTTACGGAAAGAAATGCTTTGATAGCATTCATCATATATATATATATATATATATATATATATATATATATATATATATATATATATATATATATATACAGGGTGTCCGGGAAAATGTGGGAGATCTCTCGGATTCAGATAGAACATTAAAAAATAAGATGACAAGTTCCCATAAATTTTTTTCCTAGCGGCCCTCCCTACGGAGATACGGCCCCCTAAAGGACCCCACTGGAAATCGGTTTTTCTAGAATAACTGTTAAACGACTCAATATAATTTAACGAAAATTTAATATGATAAACAGTAGTAAGGACCTCTCAAAATGCTTCCCTTGAAACATAATTAGCTTGTTTAGTTTACCAGGGACGGACTAGATTGTACATTTTAACGCTCAAATTTTTAACACCCTGTATGATAAGGAGTTAAAAAAAATAAATTTGGATACCTTGAACATTAAGCTAAAGAAAAGGTACTCTTGTTCATTGTCGATAAAATGAACCGTTTTCGAGAAAAAAAATAATAAAAGTATTAATGTTTTATTATTGTTTATTTATCAGTATTAAAGAATGCACTTTTTTACAAACGTTACTATGGTACGAAATAAATAATCTCGCATTGACGTGTGCATTTGAAATCTTCTTGACACGTTGATCTTTTTGTACCTACTTCGATATTAATTTATTAAATTTTGAATACCTTGGTAAATTTAATTCGATAATGGGATACACATTTAGTGAGTATGCAGATATGCATCTTATGTACGGACTTGCATCTTGCAATGCTTATGAAGCAAGAAGGTTGTATGGAGAAAGATATCCTAATCGCAATATTCCAAATGAGAAAACATTTCAGCGAATTGACCAACGTCTAAGAGAAACTGGTGGGCAATTCTCAATTAATAAGGTAACATTATTGACGTTCATTAATTATTTTTAGGAAGTTTTGGGAAAAGGAGTACTGATGCTGGTGTGAGGAGAACAGTACGTACGGTGCAATTGGAGGAAGATATTTTGGATACTGTAGCTGATACTCCCTCAATAAGCACTCGAATATTAGCCGCGCAGCTTCATGTGTCAAAAAGTACAGTTGCTGAAGTACTTAAAGAACAGTTGTTATACCCTTATCATCTGCAAAAAGTGCATCAACTACTTCCTGAAGATTTTCCTCGAAGAATCCAGTTCGCAAACTGGTTGTTAGATCAACAACGAACAAACCCAAACTTCATTAGCATTATTCTTTTTACCGATGAAGCAGGATTTACCAAAGATGGTATTGTAAATTTACATAACTCGCATGTATGGGCTGATGAAAACCCTCATGCCACTGTCGTTCATCATCATCAACATCAGTTTCAATCCATTAATGTTTGGGCAGGAATAATCGGCAATTTTTTCATTGGACCATGTGTATTACCGGCACGATTGAATGGTGAACTTTATTTAGAGTTCCTTCAGAACGCTTTTCTAGATTCAATAGAGCATTTGCCACTTGAAACCCGCCAAAGGATGCATTTTATGCATGATGGAGCCCCACCCCATTTTAGCGTTGCTGTACGGGACCACCTAAATAACGTCTATGGAAACCGTTGGATAGGCAGAGGAGGTCCCATTGCCTGGCCTCCACGGTCTCCCGACCTAACGCCAATGGATTTCTACCTGTGGGGTCATCTCAAAACCTTGGTGTATTCCTCTCCGGTTGCTACTAGGGAGGAACTTTTACAGAGAATCACGTTTCATTGCGATATGATAAGGAACAATGCTGGGTTGTTGTGGCGAGTACAGCAGTCCTCTATTCGTCGTGCCCGCGAGTGCATCACAAATCACGGAGCACATGTTGAACCCACTTATGAAGTTTTTAATTGACTTTTTTCTATTTAGCGTATTAGGTTGTTCAGGATCAAAACATATTTAATACTCCCAAAGTTGTATTCTTTTATTATTTTTTTTTCTCGAAAACGGTTCATTTTATCGACAATGAACAAGAGCATCTTTTCTTTAGCTTAATGTTCAAGGTATCCAAATTTATTTTTTTTAACTCCTTATCATACAGGGTGTTAAAAATTTGAGCGTTAAAATGTACAATCTAGTCCGTCCCTGGTAAACTAAACAAGCTAATTATGTTTTAAGGGAAGCATTTTGAGAGGTCCTTACTACTGTTTATCATATTAAATTTTCGTTAAATTATATTGAGTCGTTTAAAAGTTATTCTAGAAAAACCGATTTCCAGTGGGGTCCTTTAGGGGGCCGTATCTCCGTAGGGAGGGCCGCTAGGAAAAAAATTTATGGGAACTTGTCATCTTATTTTTTAATGTTCTATCTGAGTCCGAGAGATCTCCCACATTGTCCCGGACACCCTGTATATATATATATATTGAAGCGTATTGTATTGATTTAATTGCACAATTAATTAATTTTCTTTTAACGCAGACCGTAAACGGAGAGGTTAATTTTGCAAAATTCCAATTCCAATACAAAAATTGCTAATGCTTTCGACTCAATAAACCAATATAATTTAATACGTTACTTACACTGACACAAATACGAGCTGGTTTTTGAAAGACATTCCATATTCGGAGCCTATATTTCAATTCATTCCAAAGCCGATTTAATCGGGAGAATCGCACAAATTCATAACATAAAGAGAGGCCTTTAAAAAGAGATTTATTGAAATTATATTTGCACTTTTGAAGATCAGCCGAGCGACTCGAATAGACCCATTACAAATTATAAAGGGCGAGATTTGAAAGGGGGTATTTATAATTCAAATGAATTCGACACACTGAAGGACATCGTCGATTTTATTACTAGGTATGTAGTCATTTGCAATTTTAATACTAATTATAAAACCTCAGTAGTCGAGTCAAATTAGACTTTTGATTTCCATTGAATCGTAAAAAGCTCGAAATGGTTTTATTTCACTTTGGGTATCCTAAATAAGAGTAATAAAAGTTTGGGAAGGTATCTGAGGTGAATTAAGCCTTTGGGAGCCAAAAAAAAACGCGAAATTTTGGCACTTTTTTCAGTTTTCGGCTTATAATATTTATCGTAAATGTCACTCGTACCATTATTAAAGAGCAATAACTTCTAGGTCGAGATACCTCTTTAAACATTAAATTTGGTTCAGCAGTTTGGACATAATTAGTGGAATCCGACCGATTAATCGGCTTGGGCTGTTATTTCAATTTCGGCAAATAATCGGCTTCGGCCAAAATTTTACCGAAGCAGAAGATGCACACTACCAAATTAAAAAAATTGGTAAATTTCTTTTACCCGGAACTTGCTTCGTTATGATTCTCTCTTTTTTTAGAACGGAAGCTTTCACGGCTTTGGTCCATTAAGAAATCATGGTTCTTGAGATTAGACCGTGTCAAATTGGAATTACTATCCGACGTTTCGTCTTCGATTGCACGAGGCATCTTCAGGGATCTTTACTCCACGAGATCTGAACACTGAATGAGCTCGAATTTTTTTTTTTTTTTTTGTGTCGATGGGGAATGCTTTTACGCACGAATTCCCTTCCGGAAGAAGGGAAGACAGTGTGGGACTCGTTGCTCTGACAGGTTTTCACCTGTCGGGGTCAACAATACCCACTAAACCCCAACGGGCCCCCATCAGATGGACCATCATTGGGCTAGCCAAGGATCCTTCGATGGGGTTGGTGCCGTCCTTTCGGGAGAAACTCCTATGAAGGACATGGTCTTCGCTGTCGTAGGGGGGGAGGGCCTCTCTTGGCAGGATGTTTTTGCCACCTCTCGTTACTTGTAGTCATCTGAAATAAAAGAAATTATTAGTAATGAAAATGTCGTCTTACCAGGTGGGATATTTCTCTGCTGTCCTCCTTTCTTCTGTCCGGATTGCCGCTGCCTTCGTCCTACTGTCCCGTGGTCCAGTCTGCCGCTGCCAGTGTCCCTCCGTCAGTGTACCTGGTGGTCTTCGTGTCTTTGGTCCTCTTCTGTGCCCTCAGCGACACTGCTGTTCCGTGATCCGGCAGTGTTGAGGCTGAGGTGGGGTGTTCTTTTACCTCAGGTTCAACTGCAGCTCACGCCGGAGCCAGTTGAGGTACCTGGGATCCTCTTCTTTTACCTCAGGTTCAGCTGCAACTCACGCCGGAGCCAGCTGAGGTACCTGGGAATCCTCTTCTTGGAGTTTGGTGGCCTCTTGTTGATACTCTTGGGGTTTCGGTGAGCAGAATCTAGTTCCTGAGGAGCACGGAGACTCAGAAATTTCGACTTGCCCACTTCCATCCTAGAGTATATTAGCGCAGGAGCCCGTGTCTAGGTCTCCTGTGCCTTGTCCAATTGTTGCGTCTTGGAGCTAGCGGATCGTAGTCTACCAGGTCCCGTAAGTTTTCGTTGGGGTGATTTTCTGCTGCCCTGAAGGCTCGGGTAGCCTTTTGCCGCATGAATTCCTCAATGGGTGTCCATTGAAGATCATGCTGCAGGTCCTCGTTCCTGATAAACCATGGGGCGTCTGCTGCCATCCTAATGAGTTTGTTTTCTGTCCTCTTTAGCTTCATAAGGTTGGTCTTAGAAGCATATCCGAAGGATGTGGAGCCGTAGGTGAGTTGGCTCCTAGCTACTGTTTGGATCAATAGCAGTTTGGTCCTCAATCCCATTTCACTTTTTCGACAGAGCAGTGGATAGAGTTTACCCATTGCTTGTCTAGTTTTTCTCCTCGCTGCGTTGATATGGTTGCACCATGTCAAGCTTCTGTCCATGGTCATCCCTAGGTACTTGGCCTCGTTTGTCCAAGGGATCTCGACGTCTCCAATTCGGATTCTAGCTGTTGGAACCAGTCTCCGTCGTTGGAATAGGATTGCTTGGGACTTCTGGGGGTTGATTTTAACCTTCCATTTGACACACCAGTCATGAAGGTTATCAATGTCCTCTTGCAGTCGTCTGCCCATTATCCGGGTGCTTCTGCTTTGGTGTAGGATGGCTGTGTCGTCCGCGTAGAGTGCTGTTAAGCCCTCTTCACCGATTGGGATATCGTGAGAGAAGATGGAGTAAAGAATGGGTCCCAGCACTGACCCTTGTGGTACTCCAGCTATTAGTCCTCTTGGAGCTGAATGAGAGTCATTCACCTTGACTGTGAATGATCTGTCATTTAGGTAGCTTCTGATAAGCTTTATATTTCTTCTCTCGTATCCAGCCACCGACATTTTGTGGATCAGGCCTTAGTGCCACATTCTGTCGAAAGCTCTTTCGGTGTCCAGGAAAACTGCTCCTGTGGCCTCTCTGTTGTTGAATCCTTTAGTGATATACTCTGTGGTTCTGAGTACCTGCTGCTCGGATGAGTGCCCTGCCCTGAAGCCGAATTGTTCATCTGGGATGGCATCTAGTTCTTGGGATTCATCTTTTAGTCTTCTGGCTATAGCTCTTTCAGCTACTTTGCTTAAAGCAGGGAGTAGGCTGATGGGCCTGTAGTTGTGTGGTACTGTCCTGTCTTTTCCTGGTTTTTCAATGACGATGACTTCTGCCTTTTTCCATGTGCTGGGGAAGTGGCATGTTCTTATGATGGAGTTTATGATGTTGGCCATCGCACTGTATCCTTTCCTGGGGAAGTTTTTCAGCATTTTGTTGGTGATGCCGTCGGCTCCAGGGGCTTTCTTGACCTTCAGTTTCCTGATGATGTCTCGAACTTCCTCGGGTGAGACAGGATGTGGATTTTGTTGGGGTAAAATCCAGGCATCCAGGTCTCTAACTGAGTCGTGGACCTCTTCGGTGTGGTCTTCGTCCTCCTCTGGATGTTGGTTAAGCTGACCTTGTTGGACTATGGCATCCGCTAAGGCTTCGGCTTTGTCTTCGTCGGTGTAGATTGGGCCATTTACACCTTGGAGAGGAGGGATAGGACGTTTGTCCATTCGAAGAGCTCGTTGCATCTGCCAGGCTGTTTGGTGATACGTATCTAGGGATCTCAGTTTTTCCCGCCACTTGTTGTTTCGGTGCTCTTGTAACTGACTTCTCAAGTTTTGAGAGTGTCGGTTTAGAGCAATCCTGTCCTCGTCCTCGTGGGATCTAGCGTAGATCCTGCGGAGACGTCTGTTGGTCCTAATCTCGTCTCTGAGATTTTCAGGAAGCTCGTCGGTTTGTCGATGCCTGCTTATGTCTTCCACTACTGTGTTTTCGTGGAAGGCATTCAGGATGGCTGTCTCTAGACATCTTACGGCCTCATCTAGTCCCTGAGGAGCGCGGATCTCAGGGATTTCGATTGCGGCTTTCAGCTGTCTTTGATAGGCCTTCCAGTCGGTCGTCTTCTTGGTGTTGTGATTTACTCTGTTGAGGTTTACTCCTAGTTGCAGGAGTACCGGGTTGTGGTCGGATGTTCCCTCGTTCAGAGTGTTGATGTCTAGCTCTTCCCTGATGTTTTTCAGGAGCGCAATGTCCAACACGTTTGGTCTCCCGTTTCCGCGGGGGAGGTATGTTGGTTGTTCTGGTCCTATTATGGCGAGTTTGTGGTCCTCGCATAGTCTGGTTAGTTTGCGACCATTTGGGTTGGAATAGGTGCAATGCCATTCTTCGGATTTGCAATTGAAGTCGCCAATGATGATTTTGGCTCCTCGTCCTCTTGCTAGGTGTTCGATGTCCTCATCCAACAGCTCCTGTGTTGGGGAGCGATACGCAGAAGTGATTTTGATCGGGCCTCTACGAGTGTTGACCTCTATGGAGATGGCGTCTAGCTCCACATCCTCAACCCCCAGGAAGGAATGTGGAACGCCTCTTCTGACCAGGATTGCGACTCCTCTCGTGGCTTGGGGTCCGGGAGGGTCGTATCTGTAGATGTGATATCCTGGGAAGGTCATCCTTGTTTCTGCTTTCAGTTTAGTCTCCTGTATTGCTAGAACGTCTGGGCGATGTTCTTCCAGGAGTTCTATGACGTCTGTTTTCCTGGCCCTTAGACCGCAGGTATTCCAGGAAATGAGTCTTAGGCTTTCGTTCTGGTGTACTGGCATTGTTTATTTGAGTCTGCGAAGCTGTTCCTCCACAGCTTTTGTTATTGTTGGGATTATATTCTCAACAATTGATGGCATCATTCCTGTAACTGCCTGCAGGATGGCAGCTTGTAAATCCAAGGGGGGACTGGCAGTCTCGCCCTTAGCTGTATTTGGCTTTGCTTGTGTTGGGGCCTTGTCCTTAGTTGTTTTGTCATCTTCTTTGGGTGGTTTTGGCCCTGGCTTGAAGTTTGCCCATGGGGCGACAGGTGTCTTTCTGGGACTGGGGAACCTGGGGCATCCCCTGTAGCTGGCAGGGTGCCCAATTTGGCCGCAATTAGCACAGGTGGCATTTTTAGTGCCGTCTTCATTTGCTGGCAGTTTGCAAGCACTGGCCCTGTGTTGACCAGCGCATTTAACACATCTGTCCGGATGTGTGCATAAAGACTGGGTGTGCCCAAATTGCTGGCATTTGAAGCACTGCTTGACCGTCTGGTCTTTTTTCTTCGGCTCAACTTTGATCTGTCTATCTAGGAGAACTTTAATCTCCATTATCCTCTTGTCTGCTGCCTTGACGAGAAACAGAGGCATTGGCTTCTTGGTCACCCTGGAGGTCATACGTGTTACCTCAATTTCTTTGAGTCCGATTTCGCTGAGTTCTTCAACGATTTCTCTTAGGGGGGTGTCCATGTGTAGTCCTCGGATAACAGCATGGACTTTCCTGTCCTCGGGAAGTTGGTACGTATGATACGGTTTGTTGGCTTCCTTCAGATGTTTAGTTAAGGCCCGGTGGTCTTTGGCCGTTTCGGGGTAAATCTGTAATCTACTCCCTGCAGCTTTTGCCTTTGAGAAGGCGATGTTTGCGCTTTTGATATTTTTTCGCACTACTGTCCAATCGCCCCCGTCATCTATTACTATTGGCGGGATTTTGGTTTTTGCCGGAGAAGTCTTGGCGTTCTCTGCTTCTTCCGGTTTTGTTTCCTCAGGTGTTTCTTCTTCCATTTGTATGGCGTCCTCTGAGGGTGGGGATTTTGCCCTTTTCCTCTTTATTTTCTGCTGTACAGCGGGCGTGTCGGTGTTCACTTCCTGAACCCGCTTTGTATCCGCACTTGTTTGGTTAATAAAGAGAGTTTCTAGACGGACTAGCCTGGCCGTCATCTCTTTATTTTCCTTTTCTAAGGCCTGGTACCTTAGTAGGAGGCGGGTGTTTTCCTCTTTCAGTTTGGCAATCCTCTCAGTTTTGGTTTTAACTGCTCCACTAGAGCTGGCACTTCTAGTGGACACACTCACTTCTGGTTTCATGTTGCACTGCACTTGCACAGCACGACTTCTCGAATATTTATTCCTGTGAGGAATAAATCGCACTTAACACTTTTCCAAGTTTGGAAAAAAGTCACTTCTTGTAAACTTTCAGTACGGAGCCGGGTGAACCGAATCAATCCGCACTGTCTGAATGCTCAAAGTGAACTCACGAACTCGGAGAGATTCATGCAGGCTTTTATACCCGACTTGTGCTCGCCGAACCGTGACCCTGTGTTAAGATCGGTTTCCACGTGTGATGTAGACCGTAACCCGTATCTCTATTGAAATTTTTGGTATGTTTAAATATTTCAATAGATTCTCTAACTTTTCGTTTATAAAAACCTGGAACCGATGCTAGAACCTTGGTTTCCTTTGCATTTATAAAATGGCCAGTGTTATGTTGGTGTTAAGCTACAGCAGATTGAACAATTTGTTTCTTTTTAATACATCGTTCATGTTCCTTAAGTCTAGTTGATATTGAGCGTCTTGTTTCTCACACATACACTTCTCCACAGGAGCAAGGAATTTTATATACTCCTTCTGTTTGAAAAGGTACAAGATCTTTCGGGTATCGCAAGCATTGTCCAATCTTCTTATGTGTATTGAAGATTGTACGTATCTTGGACCGCCGAAGTAATCGCCCTATTTTGTCTGTAGTACCATGTATGTAGGGAAGAACAACACTACCTAATGGTGGCTCTTTATCATTCTCCTTTGGCGGAGTTGGTTTACTATGTCTTTTAATTGAACGCGTAATATCTTCAGTGCAATAGCCCCCCCCCCCCCCGAAATTAATTTTGGGGATTTGCCTCCACTCCCGATCCGAATATCTGACTACGTGCCTGTTTATGGCTAGTACTTAAAAGTTCCCAGACTTTATTATTTTTAAGATTTGTATTACGCCAAGTTATATAAATATTCCTTTCCTCTTTAACTTTATTCATTCGAGGTAAAATAAATAAATAAATAAATAAATGCTTTATTGTCAAAAAAATTTTACAATTTTGTGGACAAAGCTGTTGTAAAAAAATAGTTTACAAACATCAAAATTAGCAAACAAAACAAAACAAAAACACATCATAAATATTATAGAAAAATAATATTTAAATCAAGAATTTAGAATATTAATATTATAGAATCCTAAAAGAAGTACATTAGAAATGTACTTTGTCAGTCGTACTATGTTATAAACATTTTCATAAATATAGTGTAAAAAAATAAAAAAGCAAAGTAAAAAATAAAAAAGTACGAAACAATTAAAAAAAATACATATACAAAATTCGGTAAAAATGGTTGGTAATGGCAACTATCACACTAGGGGTTCATAAGGATAAAATTATGTGTTGTAAAACTCGTTCACGGTGTAGAAGGCTCTTTCCAGTAAGAATGATTTCAAAGCCTTGCGAAATGAAGTCAGAGATATTATGGATTTGATGTTAAATGGCAGGTGATTATGCATTTTTTTTGCATTGTAGATTACTGATCTTTTAATTAACTCTGAGTGTGGGGTTGGAAGATAGAGATCGTGCTCAGTATTTCTGAGAGGGTAGTTGTGAGAAGGTCTCTCTAATAGAGCAGGTGCGTGCTTACGAATTAAGCAAACCTATTCCAAAATGAATAAGCAAGGAAGGGTTAGTATTTTATATCTTTTAAAGAAATCTCGGCAGTGAGTTCTACTGTCAAGTCTCAGTAGGCAACGAACAGCTCTTTTTTGTAGTATAAAAATTCGATCAAATTGAGTCGTACAACATGTACCCCAGAATGGAATAGCATATCTGAGGTGCGACTCAACAAGAGCAAAATAAACAGTTCTAGAGGTAGAAAAGCTAAGCTCCTCGGAAACAGATCTTAACGCAAAGCAAGCAGAACCTAACTTCTTTGATAAAGCGTCGATATGTGGATCCCATTTTAAAGAATCATCTACAAGAAGCCCTAGAAATTTTACAGAGTTTACGACATCAATAGTGGTGCCATTAAGGTCAAAAGGTTGCAGCGTGTTTTTATAAGACAAGACTTTCGTTTTAGAGATGTTCAAACATAGGAGATTAGAATCGCACCAGGATTTAATGGTGATTAGGTCATTAGATACAATCCTATGTAGGTCCGTGACATCTGGGTGGCTCCACGTAAAGCTGGTATCGTCCGCAAAGAGACATATTTTTCCACTAATGTTTAAATTAGCCATGTCGTTTATGAACAGAAGAAACAAGATAGGGCCTAGTACCGAGCCTTGAGGCACTCCACATTCCATTGGCCTACAAGAAGACATCCTGTTGTCAACTTTCACAACTTGATTTCTGTTGCTAAGATATGACTTAAACCAATTGAGAGGAGCCCTCTAAATCCATAGTACTGCAGCTTGTTAGTTAATATATTATGATTCACACAATCGAAAGCTTTGGAAAAATCACAGAAAATTGTTGCCGTAGCGTGATGGTTGTTTAGGCTGGAGTAAACTCTATTAAGAAGGGAAAACATGGCATCGCTTGTGCATTTGTTACTTAAAAATCCAAATTGATGTTTTGTAAGTATTTCATATCTAGACAGAAATGATAAAAGCCTTTTTTTAACCAGTCTTTCGATGATCTTAGATAGCGTAGGGAGAAGTGCAATTGGGCGATAGTTCGAAGCTTCTTCTGAAACACCTCCTTTGTGAAGAGGTATGATTATTGCAGTTTTAAGGCAGCTTGGAAAAGTACCATTTTGGAAAGACATATTTATCAAAGCAGTCAGATGCTCTAGTGTGCATTCCGGCAGACTTGAATACATTTTTAAAGTAAGCCCATCAGTTCCCGAAGAAGATTTATTTTTGATATCATTAATTGTACTACGAAGTTCTGATAAAACTACTGGTGAAAAGAAGAAACTGTGCAGGTTTACCCTATGATTAGAGAGATATGAAATTGGGTCATTAGATTGAGATACGGATTTAGTCAAATCTTTGGCTACATTTACAAAATAATTGTTTAGGTCCTCAGGAGAGGTAAGGATAGTGCTGGATAAAGGAGTTTTGTTTCTTAAATCATTTACGATAGACCAGGTTTCTTCAGCTACATTTTTGGCGTTAGAAAGTCTATTATTGTAATAAATATCTTTGGCGGCTTTAATAGTTTTATGATAAATTTTTCTGTATGATTTTACATAATTATGAAAAAAGACACTGTCCGAAAATTTCTTTAAATGAGATAGTGACCGCATGTTCTTAGAAGATATACGTAAACTTTTAGTGGACCAGGGTTTACTTCTTTTATTTTTGATAGGCCTAAGAGGAAAAGATTCAGAAGCTATATTAGTTAGAGTTTTTATAAAACGAGAAAATTCAGTGTCGACATCATACGTGTGAGAGTCCCAGTCAGTTATTTGACATAGGTGTTTGAAATTAATGAAATTTCTAACCGAAAAAATACGGCCTACTTGTCTAGAGGAATTTTTGGCTTTGGATGTAATTGAAAATTTTGTGAAAATTGCTTCATGATCGGAGAAACCTGGACTTAAGACATTACATTCGACGGAGCTAGGATCGAAAGAAGACACAACGTAATCTATAGTACTGGCACTTGTCTTAGTAATTCTGGTTGGTGAGTTGACGTGCATGGCAATTCCTAATGACTCAAAGATGGACTGAAGACACTCCTGAGCAGTACACACACTGGAAAAGTCAATATTGAAATCGCCACATAAGATTAATTTGCTTTTTACAGGAAGGGACTCGAGCAAACTTAGAAGGTTATGGCAGAATAATTGCACATCAGCATCAGGTGTTCTATAAATACAAATAATATAAAGGTCATAAGTATTGTGATAAACGATAGAAAATTCAAATACTTTTTCAGATAATAAATGATTATACTTTGATATTTCGGAAAAATCGTTGTTTGAAGACATTATCATGGTGCCTCCATGAGTTAAATTAGTTCTATTAAATCTGGCAATTGTAGTATAGTTTTTAATAAAAACAGGTTGATTGATATTTAGCCAGTGCTCAGTGATGGCAATGACTTCTGGAAAATTTAGCTCTTCTAACAAAAGATATAATTCGTCTGTTTTATGTCTTAAGGACTGAATATTAAGAAAAAAAAGATTAAAATTACTATTGGTCAATTTTTTAGAGGGTGCTAGATCCTCTTTTCGCGTCATATTGACTAAAAATTTTTACTTTTTGATGGTGAACCACTAGAATAATATTTACCAGTACCTTCACGAATTTTTTGGAGCCGTAAAATTCTTTCCGAGGAGTAGAAAGATCTATACGCTGCAAGGTCTGAGTCCACTTCAGATAAACCAATCCCATAGGCATCGTGGAAGCGATAATACAGCTTGCGCAGGGAGTCCTTGTCACTGGGAAGGCCTTCTGAAGCTAGCAATAATTTAATGCTAGTACTTGTATGCTCCTCAAAACACACACTAGATGGCTGGTCGTGTAGATAAGCAAGAAATAGCCTTAAGGTCTTTATTAACGAAGGATCCCTTAATCTGGCTAATATATAGCGACCATTTGCTTTATCCGAATCTTGGGAGGTGTAACATCCGATGAAGCTATTGTGTAGCGAAACATGTTACGTGTTGTTCTTAGCAAACATAGTGGAAATAATTTTGTTTTACATTTTACATAATTTTATTATGGAGATCCACCGAGTATCGGCTGACACAATAGTATTATTCAAGTTAAATGTTCCATTACTGTACTTATTATAACAGTGGTTATTTTAATTGCTCCATTCCATATAAATCTAAATTTATACCGTACGAACAGCTTTACAAACGCGAATAGAACCAGGCACCTATACAAGCAGTTAACACGTAAATATAAAAGAAACCCGCCCGCACTCGCGTTTCACAAGGTTGATTGGGGTGGGAAAATTCAATTTAATTTTCAAAGTGTCACACTCGAAAGGATTCTTAATGTGGAAACTACATCTCAAAGCATTTATTTTAAAAACCACATTCGAATTACAGATGTTTTGATAAGAAAAGGCTTTAATTAACCGATATTCGTGAAACGCGTCTCCAGGCCCGGATTTAGTCATATATGCGTTACAAAAGAAAAAATCAGTAAATTTCCTTTACCCGGAACTTCTTTCATTATGAAAATACTTAGGATCACATATATACTGCCTTTTCAAACATTTTTATTAGACGCCATTTTGTTCCAATAAATTGGATCCCTATCAATATTTTGCCAGTTTCTATCTATGCCACACTTAATTTTGAACATAATTTAAAATGAATTTAATAAGTAGTTCGTCATGTTGAATTCCCACCAGTTTATCCTTATATCATATTTAATTTTTCTCCATACCAACCGTCATTTTGACCACCATCTTGAATTAGTGACATAATTTTACTAGTTCAACTCTATACTACAATTAGTTACGGCACACAATTTGAAATCAGTTCATTAAGTAGTTTCTTCAGGCTGAATTTTAAGCTGCCATTTTGTTCCGACATCTTGTATTCGTACCAAAATGTTACTAGTTGATTACTACATAATACTTAATTTTTGTGCAAATTGGATAATTAGTTTTTTAAGTAATAATTTTTTGACGCTTCATTGGGCCGCCATCTTCTTCCGACATATTGGATTTTTACCAAAGTGTTACCAGGTCATCCGCAGATGAGTTTTAATTTTTGACTAAAATTTGAAGTCAATCTGATAAGTAGTTTTTAAGCTATGCCTCGAACTGACAGACAGACAGACAATTCGACCGACGGACCCGACAAAACATATTTTTGGCATCTAGGGACGTACCTTACTTTTACTAGTTCATCTCAATACTACAATTAGTTATGGAACACAATTTGAATTTTTGATTTGTATTAAAATTCTACAGTTGATTCTTACATAATACTTGACTTTTGTGCAAAATTTGAGATACATTGGATAAGCACTTTCTTAGTTATTATTTTTTTAACATTTCACTAGGTAGCCATTTTGTTTGCCATATTGGATTTTTACCAAAATGTTACCAGGTAATTTTTGACCAAAATTTGAAGTCAATCGGGTAAGTAGTTTTTTAGCTAAGCTGCGAACATACGGACCGAGAGACAAACAGACAGACAGACCGAGGGAATTGGAAAAACATGCTTTTCGTCATCTAGGGACCCTGAAATGTAAAGAGCTGAAAAAATCTCGGAGGGAGATTTTTTCACGATTATAATACTTCCCTTTTATGAGGGAAGTAAAACCTTTAGATCCTTACTCTCTAATATGGACATTACCCATAACCCTCATATAAAGTGCGGGTTTAGGAATACGCACTTCAGACAATTAAAAAGTGTAACTATGCTTAATGAAGCTTTATCTATATTCGTCTGTTTTCTTTCGTGTACCGCACTTCTATATCTCTTTTGTGTTGCAAAAACGGACGAACTTTCGAATTTTAAAATGATTTAATTTTGATTTTTCTTGATCGATTTACCTATAAATATATTTTTTCTTGAGTTCTGACATTAACGGTTCCCGGGCTACTGCCTATGTCCACTATTATTGGACCACCCAATATAGCGATACATGATTTACAAGTCTAGATTTTACAAGGGCAGCCAGCTATAGATCCAGTGAATGAGATTTATCAAAATTTTAATTTATACAGTTCGAATTTGGGCTACTCGGGTATGCCAAAAGAGGCCGTCTTTTGAGCTTGAAATTTCAAAAATTGATTGTTAATAAAAAATGCCCTTTTATGCATAAAAGACGTGTATCAAATTTCACACAGTTATTTATCTATAATAGCATCAGAATTAGGATTTAAAAAAAAAATTTTCTTAAAACCCTGTATCTCCAAAGTTAAGACTTTTAGGTTCATATTAAACTTTTTTCTTAGCAAGGTCGAAGAATCACTCCCCTTTAACTTTAGCACGCAATTAGAAAACGCCCTGTATAGTACTTCACAATGACGCCCCCTGTACAAAGTAATATGACAGACGGAGACAAACGGTCACTTTTGGCATACTCGAATAGCCAAAGTCGAACTGCATAAGTTAAAATTTTGATAAATCTTGTTCACTGGAATCAGTGCTGGCTCCCCTACTATAACTACATTGATGTGTTAATTTTGGAAAAATATGAGTTCTGTAGTTTTTCAGATATTGATTGCAATCTTAGATATTTTTTGACATCCGGTACTGAACAGAAAATTAATTATTTTGAAGCAGTTTATTGACAGCTACTTTATGAACAATTTTACAAAATATATGAAAAAAAAATGAACCATTTTTGAGGTTGACGGCTGTGATTCTAATGGTTCGATTCCTTCTAAATCGTGGTCTTCCTCTGAAAATGATGAGTTTTCGTCGTCACTACTTGAAGATCCCAGTGTGATAACTAAATCATCAATAACCGATTCAATTTTGCTATCTACTTCCTAGTATTTATCTTCAATAGAACGAACATGTTTAACATACGATTTCCAATTTTCAGTCGATATTGAGTCAATCGCTTCTAATGTTATTTTATCTAAATCTTTAATTGAAAGTTCACCGGTGTTGCTCTCTCGAATATATTTTTTTACTCCTGCCCATTGCAAGTTCAATAGGGTTGAGGTCGCACATGTATGGAGGCAGCCTTAAAGGTGTATAACCGAGGTTATGTTCATATAATCGACATTTTCTCCATGTTACATCACATACAAGATTGTTCGATTTAAGCCACGATATCATATGAGCTTTTGTAGAGTATTTAGTTAGCTTATCTTCTACGTGAGAATGATAAGACGCATTATCCATTACGATGACTGATTTGGGAGGAATGTTAGGCAGAAGCTTCTCGAGCAACCACTTTTCAAAATTATCTTTATTAATCTGTCCATGATAGTCTTCAGTCCCGAGCGAAAAACTAAAACAGCACCTGGAACAAATCCGGCTTCTGAACCAGCAAGAACTATAATAAAGCGACTACTAGAGCGGATTTCCTGAACAACACCTGTAACACTTTCACTTTGCCAGCATTTGTTCACTGTCATATCATTATCTATACAGGTTTCGTCTAGATACACAATATTGCGTCCTTCTTGTATATATTGCCTTACAGTTGATAGATATTTCACACGCCAGTGAAAAAATGTATACCCGTACAGAAAATCTATTTTGTTCTTTACAGCACGAACTAGGAGTTTGCGGGTCGCAACCTTCTTCAAGTTTATATAAAAATCCTCTATTGTTCGTCGAATTACTTGAAAATCACCATCGTCAATTTTATCTATATTTGTATGATAATCGGGGTCTTTTTTTACCAGGAGATTTTAAAGGTGAAATAGAACATGAGCAATTATTATGTTCTCTTTGAATTTTTCTTACACTACTCTCCGAAACACCAGTGTAAAATGCAGCGCGTTCTGTTCGATGTTGAATTGGAATAGTCAAACTATTATTTTCAGCTTCTCTAGTACAGGCCTCTATAACGTTCGCAATAACTTCACGTGCACCGCTTCGAATTGTTTTTCCTCTTTAGCTCGCCATCGTTACTTCGAAACAATAATTCAAATTCAACGCAACGCATTTATATAGAAATGAAAACAAATGCTCGAAATGTATAGGCGCCACTGGAAACAGCTAGAACCTTCTAGCGGCAAGTGCATGGAGACTTTAGGCATATCCCAATTACTAGTGGACCAGTGTGAAATTTACTAAATCCTCGATTAATTTTCCGTACCGCTTAGCTGGCGCACTTTATAAGTGAAGCGGCAAACTATTACAACAAATAAAATAACATAAAATTTACACAAATTTTACTTTTCCGCTTGCTTAAGACTATGAACATAATTTTCTTTTGTTAGCTAATTTTGTGAGCTTAAATTTAACAAACAGCTATTATATTACATAGATATTTTATTTCTTACACACGAAAAAAAAATTGTTTCTTACACTTACGAAAAGTATCTTTTCCGCACTCGACCTCATGCTGCAGTTTAAAATTAACTAATTAAGATGATCCCCATACATTTGAACCGATCTTTTCGGCTTTCCTACAATATTGTGAGTTTTGTTTTTATCTCTATTATCATTAAACAGGCTTGTCTCAAAATTTGGCAATGACGTTTTTTTTTGTATTATGCCTAAACAAAAATTCAATTTTGTAAATAACTTTTACCACCTCTAAAGCAATTTTCGCTTCTCAAAATTATAGAGTAATTACAGGTTAGTATAAAAAAATATTCGTTAAAACTTGTGACTCTGGACTAAAAAGTTTAATAATTTAAGTAAATATTTAACAAACATACAGTATGTTTTTAATTGATAAAGGATTTTCAACTACACATCCACCAAACATTTTTTTTTTGATCTGTCAATATTTCACCCGAGATCTCCCAAAATATGAAGTTACTCGTGCCCTTTCAAAGGTCTCGCGCATGTTGGAAAGTAGGTGTTGCCTGTCAGGTCAGGTAGTTGATGCTGTATTTCCAAGTTAAATTACATGCTAACGACTTGACGAGTTTATTTGGCCTGACCTAGCTCCATGTCACTATGCCGGAACACTAACACAATGGTAGCAAATAAAATAACATTTATATCCCAAAAAGACGACTATTCTAACATACCTCATGGCCCACTACTTAAAAGAAAGCCATACAATTAGTAGGAAGGCTCAAAATGAAGATCAACTATGGCGCAAAATGTATCAAAAAGTAGGAGAAGTAAACTATGAAACTAATCAAAATCAAATGAGGTATATTAAGACTATACTGTTTAATATAGAATATAGAAGAACACCTTCCTCTAGCTCTATGCTAACTATAATACCCTTAGCCTGTGTGAATTATCATAGTGATAAGTAGATGAAATTATAGTTTTCTTAAATCACTTTAAAATTTTGTTATCTTGCTTTTCTAAACAGAAGAACATCGTTAAGCAAATGACTTAATTTTGTTATAAACTCAAAGAATATGCTCCTTCAGCTCCATAGAAACATCAAAGTCAGAAGGACCAGAAAGGGAGGAAAAATTATACTATCGGCCACATCCCAAGCATCCTACTCTGGCCGTACAAAGAGAAATTATTTAAACGTTGAGTAAAATGATTAAAACCCTAACAACACTGGGACCGCATCATAGTAAGCCGCCGCACTTTATGAGTATGATCTTCCTTAGTTCCAGAAAACTGTCGTTCTTTTCATAAAAAGAAATTCCAGCCCTTTCATATTGAATGGGAGAAAAAATCTTGCATTTAAATGTTCCATTGAAAAATTCCTTATCATATTATCAAAACCAGTCCGTTGCTGAATGGATTTTCATAAAACGGAATCGTGGACCTGTAAAAATGTTATCTTCGCAATTCAGACTTTCAGGTTAAAAATGCATTCTTAAGTCTTTAACTGATATTTGCATGGTAGACATGACTAGGGCCGGGAGTGCTCTATGTATATTTTTCTAACAGAGTGTCCGCCACTGTAAAGATATGCCTGCGCTATTTGACAAGCCTTTCTCAAGTATTCAAATATACATTGCACAGTGACCTCAAGTTCCTATCTAAATTGATTTTAAATAAAAATTAGACTCCGGCTAGAATGCCAGCCTTTTTTCAGAAAATATCAAACGTTATTTCTACAGTCACATATCAGACACATTTTAAATCAATTTTACATCCACGAAATTCAGCCAAATGGCACCACAAAGCATTCTTCAAATTCTCTACGAATTGTAACACTGCTGATGAAATGCCGAAACGCAGACACATATCAAAACAGACCCCTAGCATAAAAACTATTAAAAGCCAACATCAGTGTCTCTATATTTCCCACAAATAAATCTCGAGTAAAAAAGGCAGCGAATGAATTATCCTTTCTACAAATAAATTCCCGTGCACGTATCAATAAAATATTATTCTTATCCTTTTTTATATTCACAATTTGTTTATACCAGATGGAATACAATTTTTAAGATACATATTTAACGCTTTTCAACTATACAGACGAAATTTAAACTTTTTATTTACATCTTTGTGTATATCGCGTAGAATTAGCCAAGAAAGCTCGGCAGATAACCTTCCTGTCTAAGCAAACGGAAGTTGAATAGTTTAGTTTGAGTAATTGGACTAGTCGCGCGGCCAGTTGTGCCTCCGTATATTTCGGAAATAAGAAACCGCTTATTAATTAATAACAGTAAATAGTACAGTTTGATTTGTTGAACTCGTCGCTCGGCTAGTTACAAAATCCCTTATTAATGTAATCAATTAACAATACAAATTAAAATGTTGTAGTTTCCGCAAGGATTCAAACAAAGTGATTGCTTTCTAGCAGTGGCGGCTCCTCCATTAGATCAATGATCCCCCAATAAATGTTTCCAAACAGAAACAAATAAATAAAATAATAATATATATTTTTTCAATTTTTAAATTTAGAAATTCCCTCTATTATTCTAAGCGTATAAACTCGTTGACCGTTCTCTGAATTCCGCGACACACTATGGATGCCTCGCACCGCGATCTCCGGAGAGGTTTCGTTTCATTTGGAATCGATCACGGCTGCCGGCCCGCGTTGACCTCGTGGTTATAAACGGAGGCGAGTTTTTCCAGAGTATTCCCAATCAGATTCGCATGGGGTATCATAGGTAATATAAGGCTTACGTCGGCAAAGTTTGGGTCAACAGCCGCGCCTAGGAAACGTGCATATTTTTGTCAGTGGATGTGTTTAATGTGGATCGTGTGATAGGCAGGGACGTAGACAGAAAATTCATTTTGGGGGGACCAGTTGGGGGCACAAATAGTTTTAGAGGGGCCTATATACAGGGTCCTTCATTAGTGTGTCAAAGTAGCATGCTTTCTTACTAAAGATTTTTTTTACATTAATGATGGATCCTGTAACAAATAATATGTGCCAGCAAAAAAATTAAATCGAATTTTCTACATTTATTTTATGTTTTTGAATTAATTAACAAATTTTATACAAAAGTAACTTAATTAAACACATTTGAAGAGACATGTTTTTTTCACTTTAATGTATAGTTGTGGAAGTATTACTAAAACTAATAAAAAATAAACATGAATAATATAAACCGTTAACTAAAAAATACAAAAAAAAACAATTCATAAAATTAAATTTATTCTTCTCTTATTTTCCGCGAGAATATCTATTACTCTTTAAAGATCTATGTTTTTGTTAGTCTGTCATTTCCAATTCTATATCTCAAAAATAATATTATTATTCTTAAACAAGAGAAAGTTCGCTCACACTAGAGACCCGGATTGTTACAGCGATTATTACTGTTTATATTTCCTTTGTTTCAATTAGGAAAGTCAGCTTATATTTGGGATTCTTACTAGTAGAGATATTTTGTGTTGTTCTGGGTTGAGTATTTTATTTCGTTAAACATAATGTGCTTGTATGAGCGTATTGTATAATATATTTACACAGACCAATAGGGGGGCCAGCCCCCCCCTTGTCTACGTCCCTGGTGATAGGTTGTGGTTACGATTGCGTATTTTTATAGATTTTATTTTGAAGACTTTACATTTTGTTTGTTGATTTTGTGATTTAAATTAATGTTTTAAAGAAAGGTAGCCACAGTGTTTTAAAATATTAAGACTTTATAATCCGTTTTCGATTATTTTGACGAGCTGAACTTTGAGAAACGACTCGAATTTAAGATCATTAGTCGACCTTTGCGAAAATTAAAAATCAGCAACCAAGTAAAAACAAAAACAAAGAAGTAAATCATTATTTTCGTAGAAATTTGTACGATTTATGTGCCTGGACATGCAATTGCGAAGTAACAAAGCCATTTTATTGTTTCATGTGTCTGATTTTTTCACATGACTCTTTGTGGTTTATATGTATTGACCCGCCTGAAAAGATGACCACGACCCACCACTGCTTTCTAGCTAAATTAAAGCAAGGTGAATTATCAGTCAAACATAATTCAGATCGAGTGAATTTTTTCTTAGTGCCTAGTGATCGCAATTTTAATAATTAATACATGCAAAGTAAAGTGCAGACAAAGTTAATTGTCTATTTTTAAGCAAAATTAGATCTTCTTTTTGATCTCCTTAAGTAACAAACTTGCTGATTGACTATTCATTAATTTTGTTGTAAAATAGGTGTTGTTTACCTAGTAAAGTGAAATTAAAGACATCTCTGGACTGAATAGTAAGAATATCGTATTCACAAATTTGTCAACTAATTTATTATTTTAATGTTGATGTATTTATTTTCCAACAAAGAATTTGGTAATATTGCTCACATAAATTCTAGGATAGAGGTATGAATGAGTGAATGAATTAAATTTACTTTTAAACATTTAGTTTTGTCATTATTATAAATTGATTTTTTTAATTAAATATATGTTACATTGATTTTTAAAAATCCGTTTTTCAGTTTGTAGCATAAGCTAAATTTAAATTAAAAGGTAAACAGAATTATAAAAGATATAGCAGTTCACAAAAAGGAGTAAATTAAATTTTTACTAAAACTAACGCCGGGGTCGAATTGATAAATAGTAAAAATGGCTATAGAACCAATATTGACAGCCATAGGCCAGTGTCCGTGTTGCCGTCTATCGCAAAGGCAGGAGCGTGCAGTCCATGGAAGCAAGGAAAGCAGTGCTTCCCCAAAAAAAATTACAAAACATCTTCTAAAATGTAATTTTTAAAATAGGAAACCATTAATTTAGTTTATATTAAAAATGCTAAAATATTATATTAATTATCAAGCCCATAATAAATGCGGCTTTGACTCCGACCGCGTCACAATAGAAAATCGAATAGAACCTATGCGGGCCGCTAGCTTCTCTGCAGCCAAGTCCTGTATGCTTGATTTCCTGTGAATCGAGCCAGAGGTTATTGAACTTTCCACCGGCCGTTTGCAATTTTTGCATTTCAGTCGCGTGCTTTAAGTGGGGGCGGAAGCTATGGAGTAGGTTCTTTGTTTGAACGGCTATCCGTGTGTTGTGTGATACGTACGTCACGTCGTGCATGGTGCGATACCGTCAACTTCGGCTGTCGGTAATAACGAAAATGTTAATAATGAAAATGTTGGAGAATTTAGTAAAAAGAGTGTGTGTGAATGTGTGGTGTGTGTCTTAATAATAAAGGATTTTCAACATTAAACTTCGCTGATAAGCTTCAAATAATTTCCAAAGGAAGGGCAAAACCGCCTATGAAAAATGTAACCACAAAAATGAAAAACTAACTGTATTAGACGTTTTTATCCGGAAAAACAATATGAACAATTTAAATGGCTAACAGGGTGTGAAAATATAAGTAAATTATTTTGTTGGTCATCTTTACTTTTTGAAAATGAAAAAGGTCTCTGGAATAAAACTGGTTTTTCCGACACATTATGTCCAAAGCGCATTTGCAGGCCGTCATAAAAGAAAAAGTCTTCGGCAAAACCAAAATTGAACACGCCCTTAATAAACAGTTGGAAATTAGTCACCGCCAACACAATAAACTAGTTGATAAAAATAGGCAAATATTAAGAAGACTTATCAATGTTGTTTGTTCTCTCTGACAGCACGAATTGGGATTTAGAGGTCATGGCGAAACAAGGGTTTCTTCAAATAGAGGAAATTTTAAAGATTTACTATGATGATTGCTTAAGGAATCATCTAGAACAGTCTAGCGTTTTTCGCGGAACATCGAATTGAATCCAGAATGATTTAATTTCTGCGGTTGCAATACCATTATTCTAAAAAGAATTAAGCAGGAGGTTGGCCAGGCGCGGTGCATTTTAGCCAATTATCTATAGCAATACGGTACGTTAAAACAGACGGAAGTATTCAAGAGCGATTTTTAGGTTTTAAGAATGTGTAGGAAAATCGCACAGCAGATGCATTATATACCGTAGTTTATAACGTTCCTAAAGAAATTAATAGATAGAGAAAATTAGTTGCTCAAAGCTGCAGTGATGGCAGGACAATTAGGGGGTCTGCAAGCTAAAGTTCGAGAAACTTTCCCAAGTGCTGTGTTTGTCCATTGTTTTGCTCATAAATTAAATTGACTTGTGTTAACAGTATCTGAAAATTGTGAATCACTGATTGAACTATTTGAGAATATAATAGAAAATAATGAAACGTGGGACTCAGAAGCAATAAATAGTTCGAGGGGGTTTTTGAAACCAGATATTAATTTTAATTATTTGTTGAACATATTTTCATATTTCCGTTCTCGGACAATGTTTTTAATATATTACAAACTAAAACAAATGATGTTGCTTTCTGCCTAAAAAAAAGTGGATGATTGTAAGTCCATGTTAAGCCAAAAAAGAGATGACTTTGACCTATTTTGGGAGAAAACGATGACGTTAAATGTAGAGCCACAAGCCAAGCGTCTTCGAACAGACAAGGTGGGAGATGTTCAAAGATCATACAGACGCCTCTTTTATGACATAATCGATCAAATTCAGCAACAAATAAACTATAGATTTAACGGTTTAAATGATTTTAAATTCCTCGAGCTCTGCAATTTTGAAGCATTTAAAGAAAAAACTTTTCCAGAAGATGCGTTTAAGTCTCTTCTTCTTCATTATGGCCAGTTCTTCGACCGAGTATTACTGCGATCTGAACTAAAAGTGATTTACGAAACTGATGACATTAGGGCAAAAAATAACGTTAAGGAACTAATGCCATTTTCAAAAGACAAGGAGCTGGAAGATGCCTACACCGAAGGGTCGAAATTGTGTGAATTAGTATTGATAATACCTACCACAAGTTCATCAGTAGAACGCAATTTTTCAACACTTAAACGTATAAAAAATTTGGTGAGAAATTGAACGGGGCAGGAGAGACTTTCACATACATCTCTGTTGTCCATTGAAAATAAACTTCTCCAAAATATGTCGGAGCATCGACGTTTTTATGATGACGTCATTGACGAATTTGCAAAAAATGATCGAAGAATCGAATCACATTACAAATAGGTGAGTTTCTAAAAATTGCTTCCCTTTCTTAAATTTTCACCACACGCCCCTGCGCAAAGGTCTTAGAGCGGGCAGTTTACAACAGACTGTTTGCGTTTTTTGCTCGATATAATATCCTGATTCCAAATCAGTTTGGGTTTAGACCTAACAAGTTTCCAGAAGCAGCGTTATTTACCTCAATCGATCACATTTCTTATCAAGTGTATCAAAGAAATAAAAGAAAATGAAGGCTTATGGTGTGAGAGGATTTGGGGCTAAACTTTTTGAGTCATATCTACTCAACAGAAATCAACGGGTTTTTGTTGATGGAGGTGCCTCTGTATCGAAGCGGGTCAGTGTCTCAAGAGAGGTTCCTCAAGGATTTATTTCTGGCCCCTTGCTTTTTTTACTTTATGTCAATGACCTTCCGGGGGAATTGACTCATGGAAGGGCTTTCCAATTTGTTGACGATACTTCTGTAATTTTGTCGGCGGATACTCGTAGTCATCTATTGAGGACTGGAAGAGAGACTGCTCAAAAAATGTCTGATTGGTGTCATACTAATGACATGGTTTTAAACACCCATAAAACTGGACTTAATGAAATCGCTATCGGTGACGGTGATAGAACTTCCTCTCTTTACTTCTGCTTAAATCGTAAGTCTGTCCCAGTTCTTGAAACAGAGAACTTCGAGTTGACGCAGGTCCGAACTGGGTAAACCATGATGGACTTCTGCAGTCCAAACTTAATAGTGTTTGTGTGGTTATTCGTTTAACAAGGGATCAGATATTGATTGACAGTTCCATCATCCATTATCTCCTATGGAATCATGTTTTGGGGTTCTAAAAAGGCATTTTTGGGGGCTGCCTGAGGAAATCCAAAGGATATGAAATTTAAAAAAATTAAGACACTGGTTATTAATTTGATGAAGGAAAGTTTCCTTTATTCATTTGATTTTTAATGTAAAGTTTAAACTAGTTTTAGTGGTTTAAAAAGGTGTGCGTTTGAATACAAGAAGGCACAGGTTCAGCCTTCTCAACACGAAAAATAGGAAAATTGGACAAACAGTTTAAATGCGATCCTGCCTGTTTATTATGGCTAAGTAAATAAGGGTTTACAAAGGTGCGTATTCTGTATTCGCTTCTTACAAATATACAAATTAATGAATTCAAAGAGCTTGTTTAATAATGAGGCAGAAATAATTAAAACGAAACAATTATATAATTATGACTGGAAGCCCCGCAACAGAACCTTCGAAAGAATGTTGTAAAACCTTATAAAATACATGATTTAATATAACACGTAACACAATTTTGTGTAAAAACGGAAGGAAAACTTGTAATGTTTATAAGGGAATAAATTGTTGGGTATTTAATTAGGTTAAAACAAAAGGTGGCTTTTAAAAGCTACGTTTTACAGGAAAACAAAAAATATATGTTTTAAAATTTAAAATAATGTTTATTTCATTGAATAATTTGCAGTTATATGACAATAAATCAATAGATGACAAATCATCAAAGATAGTGAAACAGAAATGTATAGTGAATGTATTAAGGTAGCATTAATTTATGTTTTTTAAAGAAGATTAAAAAAACTGCAGAGTTTTCCTTATTCTCCTATAAAGTTTTTTCACTTTCTTTCAATACACCTAACGAGAACATGTGCCACCCCTCATGCCTGCTCACAAAAGGAAAAACCTATAAGTAGAGGATCTACAGTAGTACTGTAAAAAATGCTGGTGATGTTTTATGTTATATCTTCTTAAAAAATACATATATAATAATTTTTTTTTCATTTGATAGGAATAGTGAAGTGAAACCCAGTTTAGTTCAGTACATAGTCACAGTATTTATGTGTTACAAATACTATTTTCATTTTAATTGGACGCCATTTTGTTCCATCATATTGGATTCCTATCAATAGTTTACCATTTTCTTTCTACCTATGCCACACTTGACTTGACTAATAATTTAAAATAAATTTTAGTAAAGTTTAAAAAGTAGTTTTTACATTGACACATACCGCCATTTTGCTACGTCACACAGTGGTTCCCCAATAGGTCATAATTATAAAATACATACATCGTTATTTTGATTTATAAATATGGTGATGTTGTTGTTAAAGTTTCCCTGTATATCACCATAGCAGGCCATGACTTGTCATATGGTTAGGCGCCTTTGTTTTTTATTTGACAGTGACGTAAAAACTAAACGAATTTTCCGCTATTTTGATGAGTTTGCCTGAGAGCTAGTTTAAAGTTAGTTTTTGATTTCAAATTATAATTTTGAAATATTGTGTAATAATGGATGGATAAAAGAATTAAGTTTGAAATATAAAAATAAGTCTAATATGTTGCGCTGAAATTAGTACAATTTTTCAATAAACGTATTAAATCATGTTGACTTTTAAAGACTTGCCCTTTTGTTGCCCACATGCAAATTTTATGTCATAAAATATCTAAAAGCCTCTAGTATAATTGTGTTTTATTATCTTTTGCTCGAATTTGCTCTTTCCCTTTTTACAAGCCATTAATAAATAATATGGACCAACTCTTCTTTGTGAATAAATTTTAGATAGAACAGATTTTAATGACTTCAAGAATATGGTTTTAAACAGATCTGTGTTTTAGGAGTTTCCATCACTTGCTCTTTTTCGAGAAAATATATCTTTGAGATCTGGCTATTAAAAAAAGGGAGTTATGCCTTAAAGATACGTCAAATAATTGGGACTCTTGAAGAAATTCTTCCAGAGCCAAATTTAGATTTGGAAAATCTGCACGTATGTGTAAAATATCTTGTTAAAAGAATAAATCTCTACTGGAAATTGAGCAAATGGATGACAAGTAGATTTTTAGAAGAATATTATCAGTGGTTAAATAAGAAGGAAACATTTAAACTTTCAAAAAATAATGTAAACAGTAGTAAACAAGGTTGTCACGTAAAAGTGGGCCGACCTAAAAAAATATTTTTAGAATGTAGCAACAGATCCAAGTGAAGGAGAATCGCTAAACTCTCCGAGGTAGATAATTCTGCTGTTGTACATCTAATACATTCTTCTAAAAAAATACTTTTTCGAAAGCTGATGCTGAAAAGTTTTTGTCTCTTATCGTAGAGGCAAAACTTACTAAACATCAGTATTTATTGATTAAAAATTTTATTAATTGTCAGGTTTCCTTTAATATATTGCCATCATATAAAAAAGTTCTTGCTGGAAAAAATAAATTTTATCCTTCAGAACGTAAAGTATCAGAATCATTAGCAGAGGTAGAACAAAATTTATTAGAACATACTGCCAACAGGAAATTTGAATCACAAACGGATGCCTTGGTATCTAATGAAAATTTAAATAACCTGGTTCTAATAGGAAAATGAGGGTTTGACGGAAGTACCGGTCATAGTGAATATAAGTAAAGGTTTGCAGATTCAAATATCCTGGATGATAGTAGTTTATTTGTAACTTCCTATGTACCTCTAACCTCTACCTCCTATGTAACTACTGTTTTATTTAATAATATAGAAATTAAAATAGATCATTCCTTGCAATTAACAATGGTCAATGGTAAGATTTGCAGTGACTCCGCGTCTAGTAGATGTTATTGATGTGGTGCATCTCCAAAAGAGATGAATCAGATTGACGCATGTCTAAATAAAACAGCTGATAACTTAAAATTTGAATTTCTCCACGCATTGATACGTTTTTTGGAATATTTCATTCATATTTCATACAGAATTACCATTAAAAAATGGCAAATTAGATCTCCTTACGAAAAAATTATTGTAGCCGCACGAAAAAAAAATATTCAGCAAGAGTTCAGATATAGATTGGGTCTGATTATTGACAAGCCAAGAAGTGGGGGAAGTGGTACCTGAAACGATGGAAATACTGCCCGGAAGTTTTTTTCCGATTCGTCGATTGCAGCTGACATTACGGGTGTTGAACAAATGTTAATTGATAGATGTGGGGTCATATTAAATTGTATTTCTTCAGAGTACGATATTATAAACACAAATTTAAAGAGTATTCCTTAAATACTACTAAACAACTTGTTCAAAAATATCCATGGTTTTATTTGCCAGCTTCTGTGCACAAAGTCTTAATTCATGGTGGTGAAATTATTGAGATTGCTTTAGTTTCTATAGGCGAACTATCTGAAGAGGCTGCAGAGTCGTCAAATAAAAATATTAAATTGTTTAGACGAGATCATACTGGGAAAATGTCTCGAGTAACAACTAATACTGACCTGCTCAATAGATTTCTCCTTCACTCGTATCCGTTTATTACCAGCCTTAGAAAATTGCCCTCTAAAAAGAAATTCTGGTTTTCTACAGAAGTTCTGTATTTATTAGATATTGATCAATAATGTAATTTTATTTATTGATCATATAAGGTGTGTAGATTACAAACTCGACTGGTGGATCGCCAGATATGATGGGAAAAGGTTTGTACAGGGTGTAAACTAAAACTCTGCATTTTTTTCCAAATTTTATTTAACGATATTTTTTACAAAACAATATTTTATTTATTGTCATATACACCAAAATAATCTATGATTAGATACAAAAAAAACAATTTCTCCCGTTTTTTGAAATTGCCATTTTTTCGGAATATACAGGGGATTTTCAAAAATTTGTACATGGTTTTACAAAAAAAATCCTAACTCACCAGTGATAGCTCACATCAAACTGATTGTTGTATTATTCTCATTATTTACAATACTGCCATCAGGAAAAAATACAATTATAATATACAGGAGTCTAAAAAAGCTTACAGTTGATTTCATTCCTAAAATATCATGTTTTTGCATATTTTTATGCTTTGAACATTGAAAACTACAGAAAGTATAATAAAACGTAAAAATTTTCAATCTCGTTACTTGATTTACATAAGTTAGAGTCTTTCACCGAAACGGTTTTTTATATTCCATCCTAACCTCACTTTGGGAGAAAGTAGCGGCACAAATGGACAGTGTTGCTTTTTGACAATATTGTAGAGTGTTTTTTAAATCCATTTGACTTTTTAGAACTGAATAATTATTATAACGAAATTCTAGCATTATTATACCTATAAAACAGGTACCAGTAGCGTTTTATAGGAATTTCGTAGTTTTACAGAGTGTCTCATGGTGATGGTTTCTGGCGAACTAAACAGCAGACCTTAGTCTTAGTAAGAATTTGGTTACTCACATAAGGAGACATGTTCTATCAGGTCCGCTTCAATTAAAAATTAGCGGTAAATTCTAGATTTTTTATGAAGCACCCTGTATATTAAATAATATTTTTATTCCTTCAACGATCGAAGAGAATTTATGAGAGGTGCTTACTTGGGGTATGTAGGACCGAGTTATAAATGAAAGCTGTTAGATACCTGTCTACGTTTCGCTTTATTTTAAGGGATCTTCAGGACATTCAAAGACGTTAATAATAATTAGTGTAGTAACCAAGGTAGTAATCGCACCTGGATTACTTTTAAATTAATTATATAAGGTTTTTAAAATGTTACAACAATTTTGAAGATCTTATAGTGTCTTGAAAATAAAACGAAACATCGACAGGACTATAGCTTGCATTTATAACTTGATCCATAACCCAACTAAGCATCTTTCAATACCCTGTATATTGTAACATATTGGATTCCACTCAATATTATAATACCCACAGGTATAGTATAGTATACCTGTATTCAACTCTAAAATTCTAAAATATAATAAACAATTATTTGTTAACCTAATTCAACTACAGCGAAGAAAAAGTTTAGAATAGGAAACAAAATCTGATGGTCATGAAAGTCGGTACCAATGGAGGTATTTGATACTCGTGATAACATTCTTGGTACCTCCTTGTACAGTACTATCAGATGTGAAAAACCCTGGATAGTTTGAGTGTACCTAACTACGATGGCACATTTTTAGACACCTTAAAAAAACAAAAAATAACCCTTGTAGGATTGGGATAAGAGAAAGGAGAAGAAAGAAAAGAAACGTAACCATGTTAATATTTGGTTGGCCCTCCTTGCAGACGAATAACTTCACGGCATCTCCGAGACATGCTGTGCACTAAATTATTAATGAAATCTAGGGGGACGTTGTTCCATTCCTCTTGTATGGCTTCGGACAGCTCGTTCAAGGTTTCTGGGGCAACATCTCTTGATCTCACTAATAATTTTAAATGCGACCACACATTCTCTATAATATTCAAATCCGGAGACTTTGCAGGCCAATTCATACGATTTATATTATTGACCTGCAAAGCCTCCGTTACAATTTGCGCTCGATGAGGCCGTGCGTTATCGTCGACCAAAAGAAAATCGTGTCCATAATTTGCGGCAAATGGCACGACAATGGGAAGTATGATATCGTCCCTATAGACTTTAACTGTTTGTCTGGTAGTGAAAATATCAGACTTCCCATTGTATATTACCCCCGCCCAAACTGTAATGCCTCCGCCTCCAAAGGCTTCTTGAGGTGCCATGTTTTCCTCGTCATACCTTTCATTCGGCTCTCTCCAAACAAGAATTCTACCATCCGAATGAATGAGGTTGAACCTTGTTTCGTCGCAAAAAAAACAGTTTCTCCACTCATTGATGGTCCAATCTCGATGTTCTTATGCTAACCGTGCTGCACGATGAGGTGGTAGCAAACGAGGACACTTCGCTCTACGTCGTGCTCTAAAAAATTTGTTTGATTTTATTTTTTAGTTCGTACTTGTTGACCTCTACTTGTAATAATAAATTGCTTTCGATGTTACAGATATTTCCATATTACTCATGGTTTGGGAATTTCTTGAATAAGATTTTTTTAAATGTAGATAAAAATTGGACCTTGCAAATTTAATGCTTGCTATGATAAAGTTTTACCTCAAATTGTTTCTGTTTAATGTCCTCCTTACAGTACGATCAGAAACATGCACTTCAGCTGTACGACGCAGCTCATCGTTCAATTTCCTGGAACACTTCGTTCTTTGTTGGCGCGTATTACGTACTAAATTTATTTCTGCCCTTCCTCTAATTTTTCTCACCCAACCACCACCGTGCCGATATGCGTCGTTTCCCGTATTTTCAAATCTTGTTTTTAGCCGCGAAATTTGACTTTGGTTCACATTATATAAATTTGCGACTTCTTGCTGAGACATGCCTTGGTCCAAGAGCCTAAGGGCATTTTGCCTTTCGGCAGCAGTTAGTCTCCGCATCGAGAAGATATGAATTAAATACACAAAAAACAAACAAAATAAAAATCAATAAAAGGTAAAATCACGAAGTAAAATGTAAAAATATGAGTTTAAGAAACAGTACGTCAAAATGACAAACAAGGAAGAATATCCAATTAAGCATTTTGTCGTATCCATGGAATCCATGACATTTTTATCGCAACGCCAACTAAGATTAGATGGTGCACAGGCCATAAACCTTCCATCTTACAATTTAGCGGAAATAATAAAAAATCCAGCGAAAATCGGCATTTCTATGTATTTTTCATTTGCTGTTACGCCCCCTAAAAGAAACTCAAAAATTTTTTCCAGCATATATTTGGCCACTATAGTTAAAAAAAATTTTACAGCAAGTTTCTAAAATCAGTAGTTTCCGAGATACAGTACATTGCACGCTTATTTGGCCACCCGGTATAATTATGAAATTATTATAAAACGCTACTGGTACTTGCTTTCCAGGTATAATAATGCTACAATTTCGTTATAATAATCATTCAGTTCTAAAAAATCGAATATATTCAAAAAACACTTTACAATATTGTTGAAAAGTAGCGCTATACATTTGCACCGCTAATTTCTTTGGAAGTGAGGTTAGGATGGAATTTAAAAAACCGTTTTGGTAAAATACTCTAATTTATGTAAATCAACTAACGGGATTGAAAATTTTTACGTTTTATTATACTTTCTTTAGTTTTCAATGTTCAATGCATAAAAATGTGCAAAATCATGAAATTTTAATAATTAAATCAACTGTAAGCTTTTTTAGACCCCTGTATAATATTATTGTATTTTTTCCTAATAGCAGTGTCATAAATAATGAAAACAATACCACAGTGAGCTTGATTTGAGTTATCACTAGTGAGTTGGGATTTTGTTTGTGAACCCATGTACAAATTTTTGAAAATCCCCTGTATATTCCGAAAAAATGGCAATTTCAAAAAACGGGAGAAATTGTTTGTTTGTATCTAATCATAGATTATTTTGGTGTATATGACAATAAATAAAATATTGTTTTGTAAAAAATATCGTTAAATAAAATTTGGAAAAAAATGCAGAGTTTTGGTTTACACCCTGTACAAACCTTTTCCCATCATATCTGGCGATCCACCAGGCGAGTTTGTAATCTACACACCTTGAGTAAGCTGACGTCGAAAACCGCATTTCAATTTAGCTTACCGTTTTTGAAATATCGAACGTTAAAAATACCCCAAAAAATTACGTTATGCAGTTCGAGTGTCCAGCAGGTTAGTTGAAAGTCCATTTGAAAAATTGTATAAATATTTAAATTTATTATTAGTTAAGTTCGTTTAATTTAAATTATAATATTTTTCTTGTTATTAGTCTTTTAAAAACCTTTTTATACTTTTATTATGCAATTAAGCTACCAATAATTAAAATTGTAAGTAGTTATAGTAGTACAAATATCCATTTATTTTATTTATTTCAATTTTTGTTAATTATTATTATGTTTATTAATTATTTATTAAACATTTAACATAATTTGATTTAAATACAGTATATTACCATTTTACAAATGATTGTTCCAAAATTGAAAGTGCTTAAATTATTTCTGTCAATTATGACCGCGAGGCCTATAATATGGAACCACTGTGCGTCATGTTGAATTGGTCCGCAAATATTTAATAACCCCAAATAATACACTACTCTCACAAAAAGAAGCTCGTTAACAAAAATTATTTAGAAACTTACTATCTGGCCAATATCTGCGGACCAACAGAGTAGGTAAATACTGATAACATGGGGTTCATGTAGGATATAGAATCTATATGTGCTATCTGTTGCCGTCGAATATTTAAAAATAGCCTTTGGATTATTTTACTGGATTCTAACCCCAACACCACTCTAACATAACAACAAGAGTTAACGAAAACTGTTTAAAATATAATATCTAGATATATATGGGTTTTGGATTTTATGCAGGATATAGGACCTTTATATGTGCCTTGAGGACATAACAATTAAGTTGCGAAACGTCGACAATTTAAAAAGGCTTGTTTTTTTACTGTATTTTGAACTCAAATAGTACAACACTCTAAAAAAAAATTTTTTACCATTGCTCTGCCGTATTAGGTTTTTACCAAAATATTACCAGGTCTTCCCCATTTAAACCTTAATTTTTGGTCAAAATTTGAAGTCAATCGGGAAAGTAGTATTTAAGCTATGTCGCGAATTGACAGAAAGACAGACAGACGGATTGACGGAATTGATACATGTTTTTTGGTATCTAGAGATTAAGATTAAGTAGTTTTTCAGGCTGAATTTTTAAATACTTTATTAAGCCGCCATTTTGTTCCGCCATCCTGAATTCGTACTAAATTTTTACCAGTTGTTTTCAACATAATAGTTTGATGTTTGTGCAAAACTTGAGATAAATTGGATAAGCGGTTTTTTTATACTATTTTTTTACATTTCACTAGGCCGCCATTTTGTTTCCCCATCTTGGATATTTACCAAAATATTACCAGGTCATCCCCATATGACCCTTAATATTTGATAAAAATTTGAAGTCAATCGGGTATGTAGTTTCTAAGCTATGCCTCGAAATGACAGACAGACAGACCGACAGAATTGATTTATTAAACCGCCATTTTGTTCCCCCATCTTGGATTCGTACCAAAATGTTACCAGTTGATTCTAACATAATACTTGATGTTTTTGGCAAAATTTGAGATAAACTGGATGAGTAGTTTTTAATAATAATTTTTTTAACATTTCACTAAGCCGCCATTTTGGATCGCCATATTGGATTTTTACCAAAATGTTACTAGGTCATCCCACCATCACCTTTAATTTTTAACCAAAATTTGAAGTCAATCGCGTAAGTAGTCTTTAACCTACGCCGCGAACTCACAGACAGACAGACCGACAGACGGAATTGATAAAACATATTTTTTGGCATCTAGGGAAGCTAAAATGTAAAGATATGTAAAACCTGAGAGAGTGACTTTTTCGCGATTACAAACATTTTATTTGACCGCCATTTTGTTCGGCCATCTTGAATTACTACCACTATTTTACTAGTGGTTCCCTATACCACCAATAGTTATGACACACAATTTGAAATTAAACCATTAAGCAGTTGTTTCAGGCTGAATTATTAAATAATTTATTATTTAATAATTATTTCGTACCAAAATGAGGCTAGTTTATTCAAACATAATACTTGACATTTTTGCAAGATTTGTTTCGCCGTATTGGATTTTAACCAAAGACTTTTAATTTTTCACCAAAATTGGAAGTCAATCGGGTTCCTTAAGTTATACCGCTAACTCACACAGACAAACAGACCTACAGATGGACTGACGGAGTTGATAAAACATATATTTTGGCTTCTAGCGACGCTAAAACGTTAAAGATGTATAAAACATGAGAGGATGATTTTTTCAAAATATTTCAAAATTCGGAAGGGAACGACGAGAAGGTCGTGCCAACTCTTGTTAACAAGTAACATTACCTATTTATTACTTACGGAGCTATCACAAAAGCAAAACGACTTTTCATAAATTGCCATTTTCTTTAACGCCGTTCCAGAAATGACCCGGCTTGGAAACTGATGAAAAGGAAAGGAAAACACTGTCACCGTAAATTTTAAATATAAAGTAAGAAACCTCATTCGGCGACAGTTACATTATTACTTTCATAATAAAAGACGGTCCTTATTTTCCAAAGGGCCGTACAGGGCGAGTGCATTATAATTTGGTTTAGGAGAAGATCGTGGCCGCTTGTCTTGAGGTGACAATATTATTATAAAACAAATGAGATGTCACGTTATCCCTGTGGACTCTGGGTGCGTGTATTAGTCGTGTGAGTGACCTTAGGTGTTTAGTCCTACAGACTTATTTTCGATCCTATTTTACTATTATCATAACTTTGAAGGCTATTTTTGATTAACAAACGTCCTATACATCCGGTTACGTATATACAGTGTGTCCGAAATTGGTTATGACAGTATTGGGATCTCGGAAACCGTGATAGTTACAAAAACGTTTAAATGGAGAAAGGTTTAGACAATTATGTTTGTAATTTAACGCCGTTTTGCTCGCGATTCTATCTTTTTTAGTTTTTGAGATATTTTGAAAAAACCAAAAAACTGCATTTTCGAAAAAGTCCTATAATTTATTTATTTATGAAAATTTTCAAAATCTGTGAGAACATTATTAAGGCAACTTTTTACGTAGAGTGCACCTATTAAGTCAGATTTTACATACGACGTTTCGATTTTCTAGAACCGTCATCAATTTTGTTTTTTCTTATGGCCGCTGTGTTCGATTTTAACAGTTTTGAAAAGAGTATTTCTTTAGCTTTTCAACGGTGTATCACACTTTGTAATTAGGTTATTACTAAAGGTGCAAAAAGTGCGTAGAGAAAATATTTAAACGTTTTTTGGAATTATCAAAGTAAAAAATTAAAAATTAATAGTGTTAAAAGGCAATATGTAATTCAACATCCAGTTCTACAAAAAATTAGAAAAAACTACTCAATAACATTGCACAATGTTCACAAATGTTCAAATGACCAGCCGCAGATAACACTAACATCTTTGCTCAAGTAGGCTTTGGTTTTGAAATAATAGAATGCTTTTAATCTGTCAAAAATGCAACGTTTAAGTTTTATTTAACATTCATCGCTGTTTTAATAAGGATTACAATGGCGTTAAACTTTTCTAATGAAGAAATGTTTGATATGTTAGTGTGTTATATTAAAAATGAAAGAAATGCAAACAGGGCCATGGATGTGAATTTTGACACGTACCCCGAAAGACGGCAGCCTGGCACAACTTATTTTCAAACGCTGGTTAGAAACTTGCTTGAGTTTGGCAGTTTTAATAAGATTCGCACAAAGAAGTATGCAAAAGACAACGAGCAACGCAATAGGCAAATCCTAGAATATTTTAATGAAAATCCGACTTCATCTACAAGAAGAAGCGAAACAGAACTTCAAATTCCAAAATCTACCGTTCATGGCGTCTTAAAAGTAACTAAATATCGTCCTTACAAGCCAACAATTGTGCAAGGACTTCAAGCAGGTGATTTCGAAAGAAGAATTGTTTTTTATAATTGGTATATCAATAGATGTCGAGAAAATCCGGCTTTTTGCAATAAAGTCATTTGGTCAGACGAGACTCATTTTACAAACTGTGGCATTTTTAATAAAAAAAAATCACCATTATTGGGCTATTGAAAATCCGCAACTACGCGATCCACGCAGGCTGGAAAAGCGATTTGGTTTTAATGTGTGGTGCGGGATGCTTGGTAAGATAAACATAGTCTAATTGAATTGCTTATAATTCAATATTTTCCATTACTTTTTAGGAAATCGTCTCATTGGTCCCTTTATTTTTGATCAGACACTGACAGGCCCAAGATACCTTGCCATGTTACAGAATCAAATAGTTCCTGCCATTCGAGAAGCTGTGCCAGATGATCAGTTTAATAGCTTGTGTACAAACCTTTTTAACAACAACTTTTGGTGAAAACGTAATATCCAACAGTGGTCCTGTCCGCTGGCCAGCTAGATCCCCGGATATCACGCCGTTGGATTTTTATTTATGGGGATGTGCGAAAAATGAAATATACGAATTTGACCCCCCAGAAAATAGGCAAGTTCTTGAGCAGCGAACCCAAAATATTCTAGAAAATATAAATAGAAATACCATTCAACGGGTAATCAGAACAGTTGAAAAGAAATGCGGACACCGCATAGAAAAAAACGGTCAACATTTTTAATCCTAGTATTATGTAGCATTTTTTTATTAATTTTATTGAGTAGGTAGTTCATACTGATTTTCTGTAAATTCTTGTAAGGTTAGTACTTTTAAATCACCATGAACGGTTGACTTCAGAGTTCTGTTTCAATTCTTCTTATGGAAAAACCAGATTTTCATTAAAATATTCTAATATTTGCCTATTCCATTCCTTGTCATACTTGCATACTTTCTGTTGCGATTCTTAAAATTGGCTAACCCTAGCAAGCTTCTAATCAGTGCAGCGCTTGAAAAGAAGTTCTGTCGACAGTCGTTCTTCGGGGTACATTATGTGCAGTGCACATAGTATTAATGTTACTGAGTAGAACTTACTGATTTTATGCAGAATTTAATGTCCAATTTAAAAATATTGCTATTTGAAACTATTAAATTTTAATTTATATCGATAATTCGAAAAAATGTTTAAACAGTCTTATTTCAAACGCAAAGCCTACTTGGGCAAAGATGTTAGTGTTATATACGGGTGGTAGTTTGAACATGTGTGAACATTGTGCACGAATCAATTATGTTATTAAGTAGTTTTTACTGATTTTTTGTAGAACTGGATGTTAAATTACAATATATTGCTATTTAACACTATTAATTTTTAACTTTTTACTTTGATAATTCCAAAAAACGTTTAAATATTTCCTCTACGCACTTTTTGCACCTTTAGTAATAACCTAATTACAAAGTGTGATCCACCGTTGAAAAGCTAAAGAAATACTCTTTTCAAAACTGTTAAAATCGAACACAGCGGCCATAAGAAAAAACAAAATTGATGATGGTTCTAGAAAATCGAAACGTTGTATGTAAAATCTAACTTAATAGGTGCACTCTACGTAAAAAGTTGCCTTAATAATGTTCTTACAGATTTTGAAAATTTTCATAAATAAATAAATTATAGGACTTTTTCGAAAATCCAGTTTTTTGGTTTTTTCAAAATATCTCAAAAACTAAAAAAGATAGAATCGCGAGCAAAACGGCGTTAAATTACAAACATAATTGTCTAAAACTTTCTCCATTTAAACGTTTTTGTAACTATCACGGTTTCCGAGATCCCAATACTGTCATAACCAATTTCGGACACACTGTATATGCTATACATTTATCTGTAAAAATCTCATTTAAAATCAATTTTGCTATTTTAAAGTTAGGAATACCAGACGTTTTTTTGGACAGCTGCAAAACTATTTCTCTAAAATAAATTACGACATTAAAAGTTACAAGTAACTGTAAAACCAGTATCTAAAAATTTTAAGCAGTTCGGAAGTTGTGGAGAAAATATTTTATTGACATGTCAATTTTTTTAATTACATCAATAAAACTTACCTACCGTATTTTTAAATGAAATTTCGGGGAAACATTTTTTTTACAAATATTACCGTTTCCGAGATGCCAATGCTCGTACCTCAAATTTGTAGTACCCTGTATATGTCTGTGTTTGAAGCTATCTAATTCAGTCGGTCCAATTACTACATTTACGCATCTGATCAGACATTATAAGAAAATACTCTGAAAAGCTAATTACTTGTACCTCTCATAATACATGCATGATTTTAAGATTTTTCAGAAATAATCGATAACAGTAAATACAAAATGGAAAATAAAAAGATCAAAAAACTCGAAAATCTACCCATTCAGTAATGAGCATACAAAATTTAATAGTGCAGTTCAAACATTGACTAAATTGAAGAATTGAGAATTTCAAAAGTCGATAACTTCCTCGGAAGAACTTATTCAAAATAACACCTATTAATCAAATAAAAACAGAATAAATAATCGTCAAATTGTTAAAATACAACGCCGTTATCAAATATACGTAAAAAATATGTGAAATATACAGGGTGGGGATTTTAAATGGAACGCTGCTTATAGGGGATCCAGAAATAAGTTTCTCTAAAATCCTGAAAAATGTACCCAAAGATTTGTTATGGGCTTCGTTTTTGTCATGTAAACAAAAATTGGGGCCCCAAAGGGAGGGCGCAGCACTAAGCAACTTTTTTTTTCGAATTGGAAGGCATCCTTTGTGGTAACTTTTTTGAAAGCTTATTGAAAACGGAATTTGCCATTAATTTTTTTTGACATCTGTCAAACCATGTGTCAGAAATTTATTAAAAACCAATTTTTAAATATAATAATATTAATAATAACAAAAAAAACTAAAATCTTACCTTTCTAGTGTAAAAATTGTTGAAAATGTGCCCCATTAACTTGTTGGCACAGACCCAAACGATGGTAGAATTCTTCCCTTACCCGTTCCAAAACTTCTGGCGAGATTAAACGTATCTCTGCTCGAATCCTGACCTTCAAATATCCCAAATTTTCCCAACAAAAACTAATTTTTTCTATGACCGTACCTGAATGGCTATTTCACACATTGCTCGCAGTAGCGAAAGTTTGTTTTTAAACGCCAATGCATTTTTTCAAGGATTTACATACTTTATACATCGGCTCCATAAGAAATAGATAATTCTAAGACACCAGCGTTGTTTCAGTCAACGGCACCACGATAGACTAGTTCCTTAAATTTTTTGCCGCGGAACTGACGTCATTGAGGATGCATATGGGTGCTGGCCACAGCCTATTGGGATGTGTTGATGTACAGAAGTTTATGAGTGCAATGCGGAAACGGACTAAGTAGTAGTATCTTAAGGTATAGCTTGATGGTGCAATGTAAAAAAACAAAAACAGGATCGATCATAGTTGGCCAAGGGATATGCAATGACGTAACAGAAATAGACAATGTATGTTAAATGGAAGTGGTCCATCCTTTGAACGGCACCAATAAAAGTTTTAAGTAGGCGGCCGTGCTTAACAATTTGTATTGTCCTAGTAAGGAATTGTCAAAATGCCGATACAAATATTGTATAAACAGTGCTTAGTAAGTAAATAAATAGATTAACTTTAATTTGTATTTGCATTTTTTACGGAAGAAAAGTAAAAATTTTATACACTTCTTTGATATTGCGCCCCGAACAAAGGTACTTTTTACATCATACGCTTTTAATATCGTTAATTGCATTGTGTGTAAAGTAATTTAAAATTTTTAAATCTTTAATTATTTATAAGTGAAACGTTAAAAATCGAAATACTGATGATGATCGGGTATGGAGAATGAAAACGAAGTCAAGAAGTTGCCGCTTTATTTCACTCATTTCAAGTACAGTTAGCAAAATTAAAAAGCAATTTAGAGATTTGGGTCATGTAAGACAAGTTCTTCGAAAGAGAACCCCAAAAGTATCAGATGAGACTAAATTAGATATCCTTTTGAGTTATCAAGAAAACCCAATTACACCAGCAAGGCAATGATCTCGTGATCACGATATTGATCATTGATAGTTAATCATTGGGCAAAGTCTTGAACCTCTAAACCAGAGTTTCGCAAACTTTTCGTTCTGTAAACCATTTGACAAATTTTTTGCAGTAGACCCCCGCTTACTTAATATTAAATTGTACTAAAAAATGTAACATCAAATGTGTTTTTTTCACATCTGGCAGTAATAACACTCCTCTCACATGGTTTGTTGCAAAAAAGTAATTATAATTTTATTTATAAATAATGTGTTGACAAACTTGCTGTCTGGTGAGTTCTCCACATACACATTTGATTGGTGTGTCTCAGACCGTTTAGGGGTATCAAAATAACTTTTATTGAGATAAGGGATATAATTTCTAATCTAAAAAACTCACAGAGCAAGGATTTGTTTGGCTTTAACACAAAGATAATTAAAAGCATTGTTAATTTTATTGTGTATCTTTTAACAAAACTATTAAACATGTGTTTGGCTGAGAGTGTTTTTCCATCCGTTTTTAAACTGTCGCGTGTGGTGCCAATATTTAAGAAGGGGGAAATTATGAGTGCTGAAAACTATAGGCCTATATCTATAATTCCCTTGTTTGCAAAGATATTCGAAAAGGCGTTGAAATCTCAAATTTCCGGCCACTTTGAAGCATACAATTTACTGAGCAAAGAGCAGTTTGGCTTCAGGGATGGTATGTCGACGGGAATGGCTATAAATAGCTTAATAACAACAATTGCGAATGCTTTTAATGAGGGTGCACATTCGGCAGCCTTATTCTGTGACCTTAGTAAGACTGTGTCTGCCCTAGCCTCCTTGTTCAAAAACTGAAATACTACAATTTCAATAATCAGAGCCTCAAGTTGCTGCAATCCTACATGGAGGGTCGCGAACAGCTTGTTGAAGTTAATGGCCAACGTTCTACCTTAAGGCCAATTTCCCTTGGTGTGCCGCAAGGGTCAGTACTGGGCCCTCTGCTTTTTATTATTTATAGTAATGATTTACCACTTTGTGATCCTACATTTGAATTCATTCAGTTTGCGGGTGACACCACTGCATTTGCTTCTGGCCAAAATGTTTATTGAAAAACAGGCTTGGGGAGGCACAGTTGGGGGCCTTGGACTGGTTCTCTGCTAATGGGTTGAATTTGAATAATGAAAAAACTTTAACCATGACTTTTAGCATGAGTAATGCGGTTGATCTGGGGGAGCCTGAATCATTTAAATTTCTATGAACACCTTACTCGCCATCATCGGGACTTACAAATTGATTTCCACAGAATTAATCGAGCTATGTCCTTAAGATATCCTCCAACATTGTATAAACTACCTGATCATGTGAGGGATTTAGTTAGAGATTTTCTGAAGAAGATCATGAATTTTTGATTGTAAATTGCTTTTACTCTCTGGATGACTTATAGTTATGATTTTACTTCTATGTAGATAAGAAGCATTTTCATATTTGAACTGTTTTTATTGATATGTATGAACATGCCACTATAAGTTTTAAATACTTATATTTTTTTTATGTCTGCCTGTGTAAACAAATTTTTTTGTAGCAGACCAATAAATTTACTTTACTTTACTTTACTTTATACCTTTAGTAAAACGACTGCTTTGTATTTTTGTGTGTATTACAAAACCTAGCAATATTTACACATTATATTTTGATGAGAAATACAAAACAACAATTTTAGTTTTGTTATATTCATACCCAAATCAAACGAATATTTTTATTTTGAACACCTTACTCGCCATCATCGGGACTTACAAATTGATTTCCACAGAATTAATCGAACAATAGGTGGTCCTTTAAATTACCACGCACCCAAACTTGTCAATAAACTACCTGATCATGTGAGGGATTTGCCGATTAGAGGTTTTAAGAAGAAGATCAAAAAATTTTTGATTGTAAATTGCTTTTACTCTCTGGATGACTACTATAGTTATGATTTTACTTCTATGTAGATAAGAAGCATTTTCAGTGTTTGAGTATTGTTTTTATTGTATATGTATGAACACGGGATATTATTTTTTCACTATTACTAGTTTTAAATACTTATATTTTTTTCATAAATAACCTGTTTAAACAAATTTTTTGTAGCAGCACCAATAAATTTACTTTACTTTACTTTACTTTATACCTTTAGTAAAACGACTGCTTTGTATTTTTTTGTTTATTACAAAACCTAGGGCAATATTAACTCACACATTGTGAATATTTTGATGGACGAAAACAAAACAACAATTTTAGTTTTGTTAAAATTCATACCCAAATCAAACGAATATTTTTATTTTGACAACATAAATCAGAGAAAAAATATCAACTTCCAAAATTTAAAAAATGGAACGTAAATAATGTTTGTTAATGAGAACATCAGGTTAGTCCCTAACCTGATGTTCTGATAACAATTGCTTGATTGTTTTGATTAACATTTGGCTTTAAATGGGTAAGGTACAATGTCATAAATCCATGAATTGTTGCAATTATTGTAAGTTTATCCCTATTTACACCTCACGAACTCCCAAATGCATTTTTCGTTGACAAGGACCCTATGCAAGACGAAATCGACCATTCGGTTCGATTTCGACCACTTTGGGAATGATAGCTCCAAACCTATTAAATCCTATTAACTAACCTCCATTTTAGGTATTATCGAGACGAAACTCCTCATTGGACTGTTAGATGTCTCACAGCCTAAAGGGAAAGTGAATGTTTGGGCTGAAATAATAATTTTTGAGGACAACTTAAATGGAGTCCTGTATTTAAATTTTTTCCAAACATTTTTAATATTTCCTAGTAATGAAAATCTAGATATTTTTTTCAATAGGATGGAGCTCCTCTCCTCTTTGCAATAAATGTAAGAGAGTTCTTAAATGTTGCATTTTCAAATAGGTGGATAGGACAACGAGAATTTATAGAGTGGCCGCTCCGATCCCCGAATATGACACCTTTAGATTTTTTCTTATAGGGTGATTTAAAACGAACGGTCAATATAACCAGACCTAAAAATCTAGAAGATTTGAAGACAAGAATTAGAGCAAAGATGCGTTTAATTGCGCCAGAAGTTTTGGAACGGGTAAGGGAAAAATTCTACCATCGTTTGGGTCTGTGCCAACACGTTAATGAAGCACATTTTCAACAATTTTTATACTAGAAAGGAAAGATTTCACTTTTATTGTTATTATTAATGTTATTATATTTAAAAATTTGTTTTTAATAAATTTCTGACACATGGTTTGACAGATGTCAAAAAAAAATATTAATGGCAAATTCCTTTTTCAATAAGCTTTCAAAGAAGTTTCCTCAAAAGGTGTGTTCCAATTTGAGAAAAAAAGTTGCTTAGCCTTCTCTTTGAGTAAAATGTGATACTAGGATATTACTAACTGGAAAACTTCGATTTTTGTTTTAATTTTATTTTAATTAATAACCAAACCCTTACATCATAAAACAGAAATGGTGATTACTTCACAGAAACTGCCTGGGCCTTGAACCATGTATATATTTTCTTCGATTTTTCAATAACTCAGGCAAATTCACATTGAAAAACACAGTTTTCAGCTTACAACAGAGTTCTCTGGACACAATGAAAATTCACATACACTTAAACTCGTAACGGGCTTAGATATATTAGTTTTCTTGTAATACAGGATAATGTTAAAAAATGTTCACATTGAAAAACACATTCTTACAAGAAGTTTGGACACAATGCAAAATTCACATACACTTAAACTCGTTAGTGCACCCCCTGTATATAATCCAAGACCCTTCTTAAAGAGCCCATTTTGTGTAGATTTTTATGCACTTCCCAATTCCATAATTAGTTTTTTGACTAGATGCATACTTTTTTTATAAAAACGAAAAAGTGACTAAACAATAATTTTTTTATGACTTTTTCGAAAAATTTCAGTTTTTCTTAAAAAAAAGATTTTTTGCCATTTTTCCGAAAGAGATGCAATCAAGTTTTTGTGCTCTCAGATATATTTGAAAAATTTCGATAAGACTCGCCCACTTTGAGAGATAAGCGCCCCAAAACCCCCTTTCTTCGAACGAAAGAAATTCATAAAATTGTCAAACAAAATCGAAACCCAACCAAAAACAATAGGGGTCTGAAAGATCGGATGAACCATCGTTCCAGAAAGTTTCGTCAGAAAAAAATTAACGACCTCAACCGTGTTGATTTTTTTGGTCAATTTTGAGGTACCTTATCTTCGGTATCACAGGTGGTACAGAAAAATGTTTCAAACAAAACTCGACATCCAGGTCTCCTCTAAAAATACGAGTCAAATTCAGTGTCCTATCTCTAATAGTTTCCGAGATATGCTCGCCGAAAGGTCGAAAAATACGGTTTTCTGAAATGACAAGCCCCACACCAGGTTTTCATTCTTGAGTGGGAGAGCCATAGTAGCAAACGCAGCCGTTTATTAAAGCGGACGTTTATTAACAAGATTAATTAAATACATAGTAACATTAAATTTACACTACAAATTAAACAAAGCGACTCTCTTAATTTCTTAGACCTCACCATTTATGGATCAAGTACTGATCTAAAACTTTTACAGGAAACCAACTCAAACTGTCATTCATAATATGTCTATAGCCAAAAGCAGTGTTATCGTGCGGGTCATACGATTTATCAACGACAAACTTTTTAAGTTTGTTTTTCTTTTATTACGTGTAATCATATCCTCCGCATAAAATTCGGAAGATGAATTAGATAGACCTATGATATTTTCATATGAAAAAAGAGAATAAACATATAAATACCAGCAGTTGCAAAAGTCTTTGAGCGATGTCTCTTCAAAGTCAGATTGACAAGTCAGTGACAAAATGAGTAATAGGAAACGATTTTCGGGATTTTTTGCTTCCACCAGCGAAAAAAATGGTATTAAATCTAATAAAATATTACGAAAATGTAAATTCACCGGCGAATATCCAGAAGACAGTAGCAAAAGCTCTGGGAATCGGTATAAGGACTGTGCAGAAAATTGTGCATGAAAAAAAAACATAATTTACTACCGAAGAAGATTAAGAAATGTACACGAAAAAAGTCAAAGACAGAAGACTTAAGTGACAATGTAAAAATGGATGTTCGTAACGCAATTTACGATTTATACGCATCAAAAACTAATATAGCCCTTCAAGTTTTAAAAGAAGCTTTAAAAAATCGAGGCATGTTGGAAATTGGACTAAAATCGTTGTCAAAATTAATAAAAATGTTGGGTTTTCGATATAAAAAGGACTGTAATCGAAAATTTTTATGCGAGTTGCCACATATAGCAAGTCAGCGTATCCAGTTTTTAAAGAAATACACGAAAATTTAATTAAAAATTTAGAAAAGTGGTGTTTTTAGACGAGACTTGGATATTTTCTAATGGAAGTGGTTCGAAATTTGGCAGGACGAGTCTCTAAAAAGTGCCAAGAGAAAAAAGGGATGTGGGACCGGAAAACGGTTCATCATTTTGCATGCGGGTTCTTCAACAGGATTTCTCACAGGTGCAAGTTTGCTCTTTTCTTCAACATCCAAAACTAGGGACTACCATGATAATATGAACTGTTCGAAAAGTGGTTAAAAGAACAACTAATTCCAAATTTAGATGCTCCATCTTTAATCATCATGGACAATGCATCTTATCATTCAACAATCTCAAATAAACAACTTACTTCATCCTGGAAGAAAAGTGATATTTATGACTGGCTAATAAAACAAAAACAACAGAACTTCTTTTAATGGCAAAATCTATTAAAAAACCAACAATATATGCCGTAGATAAAATATTACGGGAAAATGGACGTGAGGTTTTATGACTGCCGCCATACCATTGCCAGTTTAACGCAATAGAATTAATATGGGCTGACGCAAAATCATATTACGAAAAACACGTGAACGATGGTCTTACATCAGATGACGTACAAATTGTTTGGTAAGATTCATTAAATTATATTACGTCGGAGTACTGGAAGAAATCTGTGGAACATACGGAGAAATTAATATTGGGTTGGTGGAATCGAGAACGAGTTCTCTATGTCGAAATAGCACCAATGATCATTGCGCCATTTGAGGACGACTCAGAAGATGAGGACTTTTTAAGTGATGATGATATTTTTTAGTCTGTAATATTAAAAAGTTTCTGAAGGATTATATTAGTCTTTGACGTGTATAATTCATAAATTGCTTTATGAATATCCATTTTTGCATTGTAACTTAAACCTTTTGCCTTTGGATTTTTTCGTGTACATTTCTTAATCTTCTTCGGAAATAAATTATGTTTTTTTTTTCATGCACAAGTTTCTGTACATTCTTTATACCGATTCTCAGAGGTGCCAGTGAATTTTAATTTAAAATTTTTTTTTATTAGATTTGACACCATTTTTTGCTTACTTTTTTTGTACATTTTTAATTTTGTAAGCAATAAATAAATAATTATAGAATACTTGTTCCAATTTGATATATAAAAATCGGTAAAATCGCTTTACCAGAAACTCGGGGCTAACGAAAATATATATATATATATATATATATATATATATATATATATATATATATAAATATATATATATATATATATATATATATATATATATATATATATATATATATATATATATATATATATATATATATATATATATATATATATATATATATATATATATATATATATATATATATATATATATATATATATATATATATATATATATATATATATATATATATATATATATATATACATGATATATATATATATATATATATATATATATATATATATATATATATATATATATATATATATATATCGTGTTTTATTTTTACAAAATAAAATTCTTCTTGACCGCAAATGTAAATATGAAAAAAAATAAGAGTCTTGATAAACTACATATCTTTTGCAAGCCATAGAGCAAAGTAAAGAAGAGTTTTATTTATAAATAGCTATTTAACATTAGGAACATTTTTATATGGTCAATCTGTTTGTGTTTCAATAACAAATTTAAAATCACCATTTTTATCTAGCAGTTTAGATGAAATAGAAAGTTTAATTGACAAAATTGACAATATGATGGTGTCAATACCCATAAATCTTGATAGCGACATTCCTGATCCTAGTGGAACTCGTGATTTACACCATACCGAGTGAAGTTAACTCCCTAGTACTAGTGAAACTCCCACAGAAACTCCCAATTCAGATAAAGTTGAGTCTCACAATGACAATATAAAAAAAATTTTAATTTGTGACTAATATTCTTTTAAACCTAAAAGGTTCTGACGAACTCACTCAAAATCTAAAATTTCTCTCAGAACAGTTAACTTTGTTAAGTACTTCAAAAGAAAGGTATCGATATTCACCAAGCACCGTTGTGTTTTGTTCAATTTTGCTTACAATAAGCCCTCATTACTATAAATATTTGCGAAGTCATGCTCCTGTTATCTTACTCCATCCTAACACAGTGAAATCTATTTGTAATAGATTTTTAACAGATCCTCATATCGATGAAAGACTTTTTTTTAACCTATGCTCGTAACATTTTTCAATATTTAACAGTTAAAGAAAAATGTGTCACATTACTTTTTGATGAAATTCACATCGAACCCTATCGGGATTACAAAGCAGGCAATACCGTAGGAACAGATATTTACAACAAAAAATCTTTTCTTTGTGAGTTGTTTGTAAGTTATTTTAATAAAAATACACTTTTAACGCCCTTTGAAAGTTGCTAAAGCCACCTAAAAATGAATGTGTCAAAAATCTTTTTTAGTAGCATTTCAAATACATTTCTTAATAATTATTGCTCTAAACATAATCATAATTTATTAAATAAAAACAAAAAAAAAGGAAACTACAGACTTTTAATAAATAGGTAGTTATAAAATTAAAACCTAGCACAAGTTTCACATTTTTGTATTGCTAGGAAGTCTCATCCATACAATCTTTCTTCAAATTTAGCAAATAACAACCTATTGTATTCTTGATCATATAGACTCAACACAGCACAAGCGTATACCATTTGCCCAAGCTTGAAACCAACCCGATTTTGACAAGTTAAAATTATAAGCTATTGTATTTTTGATCAGAAGGACTGGTATATATTACTTACCGAAACTTGAAACCGTACTAGATTTTGACAATATAAAATAATAACCTATTCTATTCTAGATCAGATGGACTCACCACAGGCCTATACTACTTACCTGGACTTCAGTGGGTAGGGGCTTTACCGAGTCCCACGCTGTTCTAGAGTGCCTTGTGCACAATAATTCGTGCTTAAATGAATTCCTCGCCGTGTAACAAAAAAAAAAACGAGTAATCGCTTAAGAGTCGCCTTTGGCATTGTAATTCTATAGCGAAACCGAATAAATTTGAGAGATTCAAACACTCATAAAATAAACTCTATAAATTGATATTAACCCGTACCTTCTAATAAAGGTATTGAAATAACATAGGCCTAAATTTGATGACGTCACGCGTAAGCGGGTAGACCTGGTTGTTTAGTAGGTATTGTTTATATCCTTTAGTATGCTCCAATGGATTAGGAAACAAAGTAAGTATATTTACTCTTTGTTACGCCATGTGAAAATTATAACCAAACATAAATAACTAAAAGTGGGAGTTGCTGGGGAAGCCAGAGAAGAAACTGCTTTCTGTTTTAAATATATAGAAGATGTTAAATTTAGTGATGAACTAAACAGTTTCGTCCAACTTGCGCTTCACAATATCAGAGCCAGGGGCGTGCAGTCCATGGAAGCAAGGGAAGCAGTGCTTCCCCAAAAAAAAATTACAAAACATCTTCTAAAATGTAATTTTTGAAATAGGAAACCATTAATTTAGTTTATATTAAAATGCTAAAATATTATCTTAATTATCAAGCCCATAATAAATGTGGCCTTGACTCCGACACAGCCAGAATAGAATATCGAATAGAACCTATGCGGGCCGCTAGCTTCTCTACAGACAAGTCCTGTATGCTTGATTTCCTGTGAATCGATCCAGAGGTTATTGAACTTTTCGCTGGCTGTTTGCAATTTCTGAATTTCAGTCGCGCGCTTTAAGTGGTGGCGGAAGCTATCGTTGGAGTAGGTTCTTTATTTGAACGGCTGTCCGTGTGTTGTGTGATACGTACGTCGCATCGTGCATGGTGCGATATGGAAGACAATAATACAGACGTGGATATGCAAATACCGTCAACTTCGGCTGTCGGTAATAACGTTGAAAATGTTGGAGAATTTAGTAAGAAGAGTGTGTGTGAATGTGTGGTGTGTGTCTTAATAATAAAGGGATTTTCAACATTAAACTTCGCTGATAAGCTTTAAATAATTTCCAAAGAAAGGCAAAACCGCCTATAAAAAACTTAACCACAAAAATGTAAAACTGTATTAGACATTTTTATCCAGAAAAACAATACAAACAATTTAAATGGCTAACAGGGTGTGAAAATATAAGTAAATTATTTTGTTGGCCATGTTTACTTTTTGAAAATGAAAAAGGTCTCTGGAATAAAACTGGTTTTTCCGATTTAAACGATTTCCATAAAGCTGTAAAAAGACACGTTATGTCCAAAGAGCATTTGCAGGCGGTCATAAAAGAAAAAATCTTTTGCAAAACCAGAATTGAACACGCCCTTAATAAACAGTTGGAAATTAGTCACCGCCAACACAATGAACTAGTCGATAAAAATAGGCAAATATCAAGAAGACTTATCGATGTTGTTTGTTTTCTCGGACAGCACGAATTGGGATTTAGAGGTCATGACGAAACAAGGGTTTCTTCAAATAGAGGAAATTTTCAAGATTTACTTAGTTTAATGGCTAACTATGATGATTGCTTAAAAATCATTTAGAGCAGTCTAGCGTTTTTCGCGGAACATCGAATCGAATCCAGAATGACTTAATTTCCGCTGTTGCAACCATTATTCTAAAAAGAATTAAGCAGGAGATTGGCGAAGCGCGGTTCAATGCTATTGTTCTGGACGAAACAACTGATATCACTAATTTTAGCCAATTATCTATAGTAATACGCTACGTTAAAACAGACGGAAGTATTCAAGAGCTATTTTTAGGTTTTAAGAATGTGTCCGAAAATCGTACAGCAGATGCATTATATACCGTAGTTTATAACGTTACTAAAGAAATTAATGGAGAGAAATTAGTTGCTCAAAGCTATGATGGAGCTGCAGTGATAGCAGGACAATTAGGGGGTCTGCAAGCTAAGTTCAAGAAACTTTCCCAAGTGCTGTGTTTGTCCATTGTTTTGTTCATAAATAAAATTTAGTTTTATCCCATTTCATCAATCACATTAAAGAGTGTAAAGTATTTTTCGTTACTTTAAGTGGCATGGCTGCTTTTTTTCCAAGTCTACAAAACGTGCACAAGCTTTGGACTCTATCGTCCACAAACGATTGCCCAAAGTAGCTCCTACTAGGTGGAACTATAATGGAAGATTTGTGTTAACAGTATCTAAAAATCGTGAATCACTGATTAAACTACTTGAGAATATAATAGAAAATAATGAAACGTGGGACTCAGAAGCAATAAATAGTTCGAGGGGCTTTTTGGACTGTTTGAAACAAGATTTTAATTTTTATTATTTGTTGAACATATTTTCAGAAAAATAATGATATTGCTTTTTGCCTAAAAAAAGTGGATGATTTTAAGTACATGTTAAGCCAAAAAAGAGAGATGACTTTGACCTATTTTGGGAGAAAACGATGACGTTAAATGTAGAGCCACAAGCCAAGCGTGTTCGAACAGACGAAGTGGGAGATGTTCAAACATCATACAGACGCCTCTTTTATGAAATATTCGATCAAATTCAGCAACAAATAAACTATAGATTTAACGGTTTAAATGATTTTAAATTCCTCGAGCTCTGCAATTTTGATGCATTTAAAGGAAAAACTTTTCCAGAAGATGCGTTTAAATCTCTTCTTCTTCATTATGGCCAGTTCTTCGACCGCGTGTTACTGCGATCTGAACTAAAAGTGATTTACGAAACTGATGACATTAGCGCAAAAAATAACGTTAACGAACTAATGCAATTTTTAAAAGACAAGGAGCTGGAAGATGCCTACATCGAAGTGTCGAAATTGTGTGAATTAGTATTGACAATACCTGCCATGCCCGTTCATCAGTAGAACGCAATTTTTCAACACTTAAACGTGTAAAAAATTTTGTGAGAAATTCAACAGGGTAGGAGAGACTTTCGCATATATCGCTGTTGTCCATTGAAAATAAACTTCTCTAAAATATGTCGGAGCATCGACGTTTTTATGATGACGTCATTGACGAATTTGCAAAAAATGATCGAAGAATCGAAATACATTACAAATAGGTAAGTTTCTAAAAATTGCTTCCCTTTCTTAAAACTTCACCGCAAGCTCCTAATCAGAGCACAGACGAACACAGGAAGTGCAAGTGCAGCTCCAGCCAACACAAAGGAACAGACCTAGAGAACTTACTCAAGAAAAAACTTTGGAAAAAAAGAAATAAAAAACGAGGCAAATCAAAAACATATTCAGAATATTCCTTGTACACCCCCAGCTCGGTACTAATTTCTTTCATATCTCCGACAAGAGAGCGTTGAATTTATGTCTTCGGCGCACGTGCGCGAGATAGTGATGAAGTATACGGCCTTGCCCTCGCGAGATAACGCCCTCTGGCATAATAGGATTTACTATACGTAACATAATGGACCATTCTGTGGCGTTTTCTTATTCTTTCTCGAGATAAAGTGGCGAAATACGCGCGATATCTGGTTATCAGCGGTGCCGCAGCGCCTCGGCAACCGGAAATGAACGAATCTGGCCGATAAGAGGGCCGCCACGCCGCGCCACAATGCCGAATATAATGTTATCGGGGCGGGTTTTTACGCCTTTTGTGTTTAGACCGCGTTTCTTTCGCGCTCGACTTTTGTCTCACACAATCGCTGCCTGATTGTTAATTGAGTTTCGAGGATGTCGCCGCTTAACTGCCAAATTCCCCGAGCTTTTGTGCCGGTACGAATTGAGTTTCTGCTAATTTTGTTAATTGTAAAATTCTGTTTTCATCGACTAACAAACATGACAATGTATAGCGGTCGAATTCCGAATAATCTTGAAATTGATTTTTGCATAATTATTTTTGAAAGCCATTGACAAACGAATTGTTTTAAATTCTCCTTTAATCGAAGAGATAATATAATTTTAAAAAAAATAATTAAAACATATTTTAAAGCAGAATTTTCAAAAAATCTAAAAATCGGTTTTCAGATCAATTATTAAATAAAAAAATAGATCCGACTTCACAAAAAGTAACACTAAAAAGCAACAAATAATATTTAAGATGTAAACTTAGGTTAAAATTTCAGAAGTCCCTAATAAAATAGTAGCACCGTAAAACGGGGTGGCTTTGTACTCGTGCCCATTTCGTCAAATTTTGTTAAAAGTGCATTAATTAAAAATCGGATTTTCTTTTGAATAATTTGTTAGGTCCATAATTTGAGATAAATTCTGTTTTTTAGTAATAACATGTTTTGTGCCTATATGATTGTCATATATTATTTTTACCAAAATAATATAGAGCATGTCCTATAGGTTGACAACCTAGGGTTTGTTTATAAATTACACCTAATTACGCAACTTGACAAATGATAAACTAGTAAACTTTTGTCTTAAATGCAATTTCCAATTAGGCAGTTCAACAAAACAGCTGCTTGTCCTACGACAGCTATTTGACCAATTTATTGTGGGACTTATCAAACCAATATTTAAGCCTCATTGGCTAAATCAGTTTGTTTGTCCTACGACAACCCAAAAATGACATGACAGTGACAGATCGTTGGAGTGCCTAATCAGGTCTTCCCCACATAACCCTTCATTTTTTATCAAAATTTTATGTCAATAGGGTAAGAAGTTCTTATCTACGCCGCGAACTGACAGACAGACAGGCCGAGAGACAGACAAATGGAATTGAGAAAACATATTGTTTGACATCTAGGGACGCTAAAACGTAAATATATGTAAAAGCTGTAATTTTTTCACGATTACAAATATTTCATTTGGCCGCCATTTTGTTTTGCCAGCTAGAATCCGTACCAAAATATTACCACTTCATCTTTATGCCATAGTTAATTCTGGCACAAACTTTGAAATCAATCTATTAAGTAATTTTTTCAGGCTGAATTTTTAATTATTTTGTTAGTTAATTACTAACACTATATTTTTTTGCAAAATTGAAGTTAAACTGCTTAAGAAGTTTTTTAGTAATCATTTTTGTAACATTTGACTAGGCCGCCATTTTGTTTCGATATATTGGATTTTTATCATTGATTGATTGATTGATAAAAATTAATAAAACATTTTCCGGCATCTGGGGACCCCGACGCGCAAAGATCTGAAAAAATCACGGAAGCTGATTTTTTCGCGATTACAATACTTCCCTTTTACGAGGGAAGTAACAAATTCAATAAGTTTATTTTAGGTTTGAAAAAAATTGTAAGTATTTGATTTTGCTGCCTAAAGAACGATAAAATATCCATTACAGATCCCATTTGCCCTTAAAGTAATTAAACGTAATTACAAATCAATAAATATGAGAAAGAATTTCGAACGTGTACACCAATTATTATAGAAAAACAACAACATTTTGACTTACCCGAGAAAAAACACGTAAGTTAAATAGCCCAAATTTTTGCACGCATCACAGTTACGCCCATAATGCCCAAGAACTCGCACGAAAATTATCAGAAATCATGCAAAAACTTACAAAAATCGCCCAAAAACAATGCTTTTCTTACAGTTTTATAAATTCGTGCATACTGTGCTTCGGAAGTGTGAGGCGGTGTTGTCGATTTGGCATTATATTCCAATAAAAAACAGATTGTTTAAATAATTTTTTGTTAATACTGAATATACAGGGTGTCCGGAAATACCGTTCGAATAATTTCAAGGGTTATTCTACATAAGACAACATGAACGTTTTTTCCGGGGTCCGGAAATGTATAATTTTCAAGATACAGGGTGTAAAACTGTATTAAAAAATAGGTTAAATATCCTAAGGCCGATTTTGTTGAAATTTAGCATTGTTGTTTTCCATATTATCCCTAAAATCATGGCAGCTATACTTACTAATGTGATTTCTTGAAACATATAAAAACTATATTATTGACAAGCAACGTAGTTTTTACAGAGGCAGATCCACAGTAACTAATTTACTGATATAGCAGGTCCATGGAGTTTGGACAATATGTGGACGTAATTTATACAGACTTGTCGAAAGCGTTTGACAGTGTTTGTCATAAAATTCTTTTAAACGAACTTTCAATTATTGGTATCTCTGGTCCCGTTTTAAAGTGGATTTATTCATACTTGACTGATCGTCCTCAAGTGGTGACTATTGGTGGAGCTACGTCTCGAGAGATACTGATAACATCTGGTGGAATCCTACATAGGATCCGTGCCCTTCTCTTTGTTTGTTAACGACGTTACCGAGTGCTTTTTGGATAGTTTTTGTTTACTATATAATGACGACCTCAAATTTTTTACTAAGGTTAACTCAAGCCACACGTTACAAGGTGATCTGGAACGATTTACATTGTGGTGCAAGAATAATCGTCTAGAGTTAAGTATAAAACAATACTTCCCTTTTACGAAGGAAGTAAAAGTGCAAAAACATGGGTTTTTACCGACCACACAATCCCTTCAGTTTTCCTTATACAGGCACCTATGAGGTTTTATTTATTTATTTATTGTAGCCATATAAATTTACAAAGTAAATATTTGACAATGTCAGTTATATAAGGTACAATTTTAAAAACAGTATATTTTAAATAATTACTACAACATAATGTTCACAAACATCATAGAATTTTTTTTCGAGAAGGTAGCACCGAACCTTATTTTTAAACCTTGTGATGTTAATGTTAATGTTTTCTGACAGTGCGTTGTATGGATTGCTATAGAAACAGAAAGGCCTTTTTCTATAAGATGATGTTTTATATATCATAAATTTTACTGGTAGGCAATGTATTTTTTGTTAAGTAGTACACTATTCCCATTTATATACAATTAATAGGTTAACGATTTAAAGAAGGTCCTAACTATCAGCGTTGCCGGAGCAGTAAACATAAATTACTGGTAGGCTGAATGTCAATTCCTGGCAAATTACTGGCAAGAGGTTGGGTCGAGAGAAGTGCCGCAAATCAAAAAGATATGTTTTAACCGGAGGTTAATAAAACACGAGATTATACAATATATTTTTATAACTTAATTAATTTTTAACATTCACAATAAAGTAGTAGTAGATATACAAAAAAACTATTTTATATATATACAAAAAAAACTATTATATATGCCTACATAAAAGTAGCTGTTATATGCACATATTTTAGCAAATTACAAATAAACGAGCAACATAAAAATTAAAAAGTGTTTCAACAACAAAATAATTAGTTAACAATAAATTAAAGTTAAGAACTGAAAAAATTAAAATCTAACTTTTCCAAATAGAAGTACTTTTTAACATTTTATCAGATGGCTTGAAATTTAGTACTCCACCATTATTTGCAAGCCCATCTTTTGTTGCCATAACTGCAACCACGGTGTCGGTACCCATTCTATTTCGCAGATCATTTTTTATTATATTCAAATTGCTAAAAACTCTCTCCACACTGGCATTCGAAAAAGGTAATATAAGAAGTAAACTAAAAACAATTTTTAAATTTTTGAACATGGGTATGTTACCCGCATTTTTAAGATCAAATACATTAGACCAATATTCACCTGCATCCAAGTCAGGATTGAGTTCTAGAGATTTATGTTCTAGTAAAGCATGTCTTTGCCATTCATTGTCAAGCTCTTGAAGATCTACATGTTCTTTCAAAAATGGAAATCTATCAATCAAAGGAAGCAAGGATTTTTGTTCAAATTTTTGGGCAATATATGGATCCAAAATATCAATAATATTAAAAAGCTGATCTTGAAACTGAAAACGTTTTTTTATTTCTGACACCAATGTTTTATAAAAATTCAAGCATGAAACAAAAAATGTGTTTAAACTGTTATTGTCAAAATTAGGGTCGTTTTTTAATTCTGTCAAAGAATGACGAGCAGCTATTACCAAATATATTTTTTCAATCTTCAAAAATGTTCTAGGATTTGTGTGATCTAATTTATTAATGTCTTTGTTGGTTACCTCAGAAAAGTCTATAAAATTACAGCACAGTATTTTTAATAGTTTCGATATTTTCGGCTTTAATTTGTATAGAAGTGGTGCTTCTGACTGGAACATTGTATTAATGTTATTGAGTAGGTTCAAGACATAGACCATAAATTCGAGATAAATTTTGGTATACTTATTATTTAATATTTCAAGTATTTGGTCATTGGTGTAAGAAGGATCTTCCAAACAAACCAACCTGAAATATTCCCTAAGTGGTTCATACTGTTCCAAGACCCGTTTACAACACTGTTCTACTGACAACCACCTGGTCTGGCTAGGTAACAGAATTCGATGTATTTTAGTACCAAAGAAATGTTGGAATTCTTTAAATTTCTCTTGCCTCTGAGAACTTCGACTGAAATGTGCACCTATATTGCGAAGCACATCTTCAATTCGTCGGGGCAATTCTAGACATGCTTTAGATGCACACAAGTGTATCATATGGCATGAGCATTTAACTAAAGCAATGTGTGACAAATCCGTTTTAGGTGTGAAAACACAGAGTTCTGTTCACCCACCATGACATTGGTAGTATCAGAAGAAAAACCGATTAAATTGTTGAGAGGAATTTTCTTTTTAATCAAGCAAGATTTTAGGGCATCATAAAGGTCACTAGCCTTTCCTGAAGTTAGTTCAACCATGTCAAAAAATCTAGTTACTGTTTTATTTTTTGAGTTACAGTAGAATATTATAGTAAAAGCACATTGTTTTATTGTCCCGACATCTGTTGTTTCATCCATTATTAGAGAGAAGAAATTACCTAGTGGTTGAAGCAAAGCAAAAAGTTCTTCTTGGAAATGTTTTCCAAGATTTTCTTTTATGGTTAAAGTAGTCTTTGTTCTTTTGCAAGCAAAATCTTTAGCAATTTTGCTATCAGGAAACATTTTAGTAAATAAGGGGCTCAGGGTTTCCATAGAATTGAAGGAAATATTTAACTCTGTAATAGCCGCAGCCATCATAAGTTCTGCATGTTTAACATTATAAAAATGAGACTGATCTTTCGTCATGTCCCGTCCCTATTTCCCTTTACCGTTTTTAAAAAGCCTAAATGTTTTTCGGTTTTGCTATGCCTAATGATGTCGTTTTTGTTCGGAAATATTTCTAGGTTGCACACCTTGCACATGCCATATTCTATTAATGACTCGTCTTTTTTATACTTCTCTGATCTAATAAGCCATTCCTTAAATTCTTTGACGTCTAGCCATGCGCTATTAAACCTGTGTAGCCTTTTCCTCTTTATGCCTACGGATTTCTCTTTCTTTATCTCCATATTTTTATCCATAACAGTTCCATGCTTATTTGTGTCATCAACTGTCTAAAAATAGGTAATCATAAATGTTTGTTATAAATTCTACTTTAAAGACTTGCCTGGATATTGCCAGAACTAGTGCCAGCATCTGCACTCGTGCAAGGAACCTCAACAGGCTTCTCTTTCTGTGCCAGCTAGAGGAAGAAAAGAATGTTATTTCATACCCTACCGTAATGAAAGAAAACAAAATCTTAATTTAATATCTCAATCTCAGCCACAGTACTCTGCAGTATATTATAAACTATCGATGCCCCATATAATATTGAACAATTTGATCAAAAAAAAACATGTAAAATGTCTTATCCAGAATATTCTTATAATTGATAATATTTTCTTTCGACTACTGGCTGTAGAAAGTAGAAACTGCCGTTATTCATTTTGCATATTTACCTTAATTTGCGTATCTCCCGGATCCATGGAATCCGATCCCTTTAGAGATTTTGATTTTATTAACCATTTGTCCATTTTTCTTTCTAAGTTATTTCTAATCTGACACTCGTAGCACAATCAAAAATAACAGTTTTTCAATATAATAAAAAATCTCGATAGAATTTGAAGTAATCCTAGTAATCTAGATTCCAATACCGTTTAACATGCGCTATCATAATGGTAAATAATGAGCATAACCAGATGTATATCTTACTTTACAGTGAATCCCACGGAAAAAAACATAATACAACAACATAAATATTATATCTAGCTCTCTTACGCACGTTTGAATTTATCAGGAATGGTGAGGTAACGTATGTCTTCGTATAAAAATCATGACGGTAGTGACGTCGTCTGTCGGTGCTTCCCAGAATCTCGGCGATTAGTATAGTGTGCGGATAGCGATAATTTAAGTTTCAGAGAGGGAATACATATCGATATAATGCTTCTGGGCATTTTCGTAATTTTTGACTATTTCTGGTATTTCTTCGACTAACCACCATTCCTGTCATGTTTACTGGCAGATATCATAATTCCTGGCAAATGCCAGTAATTACTGGCAAAACGGCAACACTGTAAACTATGGTACTACTCGGAAGAAACTGGTAGATGTCCCACTCTAAATCAAGGCGATGCGCGCTGCAGTCCTTAACTTGTGCTGTGGAACAACCACCTTGGTTTTACACGAGACTCGGCAGTTTGTTGAGCTGTGACTGCGAAGCAGATGACGGATGGCGCGGACACAGAGCAGACGAGATGGGCGGAGACGCGCCAGCAAGAACGGGAGGGGCAGTTAACCGTAGGCAAAAAAAAATTTAATAGAGTGTTTAAAATTTAGGATAATAAAGATTTTTTATTCTTCACGAATTCAATATGTAAGCAAATGATGGGTAATGTTCTTGAATATATATTTTTGTCAAATTTTTAAATTTTGTTGGATTCTTGAGAAAAATTTTAACGTTTTCGGGTAATACATTAAAGAATTTTGGACCGAAGTAGGTTACTATTCTTTGAGTATGCGATTTAGTATAAAAGGGTGTTCTTAAATGCGTTATTGATCTGACTTTATATTTTGTTTCAACAAAAGGTAAGCTTTTTTCAATTTTAGGTAGATATATTAGACAGCTATGAACAAATAATGCACGCAGAGGAAGAAATTTAGTTTCTTTGTATAACCGATTAGTTGAGTATCTCCTGTCTTTCTTCATTATAAGTTTTATTACATTATTTTGAACAGTAATCACACTACGTAATGCGTTGTTAAAACCCCCACCCCATACTATTAAGCAATACCTGAGAATTGATTCTACTAGAGTGTTATAAATTATTTTTAGTAATTTAAAATCCAAAACATCTCTAAGTTGATAAAATCTATAAAAAAGTTTTCGAATTTTGGAAGTAATATAATAACAATGCTCCCCCCATCTCAAGTGCTGATCCACTATAACTCCCAAGTATTTAATTTTATTAACATTTTCTATACGTTCACAATTACACTGGTTATTATCACAAGTTTGATTATGAATTTTTATGAATTTGTAATTAGGTCGATCTATCATTGAGACAGAGAATGCAACGAATTTTGTTTTTTTAATATTTAGGCTAAGGAGATTAAAGTTTAACCACTCAGACACAATTCCGAGCCCTACCTCGGCTTTCCGGCATGTATCACCCCATGATTCTCCAGTAAAAATGATACCCGTGTCATCTGCGTAGGAGACGACAGTACCTTCCTCCAAAATGCTACCGATTTCATTGACACACGCCAGAAATAAAATCGGTCCCAAAACCGTGCCCTGTGGGACACCCGTTGTGATCTTACCGACCTTGCTGTATTGATCTTCAACCCGGACTCTCTGGGTTCGTTGAGTTAAGTTATTTTTAAATAATTTAAGGCAATTTCCCCTTATGCCCAAAGAATCAAGCCGGGACAACAAGAGCTCGTGTGACACCGTGTCAATATCCATTTCTAAAACCGAATTGTTTTTTGTAAATAAGTTTATAATTTTCTAAATAGTTTTTTTAATATTTAGGCTAAGGAGATTAAAGTTTAACCACTCAGACACAATTCCGAGCCCTACCTCGGCTTTCCGGCATGTATCACCCCATGATTCTCCAGTAAAAATGATACCCGTGTCATCTGCGTAGGAGACGACAGTACCTTCCTCCAAAATGCTACCGATTTCATTGACACACGCCAGAAATAAAATCGGTCCCAAAACCGTGCCCTGTGGGACACCCGTTGTGATCTTACCGACCTTGCTGTATTGATCTTCAACCCGGACTCTCTGGGTTCGTTGAGTTAAGTTATTTTTAAATAATTTAAGGCAATTTCCCCTTATGCCCAAAGAATCAAGCCGGGACAACAAGAGCTCGTGTGACACCGTGTCAATATCCATTTCTAAAACCGAATTGTTTTTTGTAAATAAGTTTATAATTTTCTAAATAGTTTTTTTAATATTTAGGCTAAGGAGATTAAAGTTTAACCACTCAGACACAATTCCGAGCCCTACCTCGGCTTTCCGGCATGTATCACCCCATGATTCTCCAGTAAAAATGATACCCGTGTCATCTGCGTAGGAGACGACAGTACCTTCCTCCAAAATGCTACCGATTTCATTGACACACGCCAGAAATAAAATCGGTCCCAAAACCGTGCCCTGTGGGACACCCGTTGTGATCTTACCGACCTTGCTGTATTGATCTTCCACCCGGACTCTCTGGGTTCGTTGAGTTAAGTTATTTTTAAATAATTTAAGGCAATTTCCCCTTATGCCCAAAGAATCAAGCCGGGACAACAAGAGCTCGTGTGACACCGTGTCAATATCCATTTCTAAAACCGAATTGTTTTTTGTAAATAAGTTTATAATTTTCTAAATGGTTAACTAGTCGTCTTTTAAGACATTTTTCAAAAAGTTTGTCGAAATTATTAGTCAATGATATTGGCCGGTAATTCTGTACTTGTTGTCTATTACCAGATTTAAAAATTGGGATCACAACAGATACTTTCCAATCCAAAGGGATTTCAGCTTTTTGAAAACACAAATTAAATATATAAACTAAAGGTTTTAGTATAAAAGTGTGTATATCTTTGATAATTTTTACCGTTATGCCGTCTTCCCCTGGAGCAGAGTCATTTTTTAATGTAGAGATGTGGTTAATAAGCTCCTTTTCTTGAATAGGGTTAAGAAAAAAAGAATTGTTATTTACAATTTTTGGAGTAAATGATTTGCTTGTTTTAGATATATTATTCTGCATAGTTTTTCCTATATTAATAAAATAATCATTAAATATATTCGCCATATTTTTAGGGTCTGTAATAATGTTATCATCATTATTTATACTATCTATTTTTTGTGTATTTTTATTTACGTTTACTGCCTGATCCATGATGTTCCAATTTTTTTTGAAATCATTTTTGGCTAAAGATAATTTATTTTTGTAATATAAATTTTTTGCATGTTTTATTATTTTTGTTAATTTATTCCGATACGCTTTGTATTGAATAGTTGGGTAGTTAGATTCCTTTTTATTTAGATCTAGTTTCATTTTATCTCTTTCTCTGATAGAGTTTATAATTCCCTGAGTGATCCACGCCTTAATTTTTTTGTTTTTATTTGTTATTGTATATGTGTTTGTGCACAAATTTATGTTTTGAGTAAGTTTATTTTTAAAATAACGATAGCATTCACCTACATTCTCTCCGTACTATACACGTCGTCCCAATTTTCTTTATCTAAAATAGTGACTAGGTTTTTTAAGTCTATTTTTGTTAATATTGATTTTGAATTATTTTTCTTAGTGTTTAAATTTAAATCCATTTTTAAAGCAACTGGATAATGATCCGCGAGGGAAAACTGAAAGACAAAAGATTTAAGATTTAGCATAGTTAAAATTTCATTCGTTCAACTTACAAATATGTGATCAATTAAAGTTGATGAAGATTCAGTGACCCTAGTAGGTTTATTTATTCAAGAAATAAAACCAAAGCTCAGAAGTAAGTTTAAATACGAGTTTGTTAAAATATCACTCGTATCTAATAAATTAATATTTATATCCCCAGCAAATATTTCAATTTGTTTTTTAGGACAGTTTGTAAGGTATTCGTTAAGATCTTCTAGGAAAAAATGTATATTGGTTGAGGGTGGTCTATATATGGCTGTTAAACCCAATGATTTTTTATTTATTAAAAATTCTAACCCTAATATTGTGGTTTTCCTAATTTTAATTTCTTGAATATTATTATTTATATTATTTTTGACGTATACTATCAATCCGTCGTTCTTATTAATGAGTGAATTATTGTAAAATATATTAAAGCCGTTAATGTTGAAGTTATCTAAATTATCTATGTTAAACGTTTCTGAAAGAACTATTAACCCATTATTTCCCGGTGTTCCAAAAATGGAACATCGAAGAATTTTACATTCTAGAACATATGCTCATGGTCTAAGATGCTAAATGTTTTTATGATGGATAGTAATATGCATTAGGCATAAATAAGAGCGGCGCTAGTTGTATTCAGAGTGCCAAAGAGGTAACAGTGTGTTGTTGTAAATCGTGTTTCGACTGAGCTGCTATGAGTAACAAAGAGTAAGTTAATATTATTTTACCTGTTTCTTTCTAAGTATGGGGTTTTTTAAAATAAGAAAGGTATATAACTGTAAATTTATTTAAAATCGTAGGGGTTTGCTAAAACATACAGGAAAAACTTTTACGCCCTCGTAAAAAAGAATGTTCCAATAATGGAACACCGGGCGTACTACATGCATAAAGCGGAAATTTTCTTTCAGAATTCTGACTACGGAGCAGATAGCTGCGATGTTTGAGGACAAGGAATTTTGGAAGGATTTTAGTAGGGCAGATGTATACATTACTCCACCCGCTGATAAGGGCGCGGGAAGCGAGGAAGATAGTGGAGACGAAGATGAGGGGGAAAATGTAGATCACTTTAGTGGGGCACAATTGCGGGCTCAGGCTATAGCCGTTCTTCACTCAACAGAAAACGAACCTCAAATAGTTGGCGAAAACGAGGAAATAGAAGACGAGGAAGATAATATTCCACTTTCAGAACTTAAAAAATCGTTGCAAGGCATCCCAAAACGGCGAAATTGGGACAAATCTATTGATATTGTTTCTCCAAACAAGATCTTTCCAAATTTGGGCAAAACTATTACTCTCTCTGATCCGGTAGAATACTTTGAAATATTTTATGATGCGGAAGTTTGCGAATTTCTTAAAAATAATTTTATTGCATATGCTAGGTCGAAGGGTGACTTTTCCTTCGATATCTCAGTTCCCGACTTAAAATGTTTTATGGCCATTCTTTTATTATCTGGTTACTTGGATATCCCACGATGGAGAATGTTATGGGAATGTGATACAGAAACCTATAACCTTACAGTGAGTAGTGCCATGAGACGGAATAGGTTTGAGCAAATAAAAAAATACGCACATTGTGACTGACTGAAGTTACGGCCATTATTTGATATGCTAAATAAGCGCTATATGGAAAATGCAGGTTTTCAGCAACATCTCAGCATCGACGAAAGTATGGTTCCATATTTTGGCAGGCATTCCGCCAAGCAATTTATTAGGGGGAAAACCAATTAGATATGGTTATAAAATGTGGTGTTTATGCGAGCCTCTTGGTTATCTTATGCAATTTGAACCATACCAGGGAAAGCAAGAAGGACGTACAAATATGGATTTGGGTGTTGGTGGTTCTGTAGTAATGTTTTTATTATCGAAATTATCTAAGAATGTGCACTTCAAAATTTATGCTGACCGCTATTTTTCGTCTCTGAAACTTGTAAACCGTCTTCAGCAAATGGGATATGGTTACACTGGGACAATAATGTCAAACAGAATCGAAAATTGTCCCATAACACCAGTAAAAATTTTAGAAAAACAGGCAAGAGGGACGTATGATTTTTGCACTGATAAAGAAACAGGCATAACTGTTACGGCATGGAATGACAACAGAGTTGTCCTAACCATCAGTTCGTGTGATACTGTTAACCCTATTCAGCAAGCAAGCAGATGGATTGCCAAAGAAAAAAAGAAATTACCCGTATCGCAACCACAAGTAATTTCGAAATATAATAAATACATGGGTGGCGTTGATCGGATGGATGAAAACATTGATCGATACAGGATTTCAATTAGATCAAAAAAATGGTGGTGGGCAAATTTCGCGTTTGCGCTTGATACTAGCATGCACAATGCCTGGCAAGTATATCGAAGAAATGTGGATTCTGCTCATATGGATTATCTTGCTTTTCGTCGATACGTTGTAAGAGTTTACTTACAAAAATATGGAACTCCTGTTGCTGGAGGAGGGAGACCAAAATCTTCAAAAGGATTAGAAAGCAGGGTTTTAGACAACCTAAGATATGATCGCATAGATCACTGGATGATTCCTTCCGAGAAGCAGAATAGATGTGCTGTCTGTAAAAAAAATTCGACAAAAAAATGTGAAAAATGTAACGTCAATTTACATGAGATATGTTTTAAAAGTTTTCATTTGCGTTGATTTTAAATACATTTGTATAATAATGAGAGACATGCAATAAAATGAGTACTTAAAAATTTTGAATTTTATTGTCATTATATACTTAGTAGGCCCGGTGTTCCAATTTTGGAACAACGTTTTTTTTGCAAAAAACTGGCAAAATCTATTTTTTAACTCAATTTAACATATCATTACAATATAATCCCCTATTTAATCTAAAATTCATAAATAAAAATGATAAAAAATTAATTCGGGCAAAGATGGGTTAAATGTATATTTTCTAAGTTAACTTTATTTAAATATAATAAAAGTTCATCAAAATTCCGTTTGATGCTGCCTATATTAAAATGAATTATTTTAAGATCCTCCGCGCCCTCTGTAAATACACCCGTTTTCTCCAAATCACAAACAGCAGTCGCGTCCACCCCTCCACACCGCTCCACAGTCTCCAGTAAACCTAAAATCATTTAACCTAAAAATATCTAAAACTAAAAACTAAAAAAAAAGAAAATAAAATATGAAAAGAAGATACAAAATACAGATAGGGTGTACCTCACAGCACCTATCCTACAAATAAAACGTATTCGCCACTAGTAACCAATTTTTTGTCACAATAATAGTAGATAATAAATTTAGTAATTTCCCTTTCTTCCATTTTTCGAAATAGCAGCCAGAATTCAACATACATTCGTCGTTACAAAATAATAATATCTAATAAACACGAACATAGCTATATTGTTGCTCAAAGTACATATTTGCTTAAGCAATTTACAAAAAAAAAACAGTTCTCAAAAGTTGTTATGGTTATGTTTAGAAAAAGGAAAAACATAGAAAAAATAATGCATTACCTATTAGATAGCTAGTTCACTAATTTGGATAAGATCGTTGATCCTTTGTATTTTATTATTTATTTTTATAAAAATATTGCCGTATCGGGTAAACACTGATTTTTTGTCTATTTTGGTTTGTGCCGCGCGATACAATTCCAGCCGCGATTTTATAAGGTCTTCCGATATTCCTACGTTCGAACCTTTCAGTTTTCCGACATTTTTCATTATTACGAACTTTACGCTAAACTTTTCTAATCGAACAATAACAGGACGGGGCTTTTGTTTATTTTGCCCCACCCTGTAACACTTTACTATATCATTTCTTCCCATGTTTATTTTCAAGTGTTCCTTGCACATTTTTAAAATCCTTTCCGGCAGTTTTTCGTTGGGTTCCTCCATTAAGTCACAAATACATATGTTGTTGATTTTTTCAGCCTGCTGCAGATTATCTATTCTGCCTTGTAGTTGCTTGACACAGTTAGAATTTTGTTGAACCGATCGTTCCAAATTCTCGAGTTTTGCGTTGACCTTGTCGAGTAGTTTGTTCATAAATTCTTCGTCGGAGAACATCTCCTTGAGTGATTTTTTAATCACGTTTTTTATGTCAGTCGTTGGTTTTGGACCCATTCTGACAAAAAGTATGGAACACTGGACACTTTAAATAACGATTGACTAATTCCAATTTATTTATTTTTACTTTACACTAGTTATAATATAAAATTTGGTTGGAGCGATACGAACACGACCTACTCGCCTAGCGCCATATATACTGCTGAATTGTTGCAGGAAATCTGTTTATGTGCTTTTTTACAAACACTACACTTATTATTAAGATGCTAGGAAGCGTAAGTACTTTATTTTCTTGAAAAGACCGTCTACAATGTTATCACGAATCCCAAGAACGTTTAATTTTTTAAGTAAAAGTGACGCATCGACGCAGTCAAAAGCTCTTTTAAGGTAAAAAAAGATAACTGCTGTGTATTGATTGAAGTCCAAGCCCTTAAAAATATGCTCCAGCAGATCAAAGGCCACTTTTATTTTATAAAAAAAGGCAAGTCTCTAATTTAAATCTAAATCTAAATCCTCTAAAAAGTTGAACAATGCCAACAATGGGCTTTTCTTAGATTTTCAACTAAAATGGCCCGTACATAGATGGGAAAAAATGAACTACTTAATGATGTCGTAAAACGAATCACATGACTAAAATGGAAATGGACGCATTGCAGGACTCAAGAACGATAGATTGTCAATGAGAATATTAAACTGGCGACCCAGAGCTGAAAAAAAAGTCAAGGAAGACCACCAACCCTCTGGAGTGATGACATTAAAAGAGTCGCCGGTCACTGGATTAGAGAAGCTCAAGACAGAACTAATTGGATGAGTTTAATGGGGGCCTATGTTCAGCAGTGGACTCAACAGGCTGCAAGATGATGATGATATCAAAGACAGCAGTGTTTGTAGAAAAATTCTTACGGAAGCCATGTTGAGCAGGGCTCACTAAAACCTCCCTAGTTCGAAAAGACTCCAGGCAATCAGTGACAATCCTTTCAAAGATTTTAGAGAAAGATGTTAGACCTGTTATTGCTCTATAATTCCACATTAAAAGTTGTATCTGTTTATAACGACCTTGGTGTCATTTTTGATACTAAACTTACATTTAACTACCACATTGACAGTATAGTGACCAAAAGCCTCAGACTATTGGGCTTTGTTAATCGTGTCACAAAACACTTAAGAGATACAAGGGCTTTACTTACATTATATAATAGCTTAATCCGTAGCAGGCTGGAACACAACAATGTTCACAAACATCATAGAAATCATTAAAATCCGTGTTTTGTAACCCAATCATAAGGCGAGTAGGGCCATTTTCGAACTTTTTAGACAATATTATGTTTTTGGAATGAATCTTACATTTCAAAGCAAAGGATCCGTGAACTGGCATAATATTATAAATATTTAAAAATTGTGTTGAAAAAGGGGTCTACTCGTCTAGTTTGCAAATAAGTAAATAAACTTCAATGTAGGAATACATTTCAAATTAATTAGTCGAAAACTTATATTAATAGATACTAATTTTTAAAGTTATACAGAAAAAAACACTTATCAGACTAAAAAAATCGCTTTTAAAAGTTAACCAATTGTGTTCATAGTTATATTTTAAAAGATGCTCAAATAAGAGTCCGCCTTCACGAATACACATGTTGAACCTTTTAATAATATTTTGCCTAGTTTTAACTAGCATGCTGGTGATATAGTGGCGCATACATCCCTGATTCGTTCCTGCATGTTCTCCCTTGCTGTAGGTGGTTGGGTGTAAACACGATCTTTAATATAACCTCACAAGAAAAAATCTAATGGAGTTATATCGCAAGTTCTGGGTGGCCATTCGATAAAACCTCTACGACCAATCCATTTTTGATTAAAATTGGGGTCCAAAAATTCACGAACGTCCCGATGGTAATGAGCAGGTGCACCGTCTTGCTGCAGCCACATGTCTCTTCTTTCTTCTATGCTGAGTGGTCTGAGAAGAATAGGCAGCTCAACGTTCAAAAAATCTAAATATCTTTGTCCATTAAGTGGTTCATTAAAAAATACGGACCTATAATATGGTTTCCAATGATTCTACACCAAACATTTAATGACCAGTGATTTTGATGTTGTACCTCTCATACTCAGTGGGGATTTGTTATTGCATAATAATGCATATTATGCCTGTTTACAGCTCCATTGCTTCTAAATGTCGCTTCATCGGAAAACATGATATTCACTAAAAAGTCCGGATATGCTTCTATTCGCCTTATCATTAAGTTGCAAAAGTTAACCCGCCTTTCAAAATCTTCATCGTGCAACTCTTGGTGTAATTTTATATTATATGGATGATATTTATATCTTCTTGTGGTCCTGTTTACTGTAGATTGTGATGTCTCAGTTAAACTAGCAAGTTGTCGACTACTTAAACCGGGATTTTCTTCTATATAAAGTAGAATTTCCAACTCTTTATCTTAATTTGTAGCAATTTTATTGACAACTGTTCTCTTCGAATATGCCACATTGCCATATAGCCTTTTGTCCAGAAGGCAATTTTTTTGAGCTTCACTCAATATATAGACCATATCTATCATTTCATTTTGTGAAAAATTCATTTTAAATTAGACACACGTTTTTGGCATTTCATACATTTAGTCGCCAGTTGCTATAGACTGTTTTTTCCATGGCTATTTTGATTGATCGAGTTGTTGATTTTCTAAATTACGCAAAAAAAGGAAATTTGAAAATATTTCGAAAACTATTGAAGATAGGTATATAATATATTTAATAAAAGTTGTAGATTTTTTTATTCTTAACAAGATTAAATAAAAATATACAGGGGGTTCCAAAAAAACTGAAATAAATTGGTTTGAAAATGTTAAAGTTGGGCATTTAAATTTGGACACCCTGTATGTGATATCTTCAATATTACGAAAGCAATCTTTTATTCCATGCTTATTTTGTGCAGAAGCAAAATATTTTAGTTTTAGTGGCACCAATAGGGGTTATATTGCTAATCATAGATGTGCATCAAATTTAATTTTTTTTTGTTTAAAGCTAAATATTTAAGAAAGTATCAATTTTAGCCATATAATATGTTATACAAACAAGTGTTTTATATGTAGAATTCAAAAATCAAGTCAAATATAGGGTGTCCCATTTAAAAAAATACAACTTTTAGTTGCCCTACTTTTTTGACGAACCCCGTATAATTTAAAATATTTTAAAATGAGCGCGACTATATATATATATATATATATATATATATATATATATATATATATATCCCACAGCATAAACAGTTTGTTTCCAGATTTTACTTATTCGACGTAAATTTACTTTTTCCAATCGTTGATTCACCCTTTACTGAACTAACTTGGATCATACTTTACTCTTCCCAATAAAAGTAAAAATTCATAACTAGGGAAATTCCGGGTAACGGAATTTACCGATTTTTCAAATTAGTTTAACATGTTTTGTAATAATTTAGGCGTTATGTAACCTATTTTCATTTTTTTTTTTAATTATTTTACTTGGTTGTATTTTATTGTACCATTGGGAGACATTGTATCTGAGGTGTATGCATGTAATTAATAAATAAATAAATAAAATCATTTTTGTACACGCTCGTCAAATATCCAAGGATGGCCTTTTTTAGCGAAATATAGGATGAAGTAAGGTATATTCGTGATATTTTTGGATTTAACTCTAGTAGTCGCTCAGATGATAATATTTTAAAAAATCTACTATATGGTATAGACTCATATATTAACTAGCGATAATAATGTTTATTTTATTTGAAAGAAAATATGTATAATCCTAATAACTCAATAAAAAAAATTGGCCTGCAAAGGTAAATCCGTGATATCGCATTTAATTTCGTGACAGTGGAGAGGTATGTCCGTGATACTTAAAAGAATATTTTTATTGAAAAGCTAGAAAATGTAATAATTACTGAAACAGAAAATCCGTTCTAACAAATGCAAAAAGTAACTAAAAAATAATATATGCATTACTCGGAATGCTGCTCTGATTCATGAGCGCAATGGTCGCACATGAAAACATGTTCTTTAGAGTCAGAAGACTGACAAACCACGTGATACGGTACTAAACAATATGAGCACTGAACCCATTCAGCTCCATTCTTTTGTTTTACATCTATCGAATATGTAACTTCGCACACACCACATTCCCAGTCAACATCAGGATGCTCCTTTGTTTTTTTTTCTTTCTATCTTTCGCACGAGGCTGGTTTGCTGATGACGTAGAAGGCTCATTTAGACATTTTGCTTTCGAGGAAATTTAGTTGTCGCAGTTGTTAATATTGTACCGATTCCATTATTTTTTTGTTTTGGAGTCAGTTGCTCTGGATCTGGCTGTTCTAGAGCTGGCTGTTCTAGAGCTGACTGTTCTGGAGCTTGGAGCTGGCTGTTCTGGAGCCGGTTGTTGTATCAAGAGACCTGTTTGTAAGTAACGATGGTGCAAGAGCTTCCTTGGGTATTGCAGCCCTGCATATTGGATAAATTCCACTTTTTCGGAAAGCATTAACAATGTTGGAAGCAGAAAAACTTGCAATATAAGCCAGATTTAATATTGAATGTAAATTAGTCCTGTTTGATTTTACTGTTGGATTTGCTCTCATATAGTTATTTAAACTTTTGGACCAGTGGGATTTAAGGGATTTGTAAACCCCAACGTCTAACGGTTACAAAAGGTGACTGGTGTGAGCAGGGAACGTAAACAAATATTTTCCTTTGCTAAAGCTATAATTTCAGGTTTTATGTGAGATGCGTGAGAATCCATACATAAAATTACTGGACGTGCTTCAGGAATTGACTTGATAACGAACTGAAATCATTCCAGGAAAATTTCACTGCTAATCCAACCTTTTAGTGATAATTTAACCAAAGCGTTGGGAAAACAGTCTTTTTTAAGATTATCATTCCATCGAACACCCTTAAATATTACTAGTGGTGGCATCCAAGTTCTGTTTGCGCACACACATCCTAAGAGTGTATGCGTTTCTCCTCTATCAGCGTAGGCTCTTTTATAAACAAAGCGTTTTCTTACAGGTGTTACCACCTTGCTTCCTTTGACCACGTATGAAAGACCAGTCTTATCATAGTTCCAAAACCTTTCAGGCAAATCTTTTATCCCCAGCTATTCGACAAGAGTTTCTAACTTGAAAAAAAGTCGTCTATTATTTCAGGATTTGACATCGAAGCTCTATAAGCTGCGAGATTAAATCTCTTTTTATAATTGGAGAACCACCATTTGCTTGCTGCCTCGTTGCCCAATTTAAAAAAATGTTCTCTTCCTACATGTTGAACTAACTGATAACCAACATTTCTAATCATATTAACTGACAATCCAAAACCTAATTCCTGCATTTTTATGATATAATTATACAGCTCAATTTCAAGATCTGCAGTAAGAACATAAGGCAAAATACGCTTAGGGGTTATGTCATCGTACCCCAATTATGCAATTTTGGTGGAGGCCTTAGAACCTCCTTTGTTTCTAAGGAGGGAGTTTTTAGCAGCCAAATTTATATTTAAACTTCAAATAAAAGAAAGTCCAATTCTTTCTAAAATATATTGTCTGTTTATTAAAAATATGACCAGTCCTTACTGGCAAAGAAAAAACTCACCAGCCTTGGCAATTGCCTATGAAGAGTGTAATAACATGGGTTATCTTAATTCTGCCCTCTATAAACCGAAGACATTAAATGAAATGGAATATAATACAATATTTGTTAATCTAGACATTCATATCCCTAACTATCCTGATGGTGCACATCTATGTAACCAAAAGTTTAATGAACTTCTAAGTAAATATCAAAATAATTACCTAGTTATTTTTACTGATGGATCAAAATCTGAAAAACAATCACTATTATTAAATAATGAATACTCTATTTTTTGCGCTGAAGCAGCGGCCATATTCTATGCTATTATTCTATATTAAATGGGCCTTAACCCAACCAACCTACAACAATATCCTTATTTGTACTGATTCTCAGTCCGTTCTGGAGAAACTGGCTAATTTTTCGATTTGCAAGAAAACATCCGTTAACTGTTTTATAGCAAAAATTTCAGAACTTCTTGCTAACACTACTAAACATGTAAAATTTTTATGGGTTAAATCCAATGTAAATATTAGAGGAAATAATATTGCAGACCTCTTAGCCAAAACCTGTGACCCAGACAACAGTATTATAGACACAAGCACGATTTTAAGTGAATTTTTCTCAAAATTGAAGAAAGACATTTTCAGCAAATGGAAACAAATTTGGCATCAACACATCCAAAATAAAAATACACATTATGCCCTAGTCCATCAAAATATTCCATCGAGTCATTGGTACCATAGAGCACAAGTTTCGCGACCTATAATTCAATCAGTCGCCTTAAATTAAATCACTTGCGATTGCCGTCCCACCTCTTCAGGATAGGAATTTATGAATCTCCCAACTGCTCAGTATGTAACCAATATAGTGACGCTAATCACTTTTTGTTTAACTGCAATCAACACCAACCACTAACATATGAAATGTCAAAGTACCTAATTCAAATGGGATTTAGTACCCCTCTCTGGTTGCCAGATTTTTTAAGATCAGAAAATGTACAAGTATTCAAGCATATTTATTTGCATTTTTGCAAAATTAATATTAACCTTTAGGGATTAATATCCTTTCATCCAAAACCTAATTTATCCTTTGTTTAAACCTTACATTTATCCGGTCTACCCTGTCTATGTTTGCATGCAAGCCCTGATCGACCCGTGGGCGAGAAACGTGTCTCCTTATGTAAAACGTCCTTTTACCATGCCAAATATTAATCGCTACAAAATTACATTATTATTAAATTACAAAATTAAAATTAAATTAATTAAAAAAATACATATCTAAACTTTCCTTTTGTAAAAATACAATCGCTACAAATGCCGTGGCTAAAACACTAGAACGTAAGGCCAAAAACCAAAAAAAAAAAAGAGCATAAGGCCTGCCCAATTTAGATTGATGATGATTGATGATTATTACCCTCATTGTGGTTTCTAGAATTATGATCTTTTAAAGTACTCCATGGCTCTCCCGTTTGCTTTGCAGCCTTATAAATCGTCGTGTTTGCATCCGAAATCAATCTGGCAGCTTCCAATATCGAAGGAATATCGTACTGCCGATATTTTTTATTTCTTGCATTTCTAGGCATAATTTATCTGGAATAAAAATTAAAATAGCTAAGTTCGTGATAATAGGTTATTTCGTGATATGGCCAAACCGCTCCATTATATGTCAAACTACTAATTTTATTCAAGGCATTACATAATCGCAACAATATTGTGACGTCAATTTATGGCCCCACGTTAATTTTGATTTTCTTTCATTTATTTTCGGCTAGACTCGGGCGCCACCCCCTTTTTATAGAGAGAAAGAGGGAAACTCTTTACCGCAAGGTAGCTTTTATACAGTGGAGAAGTGAAACAGGGATTTGTTTATAAATAATAAATTTATTTCCACTAAATATCTATAACTAAGCTTTTCTTTATTCTTCAAAAATTAATAAATATCAAAATCTGATTATAATAATATTTACAAGGAATAGCTTTTCTATACATTAATTCTCGTTTATACAAAATTAGTTAAACAAAGAATGGTAACTCGGAATTCTTAAGGAGTGTGTAACGTAGGCCTCTATTAAAGCAAAATCAACTATTTACAGAGTTATGGTCGGCTGCTGTGTTAATTGAAAAACAGATGCAACGGTGCTTATGCATGCAAAATTCTACGTTCGGTTAATCAATCAAAACAAACGGAAAATACATGTAGCTAGGACGAATAAATTCAACATTTAAGAAACCATACCCTGGTCCCCGTTGATAAAATGATAGATGCATTTACTGCATCTAAAAATTTCATCAAGGACGGACATACAGGCGGATCGCTAAAATGTCAATTTGTGCGGAAAACAAATAAACAGGGTCGCATTACTTTTAACATTAAAGAGAACAGACCTTAGTCCCCGTCGGTAAAATCATAGATGCAGACCTTTTCTGCATCTAATAATTTCACCCAGGACGGACTTCTAGGCTGCTCGAAAAAATGCGTGCGGTACCTCACCTTGAGAGAATTCGGCGGTCAGAACAACTGGTATTTTCTCAGTCGTCCTCTGTTGTGGGTCCCGGGATCTTTCGCCGAAGGCCAAGTGACTTGACTTTTTTTTTTTTTTGTATCGATGAGGAATGCTTTTACGCACGACTCCATTCCGGTTGGGATGGAGACAGTGTGGGACTCGCATTACTGCCAGGTTGTTACACTTGACAGATTGCCATACCCACTAAACCCCACCGGGCCCCCATCAGATGGACCGTCATTGGGCAAGCCCAAGGGTCCTTCGATGGGGTTGATGCCGTCCTTCCGGGGATGACCCTCTAGAAGACATGGTGCTCTGGGGGGGGTGAGTTGTCTCTTTGGCACGGTGTTTTGTGCCGCCTCTCGTTACTGGTATATCTGAAAAGGAAAATATCATTAGTAATGTAGTCGTCTTACCTGTTGAAGTTACTCTTGTTGATCCGTCCTCCCGTCTGTCCGGTTGCCACTATCAGCGTCCCACTGGTCCTTGGCCCAGTTTGCCGATGTCAGGTTCCTTCGTCCATCCGTGTGTTGGTCTTCTTGGTGTGTCCTCTTCTGGGCCCTCAGTGTCACTGCTGTTCCGTGTCCTTGCAGTGAGAAGCTGAGGAGGGGTGTTCTTTTACCACAGGTTCAACTGCAGCTCGCGCCGGAGCCAGTTGAGGTACCTGGTATCCTCTTCTTTTACCTCAGGTTCAGCTGCAGCTCATGCCGGAGCCAGCTGAGGTACCTGGGAGTCCTCTTCTTGGAGCTTTTTGTTGGCTACACGAATTTTTGCAAGTAATTGCATCCATCCTTAAGCACTTTTTAACGCAGAAGTCCGTGTCTTGGTCTTCTGTGTTTTGTCCTATTGTTGTGGTTTGGAGCTAGTGGATCATAGTTCACCAGGTCTCGTAGATTTTCGTTATGATGGTTTTAGGCTGCTCTGAAAGCTCGGGTAGCCTTTTGCTGCATAAAGTCTTCGATTTGTGTCCATTGAAGATCTCTCTGCAAGTCCTCATTCCTGATGAACCACGGGGCATCTGCATCTTATTTTCTGTCCTCCTGATTTTTAGAAGGTTTGTTTTTGACGCATAGCCATAAGCTGTGGAGCCGTATGTTAGTTGGCTCCTTGCTACTGTTATGATGAGTAGCAGCTTTGTCCTGATTGCCATTTCGCTCTTTCGGCAGAGCAATGGATAAAGTTTATTCATTGCCTGCCTGGCTTTGGTCCTCGCTGTGTTGATGTGTTTGGTCCAAGTCAGTCGTTTGTCCATGGTCATACCTAGGTACTTGACCTCGTTGGACCATGGAATCTCCACTTCTCCAACTCGGATTCTGGCTCTGACAGTCAGTCTCCTTCGTTGGAAAAGTATGGTTTGCGTTTTCTGGGGGTTGATCTTGACTTTCCACTTAATGCATCAGTCATTAAGGTCATTTATGTCCTCTTGCAGTCTACTTCCCAAGATACGGGTGTTTCTGCTTTTGTGTAATATGGCGGTGTCACCTGCGTAGAGCGCTGTTATGCCCTCGTCTCCTATCGGGACATCATGGGAGAAGATGGAGTATAGTAAGGGTCCTAGTACCGACCCCTGTGGAACTCCTGCTATCAGTCCTCTTTGTTCAGAGTGGGTGTCATTCACTTTGACGGAGAATGTCCTGTCTCTTAGGAAGTTGCGTATTATTTTAATGCTTCTTCTCTCGTATCCAGCCACAGACATTTTGTACACCAGTCCTTGGTGCCACATCCTGTCGAAGGCCCTCTCGATGTCTAGGAAGACTGCTCCTGTGGCTTCTCTGTTGTTGAATCCTTTCGTGATGTATTCAGTAGCTCTGAGGACTTGTTGTTCAGATGAGTGTCCTGCTCTGAAGCCGAATTGCTCATCAGGAATTGCATCTAGCTCTTGGGTCTCATCTTTAAGTCTTCTAGCTATGGCTCGCTCAGCTACTTTGCCTAGTGCAGGGAGTAGACTTATGGGCCTGTAGTTTTGAGGTAGGGTGCGGTCCTTGCCTGGTTTTTCCAGGACTATGACCTCCGCCTTTTTCCACGTGCTGGGGAAGTGGCATGTCCTCAGTATGGTGTTGATGATGCTGGCCATTGCACTGTAACCTTTTCTTGGAAAGTACTTCAGCATCTTATTGGTAATGCCGTCGGCTCCAGGGACTTTTTTCACTTTTAACCTCTTTATTATGTCTCTGACTTCTCCAGGGGAAACAGGAGTTGGGTTGTGATGAGGTAGAACCTGTGCATCCAGATCCCTTACAATCTCGTTGACTTCTTCTATATGTTCGTCGTCTTCGTTGGGGTGATGGTTTAGCTGACCTTGCTGAACAATGGCGTCGGCAAGGATCTCAGCTTTGTCTTGATCTGTGTAAACAGGGCCGTTTACACTTTGAAGAGGCGGTAAGGGTCGTTTATCAGACCTTAGGGCACGCTGCATTTGCCATGCCGTCTGGTGAGTTGTATTCAGGGATTTCACTTTTTCACTCCACTTGTTATCCCGGTATTCCTTGAGGCTGTCCCTCAGGAATTGGGAGTGGCGATTTAGTACAATCCTGTCCTCTGTATGCCGGTGCCTGCTTATGTCTTCCATTACTGTGTTTTCATGGAAGGCAGTCAGGATAGCTGTCTCTAGACGTCCTACGGCCTCCTCTAGTCCCTGAGGAGCACGGATCTCAGGGATTTCGATTAAGGTTTTCAGACGCCTTTGATAGGCCTTCCAATCGGTTGTCTTCTTGATGCGGTGGTTTACTCTGTTTAGGTTCACACCCAGTTGTAGGAGTACTGGGTTGTGATTTGAGGTTCCTTCCTCCAGAGTGTTTATGTCCAGCTCCTCCCTGATGTTTTTCAGGAGTGCAATGTCTAGGACTGAAGGTCTCCCATATCCACGGGGGAGGTGGGTAGATTGCTCGGGTCCTATTATGGCTTTCGCTTCGCAGAGTCTGGATATTTTGCGACCATCGTTATTCGTGTAGGAGCAATGCCATTCTTCTGACTTGCAGTTGAAGTTTCCTATAATGATTTTTGGGGAGTGTCCTCTATCTAGATGCTCGATGTCTTCTCCTAGTAGTTCTTGTCTGGGAGCACGATATGCGGAAGTAATCTTGACATTACTTCGCCGTGTTTGGACCTCAATGGAAATGGCATCTAGTTCCACATCCTCAACCCCCAGGAAGGAATGTGGGACGCCTCTTCGGACTAGCAAAGCTACTCCTCCCGCAGCTGGGTTGCCAGGGGGGTCATATCTGTACATATGATACCCCGGGAAGAAAATTCTAGTCTCAGGTCTGAGTTTTGTCTCCCGAATTGCTACAACATCTGGGTGATGTTCCTCCAGAAGCTCTATGACATCTGTTTTCCTGGCCTTTATTCCACAGGTATTCCAGGAAATTAGTTTTAACTCCTCGTTTTGTTGTTGCACTAGCATTTTTATTTTAGTCTGCGAAGCTGTTCCTCCACAGATTTTGTAATTGTTGGGATTATGTTTTCAACAATTGAGGGCATCATTCCTGTAACTGCCTGTAGGATGGCAGCTTGTAAATCCAAGGGGGGACTGGAAGTTTCGCCCTTAGATGTACTTGGTTTTGGCTGCGTTGGGGCCTTGTCCTTAGTCGTTCTGTTTTCTTCTTTAGCTGGTTTTGGCCCTGGTTTGAAGTTTCCCATGGGGCGACAGGTGTCTTTTTGGGATTGGGAAACTTGGGGCAGCCCCTGTAACTGGCAGGGTGCCCACTTTGGCCGCAATTTGCACAGGTGGCATTTTTGGTGCATCTTCACTAATCGGCAGGTTGCAGGCACTGGCCCTGTGTTGACCAGCGCATTTTACACATCTGTCCGGATGTGTACATAAGGACTGTGTGTGCTCAAATTTTTGGCACTTGTAGCATTGTTTGACCGTCTGGCCTTTTTTCTTTGGCTCCATTTTGACCTGTCTGTCGAGGAGTACTTTGATCCCCATTATCCTTTTGTCTGCTGACTTAATCAGAAACAGCGGCATTGGCTTCTTTGTGACCCTGGAGGTCATACGGGTTATTTCGATTTCTTTGAACACGATTTCGCTGAGTTCTTCTACGATCTCTTCTAACGGGGTGTCCATATGTAATCCTCTGATTACTGCATGGACTTTTTTATCTTCAGGTAGCTGATAAGTGTGGTATGGCTTATTTGTATCCTTTAGATGGTTAGTTAAGGCCCGGTGGTCTTCTTTTGCCTTAGAGAAGGCAATGTTTGCATATCCCTATAGGATCACTATAGGAGGGATTTTACTTTTCACCGGAGAAGTCTTGTCCTTCTCTACTTCTTCCGGTTTCGTTTCCTCGGTATTTTCCTCTTCCATCTGTATGGTGTCCTCTGTGGGTGGAGATTTCGCCCTTTTCCTTTTGATTTTCTGCTGAACAGCGGGTGAGTCGAGGTTCACTTCTTGAGCCCGCTTTGAATCAGTACTGGTTTGGTTTATGAATAAGGTTTCCTTTTCCCAGGTTCCAACCTGGCCGTCATCTCCTTATTCTCCTTTTCTAAGGTCTGGTACCTTAGTAGAAGGCGGGTGTTTTCCTCCTTGAGCTTGGCTATCCTTTCGGACTTTGTTTTCACCGTTCCACTAGAGGTGCCAGCTCTAGTGGAACGGTAGTAAGTAAGTTAAGTAGGTTAACACACACTTCTGGTTTCATTTTGTTTGCACTGCACTTAAACAGCACGACTTCTCAGAAATATTTATTCCTGTAAGGAATAAATCGCATTTAACGCTTTTCCAAAGATTGGAAAAAAGTCACTTCTCGTAAACTTTCAGTACGGAGCCGGGTGAACCGAATCAATCCACACTGTCTAAATGCTCAAAGTGAACTTGACTTGACTTGCTGTCGTCCGCTATTTTTAAATGAATTTCGAGAAGGGTGGGGGACTCCCGTTGAGCCAACGCGTGGCAGGGAGATTCTCGATGCGTTCATCCGAATAACGCAACCAGCGTTTGACAATGCAATCTGCCTTAGGAAAATGGAAAAATATTTTCCCAGCCTTTCGCGACAGTTTTAATATTACATATATTTTGGGTAATTTATGCGATTTACATCTATCCTTGAATGGATTCTCTAGCATGAAAAGTAAGAAAGTTACGGCTTAATAAATAAAACATTCCTTCCTACTTACAATAGAATTAATACGAAGTAAGGCATTTCTGAATAAGATAGAAATAAAATTTTGTGACTTCGTTACAATATTTTTCAAAAACTTTACCACGAGTGAGTAATGTGATTTCAAAAAAAATCTCCCATGGACGCATCTTTTTTGCTCGAAAAATGCTAAAAAAATTGTTCGACGAGATAAGCGATAATAGGATACCGGTCTAAAATTATTGCTTTTTAATTACAGGATCATTTACGGCATATAAGAAACTACAATATTGTATATAAACGAAAAATTCTAACGCAAATGCTCACAAAAACGTTTGTTTTAACACCCACAGATCGTTATTTTAGCATTCAAAGTTTTCTCTTGCCTGATTCCTTCGAATAAATATATTTTTACATGAGGTGCCATCTACAAGACCGTTGTGGTAATACTCACAACAACTGACGTCATTGTAGCGTAGTAGGTTAAATCGCCATAAACGAAATAAGAAATATCACCAAATTACCGGTATCACGCAAAATACCTTACTTCACCCTTCATATGATTTTCAGTAAACAACATATCAAATAATCCTACTTAATTTCCGGCTATTCTTCAAATACTTACAACGTCCATTTTGCCAAACATCTCTCCGTACAAACGACTTACTTTTTTCAAATTTAAATCCTGTAAAAATGAAACGGTCCGAAATTGAATTCATTAATATTCATTCGCTTAGTTAGGCTTCATTCAGACAGTTTTTAAAGTTTTTAAAATCTTAGCTGATAAAAAGAGATATTTTCCGTTCGGATGAATAGGGGCCTTTAAATTTCAAACGTTTGAATTAGCTTGTATTGAGACATAAAGCGGTTTCAACGACTCCATAAGAAAGTGGCGCTTATCATTTTTGTCGAGAAAAATGTTTAACTTAATTGCTAAATTTTTTCAGTAGTCGTCAAAATGTCTCTGTTATTCCTACATTCATAATGTTTCTTTTATTTGTAACGTAAGCATAGGATATTCGTGCATTTCCATACTTCCCTATAATGATAACAATAATAATAACACATTTTATTTTGCATTCATATAACATAATATGTAATAGTGCATAGTAACTTAAAAAATGTAAAATACGAGCTGAAAGCAATTAAAGTTTTTCAAAGTTCAGCCCTTACAGAATCATTACTTACAAAGTGTACTAAATGCTATGCTGAAAAAAAAGTAATAAGACAATAGACCAGAAAGCCAAAAAATCGGTAAATTTCCTTTACCTGGGAACTTCCCTCGTTATAAATCTTTCCATTTATTAAAAATTTGAAGTGTTATCCAGTTCAGTTCTGTAGAAAGTCATCAACCTTTTATTGGGCGCCATTTTATTCTTTCATATTGGATTCCTACCAATGTTTTACCAGTTTCTACCTACGCCACACTTGACTTTGGGCATAATTTAAAATAAATTCAATAAGTAGTTTTTACATTGACACATACACACACATTTTGTTACGTCTTGTTGAATTCGTACCTGTTTATCCCTATATCACATTTAATTTTTTGGAAAATTTGTCGCTTGAATAAGATTTTTTTACGTTGATTTTTTAAAAATTATTTGGCCGCCATTTTTTCCCGCCATCTTGAATTCGTACCACAAATTTAAATTTATATCTATATCACATTTAACTTTACATTTATAATATGGCCAGTGTTATGCTAGTGTTCAGCTACAGCAGATTGAACAATTTGTTTCTTTTTAACTCGCCATTCATGTTCCTTAAGTCTGGTTGATATTGAGCGTCCTGTTTCTCCCACATACACTTCTCCATAGGAGCAAGGAATTTATATACTCCTTTTGTTTAGAAAGGTACCATATCTTTCGGGGATCGCAAGCATTGTCCAATCTTCTTATGTGTATTGAAGATTGTACGTATGTTGGACCGCCGAAGTAATCGTCCTATTTTGTCTGTAGTGCTATGTTTGTAGGGAAGAACAAGACTACCTAACGGTGGCTCTTTATCATTCTCTTTTGACGGAGTTGGATTACTATATCTTTTAACTGAACCCGTAATATCTTCAGTGCAATAGCCGTTCCCTCTGAGAGCTCTATTTCGATGTTTCCGATGTTAGAGAATCTTGATCAAAAATCGAAATAACTTTGAACACTAGTGGGTTAATAAACGACTTCTTTTGTGCTGGATGGTGATGGGAACTTGCATTTAAGTATCTATTCGTATGCGTGGGTTTTCTATACACAGAATATTTTAATGTACCATTTGCCTTCCTTTGAACACATACATCAAGAAAGGGAATAGTACCGTCGATGTTGTTGATTAAGGTGATCAAGAAAAAATTCGAAACCACCGTAGTCGAACCTCTTCGCAGCCGAAAAAACAGCAATGAAGACCTTGAATGAAGACGCAAATATTCTGATACTTCCAGTAAATAAAGGCAACACCACAGTCCTCATGGACAGAACGGAATACGTTGAAAAGGTTATTCAACTTTTAGACAACACCTTTAAGGTTATGCAGGCAGACCCCAAAAGTAGAAGCGAAAGACGCATTACCAATCTGATCAACGCATCCAGTCTACCACCAGCGGAGAAGAAATCATTAAAACCAAGCAGCTCCAAGATTCTCAGGTTCTACGGTCTTCCGAAGATACACAAGGATAATGTACCATTTCGACCGATCGTCAGTACAATAGACTCGCCCACATATAAACTAGGTAAATATCTTTCAAATTGTCTTAATCCATTTACTGGAAAAACAGATTCTTTTATCAAAAACTCTACACATTTCGATGAAAAACTTAAGGCAATCCAGTTGGATCCCGAAAATATTTTGGTGAGTTTCGATGTAGAGACACTATACACAAATGTTCCTGTCAACTACTCAATTTCCATTATATCAGAAATACTGGATAATAATAATCTTGATAAGAACTTAATAGACTTAGTAGAAGCTTGTCTTATATCTACTTATTTCATTTTTCAAGGAACTTTTTATGAACAAACTTCAGGGGCATCTATGGGATCTCCTCTATCACCTGTGGTAGCGAATATCTTTATCGAAGCCTTTGAGGATATTGCTCAAACATCGACTCCACTAATATCAAAGCACTGGTTCAGATATGTAGATGATACTTTTGTTGTTTTGCCTCATGGACAGGATAATCGCCTCATATTTCTGAACCAGTTTAGTCAACAACATTCTAATATCAAGTTCACGATGAAAATTGAATCTAATTTCATGATTCCCTTTCTAGATATATGTGTTCAAAGGAAAGAAAATGGTATATTAGGACATTCTGTATATAGAAAACCCACGTATACGAATAGATACTTAAATGCAAGTTCCCATCACCATCCAGCACAAAAAAATCGGTTATTAACTCACTAGTATTCAGAGCTATTTCGATTTCTGATCAAGATTCTCTAACATCGGAAACATCGAATATGACCGAAGCTCTCAGAGGAAATGTAGTAATCGAACTCCGCTAAAGGAGAATGGTAAAGAGCCACCGTTAGGTAGTGTTGTTCTTCCCTACATACATGGCACTACAGACAACATAGGAATACAATACTAATAATACTAGATTTTTGTTGAAAATTGGAGGTAAATTGGATAAGTATTTTTTTAGTAATAATTCTTAATAAGATTTCACTAGTCCGCCATTTCTTAATTATTCTGACAAAATAAACTTCAGTGCCATGGGGTGGGTTTTGGTCAGTATTCTGCGGGAATCCGACACTACCAACTTGCGCCATTGGTGTCAACGAGAGAAAAAAAAAAGAAAAAAAGACCGCAATTTTGTTTTGCCATATTGGATTTTTATCACAATGTTACCAGGTCATCCTCATAAGACTCTTAATGTTTAACCAAAATTTGAAGTCTCTTGGGTAAGTAGTTTTTAGCTATGCCCCGAACAGACAGACTGACGCGACAGATCGATAAACAGCCAGACAGACAGACCGACGAAATTGAGAAAATATGTTTTTCGTCATCTAGGGATCCTGAAACGTAAAAAACTGAAAAATCTCGCAGGGTGATTTTTTTTCACGATTACAATATAGGAAGTAAAAACAATTTAATTGCTTATTAAAATATATCCTCTTTTAAAATGTTGCAGGTTTAAGACTCTTAAGTGAAACCGGTATAGTTTTATACAATTTGTATTCATTATAAGAAAAACTTCTTTTGAAAAGTTCAGTTTTATGAGGTGGTAGGGAAATATGACTTCTGATTTTCAAATTTAATCTATGAACATCTGTTCTAAGTTATTTTGTTTGTTAAATATGGGGGACAATTATTAAAAATCATATTATGGTAATATACAAAAGAATGCAACTGACTTATAAAATACCCCTTCATATCTAGAATGGAACCCTATGGTACTCTACACTCTACTAATTCCCTCGATACTAACCTATGGAAGTTTCAACATATTGCATTCGATTATTAAGATAGCATTTAACAAATTTAGTAGCATTAACAGAAAATCCAATATAATTTAAAATAGCTAACAATATATATATATATATATATATATATATATATATATATATATATATATATATATATATATATGGCTTTTTATATCGAATGGTTTGGAGTAATCTAAGAGTACTTGGAATGATGGTTTACCTGAGTCCGAGGCTCTAATAATATCATCCACTGGGCTCATTAACGTTGTTGCACAATTATAACCTGACTGATTTTAGTTAAAATATTAATTTTCATAGACAAGGTAAAATACTAATCGGTCGTAATTCATTAAAATATTTTATGTTACTATTCTTTGGTAGTGAAGTTAAACGAGCTTTTGTCCAGGCGTCTGGAAAAATTCCTTCCAGAAGAGTGTATGTGTATACACGAGGGCCTTTCAACAAAGACTAGGACTGAACTTTTTACGGCCCAGTGCAACGAGCTACATACCGCCAAAAATCAGAAAATATCATCCAAGTAGGCTTCTTTCATTTTGCGAAATGTCAGTTGTCATAAAGTTGAGATGTTGTTACCGCGCCTCTAAGAATCGTGATGGATGAATTGAAAGAACAAAGATATGCGACTAAATTTTGTGTTTGTCTTGGAAAATCAGCAACCGAAACTTTTTCGATGATTAATACGGCTTTGGTCTAGGTGCTCCTATTGTGGCACTGACTGAGGAAACCATCAATACCGGAGTAGTAATTATTCGCATTCATTCACGTCTGACTGTCCCTCATCTCTCAAATATTCTTAAAATATCTGTTAGAAGTGATTTTACTCTTTTACACAGGTATTTAAACATTTCTAGAGTTTGTGCTTGCTGGATTCCGCGTATACAGACACCAGATCAAAAAGCGAATAGGGTAGAGGTTTGTGAATACTGGAAATAATGCGTTGAAGAAGAAGGCGAAGAATGATGGAAGACCATTATGTACTGCGGATGAAACTTGTTGTCCGGAGATGAAGCAACAGAGTATGCAGTGGGTAGAAAAAGGAGGACCACCTCCAAAAAAAGCACGTGCGCAAAAATCTGCAGCTAAAGCTATGGTCATAACATTTTTTGATCATAAAAGCATGGTGTATACGCACATGGTTCCACATGGTAGTACAGTAACTGCCAGTTATTATAAACAAGTTTTGTTCCAGTTGATAAAGGATCACATCCCTAAAAAACGACCTGAGCTGATTGGAAACTTCATCATGATAACGCTCGCCTTCGCGTAGAGAATGTAGTGACAGAGTTTTTGAACACTGAAAATATCAGGTCTGTACCGCACCCTCCATATAGTCCTGACATAGCCCCATGCGACTTCTATCTCTTTCCCTAAGCAAAAAGACCTCAAAGGACGACGATTTCAAACAAAATTGGATGCTGTTAAGGCTTTAGAGGCGGTTTCAAGAAGAAGAAGAAGAAGAAATAAAGTTTTGGTAGTACTAGTCCTAGTCTTTGTTGAAAGGCCCTGCTATAAATTTAATAACACTGGTGGAAACCAACTTATCGGCTTGCTTTCTTCCAGTAGACAAGAATTAATTGAATCGGTGAGTGAAAGAACAGTACAGGGTGTCCGGATTTGGTTGCAAAAGCAGGGTATCTCGCTTATTTTTAAAGATAGAACCTTGCGGTTTTCACGAACCTGAGCTAATTTTTTGTGAAAATCATGAAGCCGTAAACAAAATTTTCATAGCCTTCTTCGTTTATGAGATACAGGGCGAAATAGAAAATTTTGCATTTTGGGACCCCCCTCGTATCTCGGTTATCCTTTAACTTAACGCAAAGCGAAAAATTGCTGCTTATGCAGTTTTTTACGCTGGATCCAGTGGCGTAGTCATATTTTTCATTTGAGTTGTTATTTTTTAGATATGACCCAAAGTTGTGTTTTTTAAATGGGACACCCTGTATATTTGTCCAGAAATTGATTTGTCCTTTTAAAAGCTTCTTAAAAATATATATTAGTATCGGTCTGTTTTAATAAACAACAACAAAAATCCTAATTTTTATAATTATCATCCCAAATTTTGCAGTATGGCATGCAAAACGATGCCGTTTTCTTTTGTTTTCTTGGAAGCAAATGACATTTCCCAATTTTGTACGCGTATATAAAATATAGCGCTAGTTTTTTGTATTTATTTATTGTGTAAAAATATATTTGTATTATTATGGAAGAAAATCAAACTTTCGAACATTATGAAAAGTACGATATGTTAGCTTGTTTTATATTAAGTAATGAAAATGTTGAAGCGGCTTTTGAGTTGTATTTTAACAAGTAAATAGTTAATTTTTAGGTATGTTGAAATACTATTGTAGGGCTATAATAACTCTTGTAGGGCCAGTAAAAAGATCATAGGGATTCCAAAAACTAGTGTTCAAGAAATTCTAAAAAAGCACAAAAACCACCCATACAAATTTAGGCTCGTGCAGCACTTACAGCCAGGGGATGCAGAGCGTCGGGTAGTCTTCTGCAATTGGTTTCGAGAAAGATGCGATATAGTTAGAGATTTTGAAAGGAAGGTTATATGGTCAGACGAAGCACATTTCAGTAATTCTGGTACTCAATAGGCACAATAGTAGATTCTGGTCCCAGGAAAATCAACACCAAATATTTCCCAGAAGACAGCAGGGCAGGTTTGGTCTAAATGTGTCCTGCTTCATATTAGGAACACATATAAAATTTTATATATTTGAAATCTAACAGCCAATCGCTATATAGAAATTTTAGAGGTAGCTATACCTGAATTACTTGACGATGTTCCTCTAGCGCAAATTAACGAAATTTATTTTCAACAGGACGGTGCTCCTGCACACAATTCTGGAATGATGAGATTATTTCTGGTCAATAATTTTACCAATCAATGGATCTGAACAAATGGACCTATAAGATGGCCCCCTAGGTCCCCAGATTTGTCGATTTTAGATTTCTTTCTATGGGGATATCTGGAAATAGAATTTACAAAGACCACTATGATAATGTCCAAGATTTAGGAAATGCAATAAGAGAAAATTTTCGCTATTTACAAAATCATCCCGTTATTTTGCTTAATTCCCTAAAACGAATACGAAAATTGTACGAAGCATGCATAGAACAAAATGGAAATCAGTTTGAACAGTTCTTTTGATTTCCTTGGTTACTGTAGTTCTTATACGACAGTTGATTTTCGCTGAAAGGCTTGTTACATAATAATTTATTACTGTTTTGTTCTTGTGTTACATAAATCTAGGTAGGTGGTACTTTTTTGGTGCGAAATTATCAATACATATTTTGATAAATAGATTTAATTACATATTTATTTTGATTTATTGTTAGGATGTAGATATTGTTAACGACTTTAAAAAAAGGCATACTATTATATATTTTTGAGAAGCTTTTAAAAGGACAAATCAATTTCTGGACAAATATACAGGGTGTCCCATTTAAAAAAACACAACTTTGGGTCATATCTAAAAAATAACAACCCAAATGAAAAATATGACTACGCCACTGGATCCAGCGTAAAAAACTGCATAACAGTAATTTTTCCCTTTGCGTTAAGTTAAAGGATAACCGAGATACGAGGAGATCCCAAAATGCAAAATTTTCTATTTCGCCCTGTATCTCATAAACAAAGAAGGCTTCATGAGTTTCACAAAAAATTAGCTCAGGTTCGTGAAAACCGCAAGGTTCTATCTTTAAAAATAAGCGAGATACCCTGCTTTTGCAACCAAATCCGGACACCCTGTACATGTACAAAATTGTCATTTTAAAAAAATTAATTAAAACCACCTAAATAAAAAACTGTTCGTTTTTTTTAAATAACAACTTATTGGTAAGTTGTAGTTTTTATGCTTCTGGTTAAGATGTCAAAAAAAAACCTTCGACAAGTGCCGTGTTGAAAGATTTTCCTGCTGATGGAAGGGTATAGGTTGTTGCAACGAAAACTGAAAGGGGCTTATTTTTGATCTGCCATGTATTTTTAAAAAAATTCAAAATAGCCATTCGATGTGTATTTTTCTGTAGAATTCACAAAGTGAACCAATAAATATTTGAACCAAAACAAGAGACTTACACCATGGATGAATTCTTAAATGGAACACCCCATTTTTTGATATGTTTAATGGAAAAGTCACATTTTTGTTTGTGTATTATATTAAAAATATTTGATATGGCGATAGCTGTTTTTATTATATTTTTATGTTTTATCCTTAATAATTTTAGCGTAACCTGTTTACTTTAACGGGTTTATCATAGGTGATAAAGATATTACCACCTTTATATCCCTTTTAACTGAAAAGAGATTACAGATTGTTACTTTGTATTCCAAAGCGAAGAAAATGTAGGAGAAGCAAGAAGATTTATTGCAAAACTTAAAAAGAAATATATCCGTAAATACAATTTTAGGGATAAAAACCTATTTGAAAAAACCAATTGTTATAAGAAAGCTTTTTCACTGATCTTTAATGGATCGTACATCCCTCTTCTCTTGACAGTTGAACATTTTGTTAAGAATCAATTCAAATACCAATTAGTTACTTTTGACATTTAAACTTGTAATGTTAAAATGTTTTTGGTCACTGGAACATTTTCTTTCTGGATTCCGAGCGAAAAGCATATTTTTCCCGTAACACAAAACTTTTTTGTAAATTTTACTTCTAATTTTCTTACAAGTACTTTTCCAGAATAATCAAATTTGCGTCTAGAAACTTTCCAAGCGCTTAAGCGCAATTTTTAAATTTGTATTTGTATTCATTATGTGTCCTCTTTTACAGGCCAATTTGCGCTTACCAAAGTGCGGAAAATCCAGATTTCAGTTCTACGAAATACAATCTTAGACTCTTGAAATATTTTAAATTATTTCGCAAATATTTTAAAAAATAAGAAGTGGGAAATTAATTTCAAGATGATTTTATGCGAATACTTTTTGGTATGAGGTGTATATTGAATATTTGTGTATATGTATAGCTACATTGGTAGGCAATGTAGAAAGAAATCGGATTTTAAATCAACCATCCTCATATGATATGTTCATAACGCACTAGTCAATAATATGCAATAATGCGTCACTGATTTTTAACGTTAATTTCAAATATTTATGTTATTATTCAACCGATTTTAACAAAGTTTTTTTTCCTGATAGGTCAGTTCTTCTACTTTCTGAAGCTCTAGGCAGAGCTGAAAATTTAGTTGTATTGTACCGGGAAAACTAAAAGTTGCGTGAGCTTGTAAATAAACCAACATTGAATATGATTGCCAAAAAGAGACGGGACATGCAGATATTATTTTTTCATATGCTGCGGATACGTAAAGGTTTACTGTAACACATCACCAAGTTTTAATTTTAATTTTTAATTCAGGGTGAATAAAAAGATGTACATTTTGAACCATAACTTAGAAATTTGGTTAATTAAAAATACACTTGAACTTGGAGGCATTGAACATTTTTGAATACCTAAAGATGTACTCCTAATTTTAACATCTCTAAACAGCATTTCCAAATTTAATAATCTATTTGTATTTTTACTTTTTATTTTTTATTATTTGGTATAGAGATCGAGTAAAAAGACACTAATTTCAGAACTACCCTCACAATGTTTAAATATTTGCAGTTTTAGTACAGGGAGAATGAAATAAGTATGTCCAAACGGATTTTGAACGAAATCAGTGTTTGCACATCTAACACTTAATAAACAACTATAGTGCGGGAAACGAAAGAAAACCGGGCGGTCTTTAAAATAAAGGTTCATAGTCTTAAGCAAGCGGAAAAGTAAAATTTGTAAATTTCGCACTGGTCCACTTGTAATTGGGATGTGCCTAGAGTCTCCATGCACTTGCTGCTAGAAGGTTCTAGCTATTTCCAGTGGCGCCTATACATTTCGAGCATTTGTTTTCATTTCTATGCGTTGCGTTGAATTTGAATTATTATTTCGAAGTAACGATGACGAGCAAAAGAGAAAAAACAATTCGAAGCGGTGCACGTGAAGTTATTGCGAGCGTTATAGAGGCCTGTACTAGAGAAGCTGAAAATAATAGTTTGACTATTCCAATTCAAAATCGAACAGAACGCGCTGCATTTTACACTCGTGTTTCGGAAAGTAGTGCAAGAAAAATTCAAAGAAAACATAACGATCGCTCATGTTCTACTTCACCTTTAAAATCTCCTGGTAAAAAAAGACCCCGATTATCATACAAAGATAAAATTGACGATGGTGATTTTCAAGTAATTCGACGAACAATAGAGGATTTTTATATAAACTTGAAGAAGGTTCCGACCTGCAAATTCCTACTTCGTGCTGTAAAGAACAAAATAGATTTTCCGTACGGGTATAAAACCTTAAATCGGCTTTTACGAACAAATGATTTTGTTTGGCACAAGTGCCAAAATAAACGAAAATTGCTCATTGAGAGACCAAATATTTTTCACTGGCGGGTGAAATATCTATCAACTGTAAGGCAATATAGGCAAGAAGGATGCAATATTGTGTATCTAGACGAAACCTGGGTAAATAATGATATGACAGTGAACAAATGCTGGCAAAGTGAAAGTGTTACAGGTGTTTTTTAGGGAATCCGCTCTAGTAGTCGCTTTATTATAATTCGTGCTGGTTCAGAAGCCGGATTTGTTCCAGGTGCTGCTTTAGTTTTTCGCTCGGGACTAACAACTGGAGACTATCATGGACAGATGAATAGAGATAATTTTGAAAAGTGGTTGCTCTAAAACCTTCTACCTAACGTTCCTCCCAAATCAGTCGTGATAATTGATAATGCGTCTTATCATTCTCACGTAGAATATAAAGTGCCAACTAAATACTCTACAAAAGCTCATATGATATCGTAGCTTAAATCGAACAATCTTGTATGTGATCCAACATGGAGAAAATATCAATTATATGAAGTAATATCAGCCAACAAGCCTAGAGAAAAAAGTATAAAATTGACGGTCTTTTACGTAACATCGGTCATGCACCTTTAAGGCTGCCTCCATACATGTGCGACCTAAAACCTATTCAACTTGCATAGGCAGGAGTAAAAAAATATATTCGAGAGCGCAACCCCGATGAACTTTCAATTAAAGATTTAAATAAAATAACGTTAGAGGCGATTAACTCAATATCGGCTGAAAATTGGAAATCGTATGTTAAACATGTTCGTTCTATTGAAGATAAATACTGGGAAGTAGATGGCAAAATTGAAACGTTTATTGACGATGTAGTTATTACACTGGGATCTTCAAGTAGTAACGACGAAACCTCATCATTTTCAGAGGAAGACAACGATTTAGAAGGAATCGAACCATTGGAATCACAGCCTTGAGCCTCAAAAATGGCTTAGTTTTTTTTATATATTTCGTAAAATTGTTCATAAAGTAGCTATCAATAAACTGCTTCAAAATAATTAATTTTCTGTTCAATACCGGGAGTCAAAAAATATCTAATATTGCAATTAATATTTGAAAAACTACAGAACTCATATTTTTCCAAAATTAACACATCAATGTAGTTATAGTAGGGGAGCCAGCACTGATTCCAGTGAACAAGATTTGTCAAAATTTTAACTTATGTAGTTCGAATTTGGGCTATTCGGGTATGCCAAAAGTGACCGTTTGTCTCCGTCTGTCATATTACTTTGTATAGGGGGCGTCATTGTGAAGTACTATACAGGGCGTTTCCTAATTGCGTGCTAATGTTAAAGGGAGGGGGGGTGATCTTGGACTTTTTTAAGAAAAAAGTTTAATATGAACCTAAAAGTCTTAACTTTGGAGATACAGGGTTTTAAAAAAACATTTTTTTTAAATCCTAATTCTGATGCTATTATAGATAAATAACAGTGTGGAATTTGGTACACGTCTTTTATGCATAAAAGGGCATTTTTTATTAACAATCAATTTTTTAAATTTCTACCAGTGGCGTGCATATGTAATTAACCTGGGTAAATCCGTATGCTCCTTATTGCATAGAAGACGTGTATCAAATTTCATGCAGTTATCTACAATAGCATCAGAATTGGGATCAAAAAAATGTTTTTTTTTTTAACTTTACCATCCTGTATCTCAAGAGTTAAGACTTTTAGGACATAAAAACACCCACTTTTAAATCAGCACGCAATTAGGAAACGCCCTGTATAGTACTTCCCAATGACGGCCCCTGTATAAAGTAATATGACAAACGGAGACAGACGGCCACTTTTGGCATACCCGAGTAACCCAAAGTCGAACTGCATAAATTAAAATTTTGATAAATCTCGTTCACTGGATCTGATGCTGGCTGCCCTAAAATCTGGACTTGTAAGTCGTGTATCACTATACTGCGTGGTCCAATAATAGTGGACGTAGTCAGTAGCCCGGGAACCGTTAATGATAGAACTCAAGAAAAAATATATTTATTGGTAAATCGATCAAGAAAAATTAAAATTACAAAAGAGATATAGAAGTGCGGTACACGAAAGAAAATAGACAAATATAGATTCATTTTTTAATTGAGTATATCAATAAACATCCTAATCGACATGTAAGGTGAATTGTTTTTGACATTTTCAACTTAGCTACAAAAAGTTAAAAATGCTTAGAATTTCTGCTATAAACCGAGGCCGTATTATAGGTTTAGTGGAGAGCGTCAAAGAAGTGTGGCCAAAATAGCAGGGGTTAACCAGCGTGATGTCTCTTGAATGTATTTCAGATATATTGAGACTGGTTCAATTAAAAATAGACTTCGAAGGCATCGGAATCGCAAAACCACAGCAAATCAAGGATCGTTTTATTGGAACCAGGGGCGTGAGGTGAAATTTTAAGAAAGGGAAAGCAATTTTTAGAAACTTACCTATTTGTAATGTAATCATTTTTTGCAAATTCGTTAATGACGTCATCATAAAAACGTCGATGCTTTGACATATTTTGGAGAAGTTTATTTTCAGTGGACAATAGCGATGTATGCGTAAGTCTCTCCTCCCCCCGAAAAACTGCGTTCTACTGATGAACTTGTGGCAGGTATTGTCAATACTAATTCACACAATTTTGACACTTCGGACAGCTCCTTGTCTTTTAAAAATTGCACTAGTTCCTTAGCGTTATTTTTTGCGCCAATGTCATCGGTTTCGTAAATCACTTTTAGTTCAGATCGCAGTAACACTCGGTCGAATAACTGGCCATAATGAAGAAGAAGAGATTTAATCGCATCTTCTGGAAAAGTGTTTCCTTTAAATGCATCAAAATTGCAGAGCTTGAGGAATTTAAAATCATTTAAACCGTTTAATCTACAGTTTATTTGTTGCTGAATTTGATCGATTATTTCATAAAAGAGGCGTCTGTATGATGTTTGAACATCTCCCACCTTTTCTGTTCGAAGACGCTTGGCTTGTAGCTCTACATTTGACGTCATCGTTTTCTCCGAAAATAGGTCAAAGTCATCTCTTTTTTGGCTTAACATGGACTTAAAATCATCCACTTTTTCTAGGCAAAAAGCAATATCATTTGTTTTAATTTGTAATATATTAAAAACATTATCCGAGAATGGAAATATTTCTGAAAATATGTTCAACAAATAATTAAAATTAAAATCTCGTTTCAAACAGTCCAAAAACCCCCTCGAACTATTTGTTTCTTCTGAGTCCCATGTTTCATTATTTTCTATTATATTCTCAAATAGTTCAATCAGTGATTCACGATTTTCAGTTACTGTTAACACAAGTCTTCCATTATAGTTCCACCTAGTAGGAGCTACTTTGGGCGATCGTTTGTGGACAATGGAGTTCAAAGCTTGTGTACGTTTTGTTGACTTGGAAAAAAAAGCAGCCATGCCACTTAAAGTAACGAAAAATACTTTACACTCTTTAATTTGATTGATGGACTGGGATAAAACTAAATTTAATTTATGAGCAAAACAATGGACAAAACAGCACTTGGGAAAGTTTCTCTAACTTTAGCTGTCCTGCCATCACTGCAGCTCCATCATAGCTTTGAGCAACTAATTTTTTCTCTCCATTACTTTCTTTAGTAACGATATAAACTACGGTATATAATGCATCTGCTCTACGATTTTCGGACACATTTTTAAAACCTAAAAATCGCTCTTCAATACTTTCGTTTGTTTTAACGTAGCGTATTACTATAGGATAATTGGCTAAAATTAGTGATATCAGTTGTTTCGTCTAGAACAATAGCAATGAACCGCGCCTCGCCAATCTCCTGCTTAATTGTTTTTAGAATAATGGTTGCAACAGCATAAATCATTCTGGATTTGATTCGACGTTCCGCGAAAAACGCTAGACTGCTCTAAATGATTTTTAAGCAATCGTCATATTTAGCCATTAAACTAAGTAAATCCTGAAAATTTCCTCTATTTGAAGAAACCCTTGTTTCGTCATGACCTCTAAATCCCAATTCGTGCTGTTCGAGAAAACAAACAACATCGATAAGTCTTCTTAATATTTGCCTATTTTTATCGACTAGTTCATTGTGTTGGCGGTGACTAATTTCCAACTGTTTATTAAGGGTGTGTTCATTCTGGTTTTGCCGAAGACTTTTTCTTTTATGACGGTCTGCAAATGCGCTTTGGACATAATGTGTCTATTTACAGCTTTATGGAAATTGTTTAAATCGGAAAAACCAGTTTTATTCCAGAGACCTTTTTCGTTTTCAAAAAGTAAACATGGCCAACAAAATAATTTACTTATATTTTCACACCCTGTTAACCATTTAAATTGTTCGTATTGTTTTTCCGGATAAAAATGTCTAATACAGTTTTTCATTTTTCTGGTTAAATTTTTCATAGGCGGTTTTGCCCTTCCTTTGGAAATTATTTGAATCTTGTCAGCTAAGTTTAATGTTGAAAATCCCTTTATTATTAAGACACACACCGCACATTCACACACACTCTTCTTACTAAATTCTCCAACATTTTCAACGTTATTACCGACAGCCGACGGTATTTGCATATCCACGTCCGTATTATCGTCTTCCATATCGCACCATGCACGACGCGACGTACGTATCACACAACACACGGACAGCCGCTGAACCCAGAACCTACTCCAACGATATCTTCCGCCCCCATTTAAAGCACACGACTGAAATGCAAAAATTGCAAACAGCCCATGAAAAGTTCAATAACCTCTGGCTCGATTCACAGGAAATCAAGCATACAGGACTTGGCTGCAGAGAAGCTAGCAGCCCGCATAGGTTCTATTCGATATTCTATTGTGGCTGGGTCGGAGTCAAGGCCGCATTTATTATTGACTTGAAAACTAAGATAATATTTCAGCATTTTTAATATAAACTAAATTAATGGTTTCCTATTTCAAAAATTACATTTTAGAAGATGTTTTGTAATTTTTTTTTTGGGAAGCACTGCTTCCATTGCTTCCATGGACTGCACGCCCCTGATTGGAACACTAGCAAGGAGGAATCCAACAATAACATCAACAGTTATAAGGGAACAAATTCGAGCAGCACATCACATCGAGGTATCAGCCCAAACAATTCGATGACGGCTACATGAAATAGGCCTGAGAAACAGAAGGCCCAGCGAGTTCTCAGATTTACACAATTGAAGAAATGGGCAAGGTTAAATTGGTATATCGAACATCGCCACTGGAAGATCAGTCAATGCTAAAATGTTTACCGACGAAACCAGAATTGGTTTAATGTTCGGTGACCGACGGATTCATTTGTTTGCCGAGTTCCAGGACGAGAAGCCAGGGCTGCCAACTATAGAGAAGTGCTACCACATTAAAGCGGTACAACGAAGTTTTGGGATGGGATAATGTGGGATAACAAAACACCCTTGATATATATACCCGGAACGATGACTGGTCAAATTTACATAGAACATATCCTGCATTAGAGCTACTGGAGGGCCAACAGACTATTAAGTTTTTGTGTTAAGGTGTCATTTTATTATTTCGTATTTCTTTTTTAATCTTTTTTGTCACCCTGTTGTCGCTTTGGTATAGCTCTTTTGTTTGTTTGGTAATAAAAACTCAGTTATATTAATTGTTTATTAGTTTTTTTTTTAATGTGTAGCTGTGTCCTCAAATCTAAAATAAACCATTTGGACCTTATAGAATTTCATCTAACATGTATTAAAAACTCCAAGTGTCAAACTTTTTGGCAATCGTACTAAATTTTGGTTTATTTACAAGCTCACCTAACTTTTAGTTTTCCCGGTACAATACAACAAAACTCTGCCTAAGGCTTCAGAAAGTAGAAAAACTGACCTATTAGGAGAAAAAATTGTTAAAATCGGTTGAATAATAACAAAAATATATGCATTTGAAGGTTTCTATAGCTGGCGCCACTGGTTGCCTATTTCATGTATTGTATAACTGTCTACGTCGAATGACACGCCCCTTTGCTTTTTTCAGTGTTCGCTTTTTGGATAATTTGGTTTTATACTGTGTGAAGGAGTATTCCTATATATATATATATATATATATATATATATATATATATATATATATATATATATATATATATATATATATATATATATATATATATATATATATATATATATATATATATATATATATATATATATATATATATATATATATATATATATATATATATATATATATATATATATATATATATATATATATATATATATATATATATATATATATATATATATATATATATATATATATATATATATATATATATATATATATATATATATATATATATATATATATATATATATATATATATATATATATATATATATATATATATATATATATATATATATATATATATATATATATATATATATATATATATATATATATATATATATATATATATATATATATATATATATATATATATATATATATATATATATATATATATATATATATATATATATATATATATATATATATATATATATATATATATATATATATATATATATATATATATATATATATATATATATATATATATATATATATATATATATATATATATATATATATAAAAATATGTATATATATTGGATTTTTACCAAAATGTTACTAAGTCATTTTTCCGATATGACCCTTAATTCAAATATTGAAGTTAATGGGGTGAGTATTTTTTTAGATACGCCGCGAACAGACCGACAGAGCGACGGAATTGAGAAAACATGTTTTTCGTCATCTAGGGACCCTGAAACGTGAAAATCTGAAAAAATCTCGAAGAGTGATTTTTTCACGATTACAATACTTTCCTTTTACGAGGGACGTGAAAAACGTTTGGTTGCAAAAATATTTCTATATAATATACGATTAGCGCACAAAACACGCAAATCTACACGTAGATAAAACACAAAAAAAATTAAATCAAAATTTCTAAGACAGCCAAATTGGAAACCATAGAAACATAAAACAAAAAACATTTAAAATATTTTTTTGTACGAGGTGTAGTTTTTAGGTAATTTAATGGTCAATAGGATTAATTTTAAAAATGTAATTATATATACAGTGCACGAAATAAGAAATAAATACAATAGAAGTTTACAAAACAAAAAAAAAACGAGATCCCATTTTTTGTAACAGCCAAATTAAAGAGCCTGCAAATGTAAATCAGAAAGCTTTTAGACATTTTTTGATAGTAGAGAGAAAAAAAATGGTGAATTTGAAAAAATGCGTCATTTTTTAGCCTCGTATATATATATATATATATATATATATATATATATATATATATATATATATATATATATACGAGGCTAAAAATATATATATATTTTATATAATTCATATATATATATATATATATATACGAGGCTAAAAAATGACGCATTTTTTCAAATTCACCATTTTTTTTCTCTCTCTACTATCAAAAAATGTCTAAAAGCTTTCTGATTTACATTTGCAGGCTCTTTAATTTGGCTGTTACAAAAAATGGGATCTCGTTTTTTTTTGTTTTGTAAACTTCTATTGTATTTATTTCTTATTTCGTGCACTGTATATATAATTACATTTTTAAAATTAATCCTATTGACCATTAAATTACCTAAAAACTACACCTCGTACAAAAAAATATTTTAAATGTTTTTTGTTTTATGTTTCTATGGTTTCCAATTTGGCTGTCTTAGAAATTTTGATTTAATTT